>VDFB02274714.1:23341809-24056372 GCA_007258455.2 Sequoia sempervirens
AAAAATAATCATCTCGGAAGTCAATGGAATTGGCATCATCACGAAGAGCTCATCGAGACGTTTCTGACGGCGTTCGTTTCGTCGAAATCCGACATCGTATGCTCCAGTTACAAGCAGTCAAACTTCAGTCAACTTGAGGGTACAAAGGATGACGTCAGCAGATTGTCTGTACTGTACGGATTCCACATGGTCGAATTTCAGCGAGACACGTGGCATATGAGTCATCTATATAGACCAATCATTGGCTGACACGTGTCCATCCGTACTAGTGACGTGGCATCCATACGCGGACGTGGCAGTCCAGTCAGCATGTCGTCGGCTTTGTCAGCGGTCCAGTCAGAGTACGGGAAGTCTTCGTCAGCGCACACATCATTCCCTTCGGCGAATACCGTTGCGACACGTGTCGAGTCTTCGGCTTATGATTTGGTTTGTTTGTTTTAACAGTTTGCTAAAAAATGTTGAACGGGTTTGAACCCGTAACCACCGGCGAAACGGCCGCGTGGTCTACCGTTGCGCCTGCAGGGCTCCCTCAACACTTTACGGTTAGCGGTTGCTTTTATTGTTCAGAGACTGTGGTGTTGCAAACAAAATGGAGGCCGGTGGGTTGGAACCGCCGACCTCCATCGAAGCAAAAGTTTCATCCACCGTTGCACCACACGATTCCTTCTAAACATATATAGATGGCCGTTGGTTTTGTCACATTATGATAAGCCGAACCTTAACAAAATGGCAAATTAAGCCATAACTAACAAGATTTATGCTAACCACCTCAAACAAGAAGATGTCAGAGGATAAAACAGACCTGATACGAGCTGATCAGGGAGATTATGCAATTAATTGGGTGGTTAGGCCTAATTAGGCAAATTTCTTGTATAAAAGGAGGGGGGTAGGCTTTGATTTCCAAGTCCAGGTGGAGATAGCGAGAGAATGCTCGAGAGATTGAAGACGTTTCTGCACATTTCTGCAGAGTAATGTCATGCTGCTGAATGCTTGAAGGAGATAGTCTTGAAGCCATTGTAACTGATTTTGGAGCTAATCGGATCGGTCCTCCATTGGAGAGGGACCCGGAGACGTAGTCCTTAGGGACGAACTCCGTTATCAATTGTGGTTTCATCTCTCTATTTCTTCTCTCTTTCTTTCTCAGTTCATTATCTTGGCATTTATTTTATGTTATGTTCATTTATTCATTTGAGCATTTAATTATGTAATCATTTATGTTAATCGTTGTAATAATTGATCTTTTACGTTACGCATTAAAAGCAATTAGTCCTAGATCCTAAATAGATCATGCATTGCACACCTTTATGTGAAAGCAATCTTCATCCTTTAGGTGTGGATCCATCCTGAAGTAGAAATGAAGCAAGGTCAAAAAGGAAAAATGTTCAAAGGAAAAAATTGTTTTACAGATACAAAGGCTTGAAGTTTGATAGCTTTTTTGCAGCATTTATTGCTGACACATTTATTAATACAAGTCAAATAATGGAGTTTAAGAATATATTTGAGAAGAAAAATTCATTTGATGTGAAGGAAATGCAAATTGAAGAAGAGGAAGTGGATTTGAGGCATTTTTAGCAAGCTAAATATCAAAATCCTATTCATCACTGGATAAAATTCAAGAGGTATTTTTCTTACAAAATTCTTTTCCAAAATTTTTCATTTTTAATGCAATGGATGGTTCAAGGGTAGTGAATATTTCAGAAATATCGTAAATTAAATTAAACATGTATTCTTTGAAAAAAATGTTAGAAGATTCATCCAGTGCATTTTTTGGCATTTCCCTTAGAGTTTTCCCTACTGAAGATATTTATGCATACATTTACCAAAAAATAGAGGAAATGTCAAGTGTTCGATTGAGTATTTTGTGGAAAAGTGAATTGGAAGAAAACTATGATGCATACTAAAATATAGAAAAATAGGGTTTACCACCAAGATGAACAAGATGATAAACAGCTGTTTTTTCTCTAGGGGAATATTTCATTCAATTATGAGGCCAAATTGCATAAATAACAATAAAAAACTAATCCTAACTATTATAGAAATAAAAAAAGGAGTTTTGAGAGCTTGAAATAATGTGTACCTTGTAGAAATATTGTTATTTTTAAGTCACAGAGAACTCATTCACTTGATGAATGGGTCCCTGTTAGGGTTCTAGAAACTAACTTATGGGTTTTATTCCTCTCATTCTACACTCCCAAATCTCAGGTTTTTACTACTTCAAGTCCCTATAAGGACTCATTCGCCTTTAGTGGTGAATGGGTTCTTTCAAGGCTTCATAAAATTGACTTCTGGGTTCTGTACTTCAATATCTGAACTCTCAGATCCTTGGTGATCAGCTCTCAAAAACCTGTACCAAATTCTATAGCCTTGTTTCCATGTTCTTGCACTATGAATGACAACTTTGGAAATTGACAACATTGACAATTTTGCTTCAATATTTTTCTCCACTTGATCTTCAAACCATAAATCTGCAAACACACATCAAAGGGGAGAGAAACTTGTTGATTGTTACTGAATAGGGGTTTTCCTTGGTCAAACCCCTTTTAGGTAATTAACCAAATGATGAAATAAGGAAATAGAAGCATGAAACATGAAATATGCATTGTTGATATCTTGGGAGTTGTCTTGGAATGTAAATCTGCAAACTAACATGAAGTGGCCATGAAGAATGTAGATCTTGATCTTAAATTAGATGTGAAATGATGCTTGCAAATGGATCTTCAATGCTACATCAACAACACTAGCTCAACTACATGCTTGATGCATTATGCCTTTCTTATGATGAAATGACCTTGAATTGCTGCAATAAACTCTTGATAATCTACCTTTGAATGCCCTTGAAATTATCTTGAAGTGCCCTATAATGTTCTTGTGAAATATTAGGATGCTCTCTTGAAAGTATTAGATTGCTTAGATTAAACTATGTGAATTAACCTCATATTTATAATAAATCTAGAGATTAACCCCAAAATTCAAATAATTCAAGCCGACATCAGATGTAGGATTGAAAATCATTAGAATTCCACCACAATTGAATTCAAAAATGGGTTTCCTATGTGAGGAGGACCCATTCACCAATAAAGGCGAATGGGTCCTAGCGCAACTTTCTAGGACCAAGCTTTGGGGTGGTGAAATAACATTAAAAACCCATTTTAAAAATGCAAAGAAAGGGGTATCCTTTGTAGAGAGGACCCATTTGCCAGTAAAGGTGAATGGGTCCTAGCACCATTTTCTAGGACCTTGATTTTTCCTAATTAAATGTCATATAATTTGATTATTGGGTGTTAGGTTGGATCCTCGGAAGGTGTCATAAATAAGGCTTAAATTTGAATTAAAAGGGCTAATTAAGCTCAATTAACAAAAATTAATTAAGGAGACCCTAGATAAGTGTGAAAGTGTGCTACAACACTTTGCAACACCTTAAATAGGGTACAAATTAAGTACATTGCATTAGAAAGGGGCTTAGATTAATGTGAATGTGTACAACACATTACAACACCAAACAAAGGCATAATTAGGTTAATTAAATGTCAATTATTCTCAAATTAAGGAAAAGGGATACTTTTCCATTACTACATTTTTCCCCCTCTTTAGTGAGAATTTTCCCCCACGAAAAACTCACACTAAAGTAGAAATTCAAGAAACTTAAAAGTATGAAACAATAACAAAGATACATAATAATACCTTATCAAAGGCCAAGAAAAACAAAGAAAAACAAAGTATCAAGCACAACCATTCTAATGCAATGGGAAACGGGGTTGTTTGTATGCAACATACACTGCTCACTCGAGGGGAGTCGAACCTTAGTCTATCCACTAGGTGAGTTATCCCCATCATGTCTGCTCACTCTAGGGTAGTGGAACCTCAGTCTATCCACTAGGTGAGTTGTCCCAATGAGGTGGAAAATGAGAGAATCATATTAGCCTTCCATACCATACCGAAGTTATGCTCCTGACAACTTTGATAAGGCACCACAATGTAATGCTTTTTGTAAATGCTTTTGAATGTCATATATGTAAGTTTTTGATAAAGGGGATTTTCCTTTGTTCGTTTAATTTCTTCTTCTGAGGGAACATCATGCCTAATGTCTCCAAGAGAGGACAAGTCAAAGAGTATCATATCACCACTTATGTGATGCGTCTCATTTCGCATCATGCCACGAAGGGAGATCATATGCTTAGAAATATCACACTCTTGGAGGACATCAAAACCAATGACACCACCAAGAAAAGGACACATCATAATAAGAAAAGAAAATCACACCATTAAATATGCTAAAATATGTCATCAATGTATGCCCCCACTTTAAAGTGGTTGCTAACACCATTACTGTGAGCAATTGCTTTAAAGTAGACAATTGTTTTGTCCTAAGACATGAGAGATTTCCTTAGAAAACCCTATGTGAAGTCATATGTTTCCAAAAATAAAGCTATGCCATGAAATAGGAAGGAAGGGTTTCCCACAAAAACAAAATGCTAAATCTAGAAAGAAAAGTATGTCACATGCGAGCTAGCTTAAGGCTTGTCATCCACATCCCAAGCTTTCTCTTATATGTACATGAAATTTGATCAACTAGCCAAAAGAGACAACTATAAGTGAAATACGAGGGAAACACTACCTACCCCTTTCCCCCACTTAGTGTAGGACAAGGATGAGCTGATATGATTGATGAGAAAATCAAATATCAATATCAATTAGAGGAACAAGGTGCTTCAACACAAGGACTTGAGAATGACACTCCTTAAGATTTTGAATTCGATTACTCAAAGCCTTACATTCATTAGTACAATGACCATGAATTCTATGATATGCACAAAATGAACTCTTGTAGTAAAATTTATTTCATGTTCTTGGGGGAAGAGATATGAAATGATCTTGGAGGAGTCTCAACAAGATACCCTCTTGATCAGTAGTAGAATATGTTCTCTTATTTTGTAACAAAGATATCTCTTTCTTAGTACAAGATGTTATATTTACACAAGAGTCTTTAGATTGTGAGATTTTGTACTCTCCTTTACATGAGGGTGTAAAATCTAAAAAACTCCAATTTTTATTATTTTGCGTGATGAAATTGATATTAAGCGAGGATTTCTCTATTTATTTCATTTCTTTCAAAGGATAGTAATCAAGATAACTCGTGTCTATCATTTCAAGATTCACTAATGTTAATGTTTGCTTAGAATCTAATGTTTTGTAAGAGTGTTGACATTAAGTGAGGGCTTGTTTTTTTCTTTCGAGGGACAATAACAAATACGATTAGTCATTTCCCACATGTTAGGCTTTATAGGGACATAAATAACTTATTCTCTAGCACCACATCCTTTTCTACTATAACCAAGTTGCATCATAAGTTCATAACCTCTTACATAAAGTTTTTCATTTCTTTTAGATTTGGTGGTTTCTCCTAATCGACTTCATCAAAGTTTTTTTGTGTAATTTGTTTCTTCTAAAGTGCTTGAGGAGGATGCTTTCGAATTTTGTGTTAAATATTGTGTTTTCAGTACCACTTTTTCTTTTCCCTTTTCAAATTATTTGTTAATGATCTTGTATTCTCCCATGAATGTAGGTGTGAAATATAAGGAACCCCAATAATCTTCTAATAACTTTGTGACTTTTTCAATATGATTTTCTTTTTCTTTCTCTTGCACGGGTTCCACTTGTGTAGTTGGTGTCAATGTGTTCAAAGGATTTTATTTTCCTTTTTGAATGTTTAAACAACTGTTTGGTTTAGGGTCATCTTTGATTGTATATACCTTGTTGTTGTAGACATACTTCATTTTATGATGAAGGGTAGAAGGCACCCCATTGATTGTATGAAATATCGATGGCCTTCCTAAATGAATATTATATGAAATATCGTGAGGCATAATATGTATAGGAGTTTTCAATGTAACCTTTCCAAATTTAATAGGTAGTGTAATCACACAAAGAGATTTTTTTCCTACATTATTGAACCCAAAAATGGATAAAGAATCTAGTTGTATTTGGCTTTTGTCTACTTCAATATTGTCCAAAATATTTATGCTACATATGTTAAGGGTCAAACCATCAACTCAACAAGAGTTATTTTTATCCCAATCTAATTATGTTGAGCTATTATCATGAAAGATTCACTTTGTTTTTTCTCTTCTAGCAAAGGTAACTCATCTTTGTGGAAAGTGATGTCCAAGTTGGTTGGAGTTATAGATTCAATTTGGGCTGCCACATCATTTGATTGCACATTATGAGGGGTAGGAGCTTACTGTAAAGCACTTTGAAGCATGTTATGATAACTAGGTGAGGATTGAATAAGTTCCCATAATGATATCTTAGCAGGATTATTCTTTAGTTGTTCAACATGATTATAATCCTTTCTAGTTTTTAATGGAAAAAAAGGGGGACCAGGTAAGATAGGGTTAGGCAATGGTAATGATGTTGGATTTTCTTGTCTTGGTTGTGTATTTTTTATAGTGTTATATGTATGAGCAATGGTATTGTAACTCGGTTGTTGCAAAACATTATCAAGTTTCCTTTTAGGTAGTCCTGAGATAAACACTAGTTTATTTTGAACTTGTGGTTTTTGTGAGGGTGGATAAATAATTAGAGGATTCTTAGGATTTCCCACTAGGTGTTTAGGGGGTCCAATAACTAAGGGTGATCTAACGGAAACTTGTGCATTCATAACCTCAATAGTTTTGGTTTGATGTCTTTCTAATGAAGGGGATTCTAGTGTCATCATTTTACCCTCATCTAAGGAAGTTACAACACTATTGTTTGAAAGACATGTATCATTGTTCTCATTTTCTTCCACCATGATATCTTCCCTAGTATGAGAGTTTTTTGGAGAGCAACAAACTAGATTTTCATGAAATTCAATAACTTGATCACAAGTAGAGGATTCCCCAATGGTTGGGTTCTCTTGTTTATCAATGATGTCAATATTTTGTTCAATAAAGTTTTTTCTAAGAGAAAAGGGACAAATGGGATTGTCATAACTCTCATTGATTGGATTTTCTATCAAAATATCTTTGTCACCAATAGTAGAGATATTAGGAGAAGGACCAATTTGATTGTTATGATTTTCCATGATTTCATCCTTTTTCTCTAAGGTATCATTCTCTTGTGCCATAATATCTACCCTAGTAGGGGAGCTTTTAATACTTTCATCACAATCCATGGTTAGATTTTGTAAAGTAGCTTCATCACAAATAGGGGAGACATCAATAGAAGAACAACTATGAGTTTTATGCTTACTAATGATTGGAATTTTTTTTTCAAATATATCTTTCCAAATGGAAGGAGCGTTAGGGAAGGGAGGAACATGACTATCATGATTTTCAATAAGTTTATCTTCTAACACCAAATGATTATCTTTGCATCTAGGAGGGACACTAGGAGAAGGAAAAATTTGATTGTCATGGTTATCTACAACTACATACCCATGTCTTATAATGTCCTCCCACGTAGGAGAGGTAGGATTGTCATAGCTCTCAATCATTGTATCTCTTAACACCAACATTTCCTCATAAATTTTATTTCCATGATTGTGTAGAATTGTATCTTCTTTCACTAAAGCATTCTTACAAGTAGGGGAGGTGTTGGGAGAGAAATGGAGACTAGGTAAAGTAGTGTCAATGGTCTCATCTTCTTGTATCATAATATCTCCCCAAGGGAGAGGAGGAAAAGAATAAACAAAAACTTCATGATTCCCACCAAGTGTATCTTCTTTCACCAAGATACCTTCATAAAAAATAGGAGAGGTATCAGAAGAAGAACAACTATGGTTATCATGATTGTCTATGCTTATGTCCTCTTTCACTAAAAAATTCTCACAAATAGGAGAGATATTAGGAGATGAGGGGATGATGGGAAATGCGGTATCATGGAAAATGTCAACAAGATCAATCTCTTTCACTAAGATAGTTGCATGACTAATATGCTTTCTATTGCATTTTTGCTTTGCAAACTTGGAAAAGAAAGATACTAGCATTTGTGAAAAGTAATCTAATTGTTCACAATGACTTAGAATGAAATATGTAAATGCAATTTCTAGATTCTAAACAAGGTAATTTAATGATTACACTATTAAACAATCTGAAAATGAAATGTTGAAAATGCAATTTTGAATTTTGACAATGCACTAAATGAAGCAGATTAAGCTAGATGCAATGAATTTGATGAAAGAGAAAATAAAAAAAAACTAAAACAAGAAAGTAATAGTAGAAAATAGAAGCCTAAAAATGATATTTTAATTTCTAGAAAATGAAGATCAGGATCTATCAGGGACTCATTTTCCAGTAAGGGCGAATGGGTCCTGGTTAAGGACTTTTGGGATGTTTTTGCTAATGTTTTAGTGATTTTAATGATTTTTAGATACCAAAAAATTTAGGTCAAGCCTAATCAGGGACTCATTCTCCAGTAAAGGCGAATGGGTCCTTGATTAGGGTATTTTTAACTATTTTCAAATGATTTTTCAAGGTTTCTACAATTTCTTTCAGTTCCAGGTCTAATACTATAACTTTTAGTTTCAAAATTTTTAGAAATGCAATGTAAAATTGCAATAAAATGATGAATGAAACGACCTAATTTCAAATGCAATGTTTTAATTTTAAAATGCAAATGTATGAAATATAAATGGTATGCAAAATGACTGATTTGTTTTTGTATTTTTTAGATTTAGAGAAATGCAAAATAATGCAATTCTAAAACCTAAATGAGATGCAAGTTTGAATGAAAAGTAAGAAACCCTAAATGAGATCTAATTCAATTCAATGAATGGAAGATATAACATAGGATGAGAAGAAAGAATCCAATATCTGAAAATTACAATATTCAATAGGTCGGGTTCACCAAAATGGAACATAGAAAAGTAGGGTTTACCACCAAGATGAACAAGATGATAAACTGCTAATTTTTCTCTAAGGGAATGTTTCATTTAATTATGAGGGAAAGAATACATAAATAATAATCAGAAACAAATCCTAACTATTAAAGCAATTATAAAAAGGGTAGTTTTGAGAGCTTGAAATAATGTGTACCTTGTAGAAATCTTGTTTTTTTTAGCTCATAGAGGACTCATTCGCCTTTAGTGGCAAATGGGTTCCTGTTAGGGTTCCATAAAATAAATTTTTGGTTTTATTCCTCTTAGAATCCACTCCTAGATCCCAACTTTTCACCGCTTCAAGCCCTGCACCGAGGAATCATTTGCCTTTAGTGGTGAATGAGTCCTTTCAAAGTTTCAAAAAATTGACTTCTCGGTTCTATAATTTGATGTCTACACTCTCAGATCCTTGATGATAAGCTCTTGAAAACTTGTCAAAAATTTTATAGCCTTGTTTTTGTGTTCTTGCACTATGAATGACAACTTTGCAACTTGACAAATTTGACAATTTTGCTTCAATATTGTTCTCTACTTGATCTTAAATCTATAAATCTACAAACACACATCAAAAGGGATAATTTTTTTTTGATTGTTAGTGAATAGGGGTTTGCCTTAGTCAAACCCCTTTTAGGTAATTAAACCAAATGATGAAATAATGAAATAGAAGCATGAAACATGAAATATGCAATATTGATAGCTTGAGAAATGTCTTGGAATGTAAATATGCAAACTAACATGAATTGGCCATGAATTAATGTATATCTTGATCTCAAATTAGATGTGAAACGATGCTTGCAAATGGATATTCAATGCTACATCAACAAAAATAGCTCAACTACATGCTTGATGCATTAAGCCTTTGACATGATGAAATGACCTTGACTTGCTGCAATAAAAACTTGATAATCTACCTTTGAATTCCCTTAAAACTATCTTGAAGTTCTCTATAATGCTCTTGTGAAATATTAGGATGCTCTCTTGAAATTCTTAGATTGCTTAGATGAAACTATGTGAATTAACCTCATATTTAAACTAAATCTAGAGATTAACCCTGAAATTCAAATAATTCAAGTTGAAATTAGATCTAGGTTTGAAAATCATTAGAATCCCACCATAATTAAAATCAAAAAGGGGTGTCCTATGTGAGGAGGACCCATTCACCACTAAAGGCGAATGGGTCCTAACATAACTTTCTAGGGCCAATTTTTGAAGAGGTGAAATAACATTAAATCCCCTTTTAAAAAATGCAAAGAAAGGGGTGTCCTATGTGGAGAGGACCCATTCACCACTAAAGGTGAGTGGGTCCTAGCACCATTTTCTAGGACCTTTATTTTTCCAAATTAAATGTCATACAATTTGATTATTGGGTGATGGGATGGATCCTTAGAAGGTGTCATAAATAAGGGTTAAATTTAAATTAAAGGGGATAATTAACCTCAATTAACCACAATTAATTAAGGAGACCATAAATAAGTGTGAAAGTGTGTTACAACACATTACAACACCTTAAATAGGGTATAAATTAAGTACATTGCATTAAAAAGGTTCGTAGATTAATGTGAATGTGTACAACACATTACAACACCAAACCAAGGCACAATTAGGTTAATTCAATTTCAATTATTCCCAAATTAAGTAAGGAAAAGGGATACTATTTTTGTTACTACACATACAAAATCCTAGAGGAAAAGAAACTAGATGTATGGCAAAAATTTCCATGGTTAGAATTTGACAAGAAGTACATTTGAATTAGATTGAGAAGGATTCATGATGAGTCTATTTGGATTGATGGTTCAAACTTGATAACCAGAGAACCTATAATGGATGTGACTAGTTTGTGGTCCTTTAGGCTAGTTTCAAGGTGAAGGTTTGTCAATGATCAAGAATTAATAGAATATACTGGTGCAACTCTTGAAGGAAAAGAACATGTCTTGAGTACAATTGAAAATCCAACTATCCAATATGCCACAATGCTTATTAGACATAAAATTTACTTACCTATTAATGACTATACAGTCTCTACTGTTGTTGCACACATTGCATTTGACATGGTTGAGAATGGTATAGATTATGATCTTTGTGGGCTACTTCAATAACACTTAATGAAATATTTAAAAGAAATAAAAAAGAACAAGAGTACATTTCGATATGAAAATTTAATAGTTTGCTTAGATTTTTACTTCATGAAGGAGATACCAGTTATTGGAAAGGTTGAATGGAAAAATATAGAGCCGATAGCACACTATATAAGGAATATCATGATGGATCTTGGTGGTTCGGATGCTTGAGAAACTTTCCTTGTGGAGTTCTTTGGAATATTTTAGATGAGGATGAATAAGAGGACAAGAATTCTAAAAAGTGTGGGTATGTGTAGGATCATCATGGAAAAAATAGGCCCTTAAGTGGCAAAAAATTTAGAAAAATCAAAGTTAGGCAACTTGACATAAAAATTTGAATAAGTTATCTATATTATTTCAAAAATATGTAAGAATAGAATCTAGCAAATTTTTAGTTTCTAAACTACTAGGTTTTAAAAAAAACTTTTGGTGAAAATTTGAAATTTCAATGCAGAGTAAATTTCAAAAAAAGAAGTAGGTGTCTCACCTAACCACAATAAAATGATAATATTTTTTATAATATTTTAGATATAAGTAGAGGACTCGTGTCTTGATGTGATGCATATTGTTTTGTAATTTTTTTCCAAGTAAATAATTAATTATGATTTTTTATTACAAATTTTAAAAATTATAAAAAATCATATGTCGACCACCTTAATTTGGTCAAAACTTCATGAAATTCAATTTTCTTTTGAATCCTATAATATGCAAAGCATATAATGTGACACATGTTTTGGATTCAAAAAATGTGATAGGTCGTTTAAAAGTTATAGATGGTTTTCAATCACCCTATCAACTAGGATTTTAGTTGTAATTCAAATAGAATATGAATAATAATTACTTATTAAATTCAAAGTAAAACATAATTTATATTTGTGAAAATTTGAGAATCTCCTCTAAAAACCCTTTTTGTTTCATTAATTTTGGGTAAAAAAAATGTCATCAGCCACATACCCATCATATTGCCACTTTTTGGCCAATCATGATCTTGCACATATCTGTGTGGTGGAAAAATACTTCAGAGCTATCAATTTCCTTTTTTCTATTGATTTTTATTACATGGAAGCAATTGAGCCCAAACTTACAGTGTGGATTTCTAAGTTTTATTAGAAAGTAATTATGGAGGAAGTTGATGATTATGTAAAAGTGATTCTAAAAATCCCAAAGGACCCCAACAAAATAGATTTAGAAGAAAATTCTATGAATGAAGCCTCTGGTAAAACAAAAAGAATAGGAAATAAGAGTAAAAGTGTTGCTATTAAGCAAGAGATCACATAACAAGAAGGAAGTCAATTTGAGGTAACCCAACATAAGAATGAAAGTGAAAACATACAAGACTCGGATGAAGCATTAAAAGCTTTACAAGAAGTGATTCTTGGTGCTAGCATTAATTCCTTTGTGTCCACTTTGGAAAATATCAGGAGTATGGTTGATTTAATGAAAGCATACATCTTCAAATTGAAAGAGAAAACACGAAATGAGTCAGAAGCAAGAAAAAGAAAAGAAAATCTAGAAGGCATCATAAAGAAATATGTAGATGCACACCACAAAGTCTTGAAGGAATTGAAGGATGTTCAAGATTGTGAAGAAGAAGCTTAGGAGTTAATATCTTTTTTTTGTAAATTGGTTTAATTGGACATTAAATGCAAAGACTGAAATAAGTCAAAATGAAATTCTATTGAGCACTCAAGCATATGTTTATAGCTTGGAAAATGAAAGGGACAATCAAAGATGGTCCTACATCATGCAATTGTAGGATAAATTCTTTAGCTTACAAACTTAGAGAACAAAGGTAATCAAATAGTATGTGGTTGTAGACACTAAAAATTGACCACTTTCATTTAGTCAATTTACCCCCAATTCGACTAATGTCATATCCTCTATATTAATTAAATAATTCCATATTATTTAATTAATATTAATTATCCCTTATCCTTTCATCCTAATTTATTTCTTCTATCATCTTTAAATCCTAGCCTAAAGTAAATAATTACCTTTAATTATTTACTCACATCTCTTATACCTTTTCCTCTAAAGAATTAAATAAATAATCTATTTATTTAATTCCCCTCATGTCACATCCTCCATAACCTTTTTCTAATCATGATTAATTTATATAATCCTAGATTAAGGATGTGCACATTCCTAATCCTTGATTAGGGAGGTGTCACATCCTCCATAAAATGCAAATGGATCATTAATCCTCATTTTCCTAATCTCTCACTTACACAACCTAATCATTGATTAGCTATCCTAATTTACCCCTTGGTCAACTCTCCCCATCCCCCAAGGAATTTTTAATTCTTTTTTGTCTTCCCAAGGTGCTTAAATTGAGGAATTTTTAATTCCTCCCCCATCTCCCAAGGAATATTAAATTCATTTTCTCTTTCCCAAGGAATAGTAAATTCCTTTTATCCTTTCCATGCACATTAAAAAGGAATTTTTAATTCCATTGGTCAAATCTTGATCTCAACACTTGATCTTCCTCTCCCTTTCAATCTCCACCATCCATTCCATCTCCCTTTCCTAAATGGCTAAAACTTAGGTATTTTTGCATTCAAAAAAAGCATTCAACCAGATGCAACCATAATCTATCACATTCATCCCAATCTTTCAATCTCCATAGCAAAATCCTTGTAACCAAATCAACCAAGAGAAAACCATTATGCTGCCAAAATAGATCTAGGAGCACATATATCAAGCCATCAACAAGGGAAAACAACTCCATCAAGCTCAAACAAGGTAAAAATTGGTTTTAGTGTTATTTTAAGTTTGAGTTTCATCTTTAGCCCAATCTTGAGTGTTGTCTTTGGTTTTTTATCTCTCACTTGAGTTTATTTCTTGCATTTTTAGATGAGGTAAAAACACTGCACACATTTCTAGGACACTCAGTGGGACCCACGTCATGGGTCTCTTTCACTATTTTTTTTGTTTCAAGTTTTGTAGGTTCATATTTCACACACAAGGGAAAATATGCTCCCGATGAAATCTTCCTGATATAGGGGCGAGTCTGCATTGATATACACGATCAGACATCCACCTATCATGTAAAAGGAAAATTGGGCACCTACCTATCTAGTACCTAACTTATAGAGGCAAATTTGTAGACACATAGGTGAATTTGTGGATAGATAGCTGAGTTTGCGGACAATGAATAGGTGAACTTGGGGATAGGAAAATTCGCGGATGACAAATAGTGAATTTGCAAATGACAAATAGGAAAATTTGCAGATGACAAATAGGAAAATTTGCAGATAGGAAAATTTGTGGACAATGGATAGGTGAATTTGTAGATGGTAGATAGGTGAATTTTTGGAAGATGGATAGGAAAATTTGTGAATAGTGAATAGGAGAATTTTAGAATAGGAGAATTTGTAGATGATGAATAGAAGAATTTGTGGACGACGAATAGGCAAATTTGCGGATAGGAAATTTTTTGAATGGGTGAATTTGAGAACAAGTAAATTTTTCAATGGGTAAACCTACCGACGGGTGAACCTGCTCCTTACAAAGGTGATCCTACAACCTTTATAGAGGAAAATCCACCCTTCACATGGGTGAATCTAAGGTATTCCAGAATCTTTAATTTTTTTATTTGAGCTATAATTTCATTTTGGTTTTGGGTGCTAATTAGCTAACTTATTTTTCTATGATTATGGTATCTTGCTAACAATTTTAAAATCTTGTACCCCATGCTTAGCCAAGACAATAGTATTAAAACTACTAATTTACCTTATGTAGGACGATCGGTCGAAGACCCTTAGTTTAGTTTTCTCAGTATGTCTTTTTTGCACTAATCTAGGCACACATAGATTAATTAAAGGGTCAATATACTTTGTTTTCCATGTTTGGGAGTAATCTGTTGATGAATCCACTCCCCTTGCACCTTTCAGTGATCTTGGGTGATGAGAAATCATAGTTTTCTCTAGTCTAGTCTAGTCTAGTCTACCTAGGAGGTGCTAGTGCATCTAATCTCTCCCCTTGTGCTACATGCGAGCCTAGGGACCAGCTGAAACATCTAGTATCTTCTTCCCTTAGTGGAACATGCCTAGGATTTCATCACCCTAGGGACAATTCCAACCACGTGTTAGCGATGGGGTATATAAAGGGGGGAGAACTAAAGTTGTACCCCAATCTAGTCATGTCGTGTCTAGCATAGTGTCAAAGCTAGGGCGATACCTAGATAAGACGTGCAGGGTTGGTCTAAATTTCCAGTATCTCTCTGGGGCTCCTAATCCATGCTTGTGATGAGCTGGTGTTCACAGTTGTTCCTCATGTACCTAGCATATATCATGGACGCACAAGATAGCCTTGTTTAGCCTAGATAGAGACCCGTGTTTTATATGTGGCTTGGTATAGTGTAGGGGATGTGCACCATACCCCGAAGTTACTCACCACGTACTCCCTTGGATTGAGATAGAAATCCTCTTGGTGGACTATGATAGTTGGCAAGAGAGAGAGTGTGAAGGTGAGCCCATGGTGTCTGTTGATGACCCTGTGCCACTAGAACACTAGCTATCCGCCTTCACAAGAAAGGGTGATCTAGAGAATCACCCCGATATCATGGAATATTAACCTTGGGTTGTCCACCCAATGTGGTGGGCCTACATAAAGTTTGTAAACCCTTCATACTAATTTTAGGTTATGTTGTCTAGAGGGTTTTCTTGTGTGATACAAGTGCCTATCATTAGTCTGAGTCAGTTTAGCCTTCTACTTTTTGTTTGCTATATTTTTTTCCTTTTCCATAGTTTTCCCTTGCCCTCAGTGGAAAGTTCACTTCTCACAAGGAAAAACTTGCATTGTGGACAGGAAATCCTACCCTATAAAGGGGCGATTCTACATCTGAGTTGAGTCTAGGTCATCTGTTAGGTGAGTTTTTCTTTGTCAGAGATGAATTTTCCTATGGGTCCCCTCCTTAGGCAACCTCGTGTCTACCTATTTCTTGGAATAGGTGAGTCTTCCTGGCTCATAGGTGAGTTTGCATCCGATCTGTATCCTTCGAGTTTTCCTATTCACCTAGAATAGGCATTTTTTTCTTCTCCTTGGGGAATCCTATATCCCATCCGTTCCATCTAAGTCCACTTGTTTTGTTAGAACATACAATCTTTTTTCCTACTTGGGCGATCTTGTATCCCATCCGTGTCATCTGAGTCCACCTATTCCGTCAGAATAGGTGATCTTGCTCCTCGCTTGGGTGATCTTGTGTCCCATCCATGTCATATGAGTCAACCTATTCTGTTAGAATAGGTGATCTTGCTGCCCACTTGGGTGATCCTATGTTTGGTCTATGTTACCCCCGTCTACCTTTTCCATGAATAGGAAATCCTATCATCTTCCTAGGCGATTACACATCTTCGTCTCCTAGTCCTATGTCCATACAACCCCTAGAATAGTGAACCTATTGTCTGCAAGGGCGATCCCACATCCAGTCTATACCATCTTCGTCTATACCTCCCTTAGAATAGGTGAACTTGCTTTCCACAGAGTCAATCCTGCATTTGAGACTGTATCCTCTCCTTCGTACATTTTCCTATATAGGTGATTTCATTTCTTTCTCAGGTGATCTTACACATCCCATTTATAAAATAATTTTAAATAGGTGATTTTGAAAATCGTGTCCTCTTGTTCCCCTTTAGCATCCATAAGATTTAGGTGATCCTGTTTGATAGTTGGGTGATCCCTTACCTAGATAGGTGAATTTGTCTTGTGAGTCCTCTTGTTTCTTTTTCATCCCTAGATACAAGAAAACTTGAGTCCCATAGATAGGAAAAGTCACTTAAAACGGAGGAAAATTTGTGGTCCCAAGATAGGAAAAGTTGTCACTTGGACTAGAAAATTTGAGCTACACAGAGGCATATGCGTTGTCCATATAAAATCCAAAGAGTTAATCCTTTTGGTCACTAAAATCCTCTCATTTCTAGAGTCCTTTTCCATGATCAAATTTTTTTACCATCATCCATCTACTCGTAATTATCATTTTAGTCCATCTAAATTTTCTAAAAGTCATCGAATCCTTAGTCAAATCATATAACATCCCTAGATTACATATCCATCATCAGTTCATCAATCCCAATCTCTTAGGCTTCATTTTAGGGGTTGTTATCCAAGTTGACTTAGGTGTATGATCCTAATCATCATCAATCATGCTTAGGACTTTCATCTACTCTAATTCTGTAATCATCCACAATCCAATCAATCTACTTTTATCTTGAGGTAGATTCAGTGTCCTAATCACCCTTTTCACAATCCAATCTAGTTATCAACATCATACATCATCTAGTTAAACCCTTGAGCTTGGTTTAGAGTCTATCCCATCATGTCCCCTAATCCAATCCTAATCTAAGCTTAAATCAAATCCGAATCTGAGCTTTAATCTGATCCTAATCTGAGCTTAAATCAAACCCCAATTTGAGCTTAATTTACATCCCAATTTGAGACTTAGTCCATCCAAATCCAAGATCTTTTGATATCGAAACAAATATTATGACCCCTTCTTCCATGTACTTCTAATCCATTCTATTTATCTTTTCATCATCTCCCCTTTAATCCTAATCATCTAATCCCATCTCTACAATCCATATTCATCCAATCGAACATCATGAATCCTTACCCTTCATGAATGCAACCAAAAATAGTAGTCAAGGGAAATCCAAATTACGTTGATGATGATAATGAAAGTCTTGTTGATCAAGATGAGTATAATATAGATCCCCTTGATGCTATCATTACTAGTAAGCTTTCCCCAACCATCTTCCCAAATTCAATTAGTCATCCAAGCAATCCCATCACACGTTCATCCAAACTTAATAAAATTCCTTATGCTACCTCTGACAAGGGATATCCATTATCTTCCCCATCTGCATATTCATCATATACTTCATCTACATATTCCCACCTTAATCCACCATCCACATGAAATCCTCTCTTAATCCACCATCCCAATTTTCCCATCCTAATCTACCATCCACAATCTCCTATCTTAATGTTCCATCCCAATCTTCCCATCCTAATCCACAATCCCAATCTTCCCATCCTAATCGACCATCCCAATCTTCCCACATTAATCCACGATCCACAATCCCAATTTTCCCATACTAATCTGCCATCCACATTCTCCTATCTTAATCCACCATCCCAATCTTCCAATCCTAATCCACCATCCACTTCCACCTATCCCAATCCACTGTCCCACTATTCCTACCTTAATCAACCATAACAATCTTCCCATCCTAATACTACATCCCCATCCTCCTATCTTAATCCAACATCCACATCTTTCCACCTTAATGCTCCATCCCAATATTCCTATCTTAATCCCCCATCAACTTTCTCCAACATTAAACCACCATCCATATCCTCCTATGTCCCTCCATCTTCCACTTCACCATGTCCTAACCCTCTACCTATTCCTAGTCCTCCATCCAATCCCATTCCTCCATCCAATCCCAATCCACCAATACATAATCCTAGTCCTCCACCCATTCATAATCCTTCATCTATTCCAACCACACCATCTGAGACTAGAATATGCAAGTATCCCACTCCAGATGTCATCCAAGGACTCATGAAAAATAATACATCCTCAACTCCACATCTTGATGTCACAGAGCCATGCCATCCCAATCCATCATCCATGGTCATTAGTGATGAGACCCTTCTCCATCCCACACCTATAATTACTATTACCACCCCTAGCACCACCCAAACCATTGAGACCATCAAACTGACTAAATCCATTGAATCTCCATCTTCTACTCCTAGATTCACCCAATCCATTGAAGAAACTCAATTCCAATCCACTCCTTCCACTACTAGTATCACTAAAACCCATTCCCATGAACTTCATGAATCCTCCAACCTTCCATCTCCCTCACTTAAGGAGTCCCTCCAACACTCCATCATCATGCCTCCCACACATGAAGAGTCATGCCAAGAGCTTCATCCAAAGCATACCAACATATCCCTCCTCCACATTAAGATCCTCCCATCCCATCCAAATCTATTTTGGGTCCTTATGCCCCTCCATCCACCATCCCACATCCTCCATGTACTAAGTCCATTTTAAGACCTTATATCCCAAAATTATCTCCTCCATCTCATCCTACTTATCCTTTCATCCATCAATCACATATTCCTATCAACCATCATAAAAACCACACTTTCATATTCCCTAATCAATATCAAGAAAGGCACATAACTACACTTACCCCATCCACACATCATCCCCAAAATCCTACATCCATCACTCCATTCATGTTTCCTCCACATAATTTATCTCCTCATACCCATCCCATTGCTATTAAAAGCACTTTGGATTCCAAAGTAAAAATGCATAAATCTAAACATCCACATGAATCTAAAGCTCCTAATGTCCACTTAAAAATGCATGTTGAAGAAAAGAAAAATCAAATCCAAAATCCAAATCAAACCCATAGAATACAATGGCCCACCAAAGAAAAAATCAAAACAATGTGGATCCCAAAGAAAAAGGTTGCAATGCCTTCAAATGAAAAATCTATAATAGCATCCAAAGTTGCTAATCAAAAAGCTACACATCCTCATCCCCCATCTTGTGAATCTATTTTAGGTCCTTATGCCCCAAAATTCACTATCGCAACTCCTCCATTATCCCAACATCCTCCATCCATTACTCCTATCATTTCACATCCCCCACCATATGGGCCAAAGTTGGTCCTGAAAAAACTCACCCATCACACATCCACCCCATCATTCCATCCATACACTTTCCAAAATCCCATCCATTATCCCACATATCTCACCCATCAAATCCTTTTAATCCATTCTTTTGCATAATCCATCCATACTAATAAGGTTGTACCAACATCCAATAGTCACTTCTAACATGGGCTCTTATTACCTCATATGGAACTTGTTGCTTGAGTCCTTCATCCATCTCCTTATCACAGGTCTTCCAAATCCATTTACCCACATCACTATCCTTATCCATCTCCATCGGCATACTATCTGAAAATCCAAAAGCCAAAAAACAAAATTGTCTAATGGTGAAAACTTGGAAAACAAGCACCTTGGATAAGTACCATGATGAAAACCTAGAAAACATGCATCATAATCCCACATCTATTTTACTTCCACACTTGGCATACATCCCCTCCATCCATCTACCTTCCTTTTCCACCCCTCATTCTATAATCCATCTAGTTTTCCTTATCTACACATTCTCCTATCCACCATTCCTCTTGCCTCATTACATATTACATATCTAGAGTAGGACATATTTTGGCTTTGTAACAAAGTTCTTGGAGGAATCCTTCAACCATCCTTTCATCCCTTCAATCTCCTTATCATTAACTCCCCATCCTCCTTCCAAATCCTTCATCCCTTCATACCATAATCCACTCCATCTTCCAAATCCTTATCTTCCTATCCACCTGTTGGTGTTCCAAATCAAAGATCAAATGAATCCTAAAGACTAGCCAATTTATTATGTTCAAACTCAAAGATGGATTTGGCCAACTGACAAGAAAAGGGATTGGAAAAATTTCCCCTGCACTTCAGGCTTTGTAGTACTTAGGGGGTGACCCTTTAGCAACACCTAAAGATTCAGACACATACTTATTAGGGTATTGCTTAATAGATAATTCTCTCACAAAATTATGCTAAGAAACATAAAATATCACTCAACATTGGCTAAGACATTGACTGAATTTCATCAACCAACATGGAGAACATGACACATACAAATAACTCATAAAACAAAATTGAGTTGGTTTTTGATTTTAAGATTTGGGACCAAACTAAAAACAAAAGATGCACAAAGATTGACCAGTGACAAGAAGAGGGCTATAGAATCATATAACTAGAAGTTCATCCTACAGTGTTAAACATGTTTTGAAGATTTTTGGAAATTTTATCACATTATAATAACAAGACCACTAAAGCTTTATTAGATAACCATTCTTACAGATCCACCTGGAAACAAAACAATCCTGTTCCATTTTTTGACCAATAGGAGTGTTGTGTTTCTAGGTGGATCTATACGAATGGTCATATGATAAAGCTTTAGTGGTCTTGTTATCATAATGTGATAAAAATTTTAAAGTTCTTAAAAAATTGTTTAACACTATAGGATGAAGTGTCGTTTATATGGCTCCATAGCCCTCTTCTTGGCACTGGTAAATATTTGTGAATCTTCTATTTTCAGTTTGGTGCCAAATTTTAAAATAAAAAACCAATTCAATTTTATTTTATGATTTATTTTAATGAGCCATGTTCTCCATGCTGGTTGATGAAATTCATTCAATGTCTTGGCCAATATTGAGTGATATTTTATGTTTCTTAGCATAATTTTATGAGAGAATTATATTTTAAGCAATACCCTATTAAGTATGTGTTTGAATCTTTAGGTGTTGCTAAAGGGTCATCCCCCTAGGTCTTACAGAGCCTAAAGTGCAGGGGAAATGTGTTCCAATCCCATTGCCTATTAGTTGGTCAAATCCATCTTTGAGTCTGAACACCAACAAAATGGTGACTCTATTGGGGATAATTCTGAATCTCCAGTTGCAGACTAGTATTTCATAGAGTCGTATTATTTTCTATTCTAAATTTGGTTGAAATATTGAAGGAATGCAAACCTAGAGAATGAATTTGTTGCATTGAACTTGGATATTTCATGATCTGTGGTGCTCTGCTACTGAAAGGAACTCAGAAGGATATTTATCTTTGAAAGATTTTCATACTACTTGAAATTTAGTCCTCTGTGAAGAGGTGGTGACTTTGTCAAAAGAAACTGATGAAGATGTGAATACAATTTCAGATCTATAATATTTCCTATCATAAAGAATAATTTGTAGTAGCTGCAACATTTCCAGGTATTCTTCACTTTTGGTTTCCAAGAAAATTGTGTGTGAAAACCATATTTGAATGTCTTGGGAAATTTTGTTGGATCCCTATTGAGTGAATTAGCACTTACAAAGGGAAAGGACAGTAAAATTGAGGTTGCATACTTCCATTTGTTGGATTTATCATATCAAATGCAATTGTTGTTCCATTGAAAGATTTTGTCTACAAATCAAATGTTTCTAGTATGGATGGTTAGAATGAATTTGTATATCTTAGGGATCTCCATCTATTTGCATCATCATATGTTTTAATCCAAGGTTATCAGCATCTTAGCAATTATCCTAGTGATCCTTCATTTGGTCATGGTTATGATTATGCAAAATAAGTGCAACCCCAATTTTCATATATCCATGGATTATCAAGATAAAATAGCCACACAATTAGACACCTTAATACAAATTGTCAAGAAGCTTTAGAAGTTTGATAATCCTTAAACATTTAACACCCCAAAGTACAAGAACCCAAATGTTAACAAGCCTAGGTCTAGCTAGGAATGGAAAGTTCTATTCGAAAGGGTACTTAATGAGATGAGCAAAGGTACCAGATGTATCTAAAAGTCCCATTAAGAGACAATCATATTGTATCTACTTGCCAAGTTAATGCAATTTTTTTCAATTCCTTTGATCCATTGTATAATCAATTAGACTTGTCATGGGTTGATTACAAAACTAAAGATATGCCAACTCAAGTCTATAAGAAGATGCCTATGTTTAATGGATACAATTTTTGTGAAGGAGATGCATATGTCCAAAAGTTTTATAGATTCATGGAGAAACAATCACTTGGAGACCAGGATATTGTTGTGCAGTTTTTGCACACACGCCCCGCTGAAGGTAGGGACCCTCTTTTGCTTCAGTTTTGGTGTCTTGTCCCTTTAATTTTGGGGTTTTATCTTGCTATGGCATGTGCTTGAATGTTTTTTTTCATTTCCTATGTGTTTTCCCCAAATTATTCATTGAAAATCTTAAGTTCTGGGTGAATTTTGGGTTTTTACCCTGGTTCAGGACTTTCCACCCCTACCAGATTTTCCTGGTTCCTGCTCAAATTCTAACTGAATGCTATGGTTTGGGGATTTTCATTCTTCGCGGAATTTCGCATGGGCCAAATTTTCTCGGATTTCATCCTATCATCAAGTTCCCAAATTTTCTTGGTTGTCTTGTCAATGGCATTAATGTCATTTGTACGAGTTTCGAGGGATGTATTTAACTGATCTCTGATGACTTTCGCACCATTATGCTTTATTGTTTGTCATCGATTGAGCTACGAAGTTTGTTCTTTGAGTGTTGGATTTGATTTAGGGCACTGAGTTGGTGAATTGTTCAATTTAAGTGGTGATTTCTTGAGCATTGTTGTTGTTGTCTTCACTGGGCACCATTAAACTAGTATTTTCTGCCTCATTCAAATTTTTGCTGTGTCAAATGGTATGTATTCAATTGCCCTACTTTTAATTGATGATTGTGGATAACACTTTGATGTTATAGAGTTTATTGGGGTCCAAATTCTTGAATGTTTGACCATTTCATGGCTAGGGTTGCATAACATTGCTTGATTTATAGTCCTCCAAGTGGTCTCCGAGCTTGTTTATCTGTTTACATTATGAAGAGTCTTACTTGAGAGTCGTGATTTCCTCTAGTAATGACTTAGCAGTTGAAATCTCTGAATCCTGAGCTTGCCTGTGTGTTAATGGCGGATTTGGAGGGTTTCACTTAGGGCATCGCCATTTAACTTTAGTGTGCTTTCGAATTGGCCTAGAATCCTAAGAAAACCTATGGAAGGTCCATATCAAACTCAGCGAAGGCCTAGATTCTTAAAATTTATGATTGCTCCATTGGTCTGAGCGAAATCGTCATTTAGTGTCGAAGTTTGAGTTTTGTCCTCAGTTCGGGATTTTTTATCTTTGGTGGATTGTCCAATTCTAGTGGATTTTCCCAATCCCCTTTGTTTTCCAAAAATTTGCATACTCTCGGAGTTTCACCTTATCTGCGGATTTCTGTCTGCTCTAGATTTTCCCGAAATCCTTGATTCCCTATTTTTTCCAAAATTTTCCAAGTATCTCCTTTGTGGAAATCCGTCTTTGGCGGATTTTCCTAAAATTTGATGAGATATGAAGGAATATGAAATAGCATGATTTTTTTAATAGGTGATGGTGCATTTTATGATTAATTTATGCTATTTTGAGATCTCATATGTTGTATATTGATTAATAATGATCAGATTGAGTTGCTAATTGGTGTTTTCTTGCTCATTTTGTTGGAATCTATCTAGCCCAGAATTCTCTAAAATTCCTCCCTGGCTTGGATTCCGTGAATGGTCCTGAAACCCAAAGTTTAACATGGTCATTATATATGAGGTTTAATATGATTTAATGATGATTTTGATTGATTAACCTTTGTTGGTGTGATCTTTATTATGTTTCCTTTGTCAAGTACAGGCTGAATCTAGCAAGGTAGCAACTAGAAAGGCTAAGGGTGACATGGAGGGATCTTCAGTATCTGAGGTAGAGATAATTAAGATGGACATCAAGAGAAAGATCCCAGAGAGTAAGATCACCTCCATCTGGTCAGAGGTAACAGACACGAACATTGGACTATGGGACTATGAGGAGTTCAAGGCCAAAATGGAAGCACAAGATCTTCCTCTAGTGGCTAAGAGAATGTTAGAATTAGGATTGGCACATGTAGCTATTTTCCCTTCCACGGTGCAGTGTTATGAGCTAGTCCTTGAGTGTGCCAGGCACTATGACAGTGATACACAAAGGATAATTGGTCCTTAAGGGAGGATTGTGGCAAATTTGAATCCTGTCTCCATTGCTCATAATTTTTATATGCCAGATAGGTCTCATGTGGTGGCATTCAACATGGAATCATGCAAGGAGTACTATGAAGAACAAACTATCAAATCTTAGCAGCTCATCAATTCCTGGCTGGAGAAGCCTAAGTCTCATTATTCCAAACTACCTCAATAGTTATTCAGGGAAAAATTCAAGGAATATTATGATGCCATCACTCTTATTAGTAGGGTGGTTGGATTGAAAAATGCTGGTATGTTTGAGAATTGGATGTGTCATGTTATTGTGAGGATGGAACAGGAGAAGACTGACTACCATTGGGCAGGTGTCATTAGCAGGGTGATTCATGAGCAATTGTCCAATGTGTTGCAGACCAAGACCTTCACAATGACCTCATACTTAGTCTATGCACTTGCAAGATTTCATCCATACAAGGGATTAAGTACCAAGGGTTTCTTTGGATAGGATATTATTTATGAGGTGTAACCTCAATTGCACTTGGGAAGTTCGAGTTATAGGAGGGTGAATGATGTGTTCACCATGCATATCACCAGGTTGTTGTAGGGTGTAGAACACACAAGAATTTTTGACCAAGCCAAGGAGTTAATCAAGAAATATGGTGCTTGGTTCATTCAATTCCCAACCTTCTCATACATCTGGGTTGATGGTTGTCAAAGGGATCCATACAGACTTCCAAGGTATCCCACTGATCATGTCATACTTCTAGAAGTCACTCGATAGATATGTGATTTTGATGCTATTGTCAAAAGGGACAAGCATAAGACTAGTTTTAGTGGGGACTTTCCTTTGAGGATAGGTACTGGATAGGAATTTCCTTCCATTATTTTTTCCCTGGCTTTAGAAGAGGAGATGAGTACTCTTGGCTTGTCCTTTCATTCCAAGCGGTCTAGATTTGATATAACAGGTGAAGCCCAAAAGAAGGCCAGTAGAGAGTATAGCCATAAGGTTGATTTAGAAGACTACTGCGCCAATTGTATTGACGAATATGAGGTAAGGAAGAAGAAGTTTTCCCAACTTCCAGTTGAGTCAGTTCATTTATATAATGTGAAGGCAGTTCTTGATCAACTTGAAGATGATGGGGATGTGATTCAAGGTCATGCTTATGAAGCGGTTAAGGATAGGCTGATTGGTGATGTGGATTGGCTAGAGGAAGAAAAGACATAATTAAAGAAGTTAATGGATCCAGTCACGAAGTTCACCAGAATGTGGCTAAAGCATAAAATGTGGGAGTTGGAAAATGAAGGTGTACAGTGCACCTATGATCTGATGGGAGATTTGGACCCTCATTCCACTTCCGAGGAGTCAACCGAGCAAGATCCTAAAGGAAAGGGTAAGATGGATTCTCCTTTTAAAATCAAGATAAAAGGTGTTAAGGTGGAGGAAGCCCAAGAAATAGAAAAGCGGAGAAATCCCATTGCCAAAAAGAGGGGGCATACTTCAAGGACTAAGAAGTATGAAAAGAAGGAAACTGAAAAAAAGAGTCTTGAAGTTGATGTTCCTGTGCCTAAAAGAAGGAGAATCATGAGATTATCACAAAAGAAAAGCTCTAAGATGGGAGAGGAAGGAGTTGCTCCACATGTGGTAAATGTAGAAATTTTAGAGGAAAAGGAACATGCATACACAAGGAGGTCAAGGACTCCTTCTCCCAAGGATAGTGTGCCCAAAGTAGGTCCTCCTCCAGTTACTTCTCATGAGGAGCAGCATGATGATGTTCCTTCTTCCCATGAAGCTCAAAGAAAACTAGGTGAATCTGAGAAAGCTGAAGATCGTCCAGACATTGAGGGAGAGGAATTTCATGAGGGTGACCTTTATAGTGCAGAGGCCGAAGTTGAAAAGGTAATGTAGTCTCGCTTGGTTACATATGCAGAGTCACCTATTAGGACTGAAGAGGTCAAATCTCCTCAAAAGGAGGAAGAAGCAGAAAACATTCCATCCCCTGAGCACAAGGAGGAACATGTTGAGGAAAAGGTGAGTAAGACAGATGAGATTCCTGAGAAGAAAAGTTTGGATAAAGAAGCACCTAAGGGTTAGCAAGAGGAAGTGGCACAAAGCAAAGTGCAGTTGGAGTCCACTATTCCAGGGTGGTTGGACAAGGAAATAAAGATAAAGTAGGTTGTTGTGGAGGGTACTCCACCTAACTGGGATGAATTGTTGGCCAAGATTGGAAAGGATAAAGGTAAGAAGAAGGCCAGGGTCATTTCTAGGATTGAAAGAGATGAGGCGAGTAATAGAGTTGTCCACATTGCAACCCCTACTCCGGATAAGAATAGAGATGAGGTATCTATAAAAGATTATGATGTGTAGACTTTCAATTTAGGGCCCACTTCCATTGAGCAGGACATTGAAGATTATCAGGGTTCTAGCACAGTTATCCTGGGGAGATTGAGGAAAAAAATTCAAACTAAGCAAGAGCTAAAGAAGGAAAATGAAAAACTCAAGAAATTCTTGGAGGATTTGATGAAACCCTTGCAATCTATTAACTCCTCAGCTTTTGCTGCAAATTCCTTACCCCAAGAAACCATCACTAAGCTTGAAAGAATGAAGGCTTCCAATCTTGCTACTGCAAACTGGCTGCAAGGGGTGCGAACAAAAGGAAATGATGCTATCAAGGACATTCTTTCATCTGGAAAGGATGCAATGAGATCAATTGATTGGTTGAAAGAAGTACTGGCTCAGGATAAGGAAGATACAAATCTCTTACTGCAGAAAATGAAAACTATCATGGAGTACACCAAGGACAGGATTATAAGTATGAAATTCTCCCTTATTCCAGAGCTGCTGAACCTTGGGAGTGGTTTGAGGCATTGCAAATTAGGAAAAAGGTTCTAAAAAAGATCTACAAGCAGAGGAAAATTGATGATACCCTAGCTGGTGTTTATAATGGCTGCATAGCTTTCTTTGAGATTATGACAGGGAGAAGGAAGATTGTGCCTAAATATTTGAGTTTGGAACAATTGAGAAAGTGGTGGCATGTTGTTTATGCTCTAGTCAGTGATGATTTTGTTACTGAACACCAGTTAGATGATGTGGCCACCTACATTGTTATCATTGATAAATACCTAACTTATAAGGTGGAGTGGGATAAGTCAGTGAAACAATCCAGGGAAGAAATTACATCAATTGAGAGTCGACTTAAGGTTTTTCCTTTATCACCTGTGGCCGACTTGGATAGGGTGATTTTGAGGGTACATGAAATGCTAGATCAAAATAAAGACAAAGGGGAAGGTAGTTAATGATGGGCTACATTGAGATTTGTGCTTCCCTATTATTTTGGCATGCATTGGTCTGAGCTGCATTGGAGATCCCAAGTCGACCTGGACAAAGTTCATGCATTTAATGCATATTTTATCTCATTTTGAATTTCTCTTGGCCGACTTGTTGTGCCTAATTATTATTGTAAAATCCTATCTAGGCTAACATGTTTCGGGGGTTCTATAAATATGGCATTTTGTCTCATTTGTAAGGGTTAATAAGTATAGACATAGACAAATAGAGAGATAGCTAGAAGCGAATTAAGTAGAGCAAGAGTTAGCAAGTAGTTGTTCTCAACCAAACATTGTAACAGAAAGCTAGAATTGTTACTATAGTGGATAATTTGATGCAAGTAATGACATTGTGATTTTGTGCCATACTTGTGTTCTTCTTATCTTGCATGGTTCTTGTTATTCTATCTTTATAATTGCTTCTAGGAAAGTTAATATTTAGAATTAGATCTAATTCAATGATGTTTATGGTTTGATATTTGAAGTGTTGTAGTAATCCCTGGTCCATACTTTTCGCAACCAACTGATTGTTAGTTGCTTTGCAAAGTTATCCTGGAATTTATATTCATTGTGCTTAGTTCAATTGTGAGGGTTTATTCATTTCAATTTCAATAGGGTTGTTTGAATGAATGTTAATGATCTGAAAATCTTAACACCTTAGAAGATTGCACTATTTCTATAAGATTGCAGATCCACCTAGGTCAAGTAGAAATTAGTTTTTGAGAGATTGGTTCATTTTGAGTGTTTGTCATTTGCATCGTTAATCTTAGGTTTAGTGGTAAATTTAGAAGTATCTTTGGAACCTTATATCTTTTGTTATTTCTTTATCATTCGGGTTAAATTTAAGATTGAAGTATCATTTTATTGCTAGATCTGATAATTAGAGATTCAATATTTTTCTTGTAGTAAGGTCCCATTGTGATTACCAGCATTTTCACATTTATCACTGAGTTGTTTATGCATTGTCAAGACCTGACATTAGAGACCTTGGGGTTATCTCTTGAGGCTTGCTGATAGAGATTTACCTTTCAAGAGAGATAGGATATTATATTATGTTTGAGTTGTTACTGTGAAAAAAACATCATCAACAGATATGTGGATGGAATTTTTTGTCAGATCTCTTGAATCTAGAGCTAGGGATTAGGAATTGAGTTTTCTTGAGAAGTCCTTTCCCTACTTGGATAAACTAGTGGATTCTTAAAGAAAATAATTTTCAAGAGAACCTTTTGACCTTACCACAAGGTTCAAGTAGATCAAAAAACAATATGAAGAGTCAAGCATTGCTTTCAATCATAGATTTGTTGTTGCTCTTTCACTAATCCCTAAATTTTTTAGACCTAGTACTACTAATTGCATTCATATGTAATTTGAAGCCTTTGAGGAGGGATCTAGTACACTGTTAAAAGATTTTAGAATATTGAGTATGGAAATGGCTTATTCATATCTAGATAATATGGAGAAAGTGAGGAATGAATATGGGCAAAGTTTTTTGTCTTCAATTGTGGGTAAACATGTTGATAACATTAGTAGATGTGTGAATACAAATGATCAGATATCTTTATTTTTAAATACAAACAAAAAATTACTTGATAAGGTAGAAGACAAGAATGATGCATCATTTGGTGATGAGGAAGTTGTCTTTGAAAAACTTATAGAAGAAATATACCTAGATGAAAATTATAGCCATAATGATGAGATGAATGAAACATTTGAAGTTTCTTATATCTCCTCTGAAAATGCAAAAAAAGAGAGCAATTTTTTTTTAGCAATTGAAGGTTGCAATGATGCAGATAATTTCTTGAATGATCATCTCATTTTAAAATGTGCTAATGATATTTTCCCTTCAAGCAATGAGTGTGATGTTGTGAAGAACAATGGGATTCCAAGTTTCCTGAGCCAAGAACATGATGAGGGATATGAATTGGATTTAATTTTTGAAGAGGATATGTGCAATCAACAGTGTTATGGTTCAATTGATCATGTCAATTCTACAAGTGAGTGCAGCTTTGATGTAGGTCTTCATGATGAGATAAAGGAATTTGTTGATTTAGGGAAACCCACCTTGGTCCTACAGAACCAAAATTGTAGGATATTTCAATCTTTTTGTAATACCCCTCATGTTGTTGATACTCTTTGATACTCTTATGTACATTGGTTTGATACTTGGTTTGTGATGGTGATTAGTTCACCGATTTGGTTGTGTGTGGATTCATTGTTTCGTTGGTTTGTTGCACTTGACATTACTATGATGTTTGATGATACATTATGTGGTGGTTATATTATTTTCCTATGCTATGGTTTTCTTTAATAATCTATGTGGTGATGTTGTGATTCTATGATACTATGGTTTCTGATGTGTTTTCTAGTGAGTCTTGGTGAAAGGATGGAGCAACATCACTCACTTGTGAGCACCCTGCTACCCCATGATTTCCTTTTGTGGTGTGTCTGCAATGGAGATTTACATGTTACCTGACATTTGTTTGTATGCAAGAATTGCAGGAATAAAGTATCGATTCCACCTACTTGAACAGGACAGGGCAAGCATTAAATTAACCCAACGGGTATGATGTTGAAAAAGGGAGTTGAGAAGGAAGTGTCCCCATCCCAAATCTATCACCTTGTTGTGAGTCTTTCAGTGTCATGGTCTTGACCTTTCCTTTGTCTCTATATTGTTATTGTTTATTTATTTTATTTGTGGATAGTTGCTATTTAATTTATCCTTATTTTTATATGGGATTAATTAATGTTATTTTGTGGATATGATTAATTGTGAGTAATTGTAATTTTGGAATTAAATGTTGTAAATTAAAATTTATTTAATTAATTAAAAGGTGTAAGTAATTAATTTAAATAAATAATGTTGGTGATAATTATAAATTATCTTTTTCAAGATATTAAAATTAGAAAATCATAAGAGAATATCTTGTGAGGATAATATCATGTGAAAATAGTGAATTTGTAATTAAAAATTTGTGAGATAAGTGTGGGCTTTTAAAGCAAGAAAACAGAACCAATGGATGGGTTAGATTTTTGAGAAAAAAGAAGAGCTTTATTTATTTTTCATTATTTTATTGTGAGAAAAAGAAGTTTCTACACACACACAATGGTTTTTAGTTTTTTCTGGAAAAAAAAAGATAATAAGTTATTTTGCATTTCTCTGGAAAAATTATTCGGTAAGAAAAGAATAGAAAATTGATTCAAAAGTTAGTTGAAAGGAATTTGAGAAGGATCTGCAAAAGAAGTTCATTTTCAAAAGAGGAAGAAGGGTTACCATGTTTTGGATTCGTTATCAAATGAAGGACTCTAGGTTCTTTTCGATTAATTATTTATTTTGTTTCTTTTTTATTGTTCTGTAAGGGAAAATGAAAATCATGTTTGTCATATTTGAAAATCAATTTCTCTATTTTCTTTGAAATGAGGGTTTTGTTTTAGAAAAAATTGTCTTGTTAAACCTTTAAGTCTCTGTAGAAATCTATTGAAAAATATTCTAAATTTCTTCAATAAACCTAGTTGTGAAATTCTTGTTTTGAAAATAAAATCAATTTGTTATGGGGTTGAATTTGTATGCCCTAATTTATTTTGTGTTTGGAGAAAAAAAAACCAGACTGTTGTTCATACTATTTATTTTTGTGGGAAAATATATATATATGTATATATACCTATATATATATATAAAATAATATATATATATATATATATATATGTATATATAAATATACATATTCATATATTATATTCTGTCTATTTATCAAAAAAAAAAGGGATTTATATTGCAACAGAAAAAGGGTTTATGTGTTTTCATTTTTTTTAAAGATAATATATATTTTTTAAAAATAGATATGTAAGTATTGGGGGGGGGGAGTGGTCAGCTCATGTCATACCACCCCACTCCCCGTGGGGGCTACACGCAGCCACCACAGCTATGCACAATAGTTGTAGGCTGCTAGGCGTAGCCATGGAGAGGTTGCGTCCTTCCCACAGGGAGGTTTGCAGTCCCCATTCGGCTGTGGTCTTTTAATTATTAAAAAAAAATTGTTTTAAAATTCATTTTTATTTAAATTGTTTTTATATAATATATATATATATATTAATATATATTAATATATATGTATATATATGTATATATCTATATTTATATATATCTGTAACTTTATAGTGAGTTATTATGGTTAATTTTTATAATATGATTTAAAAGTATGATTTTATTAGATGTTTAATTTATATATATACGTATATATGTATATATGTATATAAATGGTTATACATGTGGAAATTATGGAATTAATTAGATAATTATTAAAAGTTGCAATGTTATGGTGTGATCAAAGAAATTAGAAATAAACTTTGTGATTTGAATTAAATTGATTATTCTTGAGTAATTAATTCATTTATTTGGTGAAAGTGTTGTGTATTGAAATGTCTTATATGGCGTTCTGTTTGCATAATTGTGTACTCTCGAGATTGGTTGTTGAATGATTTGTGGTTTTCTCTTTATTGGTTTAGTGTCATGTGGGAAAGCCCTTGAGTTGTTTGTTCTTCTGTAGGAGCTTAAGTTGTTGGTTAGGAACTTCCAGAGGTGGGGAAATTGATGTTTATATTTGACCTTGTAAATTGATGTTTGGCCCTTTGTTTTGGCTATAGTTGTGATTTGAGTTTACACATGGGTTGTACAGTTTTATGGATGTGTTTCCTATGATTTTGGCAAGATGGTTTTACCTCGCAGATGTTCCATTTGTTGGTTCATTGTTCTTGTGGTACAAATCCTTGGTGTTAGATTTTATGTTTTGGGTGTCTAGGGAGAGTGGCTCTAAGCGGGGGTTGACGCACTAAGGCGCTGTCAAGGTAACCCACGTTAGAGTTAGAGTAACAAATGATAACCTAAGTAATTGATTAGGGTGCAAGTAGTTAAACATTAATAATATATTTATGGATGCCTCATCCGCCTGTTAGTGCTATCATAGACTAAAGGTGGGCCGAGAAGGCCGTGGTTGGCATGATCATTGCCTCATCTCCACGAGAGGTTAACGGCTCTACATGAGTAACCCTATGGAGTGGCACCTTGAGATAGGCAGTCAGGATAACCATAGATGGAGGCAGCACCCGGTGATAGGTTGTATGGATAATCCATGTATAGATGGAGGCGACACCTTGAGACAAGATGTGTGGATAATCCATGTAAGGCCATGCGATGAAACTCTCCTTTAGCATTCCTTTTGAGATGTTTTTATTGAAATCCTCTGGAAGTGGTCTATTGCTATGTTTTGATGATTTATTGTGGTTAAGTTTTGTGAGTAGTCTTTTGATATTATGTTATCTCTCTCTAGAGTTAGTCTTGTGTTTTCTGTTTGGATGTGCTTGGTCAGGGATCCTTCCTTGTTTACTCCCAGCATGGGGGTGGCTGGGTGGAACATGCTATGCACCCCGTTGGGTCCCCTTATGATGTAGTTGTACCATTCAGTGCAGAGTCTTGTTGATGCAGTTTGATCCAAGATTCATATGTTACCAGATGTATATTTGTACTCTAGATGTATTTTATATATTGATGTATCACTCCCACATGTGTTGGGAAGACATGATGTAATTATGTACGTGTTCATTGTGATGTACTATCAGACTGATGTAATGTATTATCATATCATGTAAATCATTCTTGAACTATCATTTGTTAATACTATCAATGTTATGTTGTATCTGTGGAAATATGTACTTTATATCTTCATGATTAATTTATTGTAATTTGCATGTATGGTTTTATATGGATTATTCTTGTCACATTGTTTATCATTTATTAATGATTAAAATTGAAGTTAAGTGAATGAATGGGTTAGCTACATAATGTCACCTCGTGTACCCCAAAGGACTTAGATGTTTAATTTGTAATCTTTTAAATTTAATGTATACAATAATTTATACACTTTAATAGCTTTTAAAAAAAATTGTACCATAAATGTTAGATGTATTAGTTTTCTTTGGGGTTGCGTGGCGGGGCATTACACTTTGACTAAATCTTGTCAGTTGTCCAAATCCCTCTTTGAGTCTAAGCATAAGAAATTAGATATTCTTTAAGATTCATTGGACTGGTCAATTTGGAACACCAACACCACCCACCTAAAAATCCTTTCCAACTTTCCATCCTTATCTATCTACCCATCCAAACAATCCCTTTCATCTCCCCATCTTTATCTTCCTATCCATCCAAGAAAAAAATATTTCCATCTCCCCATCCTTATCTTCCTATCCATCCAATAGAATTTCCTCTTCATTTCCCCATCCTTGTATTCCTCTCCATCCATCATATCATCCCTTCCACCCCCACCCTTATCTCACTATCCTCATTCCATCTCATAATCTTGTGTCATCGGTATCTAGCTATAGGCTTCCCCCATGCAACGTTCTTACCATTATCACTCCCACCTCTTTCACACATCTTTCCAATCTCCTATCACTTTTCATCACTCATCTATCCATCTTATCATCATCTCAATTCATATTTTTATGCTTTGGATAACTAGCCCATCCCTACGCTTCGTACAATCACCATCATCCTATCCACAAGGTCAGTCTTTTGTCATCATGTAGGTTCCACCTTTGTATCCACTTATCATGGTCCTCTCATCATCCCTTATCCATTGTCTGTTGTTGGACTTTTTTCAAACTACGTTGCCCCTGTGCTTTCACATAGGTAAGGTCAATCATTTGATCTGCCCCTGAGGCATTTGTCTATCTAGTCTTTGTCATCCATCGTCATCCCCATTGTCCTCTTTCTACTTTTATTCATGATCAGCCCCCGAGCCCCTAGGTCTTTAAGGTGTGTTTCAGTCTTGTGTCATGTTGTCAAGTGTGTCCCTATCCTAGCTGGTTCTAAACAAACAAAATACATTGGTATCGAGAGGTCCAATTAGTTTTGAGTATCCTAAATCATGTCAGGCATTCAATCTATCCTCCATCTTTGGTCTTAATAGGATGTATCCTTCCTAAATCAGATAGTATCAATCCCATTATTCTTTTGATCTTATGGCAAAGGATGCTTGAAATTGAATTTTTAATTTTGATGCTTTTGGAATTTTGTTTATCATTTGAGCTTCCTATTATACTTTTTCAAGGTTGCCACGATCCATCATATCATGGTGCACTTTGATAGGTAAACATAGGGGCACATCTTGATTTTTTTGCATGATCTTGTCTTCTTGGTTGTCTTGCATAGCACCCACCAAGATCCTTATGGTTTTTTGTTACACTGGGGCATCCTTTGCGTTTGTGGTTTTCCAACATTTTCCCTACCAAGGCCTCTATGACTTTGGGATGTTAGACTATCCCTTTTTTTGTTGCGTCAGTTCCATGCATGTGATACGAATTTTCCTTGGTTCCTCATAACCTGGTGCATAGTATCTCATGCTATATCAAATTTAGTTCCCATTACATGGTGACATAATGCATAACAATTAAGTTTCTTGATTTGATCACTTTCCTTTCACATCCCCCATCTCCCATCCTCTAATCTATCATTTCCCTCTATCAACATCCCCCATCCCCTCACCCCACATCTTTCTAATCCATTCATCCTTCATTAGTCTCCTCATCTATTTCTCCTATATGTTTTCCTCCCTCCACTTCCTCCATCCTCATCATATCATCATCTCTTCAATATTCTTGGGATAATATATATTTTTTATTCTAAGAAACTTTTCTTCTATTATTTTCATTCATTTCAACAATCTCACATCTCCATTGAATCCTAATCCACTCAATCTAGCAAAAATCATCTAATCAAATCCTTGGTCTTGTTCCCATTCTTGCTACAAGCCTTGATCCAATCATCCTCATCATCATCATCATCATCATCATCATTAGGATGTATCCTTCCCTATCCTTTTGTGTTGTTTTGGGATGTATCCTCCCCTCATCAACAACACTTTCATCATCATCATCCTCATCATCATTGGGATGTATCCTTCCCTATCACTTGTGTTCTTTTGGGATGTATCCTACCCTCATCAACAACACTTTCATAATTATCATCTTCATCATTATCGGGATGTATCCTTCCCTCATCAACAACACTTTCATCATCATCATGGGGATGTATCCTTCCCTATCCTTTTGCATTGTTTTGGGCTATTATTCCCTCATCAACAAATCTCCATTCATCATCAATCCATTTTGGCTTGTAGCTTGACTGGGAAACATCACATTTGTCCTTCAATCAATTTGTGCTTCCTTTCTTATCATCCTCTCTTCCCAATTTCTGCTCGCTTATCATCCTCTCGTGTCCATCCTTTTGCATCATCTTAATCATATACCCTTGCATCATCTCATCCATTTTGAGAGCACATCCGTGTTCTCTTGAACCCGCATGTACTCTTGAGGGAGAATCCTCAATCCCTAATCTTCATTCCCATCATCTTTCCTCCTAGTCACTCCTTTGAATGACTATGGAATCTTTCACAATCTAACCATCTTCTTTTGGGTGTTATGTTTTAATCTTCTTTGAAATGATGCTACTTTGTAATGCCATCTCAAAGAGGGAAAAAATGTAGACAATGAAAATTGACCACTTTCGTTTGGTCAATTCACCCCCAATTTGACTAATGTCATATCCTATATATTAATTAAATAATTTGCTATTATTTAATTAATATTCATTATTCCTTATCCTTTCATCCTAATTTGTTTCTTCTATCATCTTTAAATCCTAGCCTAAAGTAAATAATTACCTTTAATTATTTAGTCCCTTATCCCTTATCGATCTAGGAGCACACATATCTATTGGAACAATGACTAGGTTATCTATTTGTTATCATTGATGTCACCAAGTTGGTAGTTTGGTCTAGTACTCTAACCGGTACATATGATTGTCTTATCTTCTTCAGTGGTTAATCTGGCATTTTTGGTTTTCCCTCTGGTATTCTAGTCCGCATTTCTTCACAATTGATAATTGTTGATTACAGTTTTGGGAAAATACTTATGGATGTTAAAGGCATGCATGTTTAGAGTATTATGTGCTCTGGTGCTCATACAACATTGTGGCAACAAACAAAATGTTTACCTTTTACGTTGAAGACTATTCCTGGCCGACCTATTAAGATAATTTTGATATGATATGAAAATATTAAGCATGATCTATTATGTGGTTTAGGCTAACATATTGTATCATGCTAACGGTCAAATTACATTTTGAGAATATTTTGTTGAGCCGATAGTTGATATCTTTTATAATAAATTACATCTAATTAGGCCAACCTAATTGATGCTTACGATGGTGATCAGATATATATATGCATGAATGGCAAACAATTTATATAGATGTATGGAAGTTGTGTGCAAAAGGGTGTGTATGAGTGAGTAATGAATGTGAAGGTGTGATTAGAAAGGAAACTATTGATGAGCGAATAATGACAAGTGTAAATTCTGAATAGCATCACTAGAACTGCATCAACACATGATAGGTGCATCTTTCTAGTTTATTTTTGGGCTGCAAAGCCTTACTCTACTTTTGCATAATCTTGTGTAGGTAGTGAGCCTCCCTGTTGGACCATGAGTCCTTTTTGTAGGCAGTGAGCCTTTGTACTTGGACAGTGACTCCTCTTTTGGGTAGTGAGCCTTTTTATAATCTTTGTATTATGATATAACCCTCACCGTGGTTTTTCCCTTATTGGGTTTTCCATGTAAAAAATATGGTGTTCATTGTGTTGATTTGTTTTCTGTTATTTATGTTTCATGCTTATGTTTAATAAAAAAATAGTGTGGTTAAAGATTCGATAAGTGATAAAGATTTAAGTTTGAATTTATGTAACAACTATTTCACCCCCTCTCTCACTTTTCTTATGCCTATTTAACAATTGGTATCAGAGCTTGTGGTTCCTTGTGTAGAGCTTAACCGCTTGAGGAGGATCCTGAGATCTAGTTGAATGGATGATAAAGGAGAGCTCCAGACTGCTCTTGAAGATCTTGATAAAATGCAAAGAGAAAATAGGGATCTGAAAGAGAATCTTGCTGAAGCAAATGAATGTGGTTAGAAATTGAAGAAATTTAAGGAAAGAAATAGAGAAGTAAGTGAGTAGCTGAAACAAGAGATAATTGGACTGAAAGTGTCGGTAGAAGAGAAGAAGAGGATTGAAGAATGTCTGAATACATTGGTATAGAATAAATTTGATGAATGCACTAGACTTGAACAAAAAGTGGTGAATTCGAGGATTGTACTAGAGAAGAAAAAGCTTTGTGAGAACAATTTCAGATCTAGCTTTGGTAAACTTGAAGAATTGCTTGCAGGACAAAAACCTTGTAAAGATAAAAGTGGTTTAGGAGTTGATACTGGTGAAATTTCTAAAGGTGTGAAGAAGAATCAACGCAAGAGGAAGAAAAGAAGGAATTTTACAAGAAGACCACCTGTGAGATAGCCTAATGCACAGAGGTATCCCTCTTTTGATGGTGTTTTCTTTTCTTGTAACAAATATGGTCATAGAGAAACTGAATGTAGGAGTAGGATGAACCAATTTTCTGGTTCTCTTTTTGGAAAATGTTTTGAATGTGGGAAATTTGGACACAAGGCCACAAAATGTAGATCTCAAGTAAGGATGATCAATCGAGTAATGAGGAATAGGTTTAATGAAGGTAGGATGAATCAATTATTTAATGGATACTACTATGTCTGTAACAAATTTGGATAGAGAGAAAATCACTGTAGACAGAGAAATAATGGAGGAGAGTCTAATCAGAAAGGTGTGATCTGTTATAACTACAACAAACCTAGACATGTATCTAAAGTTTGCAAGAACAAGAAAGAAAAGAAGTCTTCTTCAAAAAAGAGTGAACCGGTAAAGAAGATTGACAAAGAAGAGATGAAGTAAGAAATGGATACGGTATGGAAGAAGAAAAATTAGAGACTCCTAATGTGTATGTATCCTCATCCAGTGCATATGACTTATTTGAAATTTAGACCTAGCATGGTCTTAGGGAGAGCATTGTCTGAAGATCATAAAAACCCCCTAGATGAATGGCGTTTCAGAGGCTGGATGAACCCTTTCTCTCTGATTGCAAAAGAAAAGAAGAAAATTGAAAAGTTTTGTTGAAATTCAAGAGAAGCATAGCAATGGATAGTGATTTGTGTGGTGCTACCTCTCTAAAGCTGAAAAGGGTCGAAGTAGAAGAATACGATCATAGGAAAATGAAAGGAATTGAAATAGGGTTGAGTGAAGTCAAATTGTAGAATATACAAAACCCTAGGGATGGATTTATGGAGTAAATTTCCATGGATCATAGGTAAAGAGGTTATTTTTTTCTTGTTGAATCGTGTCAAGGATAGAAGCATTGTTTTGGAAAAACCCTATTTGATCTCGAAGGGAGCTATCAAAGCAATCACTAGTTTATGTAGTGTTGGAGAACTTCCTGGAAAGAAAACTATGAAGTATAAAGATGTGGAGGAGCTGACTGGAATCAACAAATATCTTAGAGCACTATTGATTGATACACTTGTTGACTCGGTTATTAGGCATGTTTCCTATGGTATCTCATACAAAATTTATTTTAGAAATCATGAAAGCTCAACTTCGGCTATTGTCGTACATATTTCCCACATGATTGTTAATGAGAACAAATAGTTTGATTTATGTACCTTGCTATTTGAGAACTTGCTTGAAAACATTCAAATGTCATTGGTCAAGAATTATTCCTTTCATTTCATATCTTTACTGGTATGTTTGGTGTTTTAATTTCTAAATTCTCTACCTAAAAATGATAATGTGATGTGGGAATCTGGTATCCCTATTGGAAAACAAATTTATAGGTATCTAGGGTCTTTGGAAGATAATGAAAATATGTGCAGATTGTATTTCTCATCTTTGCGAGCAAACCCTTGCTCCAACATATCTACATCAAGTCGATTTGAAGTGGGTTCTTCCTCTAGAAAAAGAGAAATGGAGGTTATTATCAATGATTCCCCTCTAGAAATGAAAAGGAAAAAAGAGATAACTAAAGACATCATTGAAATTTTGGATGAGAAGGAGAAAGAGTCTCAGACTGGCACTAAATCCCCTAATCCTAATGACATCCAGTCTATGATAGTTGAAGGAAAAATAAAGAAGATTGGTGAACTATGGAGTGTTGCCTCGTCTATTGACAAACTAAAAATTGATGATGTTCTGGTAGATTGTCTACTTCAGAAATGAATTGAAGTATCTACTATTTATGATTTCTTGCCATAAAATTTGACTGAGATTGTTGAAGAAAGGATGTTTCTTGAAGATCCAGAAGGACATAAGATGGGAATCTTGGCTGAAAGGAGATATAAAAAGGCTATGCAGAGATTTTTTGGTTTGATTGTGGAAAAAAAGAAGTGCATAAAAGAAATTTCAGATGTTTACAAGTATTGTCTTTGGTTGCCTACATCTATAGATAATTTCAAAAGAAGAATTGAAGCGATTGAAGCAGAGGTGAACAACATTGAAAATAATTTTGATATATTTGAAGATAAAGAAGGGAAGCAAAGGATGAGAGTTGGTGACCTACATGTTGAACTAATCATTACACAAAGACAGAGAGATGATGTGACAAAGACCTTTTGGCTCCTTACAGAAATTGCTGAAGTCTGGTTAGAAAATCTTTCTAGAATTCTTATTGATGCTAAAGATGTTGAGAAAAAATTCTCTATTGAAGATTGGTCACCCTATTTTACTCTATTGGGATTGTTGGAAAGTACATGCACAAAGGAGTCTATTGTTTTTAACTAGAAGAATTTGTATTGAGTTCTCAAAGAAAGGTATAATAAGGTGTTCTAGGTGAAGAATGTCATCTTCACTTAATTTATGTTTCCTTAAAAGCTTCGGGCCATTAGAAATTTTTGAATTTTTTGGAAATATTTTTAAATTTTGATGTCACCATGTCTACACTCATTTTTTTCTGGTGCCCTTTTCCATTGATGTCAAAGGGGGAGAGATTGAAGTTAAGGGAAGATATTTGAGTTGGAGAATTTTGTTCACATGTTGCCATCAATGACAAAGGGGGAGATTGTTGGAAGAATGAGTAGGTTATCTATTTGTTGTCATTGATGTAACCATGTTGGTAGTTTGGTCTGGTACTCTAACTAGTGCGTATGTCTGTCTTATCTTCTCTAGTGGCTGATCTGATATTTTTGGTTGTCCCTTTGGTACTGTAGTCCACATTTCTTCACAATTGACAATTATTGATTATGGTTTTGGGAAACCACTTATGGATGTTAAAGGCATGCATGTTTAGAATATTATGTGCTTCGATGCTCATACAATGTTGTTGCACCCAACAAAATGTTTACCTTTTGCATTGAAGACTATTCCTAGCCTACCTGTCAAGATAATTTTGATATGATATGAAAATATTAAGTGTGATCTATTGCGTGGTTTGGTTCAACATATTCTATCGTACTAACGGTCAAATTAAATTTTGAAAATATTTTGGGGAGCCGACAGTTGATATCTTTTATAATAAATTGCATCTAATTAGGCCGACCTAATTGATGCTTATGATGGTGATCAAATATATATATGCATGTATGGTGAATAGTTTATATAGATGTATGGAAGTTGTGCTAAAAACGGGTGTCCATATGAGCGAGTAATGAATGTGAAGGTGTGATAAAAAAGGAAAAAATTGATGAGCAAAGAATGGTGTAAATTTTGAATACTAAACATCACTAGAACTGTATTAGCACATGATAGGTGCATCTTTCTAGTTCATTTTTGGACTAGAAAGCCTTACTCTACTTTTGTATAATATTGTGTAGGCAGTGAGCCTCCCTTTTGGACAGTGAGTCCTTTTTGTAGGAAGTGAGACTTTGTAATTGGACAATGAGTCCTCTTTTGGGTAGTGAGCCCTTGGCAGTGAGCCTTTTTATAATCTTTATATTTCCAATTAACCCTCACCGTGGTTTTTCCCTTATTGGGTTTTCAATGTAAAAAATTTGGTGTTCATTGTATTGATTTGCTTTATATTATTTATGTTTTATGCTCATATTTCATAAAAAAATAGTGTGGTTGAAGATTTGATAAGTGAAAGATTTAAGTTTGAATTTGTGTGACAACAGATTCACCCCCACTTCTCAGTTGCCCTGAGCCTGTTTAACAATATCTAGCCATCAACGAGGGAAAACAACTCGATCAAGCTCAAACAAGGTAAAAATTGGTTTTATTGTTATTTTAAGTTTGAGTTTCATCTTTAGCCCAATCTTGAGTATTTTCTTTCATTTTTTATCTCTTTCTTGAGTTTATTTCTTACATTTTTAGATGGAGTAAAAACACTACACACATTTCTGACATGCCCGGTGGGACCCACGTCATGGGTCTCTTTCATTATTATTTTTTGTTTCAACTTTTATAGGTTTGGATTTCACAAACAAGGGTGAATCCACCCTTGATGGGTGAATCCGCGTGATAGAGGGGTGAGTTTGCATTGATATAGGTGATCACGCATCCACCTATCCTGTAAAAGGGTGATTACACACTTACGTATCCAATACCTAACTTATAGAGGAAAATTTGCAGATGGATAGGAAAATTTGTGGACAGATAGCCAAATTTGCGGATGACGGATAGGCGAATTTGCGGATGACGGATAGGAAAATTTGTAGACGATAGACAGGCGAATTTGCGAATAGGAAAATTTGCAAATGATAGATAGGAAAATTTGTAGACGATGGATAGGAGAATCTGTGAAAGATTGATAGGAAAATTTGTAGATGACGGATAGGAAAATTTGTAGATAGGAGAATTTGTGGATGATGGATATGTGAATTTGTGAACGATGAATAGGCAAATTTGTGAATGAGCGAATTTGAGAACAAGAAAATTTGTGAACGGGAAAACCTTCCGATGGGCGAACCTGCTGCTTACAGAGGTGATCCTGCAACCTTTATAGAGGAAAATTTGCCCTCCATAGGGGTGAACCTAAGGTATTTTAGAACCTTTAATTTTTTAATTTTAGCTTCAATTTGATTTCGGTTTTGTGTATTAATTAGCTAACTTTTTGGTCTGTGATTATGGTATCTTGCTAAAAATTCACACATCTTGTCCCCCACACTTGTCCAAGACTAGAGTATTAAAACTACTAATTTACCTTCTGCAGGACAATCGGTCAAAGACCCTTAGTTCAGTTTCATCTGTGTGTCTTTTTTGCACTAATCTAGGCACAAATAGATTAATTAAAGGGTCAATTTACTTTTTTTTCCATGTTTGGGAGTAATTTTTGACGTATGCATTCCCCTTGCACCTTTTAGTGATCCTGGGTGATGAGAAATCACAATTTTCTCTAGTCCAGTCTAGTCTACCTACGAGGTGCTAGTGCATCTAAGCTCTCCCCTTGCACTACGTGCGAGCTTGGGGACCAGCTGAAACATCTAGTATATTCTTCCCTTTGTGAGACATGCCTAAGATTTCATCACTTGGGGATGATCCCAACCACGTGTTATAGGTGAGGTATATAAAGGGGGGAGAACTAAAGTTGTACCCCAATCTAGTCACATCATGTCTAGCAAAGCATCGAAGCTAGGGTGATATCTAGATAAGATGTGCATGGTTGGTCTGAGTTTCCAATACCTCTCTAGGGCTCCCGATCCACAATTGTGATGGGCCAGTGTTGCCTCACATATCTAGCGTATATCTAGGACACACAAGATAGCCTTGTTCAGCCTAGATAGAGACCCGTGTTTTAGCCACGACTTGGTGTAGTGTAGGGGATGTGCGTTGTACCCCAAAGTTACTCACCACATGCTCCCTTGGGTTGACATAGAAATCCTCATGGTGGACTACAATAATCCTCAAGAGAGAGTGTGAAGGTGAACCTATGGAATATGTTGATGACCCTGTACTAATAGAATGCTAGCTATCCACCTTCGCGAGAAAGGGTGATCTAGAGAATCATCCTGGTATCATGGAGCATTAACCTTGGGTTTTTTGCCCAAGGTGGTGGGCCTACATCAAGTTTTTAAACCCTTCATACTAATTTTAGGATTGTGCTATCTAGAGTGTTTTCTTGTGTGATACCGGTGCTTGTCATTAGTTTGAGTTAGTCTAACCTTCTACTTTTTGTTTGCTATGTTTTTTTCCTTTGCCATAGTCTTCCCTTGCCATTAGTGGCATGTTTTCTTCTCACAGGGGTGAAATTCCATTGTGGATAGGTGATCCTACCTTGTAAAGGGGTGATTCCATGTCTGAGTCTAGTCTAGGTCATCCGTTAGGTGAGTTCATCTTTGTGAAAGGTGAATTTTCCTATGGGTCCCCTCCTTAGGTGACCCTGTTTCTACCTATTTCTTTGAATAGGCAAGTCTTCCTAGCTCATAGGTGAGTTTACATCTGATTTGTATCCTTTGAGTCTACCTATTCCCTTAGAATAGGAAATTTTGTCTTCTCCCTCAGCCATCCTATATCCTATCCGTGTCATCCAAGTCCACCTATTCCTACAAATTATGCGATCTTGGCACCCACTTACATGATCCTATATCCCATCCGTGTCATTTGAGTCCACTTGTTTCATCAGAATAGGTTATCTTGTTGCCTGCTTGGGCAATCCTATGTCCCATCTGTGTCATTTGATTTCACCTATTGCATCAGAATTGGCGATCTTGTTGCCTGCTTGGGCAATCTAATGTTTGGTCTATGTTACTCCCGTCTACCTATTCCCTCAATAGCTAATCATATCATCTTCCTAGGTGATTCTACATCCTCGTCTCTTAGTCCTATGTCTCTAGAACCCCTAGAATAGGTGAACCTATTTTCCACAGGGGTGATCCCATGTATAGTCTATACCATCTTGGTCTCTACCTCCCTTAGAAGAGGAGAACTTCTTTCCACAGAGGCAATCCTGTGTTTGAGTTTGTATCCTCTCATTCATACGTCTTCCTAGATAGGCGATTCTGCTTCTTTCTCATGCGATCCTACACACCTCTTATGTACAGTCAATCTGCATAGGTGCTCTTGCATCCCAGATAGGTTATTTTTCAAATCGTGTCCACCCATTCCCCTCTGGCACCTAGAAGATTTAGGTGATCCTGCATTTAGAAAGGTGATCATGTTTGATAGTTGGGCAATCCATTACCTAGATAGGCGAATTTGTCTTGTCAGTCTTCCTGTTTCTTTTTCATCCCTAGATATAGGAAAACTTGAGTCTTGTAGATAGGTAGACTCACTTAAAACAGAGGCAAATATGTAGTCCCAAGATAGGTGAAGTTGTTACTTGGATGGGAGAATTTGAATTGCATAGAGGAATATGCGTTGTCCATACAAAATCTAGAGGGTTAATCCTTTTGGTAATTGAAAACCTATCATTCCCTGAGTCCTTTGCCATGATAAAAAAAAAAATCATCATCCATCTGCCCGTAATTGACATTTTAGTCTATCTACATTTTTTGAAAGTCATCAAATCCTTAGTCAAATCATATAGGTTCATTGTAGGACATACCTAGATTCCATATCCATCATTGGTTCATCAATCCCAATCTCTTAGGCTTCATTTTAGGGGTTCTCATCCAAGTTGACTTAGGTGTCTGATCCTGATCATCATCAATCATGCTTACTTAGGATTTTCATCCATCTTGAGTTAGTAGTCATCCATGGCCCAATCATTCTACTTCCATCATGAGGTAGATTCGGTGTCATAATCACCCTTTTCGCAATCCAATCTAGTTATCAACATCATACGTCATCTAGTTAAACCCTTAAGCTTGGTTTAGAGTCTATCCCATCATGTCCCCTAATCCAATCCTAATCTAAGCTTAAATCAAATCTGAATCCTAGCTTTAATCCAATCCTAATCTGAGCTTAAATCAAAACTCAATCTGAGCTTAATTTACATCCCAATTTGAGACTTCTTCCATCCATATCCAAGATCTTTTGATATCGGAACAAATCTTATGACCCCTTCTTCCACGTCCTTCTAATCCATTCTATTTATCTTTTCATCATCTCTCCTTTTATCCTAATCATCTATTCTCATCTTTACAATCCATATTCATCCAATCCAACATCATAAATCCTTACCCTTCATGAATGCAACCAAAAATAGTAGTCAAGGGAAATCCCAATTACGTTGAAGATGATAACGAAAGAATTTTTGATCAAGATGAGTATAATATAGATCCCCTTGATGCTATCATTACTAGTAAGATTTCCCCAACCATCTTCCAAAATCTAATCAGTCATCCAAACAATCCCATCATGCCTTCATCCACACCTAATAACAATCCTTATGCTACCTTTGACAAGGGATATCCATTATCTTCCCCATTCACATATTCATCATATCCTTCATCTACATCTTCCCACCTTAATCCACCATCCACATTCTCCTATCTTAATCCGCCATCCCAATCTTCCCATCCTAATCTACCATCCACATTCTCCTATCTTAATCCTCCATCCCAATCTTCCCATCCTAATCCACCATAGCAATCCTCCCATCCTAATCCACCATCCCAATCTTCCCACCTTAATCCAGCATCCACATTCTCCTATCTTAATCCACCATCCCAATCTTCCTATCCTGATCTAACATCCAAATTCTCCTATCTTAATCCACCATCCCAATCTTCCCATCCTAACCATACCATCCCAACACCATGCTTATATGCCCTTGGTACTCTTACATTCATCCATAGTGGTTTTCTTGCAGAAAATGAACCAAGAATATACACCACCCATCTTCCTTTACCTAATAATGGACTCGCATCATGCTTCCAAACTAACAAGCATCCTACCATAGATCGAATGCTCAAGAGCATGAACTATCAAGGAAATTTTGTATGATTTCATGGGAAAGGTATTTTAGAGCCCATCCATGTCAAAGAAAATCCACGTACACAAGTTCTTGGATATATCTCTCAAGAATCCCAATCCAATAATGTTGGTACAACCTACATACATCCTCAATTAGCCTCTTCCAAAAGAATAGTAGCCTCATCCCATCACTCCACCAAGCCATTTTTCACCATCGCCCCTCCATCATATCATCTCAAAACAACCATCCATTTTGGGTCCTTATGTCCTTCCATCCACCATCCTACATCCTCCATGTACTATGCTAATTTTATGATCTTATATCCCAGAATCATCTCCTTTGTCTCATCCTAATTATCCCTTCATCCATCAATCACATATTCCTATCACCCATCATAAAAAATAACACTTTCATATTCCCTAATCAAGATCAACAAATGCACATAAATACACTTCCCCCATCCACACATCAACCCCAAAATCCTACCTCCATCACTCCATTCATGTTTCCTCCACATCATCCATCTCCTCATACCCATCCCATTGCTATTAAAAGTACTTTGGATGCCAAAGTAAAAATGCATAAATCTAAACATCCACGTGAATCTAAAGCTCATGATGTCCACTTAAAAAGATATGTTGAAGAAAATAAAAATCAAATCCAAAGTCCAAATCAAACCCATAGGCCACAATGGCCCACCGAAGCAAAAATCAAAACCATGTGCATCCCAAAGAAAAAATATTGAATTCCTTCAAATGAAAAATCCATAATATCATCCAAAGTTGCTAATCCAAAAGCAACACATCCTTATCCTCCATCTCATAAATCTATTTTTGGTACTTATGCCCCAAAATTCACTATCCCAACTCCTCCATTATCCCAACATCCTCTATCCATTACTCCTATCATTTCACATCCCCCACCATATGTGCCAATGTTGGTCCTGAAAACATTCCCCCATCACACATCATCCCCATCATTCCATCCACACACTTTCCAAAATTCCATCCATTATCCCACATATCTTCCCCATCAAATCCCTTTAATCCATTCTTTTGCATAATCCATCCATCCTAATAAGGTTGTACCAACATCCAATAGTCACTTCTAACATGGGCTCTTATTACCTCATATGGAAATTGTTGCTTGAGTCCTTCATCCATCTCCTTATCATAGGTCTTCCAAATCCATTTACCCACATCACTATCCTTATCCATCTCCATCAACATACTATCCAAAAATCCAAAAGCCAAAAAAAAAAATCGTTCAATGGTGAAAACTTGGGAAAAAACTGCCTTGGATAAGTACCATGATGAAAACCTGGAAAACATGTGGAATCTGTAAATCCTACATCTAGTTTACTTCCACACTTGGGGGCAATTACATCCTCTTGACCCATCCCACCTATCTTACACATCCTACAGGTATGTGCAGGATCATCATGGAAAAAATAGGCCTTTAAGTGGCAAAAAATTCAGAAAAATCAGAGTTAGGCAATTTGACATAAAAATTTGAATAAGTTATCTATATTATTTCAAGAATATGTAATAATAGAATTTGTAGCAAATTGAATGCAGTTTCTAAACTACTAGGTTTTTTTTTAAAAAAAAAATCTATTTGGTGAAAATTTGAAATTTCAATGCAATAGTACTTAAATTTTAGGGGAAAAATAAGAAGTAGGTGTCTATCTCACCACCCTAGCAACAATAAAATGATTATTTTTTTATAAGATTCTAGATATAAGTAGAGGACTCATGTCTCGATGTGATGCACTTTTTTTTGTAATTTTTTTCCAAGTAAATAATTAATTATGAATTTTTTATACAAATTTTAAAAAATATAAAAACTCATATGTTTGACCACCTTAACTTGGTCAAAACTTCATGAAACTCAATTTATTTTTAATCATACATCATGTGAAGCATAGAATGTGACATATGTTTTAGATTCAAAAAATGTGATATTGTTTGAAAGCTATAGATGTTTTTCAATCAGCCTATCAATCAAGACTTTAGTCATAATTCAAATAGAAAATGAATAATAATTATTTATTAAATTCAAAGTAGAGCATAATTTATATTGTTGGAAAGCCGAGAATCTCCTTTAAAAACTCTTTTCATTTTATCAATTTTGGGTAAAAAAAAAGTCGTCAGCCACATACCCTACACATTCCCATCATATCGCCACTTTTTGGCTCATCATGATCCTACACATACCCCTACCTATCATATCCCATTTATCCCAATCTCTTCATCCTCTTTGCAATCTTGATATAGATAGGGGTAAACATATATATATGCTTTGGAAACCTCTTGGAATACATCCCCTCCATCCATCTACCTTCCTTGTCCACCCCTCATGCTACAATTCATCTCCTTTTCCTTATCTACACATTCTCCTATCCACCATCCATCTTGCCTCATTACATATTACATATCTAGAGTAGGACATATTTTGGCTTTGTAACAAATTACTTGGAGGCATATTTCAACCATCATATCATCCCTTCAATCTCCCTATCATTAACTCCCCATCCTCCTTCCATTAATCCTTCTAGATCCTTCATCCCTTCATACCATAATCCACTTCATCTTCCAAATCCTTATCTTCCTATCCACCTATTGGTGTTCCAAATCAACTGATCAAATGAATCCTAAAGACTAGCCAATTTCTTATGTTCAAACTCAAAGATGGATTTTCCCAACTGACAAGAAATGGGATTGGAATACATTTCCCCTGCACTTCAGGCTTTGTAGTACCTAGGGGGTGACCATTTAGCAACACCTAAAGATTCAAACACATACTTAATAGGGTATTGCTTAACAAATAATTCTCTCACAAAATTATACTAAGAAACATAAAACATCACTCAACATTGGCTAGGGAATGAGTTTCATCAACCAGCATGGAGAACATGACACATACAAATAACTCATAAAGAAAAAATGAATTGGTTTTTGATTTTAAGATTTGGGAAAAAACTAGGGCGGGGGCCCTAGCTCGGTTGGCTAAGTAATTCCGTTGCGGCTCTGCTGGTCACGAGTTCTAGTCTCCCCCGTCCCGTGGTACCGAAGGGCGTGTCGTGCCAGTGCCGCCGGTCACGTTAAAATTTACAGTGCCGCTACTTTGCGATTTATGAAATTGGTGCCTTAGATTCTGTGATCTAAAAAAAAAAAGATTTGGGAAAAAACTGAAAACAAAAGATGCACAAAGATTGAACAGTGCCAAGAAGAGGGCTATAGAGCATATAACCAACAGTTCATCCTACAGTGTTAAACATGTTGTTAAGATCTTTGAAAATGTTATCACATTATGATAACAAGACCACCAAAGCTTTATCAAATAACTATTCTTATAGATCCACCTAGAAACACAACACTCCTGTTCCATTTGCCGATTAACAAGAGTGTTTTGTTTCTAGGTGGATCTGTAAGAATGGCTATCTGATAAAGCTTTAGTGGTCTTGTTATCATAATGTGATAACATTTTCAAAGATCTTCAAAACTTGTTTAAAAATGTAGGATGAAGTGTTGGTTATATGAATATGTAGCCCTCTTCATGGCACTGGTCAATCTTTGTGCATCTTCTATTTTCAGTTTGGTCCCAAATATTAAAATCAAAAACCAATTCAATTCAATTTATGAGTTATTTGTTTGTGTCATGTTCTCCATGATGGTTGATGAAATTCATTCAATGTCTTAGCCAATTTTGAGTGATATTTTGTGTCTTAGCATAATTTTGTGGGAGAATTATCTGTTAAGTAGTACCCTATTAAGTATGTGTCTGAATCTTTAAGTGTTGCTAAATGGTCACCCCCTAGCTCTTACAGAGCCTGAAGTGCAGAGGAAATGTGTTCCAATACCATTTCCTGTTAGTTGGCCAAATCCATCCTTGAGTCTGGACATAAGAAATTGGCTAGCTTTTAGGTTTCATTTGATCCATTGATTTGGAACACCAACAAAATGGAAAATCTACTGAGGACAATTCTAAATCTCTAGTTGTGGACTGGTATTTCATAGAGTCATATTATTTTCTATTTTGAATTTGGTTCAAATATTGAAGGAATTCAAACCTGGAGAAAGAATTTGTTGCAGTGAACCTAAATATTTCGTGATCTGTGGTGCTCTGTTGGTGAAAGGAACTCAGAAGGAGATTTATCTTTGAAAGAGCTTCATACTACTTGAAGTTCAGTCCTCTATAAAGAGAGGTGGTGACTCTGTCAAAATAACCTGATGAAGATGTGAATACAATTTTAGATCTATAATATTTCCAATCAAAAAGAATAATTTGCAGAAGCTGCAACAAATCTAGGTATTCTTCACTTTTGGTTTTCAAGAAAATTGTGTGTGAAAACTGTATTTGAATGTCTTAGGAAAACAATTTGGTTCCCTATTGATTGAATTAGCACTAAAAAAGGGAAAGGACAGTAAAATTGAGGTTGCATACTTCCATTTGTTGTATTTGTCATATCAAATGCAATTGTTGTTCCATTGAAATATTTTTTCTAGAAATAAAATATTTCTAGTGTGGATGGTTAGAATGAATTTGTATATCTTAGGGATCTCCATCTATTTGCATCATCACGTGTTTCAATCCCAAGTTATCACCATGTTAGCAATTATCCTAGTGATCCTTCATTTGGTCATGGTTATGATTATGCACAATTAGTTCAACCCAGATTTTCATATATCCATGGATCATCAAGATATAATAGCCATACCATTAGACACCTTAATACAAATTGTCAAGGAGCTTCAGAAGTCTGATAATCCTCAAACATTTAACACCCCAAAGTACAAGAACCCAAGTGTTAACAAGCCTAGGTTTAGTCGAGAATGGAAAGTTGTGTTTGTAAGGGGATTTAAAGAGATGAGCAAAAGGAATCGGATGTCTCTACAAGCCTAGTTAAGAGACAATCATACTATATCTACTTGACAAGTTAATGCAACTTTTGTCAATTCCTTTGATCCATTGTATAATCAATTAGATTTGTCATGGGTTGATTACAAAACTAAAGGTATGCCAACCCAAGTCTATAAGAAGAATCCTTAGAGGTTTAATGGATAAAATGTGTTTGAAGGAGATGCACATGTCCAAAAGTTTTCTAGATTCATGGAGAAACATTCATTTGGAGATTAGGATGTGTGGATGATATTTTTTTTCAGATCTCTTGAAGCTAGAGCTAGGGATTGGTACCTAAGTTTTCTTGAGAAGTCCTTTCCCTGCTGGGATAAACTAGTGGATGCTTATAGAAAAGAATTTTCAAGAGAACCTTTTGACCTTGTCACAAGGTTAAAGTAGATAAAAAACAAAGATGAAGAGTCAATCATTGCTTTCAATCATAGATTTGTTGTTGCTCTTTCACTAATCCCTAAAAATTTTAGACCTAGTACTATAGATTGGATTCATATGTATTTTGAAGCCTTTGAGGAGGGATATAGTGCACTATTAAAATATTTTAGAATATTGAGTATGGATATAGCTTACACATGTTTAGATAATATGGAGAAAGTGTGGAATGAATATGTGCAAAGTTTGTTGTCTTTAATTGTGGGTAAACATGTTGATAACATTAGCAACTGTGTGAATACAAATTATCAGATGTCTTTAATTTTAAATATAGACAAATACATGCTTGAAAAGGTAGAAGACAAGAATGATGCATCATTTGGTGATGAGGAAGTTGTCTTTGAACAACTTATAGAAGAAATATACCCAGATGAAAATTATAGCTGTAATGATGAAAGACATGATGAGATGAATGGAACATTTAAAGTTTCTTATATCTCCTCTAAAAATGCAAAAACAAAGAGAAATTTTTTTGTATCAATTGAAGGCTACAATGATGTAGATAATTTCTTGAATGATCATCTCAGTTCAAACTATGCTAATGATATTTTTCCTTCAAGAAATGAGTGCGATGTTGTGAAGAACAATGGGATTCCAGGTTTCCTAAGCCAAGAACATGACAAGGGATATGAATTGGATTTAATTTTTGAAGAGGATATGTGCAATCAACAGTGTTATGGTACAATTGATCATGTCAATTCTACAAGTGATTGCAAATTTGATGTAGGTCTTCATGATGAGACAAAGGAATTTACTGATTTAGGGAATCCCACCTTGGTCCTATAGAGCCAAAAGTGTAGGAGATTTTAGTCTTTGACTGAATCTTGTCAATTGGCCAAATTCCTCTTTGATTCCAAGAATAATAAATTGGATATCCTTTAAGATTCATTGGACCGGTCGATTTGGAACACCAACGCCACCCACCTATACATCCCTTCCATCTCCCCATCCTTATCTTCCTATGCATCCAACATAAAATCCTTTTCATCTCCTCATCCTTATCTTCCTATGCATCCAATAGAAAATACTTTTCATCTCCCCATCCTTATCTTACTATCCATCCAATAGAAATTTCTTTTCATCTCCCCATCCTTATATTCCTCTCCACCCATCATATCATTCCTTCCATCCCCACCCTTATCTCCTTATCCTCATTCCATCTCATAATATCGTGTCATCAGTATCTAGCTATAGGCTACCCCCATGCAACCCTCTTACCGTCATCACTCCCACCTCTTTCACACATATTTATAGTCTCCTATCAATTTTCATCACTCATATATCCATCAGATCATCATCCCAATTTATCATTTGATGCTTTGGATAACTATCCCATCCCTATGCTCTATGCAATCACCATCATCCTATCCACAAGGCTAGTCTTGTGTCATTATATAGGTTCCACCTTTGTATCCACTTATCATGGTCATCTCATCATCCCCTATCCATTGTCTATCATTGGTCTTTTGTCAAACTACGTTGCCCCAATGATTTCAGGTAGGCAAGGTCGATCATTTGATCTGCCCCCGTGGAATTCATCTGTCTGATCTTTTTTATCCATCATTTTTTCCATTGTCCTCTTTCCACTTTTATTCATGATCAACCCCTGATCCCCTAGGTCTTCAAGGTGTCTTTCAGTCCTATGTCATGTCGTCAAGTGTGTCCCTATCCTAACTAGTTCTAAACAAACAAAATCCATTGGTATTAAAAATTCCAATCAGTTTTGAGTATCCTGAGTCATGTTGAGCATTTAATCTATCCTCCATATTTGGTCTTAACAGGATGTATTTTTCCTAAATCAGACTATATCAATCCCTCCATCTTTTGATCTTATGGAAAAGGATGTTTGAAATTGATTGTGTTCATTTCATGGTTTTGGTATTTCGTTTATCATTTGAGCATCCTATTATACTTTATTAGTGTTGCCACGATCCATCAAATCATGGTGCACTTTGATAGGTAAACATAGGGGAATATCTTTTTTTTTGGTGTGATCTTGTCTTCTTGGTTGTCCCGTGTAGTACCCACCAAGATCCTTGTGGTTTTGTGTTATGCTGGGGCATCCTTTTTGTTTGTGGTTTTCCAACATTTTCCCTACCAAAGCCCCTATGACTTTGGGATGTTGGACTATCCTTTTGTTTGTTGCATTAGTTCCATGCATGTGATACAAAGTTTCCTTGGTTCCTCATACACTGGTGCACAGTATCTCATGTTATATCAAAATTAATGCTCATTACATGGCAGCATAATGCATAACAATTAAGTTGCTTGATTTGATCACTCTCCTTTCATATCCCCCATCTCCCATCCTCTAATTTTTCATTTCCCTCTATCAACATCCCCCCATCCCCTCACCCCCCATCTTTCTAATCCATTCATCCTTCATCACTCTCATCATCTATTTCTCCTATATTTTTTCCTCCCTCCACTTCCTCCATCCTCATCATATCATCATCTCTTCAATCTTCTTAGGATAATATATATTTTGTATTCTAAGCATCTTTTCTTCTATTGTTTTCATTCATTTCAACAATATCACATCTCCATCCAATCCTAATCCATTAAATCTAGCATAAATTATCTAATCATATCATTGGTCTTGTTCCCATCCTTGATACAAGCCCTGATCAAATCATCATCATCATCATCATCATCATCATCATCATCATCATCATCATCATCGAGATGTATCCTTCCCTATCCTTTTGTTTTTATTTGGGATGTATCCTTCCCTCATCAACAACACTTTCAGCATCATCATCATCATCATCATCATCTTCATCTTCATCGGGATGTATCCTTCCCTCATCAGTAACATTTTCATCATCATCATCTTCATCATTATCGGGATGTATCCTTCCCTATCCTTTGTGTTGTTTTGGGATGTATCCTTCCCTCATCAACAACACTTTCATCATCATCATCATGGGGATGTATCCTTCCCTATCCTTTTGCATTTTTTTGGCTATTATTCCCTCATCAACAACTCTCCATTCATCTTCAATCCATTTTGGCTTGTAGCTTGACTAGGGAAACATCATATTTGTACTTGAATCTATTTGTGCTTCCTTTCTTATCATCTTCTCTTCCCAATTTCCTCTTGCTTATCATCCTCTCATGTCCATCCTTTTGCATCATCTTAATCATCTACCCTTGCATCATCTCATCCATTTTGAGAGCACACCTGTGTTCTCTTGAACCCGCATGTCCTATCAAGGGGGCATCCTCAATTCCTAGTCTCCATTCCCATCATCTTTCCTCCTACTCACTCCTTTCAATGACTGGGGCATATTTCACAATCTAACCATCTTCTTTGAAATGATGCTACTTTTTAACACCATCTCAAAGAGGGGAAAAATGTAGACATTATAATTGACCACTTTCATTTGGTCAATTTACCCCCAATTTGACTAATTTTATATCCTCTATATTAATTAAATAATTCCCTATTATTTAATTAATATTCATTATCCCTTATCCTTTCATCCTAATTTATTTCTTCTATCATCTTTAAATCCTAGCCTAAAGTAAATAATTACCTTTAATTATTTACTCCCATCCCTTATCCCTTTTCCTCTAAAGAATTAAATAAATAATCTATTTATTTAATTCCCCTCATTTCACATCCTCCATAACCTTTTTCTGTTCCTGATTAATTTTCATAATCCCAAATTAAGGATGTGCACATTCCTAATCCTTGATTAGGGAGGTGTCACATCCTTCATAAAATGCAAGTGGATCATTAATCCTCATTATCCACCTATCCATTTTCCTAATCCCTCACTTACACAACCTAATAATTAATTAGCTATCATAATTTACCCCTTGGTCAACTCTCCCCATCCCCCAAGGAATTTTTAATTCCTTTTTGTCTTCCCAAGGTGCTTTTGAGGAATTTTGAGTTCATCCCCCATCTCCCAAGGAATATTAAATTCCTTTTCTCTTTCCCAAGGAATAGTAAATTCCTTTTATCCTTTCCATGCACATTAAAAAGGAATTTTTAATTCCTTTGGTAAACTCTTGATCTCTACCCTTGATCTTCCTCCCCCTTTCAATCTCCACCATCCATTCCATCTCCCTTTGCTAAATGGCTAACACTTAGCCATTTTTTCATTCAAAAAAAGAATTCAACTAGATGCAACCACAATCTATCACATTCATCCCAATATTTCAATCTCCATAGCCAAATCCTTGTAACCATAGTCATCTTGCATCCATATTGTGACCAAATCAAGCAAGAGAAAACCATTATGTTGTTGAAATCGATCTAGGAGAACACATATCAAGTCATCAATGAGGGAAAACAAATCCATCAAGCTCAAACAAGGTAAAAATTGGTTTTATTGTTATTTTAAGTATTAGTTTCATCTTTAACCCAATCTTGAGTGTTTTCTTTGGTTTTTTATCTATTTCTTGCTTTTATTTCTTGCAATTTTAGATGGGGTAAAAACACTACACATAGTGGCACTTAGAGATTTAGTAAAAATAGGGCACACTCTTATATTTAGTGCCCTTGCTAGTGCAGACAGACTATTAGAAATAAATCTCAGCCCCAACACTATGAAAGAAGGTATAGAGTCTTTAACAAAGCTTGAATTACTATACAAGACTCTTGCACATGCAAAAGGTTCTTATGAAGAAGGTAAAGATACATGGTAGGATATCCTAAAGAATCTTAAGGGATCTTCATCTTTAGGTTAATATGTTTGTATCCTTTTGATCAAATTTTTTATGCATACATACATATATTCAAGGGAAATATACCAAACCCATGCATGAGATTTTCCATTGATGTCAAAGGTGGAAAGCTAGATAGTGAGAAGATTTTTTTTTTTGAATGTTCAGAAAACCTTTTTGGAAGTTTTGGAAAGTTAGGGTTAATTTTTAAAGGGGGAGTATGCTGTTGGTTTTGTATTGGTATGGAAAATATTTTTGATATGCATGTTGCCATCAATGACAAAGGGGGAGATTGTTGGAAGTTTGGAAGTCTATCATCATTGATGCTACTTAGCAACATGAGCATGATGTGTACATACGCAGGATTACTTGGCTAACCCAATGTTGTCATTGATGTCAACATTGTGGGAAGCATTTTTGGTGTCATTTTTATAGTACTAATTATACTAGAAGCTGAACTATTAGAGGTTTGGTTAAGTATTCTCTGTTGATGGTGTTGTGGTCTAGTGCATCAGTTTGTGGGTCCATACTTGAGTGCAAGAAGAGATGTAACTCTGTGCTCTTAATCATATCATTATGATTGGTTCATATAGCTATATTCAAGATCTCAAGAAGTTTTGTTATCTGTATTGGAAGTTATCAATGAAAAATTTCAACTCTATATATTACAATAATCTCTCCATTCAATATACCTACATGGAAGATTCCACATTTTCTTGTGAAGGTTGTTTTGATATTTTAGTTCTAAAGATAGTCTCTCTAATGTTGGAAAAAAGATAAATTGAATAAATATCAAATTTGGAAGGCGTTTATTTTGAGAAGTGTGTGTATGATTGGAGTTTTTGTGATTATGTCATATTCCTAGCTGACCTAATGCATGATATATATTAAGAAGATTAATGATAATTTTTGGATGTTAGTTGGATCTATTTTTTATCCTATCAACCTGGAATTGAGTATTACATGTTTTCCTTGGGAAAAAAGATGTTTTTTAATCTTGTATGGTGCCGATAAGAGCTATTTTGGATTTTTTTGTTTACATCAAATTAGGCTGACCTAATTGATGTGTGTGATGTATTTGGGTATATACATTGAGATATTTTATAATTGTAATGGTGTGTGGAGGTATGAGAGATAAGTGGATATTCAAACATAAATGGTGTATCATATGCGAGAGGTATTGTATGATGTGAACATACAAATTTAGTGGTAGAAGTTCAGAATTAGACTAGATTTGTTGAGCGACTATTAAGTAGGGTAGTACTTCATATTCCAAAGGAACTGAAATACAACACAAGATAGGTGTACTTTGTATCAGTTCATATTTTTTGTAGTGAACCATACCATTTTGTATTGTACTTAACTTTGGTTATGAGCCTCTTTAAGGAAAGTGTGTCATGGTAGTGAGCCCCTGTAATATACTATATCTAGATATAATGTATTGTGAGTTAATACTCACCGTGGTTTTTCCCATTTTGGGCTTTCCATGTAAAAATATTGGTGTTCATGTGTCTTGTGGATTTTTGGATGATTCATGATTTCATTTCTTGTTAAAATTAATATGTTTTGGTGATTGTATTTATTGTGTTCAAAAAGTTATAGAATACTGATTCACCCCACTTTCAGTGTTTTGAGTGTTTAATAGAACTTAGATATAGCATTTCTATCCTTAATCATATCAACAATAATGAAAAATAAATAAGAAACACACATCCATAAGATGACACTAGATTTAAATGTGGAAAACCCAATGAGGGAAAACCATAGTGAGAGCTAACTCACAATATAAAGGCTCACTACCAAAAAGGACTTGGAAACTAAGGTAAACTACCGTAAAGAAAGATAAAAAAAGACTTACAAAACTAAAGAAAACACAAATCTAGGGGCATGATACAAGGACTTGATGAGATTAATTATTTCAAAGTGAGATGCCAAATGGATTTGGGGAATTTATAATATTTGTCAACTATTCACTTTGTTGGCTGAGGCATTAAGGTGCATCTTATATTTATTCTTCATACTTTAGCACCAATTCTACTAGATATTCAATACATAATTCCACACTCACACTTCTTCACATTATTCATATATCCATACAATTTCAACTGAAATGATCTTCCATTTATATCCACCACAATAATTCAAAACTTTAATTAGGTTGACCAAAAGAAGATAAATAATAAACTCAAGCAAGTCAACCACAAAAACATATTGTGGTCATATCCCAAGGATAGAGATGACCAAAAAAAATATTATTACCTTCCAATGTAATCCAAAACCATTCACACATTGGAACACATTAACCAAGTTTGAAAATAGGGAAACATGTAGATGAAATGTGAAGAACATAACCAGTTGACCCAAATGCATACTTTCAATTGAATTAACTTAATGTGGTCTCAACCAAGATAGGTCAAGACATAAATATATCATATCACAACTTCATATGTTTGCACAAACCCTTAAGCAATTAGCACACGTAAGAAAACAAGCCCTCTCAGCCAAATATCCACAAATAACCCAAGAAGCCAACTCAAGACACAATAAATCACTAAAAGAGATCAACCACTATTGTGCGGATCACAAAGGGATGTTCCTTGAACATTAAGAAACATCTCTAGATACTTATTTTATATTTTCATGCCGCCAACACCTACCACAACCCAAATAGGAACAAAATACTTATTCCAAAAACACAAAATGAACTTGTGGGCCACTTCAACACATGGAATTGGAACTAAGGCTTTGCATAGACATAGAGAGCATATTCACTAAACTATAGGAGTAGAGACATCAATGTGGAGAAATGTCAAGAATTTTCAAGACCAGTCCACATAACCATCAACACTACCAACCCTATGCAATTCATAAAAAACTTCCTCGACAACATTGGTAACTTGAAAAGATAGGAGTGCAACATCCATAGAGAAAAAATTCCAAACAAAACACCATAAGACCACATCTCTAACCATGGAGGAATAAATAGCATTCTCCCAAATAATCAACAACTTTCAGGAACAAAACCTTTCAACAATTTCTGAAGGCCAACACTTTGTTTTAGCAACATATGCTTCATCAAGAACAATAGGAGAGAGAATACAACATACTATAGATTATCAGAAAAATTTCTCCACCATCAACATTACTTCTAATACTCATCTTAATATATCTTTATGAAAATGACTCTATTAACAAAAACCATACACAATACTTCTTTACATGATATCAAACAAGGTATGATATCCAACCATGAACTTTAGAAACACATCATCATACAACAATGATAGCCCAAATAGAATTTTGTCAAAAATGACAACCAATTCCAACCAACAGTACAACTATCTTCCCAAGCATGTGCAACAATCTCCTTAGATATTGACATCAGTGACAACCACTAATCGGTGTTGAAATCAATGACAACCACAACCAACATAAGAATCAGATCAAAGAGTAGAGACATTAATGTGGAGAAATGCCAAGAATTTTCTAGAATAGTCTAGATAACCAACAACACTACCACCCTTCTGTAATTCACAGAAAATTCCTTGGAAACATTGATGACCTGAAAATATAGGAGTGAAAAATCCATAAAGAAAAAATGCTACATACAAACCTGTAATACCCCATCTCTAATAGTGGAGGAATATGGAGAATTCTCCCAAACAGTCAACAAATTGAATAAGAATAAAACCTTTCAACAACTTGTGAAGGCCAAAACTTTCTTTCACTAAATTATACTTCATTAAGAACATCAGGAAAGAGAATGCAACATAAAGTAGATCATCAACAACATCTCTCCACCATCAATATTACTTATAATACTCATCTTAATATATCATCATGAAAACAACTCCAATGATAAAAACCACACACAATACTTCTTTACATGATATCAAACAAGGCTTGACATCCAACCATGAACTTCAACAACACATCATTATACAACAATGATAGACCAAATAGAATGAACATGTCAATAGTTATCACCAATGCTAGACAACAATGCAACTATCTTCCCAAGCATATGTAATAATCTCCTTAGATAATGGGGTATGTGCAGGATCATGATGGGCTAAAAAGTGGCAATATGATGGGTATGTGGCTAATGACTTTTTTTTTAACCCAAAATTGATGAAACGAAGGGTTTTTAAAGAGATTCTCAGCTTTACAATATAAATTATGCTTACTTTGAAATTTAACTAATTATTATTCATTTTCTATTCAAATTACGACTAAAGTCTATTGATGAGGATTGAGCATCTATAGCTTTCAAACGGTATAACATTTTTGAATCCAAAACATGTGTCACATTCTATGCTTTGCATACTATAGGATTAGAAAAGGAAAAATAAATTTCAGAAGTTTTTAAATTAAGGTGAATTGGACCTTTTTTATATTTTTAAAAGTTGTAATAAAAAATTCATAATTAATTATTTACTTGGAAAAAAATTACAAAAAAATATGCATCACATTGGGACATGAGTATTCTACTTATATCTAAAATATTATAAAAAAATATTATCATTTTATTGTGGTTAGGGTGGTCAGACAGACATCTACTTATTTTTTCCCTGAAATTTAAGTACTACTACATTGAAATTTCAAATTTTCACCAAATAGATTTTTTATTTTTTTAAACAAACCTAGTAGTTTAGAAAATACATTCAATTTTATATACATTCTATTCTTACATATTTTTGAAATAATATAGATAACTTATTCAAATTTTTACGTCAAGTTGCCAAACTCTGAATTTTCTAATTTTTTTGCCACTTAAGGGCGTGTTTTTTCCATGATGATCTTGCACATACCCAATGACATCAATGACAACCACTAACTAGTATTGATGTCAATGACAATCACAACCAACATAAGAATCATAAATTTCCTATCACCTTGAATGCTTTTTATCCTTATTGGTCCCTATAGATATGTATGAATTAGATCCAATGACTTTTTGTAGAAAATTCCTTAGTAGGAAATCTATTCCGTGTCTATTTTCACTCAAGATATGGTTTGCAACTAGTAGAATAAGGGTTTTTGATCTTTGCAATTTGTCTCTTACTATTCCTTTTTAAATAATCCTCATAAGATCATCAATGTCAATTTGTCCCAATCTTTTGTTCCAAAGCCAATTTTATTCTCTTTGTATTGCAAAGCAATTTTTTTCATTTACCTCACTAAGATAATATACATCAGTTTCAATCTCACTTCCTTCTGTACCTTATTCACTAGTACCAGTCTTTCTAACTTCGCAAATTTAGTACTGACATAAAGCTTGTACCCTTTATCACACTGTAGAAACATAAAAATGTATCCCATTTTCTTGCTTTTGTGGGCCCTCCTTGTTAACTAAGCTTAATAGTGCCTTGATTTAGTGTTGTAATGTGTCTGAAACATTCATGTTAGGAATTGGGCCGTTATGAACTAATGAACTTGAAATGGTACCTTGCTAAAGTGTTTTGAAGTGTTGTAACACACTTTCACACTTTTCTGAGGTTTTATTAATTATCTAAACCTAATAAGCATCTTTTTAACCTTAATCATGCCTTATTTGAAGTGTTGTAAAGTGTTGTAGTTACACTTTCACACTTTTATAGGGTTTTCATTAACAAATGGGATTCTTTATGCTTTAATTGGCCCTATTTTGCATCCACAACTCTCATTTTATACATCTTTTCAAGGATAATCCCGACACAAATCAACATCCAATCATAATTGAGGTGTTTTCAGGTTGTGTGGCCTAGATTTAGTGACCTGGGGCTCATTCACCACCTTGGATGAATGAGTCCCACTTAATTTTTTGGGTCATGATCCTTGTTTTACACTGTTCTATGCATTTTTTAATTTGGTCCCATAAATTATGCCTAATGCGACTCATTCACCACCTTGGGCGAATGAGTCCCATATGGCCCAAAACTAAAATTAATTCAAATTCTTGGTGGGATTTTATCCTCCTAGATTTGAGGTCAGCTTGTAGTGTTGTAATTTTGGGAATTATTGCATAATTAAGTATAAATACAAGGTTCTTTCACTCATTTTCACCTAAGAATTTTGTGAGAGCATTCATAATAGCAAGTTTGAGTTCACAAGAGCATTCAATAGTTTACAAGATCATTTTTAAGGAATTCAAGGGCATATTTCTTTATCAATTGTTGTAGCAATTAAAGATCTATCATCATGCCAAGGATATCAAGTATCAAGCATGCTATTGAGCTAGTGTTGTGATGTAGCATTAAAGATCCAAGATCAAGCATTGTTCTATACCTATTATCAAGATCAATATCTACATCCTTCATGGCCATTTCATGTTGAGTTGCAGATTTACAAGACATCTTTAATAAGGAATCATTCAAGGTATTTTTATCCATGATTAATGTTCTTTGTTTCATGTTTCATTCCTTCATTTCATTATCTCATCATTTGGTTTAATTACCTATAATGGGTTTGACCAAGGTAAACCCCTATTCACTAACAATCAATAATTTTTCTACTATTTACATGTGTGGTTGCAAATCTAGGTGTCTTGGAGCTTGAAGATCACTTGAATATTAGGTTACAAGATTGAAGGAAGTTGTTGGAGTTGTTCTCTCATTTGCAAGGTTGTAATATTCACTAAAAAGTCACCTATACCCTCGAAATCAAAGCTTTAGATCTGGAAATAAAGAGGAACAAAAAGAGAAAACATTGAAGACAAGATTCAGTATTTGAAGCTCCAAAAAATTCTAACTGAACTCATTCACCAATTTTGGTGAATGAGTCCTAGTTTAGGTCATCTTTTAGATTTTTACATTTTTGAATACCCTTTTTTCCTGAAAGCTCTTCTTGTGCAGAAACCCTGATCTAGGGCTGATTCGGCTAGAATGGTGAATGAGTCCTAGTAGACCTAAATTTTAGGTTATTTAGCATTTTACATCTCCATTCAAGCTCTCTCAGGTTTCCAAGTACTCCTTTGTAATTTTCAAGTTTGTTGTTCTGATTTATTTGCATTTATAAGTCATTTACTCAAGTTTCATGCATATCTAGGTTTTGTCATTAGATCTTGCATTTCATACATTTTTCCAAGCCCTAGCTTGGTGGTGAACCCCTCTTGTAATATGAAATCATACCCCAAGATACCCTGCTAGCATATCTCTTGTCTCTATTCCACTCTTGGGGTGAGATCTCTAAGGTTTCCTTGAGTGAAACTTGAGAGAAACACGTCCAAGTCTCCAAACACGTAGTTTGTGTTCCACCTACCAAGATGTGGAACACCTATTTATGTTGTTTCATTTTGGTGAACCTGCATTTAGAACATTTTATTTTCTGATTTGGAGTGCATCATCATCCTAAATCTTGCTTGCATTAGCATTGCATTAGGGTTTTCATTAGTTAATTGGCATTCTAGGGTTTAGAAATCTTGCATTAGTGAAAGTCCATATAGATTGCATTATTGCATCTCAAATCATTGAAAATAATATAAAATATTCATTTTCACTTAGGCTACAACTCATACAAATTAAAATTCATTAAAATCACTCTAAATTTCCTAAAAATCTTGAAAAAAATCCACTAGGACTCATACGCCCCTCTGCGCAAATTAGCCCCAATGCAGATTTTAAACTTCCTTTTACAACATTAAAAGCCTTATTTATGTGCTTCTGAAGCTTGTTAGTAACATATACTATAAGTTTGGAAATTTCTAGGAACATCTTTTTTATGCATCTAGGTCAAAAACATCAATTTAGGGTAGTCATTTTTTAAATCATTTCAATAGGAAACATCATAGGATATGAAAATGATCACATTTTTTAAAATTTGCATAATATAGATAAAAGTACTTTTCACTTTTGCATATAAAATGTTTACATTCATAAAAATTTGCATGTGTTTGATTAAATTTCTCTTGATTTTTTGGATACACATTATTTTCATTCCTAAAGTTTTGCATGCATTGGATAAAAGTACTTTTCATCTTTGGATATACATTGTTTATATTCTTGAAGCATTTCATAAGATGGTTAGACATGCTTTTCATTTTTTTTCAAACAATGTTAGTAACTTACCTTTCTAGGAATGCTAAGAAAATGTTCATATACCCTCCCTATGAGAGTGTTTTAGTGAAATAGAATACAACATTGGACATTCCTAATGATCACATCCATTCTTCTCCTAATATCTCTCCTATTGACGAAGAAGATATTTTGGTGTTAGAAGAACCAATCAATGAGAGTTTTGAGAATCCTAGTTGTTTCTCTCCTCTTACCTCTCTTAGTCGAAAAGACATTGATGAACAAGAGGACACAACCATAGGAAATCATGATGATCACATAACACAACGAGAAAACATTGAAAATTTAACTAGTCTGCATTCATCTCCTAACACCTTCCCCTCTTCACAATGTTTTAGAAGATGAAATTGTAAGTAAGAGATATTGGTATTAGATGACCAAATATTTAAGATCTATGACAACCCTCTTTATGTTTCTTCTCCTACCTATCCTATTTTGGAAGACATTATGGGACAAAGAAATGAAATTATGGATAATCATGGCAATCACATTTTTTTTTCTCCTAGTTGTGAAGAATATACTTTGATGTTAGAAAATACAAGTGATGAAATTCATGTGAATCTTAGTTTCCTTTCTTCCCCTAGGGAACACCTTATTGAACAAGACAATCCAACAATTGATCATTCCCCTACTTGCGATGAAGTCATTTTGGAAGAACCAATCCTTGAATGTTGAGAAAATTTGGTTTGTAGTTCTCCTAAAAACTCTCCTCCTAGGAGGATATCATGGTGCAAGAAAATGACAATAATAGTGATGTGACTTCCTTGGATTATGGTGAAAATATGATACTATATTGCCATTTATTAGAAATACATCAAATGAAGACCGTTGAGGTTATGAATGCACAAGTGTTTGTTAGACCCCCCTTGATTAATAGAACTCCTATAGACCCTGGTGGAAATCCTAAGAATCCTCTAATTCTTTACCCACCCTCGCACAAACCTCAAAATCAAAATAAACCCAAACTTATTCTTTACCCACCTAAGAATATTTTTTTTTGCAATAGTCAAGTCATAATACCATTGCTCATGCATATAACACTAGGAACAATCTACAACCAAGAAAAACACCAAGTCAACATCCCTCCCATTACCTAACCCTATCCTATCAAGCCCTCTTCATTTTCCTTCACACAATGAAAAGGAGTACAATCTTGTTGAACAACTAAAGAATACTCCTGCTAAGATATCATTCTGGGAACTTATTCAATCCCCCCCCTGCTATCATAAGATGATTCAAAGTTCATTGCAATAGGTTACTATCCCTTCTAATTTGAAACCGAATGAAATAGCAGCCATGACTCAAGGAATAAAAGCTGAAATTGTTTTCCACCAAAGTGAGCTTCCCCCTTTGGAAGTGAAAAAACAAAATGATTCTTTTATAATAATAGATAAATACAATAGAATAGGGATAAAGTGATCCCTTATCAACAATGTCTCAGCACTTAATTTTTGTATTGTAACCCTTTTGGATAAGCTTGGTGTGGATAAATAAAAAATTCAACCCAACTCTTTATCTATCAAGGGATTTGACAATGTAGGAAAACAACCACTTGGTGTGATCACTTTTCCTATTACAATTGGAAAGGCCACATTAGAAACACTGATCCATGTTATGCCTTATGATCTTTCATACAACCTTCTTTTAGGTAGATTTTGGATTCATGCAATGAATGGGGTGCCTTCTACTCTTGATCGTGTAATGAAGTATGTGTACAAAAACAAAGTGTACACACTTGAACTTGAACCTAACCCAAGCAGTTGTTTAAAATTTGAGAAAAAGAAAGAAAATCCTTTGAAAACATTGACACCAACTACACAAGTAGAACCCATGCAAGAACAACAAAAATATAGATGTCTTAAACCCTTCACAATCATATCACTAGATGATTTGGGATCATTGAATTTCGAACCAAAATTCATGGGAGAATATAAGATCATAAATGAAGAGTTAGGAAAGGGAAACAAAAAAGTAGTAATGTCAACACAAAATTTAGATGACCCTTTACAAGCATCCACCTCAACCCAGGTTTAGAAAAAAAGACAATTTAAATTACACAATAAACTTTGATGAACTTAATTATGAGCAACCACTGAATCCAAAAGAGATGAAGAATATTTATGGAAAAGGTTATGGAATGATGAAACAACTTGGTTATACTAGAAAAGGATGTGGTGCTAGAGAACAAGGTATCCGTGTCCCTATAGAGCCTCATATGAAAGAAAAGACTAATGGTCTTGGTTATTGTCCCTTAAAAGAAACAAACAAGCCTTCATTCAATATCAACACTCTTACAAAATATTCTTCCAAGTTGACTTTAATAGTGATGCATCATGAATTGATAGACACTAGTGGTATTGATTATCATCCTTTGAATGAAACAAAAGAAACAAATAAATCTTCACTTAATATCAATGTAATCTTGCAAAAAACTAATGATTTGAATTCGTTATATTTTAGATCCTCCTTCTAAGGAGAGAACAAAATCTCATAATATAAAGAGTCTTGTGTAAGCATGACATATTATACTAAGAAAGAGATATCTTTTTCACAAAATAAAGGAACATATTCTACCATTGACCAAGAGGGTATCTTATCAAGACTCCTCCAAGATAGTTTGATATCCCTTCCTCCAAGAACACGAAATAAATTTTACTACAAGAGTTCATTTTGCGCATATCATAGATTTCATGGTCACTCTACTAATGAATGTAAGGATTTAAGTAATAAAATTCAACATCTTAGGGATTGTGGTGCTCTTCCTTGTGTTGAAGCACCTAGTTCCTCTAATTGAAACTTATTTTCATCCTATTCAACTCATCCTTGTATTGCACTAAGTTGGGGCAAGGGTTAGGTAGCCTTGTCCTCATTTATCACTTGCCGTTGCCTCCTTTGGCTAGTTGACCACATTTCATGTATATATAAGAGAAATATTGGGATGTAGATGGCATGCCTTAAGTTGACTTGCATGTGACACACTTATTCATGATGTAGCTTATTCATAAATATGACTTGGTATAGGGATTTTCGAGTAAGCTCTCATTTCTTCTTCTACTAGAAATCAATTTCTCACAGTAATGGTGTTAGTAATTGCTTTAAAGTGGGGGCATACATCTATCCACTCATTTTTTATGGTGTGATTTTATTTCTTCTTGTGAGGCATCCTTTTCTTGGTGGTGTCATTGGGCTTGATTTCCTCTGAGAGTGTGATATTTCTTTGACTTGTCCTCTCTTTTAGACATTAGGCACAATGTTCCCTAAGAAGAGACCTTGCATGAACTAAGCAAAATCATTTTGAATGTACCTTACACTATTTTGTATTTACAACACCGGTTATATGGCCACCTTGCATAACATCTAGCTTGCATGCTTGTAGAGCCATCTTTTTTGTTAATGAGCTCCAAAAATACAAAGTTTTGCTTGTCTTATGAAGCTCGAAAACCATTTTTTTTGCATGGAACCTTATCAAAGTTATCAAGAGGTATAACTTTGGTATGGTTTTGACGGGAAGCCAAATAAGGGCATGAATTTCCCTAAGCCACTCATGTGTAAATGTGTGAGCACATGTCGTTTGTATGTGGCTCACCTTCTTGGACTTCTCACCCAATAGACAGCCAAGAGTTCTATTGCCTCATAGTGAGCATGCATTTTCGAACAAACAACTTAGATCTGATCTGCATCAGGTTGGACAAACAATCAAAGCTTGATCCACCTCATTTTTATTTTTACTTGTTTTTTTTTTTCTTTCTTTTAGTTATTGGCATTGCATGTTTGGGTATCTTGATATTTCATATCATACACCTTGTGTGTTTCCTTTTGTGCTTATGTCAGTTTGACTTAGGATCTTGGATCCTAGGGGCTTGACTGCCTCCTCAAGCTTTGTTATCCTAGACCATCTGCATTGGTACACTTGGACCCCTCTTGAATGTCTACTTTAGTGTGAGTTTGAAGTGAGTTCATCCTCTCACTAAAGCGGGGGCTAAATATGGCAATGGAAAAAGTATCCCTTTTTCTAGCTTGTTTGGGCCCTCCTTGTTAACTAAGCTTAATAGTTCCTTGATTTAGGTTGTAATGTGTCTAACACATTCACATTAGGTCTTGGGACCTTGTGAACTAATGAACTTAAAATGGTACCTTGATAAACTATTGTGAAGTGTTGTAACACACTTTCACAATTTTCTAAGGTTTTATTAATTATCTAAACCTAATAAGCATCTTTTTAACCTTAATCATGCCTTATTTGAAGTGTTGTAAAGTGTTGTAACACAATTTCACACTATTCTAGGGTTCTCATTGATAATTGGGCTTCTTTATGTTTTAATTGGCCCTATTTTGAATCCAAAAGCCTCATTTAATGCATCATTTTGAGGGTAATCTCGACAAAAATCAACAACCAATGATAATTCAGGTGTTTTCTAGTTGTGTGGCCCAGATTTAGTGATCTGGGACTCATTCGCCACCTTGGGTGAATGAGTCCCACCTAGGCTTTTTTGTCCTGATCCTTTCCTTGGAGCTTGAAGATCACTTGAAGATTAGGTTACAAGCTTGAAGGAGGTTGTTGGAGTTGTCCTCTCATTTGCAAGGTTTTCATCTTCACTAAAAAGTCACCTATAGCCCCAAAATCAAAGCTTCAAATTTGGAAACAAAAAGAAACAACAAGAGAAGACATTGAAAACTAGATTTAGACTTTAGAGCTCCAGAAAACTCTAAGTACACTCATTCACCAGTTCTAGCAAATGAGTCCCAGTTTAGGTCATTTTTCAAATTTTGGCATTTTCAGATACCATTTTTCTAAAAGCCTGTTGCTATGTAGAAACCCTAATCTGGGACTGATTCACCCAAAATGGCGAATGAGTCCCAATAGGCCTAAATTCTAGGTTATTCAACATTTCAGGTTTCCATTCAAGATCTCTCAAGTTTCTAGGTACTCCTCTGTACTTTTCTAGTTTGTTGTTATGGTTTATTTGCATTTATAGGTCATTTATTCAAGTTTCATGCATCACTAGGTTTTGTCATTAGATCTTGTGTTTCATACATTTTTCCAAGCCCTAGCTTGGTGGTGAACCCCTCCTGTAATCTTAAATCATACCCTAGTATTCCCTTCTAGCAGATCTCTTGCCTATATTCCACTCTTGGGGTGAGATCTCTAGGGTTTCCTTGAGTGAAACTTGAGAGAAATAGGTCTATTTCTCCAAACACCTAGTTTGTGTTCCACCTTCCAAGAGGTGGAACACCTATTTGCATTGTTTCAAACACATTTTACTTACACTCAAAATATTGTGCTTCAAACCTTCTATAGATAAAACATCACAAGTTTTTGTCTTTCCACCATCAAGACTCAAGATACCCTTATTGGTAATCTTAGAAACTAAATTTTTTCCAAGAGTTATAGATCGTCCATCAAATTTTTTGAAGTGTGTGAAATTACTCGTGTCTTCAGTCATGTGGCTTGAGCATTCATCGTCAATGATCCATAGATTATTCTGCTTTTAGGAATGTAGTGCATTTTAAGCCACCATAGATTTCTTTGATATTTAATCCTCTATTTTATTCTAGATATTTTATGTTTCACTTTTTTGACATTGTAACTTATTTCTTTTTGTGTCTAGTATAGGAGGACTCACAAATTGCTTCTATAGTTTCTAAAAATATGTCAAACATTCTTGCATTTATGATAAAAACATTGAAATTGTACAAAGTTGCGAATGGATTTCTACTAAAAAAACTATTTCTTGTTGGATCCTTTCTATAATTCACAACCTTATGACCAAAGTGATTGCAACTAAAATAATAACCAGAAAAAGAATTATTGAACCTAGAATTGTGTCCTTATCCTCTTGAGGATTTTTTTTTTGGATCTTCTATTCTATCTTTGCATTTGCATGGAACCAGATCATTCAACACCTCTCATTGATTGTTGCAACTTGATCAAAATTTAAAATTTTGGAACCATTCTCTTCTAGAATCTCAACAATAGACATCATAGGCTACTTAGTCACCTTATTCTTCTATATATCAGTAAAACCAAGGCCAATTTTGATATGTAGTGATATTTGGCTTTCTATTATCTAATCCAAGATCTTTGTGCTCTTCCCAAACTTTAACTTCAACTGATGATTTAATTTTTAAAGGTATTTCCTTAGTAACATGATATCTTCTTCATTTTTTTCACAATCTTTGTCTCTTGATATAAATACTTCAGTCAAAACTTCTTCAATCCTCCTTGCCTCTTCCACTTGAATCTTCATGTCAATGACCATCTTCTCCTCTTTTTCATGATTTGAAGATAATTTTTCTTTAACTTTCACTTATTTTACAATTCTTTTTTTTATCCTTTTAATTTCCTTGCCACCATAGAACAATTCTTCTACAAGGTCAACTTCAGCATCATCATCATTTCTGGACTTCATTTCTACATCTTCTTCAGAGGTTTCCATAGCCATGAAAAGAGCCTTTTCTCCTTCATTCCCATAATTGGCTTGGTAATAATCATCAAATTAGTAGCCTTCCTCATTGATAAAGAAACTTTTTTTCATTTTTCTAAAACTTTTTCCCTTTTGAAAATGGCTTCTTATCATCATTGCTAGATTATTGATATGGATACTTAGCCACGAAATGTACTATTTCACAATAGTTAAAAGATTTGAAATTCAGCTTACCTTTATACATTTTGGAACCTCTCTATAGCATTTTGACAAAGTTTGCTTCCTTTGGATCTGATCCATCTTCTAAATCTAGATCATATTGCTTCTTGGACACTTTGAATGTAGCCTCTTTCTTTATATATTTATCAATATCAATTCTCATTTCATGGGAAATCAAAATTCCATGTAACTCATCCATAGTTAGAGTATTTAAATCATTAGCTTCTTCAATATAAAAAAAATTGCATCAAAATTTTGGGCAAGGGATCTAAGTACATGGGTGATCCCACAATATTGGCTTACAATTTCTGGGAGATCTTGATTTTTGGTGAAATCACATATTTTTAGAAAATATAATGATTTAATCCTTGAAAAGTTCCATTTAAGGATTCCAATTGAATAGGGTTTGATTGCAGAACCTTAGATCAAAACCCCTTGGATAGAACCCTGCTAGTTTTAAACCATACTTATAACGGAGTCTCCTTTACACCTGTCAAAATTGTGATAAAAAATCACATTTGATTTACCTTTTGGGGGATCAAATGAATTCATTTAAAATTTATTTTTTGTAAGTATGTAGTCCTTATTATAAGCTTCCCAAAAATTATAATTTTAAATAAGTTTTTTATTATTATATTTATTTTTTATTTCTTGTGAATGTAGGTTTTTCACCGAAAATCAAGCTCTTTGTTCTGTACATGTGGAAAAATAGTAGATTATCAAAAAAAAAATTTAAATATCAATGCACTAGATATTGAAGTCCTTGATCCAACAAAAAAAAGAATTTTGACACATACAAAAAAAGTTATGTTTTATACAGTTTTCCTATGTTTGAATTGTAATTAGTTTGACTTCAAAACTTGATTAAGGATAAAATATTCAATAAAACACTATGAAACCAAATGAAAGTGCTAGATAACATAGTTACAATTTAAATTTGAAAAAAAAAAATTTATCCTTCACGGAATTTTTTTATGTTGTATACGGTGAGCATCACTCCTTAAAAATGGTGTTTACTAAAAAAAACTAGTTTCCGAAGGAGATGGAAAAAGAAGTGCAATTTGATTCCAAAAATTTTGACAAAAATATATTTAGAATCTCTAGAAAAAATGCTAAAAATCACTAGTTTACATCATCTTCAAATTCCTCACGGTTTAGCTACTATAGGTGCCTGAAAGTGAAGATTTAATTAGAAAAAATCAATTTATTGTGCAAACCACATCAACTCAAAGAAGGAATTGGCAATGATTTCTTCTTCCTTCACTTTAAAACTTTGAAATTGGCAATGAGTTTGAATCTTCACTTGTTTGACCTTTCCATCACCTTCATAGATATTTGTAACTTACTTCATACTTCCTTTATTGTCTTGCAATGCATGATCTTCACAAACTCAGAGTTAGATACACCACATAGAATAGCATTTCTTACTTTGGTATTATTTTCATAGGCCTTCTTTCTAGTCTAATCTCTTGGAGGACTTTTAGGGATCTCATATCCATCCACAATAGATTTCCAAGCCTCAAATCCTAGGACCATCAAATATGCTTCCATTATTACTTTCCAAAAGATATAATTGGTTCCATTAAAGAGTGGTGTCTTGTTTGCAGATAATCCTTCTTGATTCAATATGTGTGCCATCCTAAATCTACCTCAAGCTATTAACCTTTAACAAAAGAACTTATCTTTGATAATAATTAAAGGGAAAACAATCTTCTAAGAGGGGGTCACAATCAGTATACAAAATCTATTTAAAAATCTTTAGTTCAACATGAATCGTCATTAATAACTTCTTCAAAAATGGACCTTAAATCATCCAATCAGAAAACATTAATCAAACAACACATCTATGCACACATTCACACAATGAACACCAAATATACATGGAAACCCAAAATGGAAAAATCCACGATGAGAAGAGATTCTTGGAGCTGATGTCCAAATATAGACTCACATAAATAATTAATAACTTACAATCATAAAGTAGGTACCAACATACTAGAGACACCAATCCTCAATTATATTGTATGAACTAGCCTAATGGAGACACCATTCCTCAAAAAAAATATTTGAGCACCACCTCAATAAGTAACACACTAGTCCTACCGATAAAAGAGATATGATATGTGAATCTTCAATACATATTACACAACTTGCACTTGATCTAATCTTCCTTCACACACTCTCCCATATAGAATATGACCTCATAATGGCACACAATGATAGGGATGCAACTCACATTACTTCACTCAAAATATTCAAAACTACTTGACTTCTAAACTATGATGATTACTAATTATATATCCTAGAACATTAAAACCAATTCATGTTGTTCAAGAATCCCTTAACATTATCTATAATAAGCCAGGTCGACTAAAGTGGACATAAGTTCAAATTGATATAAAACATGTAACAGGTCAGTCCTAAATAAAATTTGTTCCCTCCAAAAATACATGGTGTTGTGCACTTCCTTCAGTGATCTTAACCTATACCTATTTAATATTCACATGCCTCCTTTAGCTAGAACACACTCCCTTGTCTAGAACAAACACTCAAACTCTATTCATAGAGAGCTAGTCAACATAGACAACACTTTGTTATATCCAACTTGCTATTTGCAAAGAATCGACCTTTCAAACTATGGAATATGATACAACATGAGTATCTTTACTTTAGGTTCAAGATGTAGAGCATAACATTCAATTTTGATAGAATGTGGAGAAAAAAACTATTACAGTATATTATAATGCATGAGTAACAAGCAACAAAATACTTTCACAAATAGTTCCAAACTACTTCCACCAATTGGAATAGATAAAGTATGATATTTCAAGAATACTACATGTAGTCTTCTTCATTGTTCTCAAATTATCTGACATGAAATCATCATGACATAAATGATTACACTTAATTCTCACTATTCTTTTGACATGAATCCTTCACACCTTTGAAATTAGTGAGCACCTTTGAAATCAATGACACCATATGTTCAAAATAATAGCCTACAACTAGTAAACTTGGATTTTATACTTAGTGTAGGCCTGCCAACTAGATGCTAATATCTCAAGATTAGTGCAAGGAACTTATCTTTCAATATTTAGTAGGTAGGGATCCAGTTGCACAAGTGATCACCTTTCCCCTTTCTTTGGAGGTTCTAAAAACTTTCCCAAAGAGCTTATATCTCTACTCAAGGAGATAAATGTTGAGTACCTTCCGATGTGACACTATACCTTTCACCACATTAAGAAATTGTTGTAAAGGTATTATTCTAAGCTACACAAGACTAACTAGGGAGTCCTCAAATACCAAAAGGGCATGTGAAGAAAAATATGTAAATTAAAAGGAAACAATGAAAAATAGTCAAGAGGAGAGGGTAAACAAATCTATATTCACTTACCCAAGGTATAAATTTGTTAGCCCGGGCTTAGCCAAGATTGAAAATATTCCACCTCCAAGAGGGGTGTCTTTTGATTCACCCCTTACTATTTATAATATTTTAAAACACAAGAGTCGAGGTCATCGCCTAAGGTGATCAAATCTATAGGGAGGCCCCTATAAGGAATGATCCAAGTATTTTTAGTAGGAGATGAATATTTTTTCTATACCCAAGACCACCTACAAAACTAATGAAAACCTTCCACAAGAGAGTATACAAGAAATGAGATTTCTTGATATTAAGATCTATCAAATATGATGATGGGATATGCTACAAAAGTTTACAAAGAGATTAATTATATAGACAAGGTGTGAAGAATAACCTAATGTAAAACATTAAATGGAATAGGAGACTAGAATTAAAGAAAAGTTAAAATATAAGATAGGATAATATCTTATCTACAAAACTAAGACTTCCAGAAATATGCCTAGGACCTAAATGGACTTAACATGCAAATAGGACCAACTAATTAAATAGGTAGGTAAATTACATATTTACACCATCAACCCCCCTTAAGTACAACATAGGGAGAAGTCATTATTATGGAAATGATTCAAAGATGCTAGGGTAGGTCCTAGCTATGAGGCCATTTTAGGTACCCATGTAAAAATTGTAAGATAGATTTTTTGTCACCACTAAGGGTTTTATGACCTAGGGCAACAAGCTTTATATGCTCCACATTCAAGGACAAACCCTAGAGATCTCAACCTCAAGTATGAAAAGGAGAAAAATATCTACTAAGGGACTATCCTAGGGTATGATTTTAGATTACAAGAGGCTGAATGAGGGGTTCACCACCAAGTCTAAACTTGGAAAAGACAATGAAATGAAAGATGAAATGGAAAACCCTAGTATGATGCAAGCTTGTTTTAAATGACCTGGAAATGCAAGCAGAACAAAATAGAAAGTTATAGAACAAATGTGTGCACCTAGAAATCTAGAGATGACTGGAAGGAGTCCTAAAATGTAGAAATTTTGACATTTTGACCTACTGGGACTCATTCGCTATTTTGGGTGAATCAGTCACAGTTCTGGATTTTTGCACAGGAGTAGGTTTCAGACAAAAGGGTATATGAATCTATAAGAATTTTTGGAAAAAACCTACAGTGGGACTCATTCGCCACTTGTGGTGAATGATTCCAGTTTGGATTTTTTGGAACTTCAAGGTTTAAATCTATTTTTCTCAGTTTTCTCAAACTACTCTAGTTTTTTGGATCCGAAACTCTGATTTTGGGGCTATAGGTGACCTTTTAGTGAAGATTACAACCTTGCAAATGAGGAGAGAATTACAACAACTTTCTCCAAGTGTGTAGCCTAGTTTTCAATGATCTTTCAAGCTCCAAGACACCTAGATCTGTAATCACACATGTAAATAGGAGAAAAATTGTTGATTGCTAGTGGATAGTGGTTTTCCTTGGTTAAACTCATTTTAGGTAATTAAACCAAATGATGAAATAATGAACATGAAAAATGAAATATAGGACATGAAACATGAACAATGGTACCCTGAATGATGTCTTGTAAATTTGCAATCTAGCATGAAGTGGCCATGAAGGATGTAGATCTTGATCTTGAAGTGGATGAAGAACAATGCTTGACCTTGGATCTTGGATGCAATATCACAACACTAGCTCAACAACATGCTTGATTATTGATATCCTTGACATGATAATGGATCTTGAATTACTGCAACAATTGATGAAGAATCCTACCCTTGAATGCCTTAGAAAATGATCTTGAATTCTCTCTTGATGATGTTGTATTTAAAGTCTTGGAATTCTTAACTCTTACTTGCTTGACTTGATATCATGAATGTGCTTATGAAATAATGATTTGGGAGCTTGTTTATATAGGAAATCCACTCAAATGACCATTTATTAGATCCCCAAGGTCGACATAGAAGAAATTTGAACTTAAAACCAAAATTTCCCACTTAAAACCTTAAAAATAGGTCAAATGGGACTCATTCACCAACCTGGGAATATTAGTCCCACCTGGATGGGACTCAGTTGCCCAAAGTGGTGAATGGGTCCCACAAGACCTATTTTTCTTGCTAAAATGTTGGGGATGGTGTAAATTAAGCTTATTTGTTGACATTGTCAGGTTTTTTAGTGAAATATTCCTTGGGATGCATAATATGGTGTCATAGGGGCCTATAAATGATGATATAAAGGTCATAAATGCAATAGGGCCCAAAATACAATGTGAAAGTGTAAATAAATATACTTTACTACATTAAATTAAGGCCGAATTGGGTCTATTTATCTTAGAAGGGCCCTAAATCTCATGTGATTGTGTAAAACACAATACAACACTAGATTAAGTCTGCCTTAGTTTACAAGCCTCCTAGAATTAAAGTGAAGGTGTGAATAAATACACTTTACAACACTAAATTAAGGAAAGGTTAAGTTAATTTACCTTTAAAAGGGCCCAAGACCTAACATGGATGTGTAAAACACATCACAACACTATATCAATGTGATTTCAAGTTCAATTTATCATTAATTAATCCAAAGTTAAGCAAGGAAAAGTGAGACTCTTTTCTGTCATTACATCTAGCCCCCACTTTAGTGAGAGGATGAACTTTCTTCAAACTCACACCAAAGTATACATTCAAGAGGGGTCTAACCATACCAATGCAGGTGGTCTAGGATAACAAAGATCAAGGAAGCAGTCAATCCCCCAAGATCCAAGATCCTAAGTCAAATCGACATAAGCACAAAAGGACACACACAAGTTATATGATATGCAACATCAAGATATAGAAACATGCAATGTCAATAACTAAAGGAAGAAAGAAAAATAAAAATAAGTGGAAATAAAAAGAGGTGGAACAAGCCTCGACTATTTTTCGAATACAATGTGGATCAAATCTAAGCTATTTGTCTAACAATGCATGCTCACTCTAAGGCAATGAAACTTCAAGCTATCTGCTGGGTTAGTAATCAAAGAAGGTGAGACACATACGACCAATATAAGCTCACACACACAAGAGTGGCTAAGGGAAAGTCATGCCTCGAATTGGTTTCCCCTCAAACCATACCAAAGTTATACCTCCTAATAAATTTGATAAGGCACCATGCAATACTGATCTTCAAGCTTCATGAGACAAGAAAAACTTTGTATGCTTGGAGCTCATGAACAAACATGATGGCTCCATAGGCATGCAAAGTGTGCTATGCAAGGTGCATTCAAAGGAATTTTGCTTAATTCATGCAAGGTCTCTTCATAGGGAACATTATGCCCAATGTCTCCAATAGAGGACAAGTTAGAGAAATATCATGCTTTTGGAGGAAACTGAACCCAATGACACCACCAAGAAAAGGACACATTGCAAGAAGAAATAAATCACCTAATGAAATATGAGTGTCAATGTATGCCCCCACTTTAAAGCAATTTCTAACACCATTGCTGTGAGAAATTGCTTTAAAGTAAAAGAATACATGAGAGCTTATTCATAAATCCCTATGCTAAGTCATATGTTTCTGAGTCAAACTAAATCATGGATAAGTATGTCACATGTGAGCCAACTTAAAGCATGCCATGCACATTCCAAGCTTTCTATTATATGTACATGAAAGGTGATCAACTATCCAAAAGAGACAACAAGTGACATACGTGGACAAGGCTAACTAACCCCTTGCCCCCACTTAGTACAAGACAAGGGTGAGCCGATGAGAAATATGCTAGAGTTAAAATTAGTATCTATTAGAGGAACAAGGTGCTTCAATATAAGGAAGATTACCACACTCCTTAAGATGTTTAATTTTATCACTTAAAGCCTTACATTTGTTAGTAGAATGACCATGAACTCTATGATATGCACAAAATGATCTCTTGTAGTAAAAATTATTTTATGTTCTTGGAGGGAGAGTTATCACACGATCTTGGAGGAGCCTCGACAAGATACCTTCTTGATCCAAAGTAGAAGATGTTCCTTTATTTTGCAACAAAGATATATCTTTCTTAGTACAGGATGTCATACCTATACAAGACTCTTTAGATTGCAAGTTTTTTTTCTCTCCTTGAAAGGAGGATGTAAAATCTAATAAATTCAAATCATTGGTGTTTTGCATTACAACATCGACATTAAGCGAGGATTTCCTTGTTTTTTGCGTTTCTTTCAAAGAATCTTTTGTAAGAGTGTTGATATTAAGTGAAGGCTTGTTTGTTTCTTTCGAGGGACAATAACCAAGACCATTAGTCTTTTCTTGCATGTGAGGTTATATAGGGACACAGATACCTTGTTCTCTAGCACCACATACTTTTCCACTATATCCAAGTTGCTTCATCATTTCATAACCTTTTCCATAAAAATTCTTCATCTCTTTGGATTCGGTGGTTGCTCATAATTAAGTTCATTAAATTTTTTTGTGTAATTTGTTATCTTTTGTTCTAAAGTGGTTGAGGTGGATTCTTTCAAAGGGTCTTCCAAATTTTTTTTTGACATTACCGATTTCTCTTTTTCCTTTTCAGAGTCTTTGTTTATGATCTTATATTCTCCCATGAATGTTGGTGCGAAGTACAAGGAACCCCAATCATCTTCTAATAGCTTTCTGACTTCATCAATAGGTTTTTCTTTGTCTTTTTGTTGCATAGGTTTTTCTTGTGTAGTTGGTGTTAATGTTTTCAAGGGGTTCTCTTTGTTTTTCTCAAGTTGTAAGACACTATAAGGCTCATGATCAATGTCAAGTGTGTACACTATGTTGTTGTAGACATACTTCATTTTACAATGAAGAGTAGAAGGCACTGCATGCATCTCATGAATCCAAGGTCTTCCTAAAAGAAGATTGTATGAAATATTATTAGGCATAACATGGATCTGTGTTTCTAATGTAGCTTTTCTAGCTACAATAGCAAAAGTAATCACACCGAGTGGTTTCTTTCCTACATTGTCAAATCCACTAATAGATAAAGAGGCAGGTTGAATTTTTGATTTATCTATGCCAAGCCTATCTAAAAGGGATACAATACACACATTAAGGGTGAAGCCATTGTCTATGAGGGTTAACTTTATCCTTTTTCTATTATATTTAGCTATTATCATGAAAGCCTCATTTTTTTTTTACACTTCCAAAGGAGGGAGCTCGCTTTGGTAGAAAACAATGTCAACATTTATTCCTTGAATCAGGGCTGCTATCTCATTTTGGTTTGCATTGGAGGGAACCACAACTTGTTGCAAGGCTGTTTGAAGCATAGTGTCATAATTACGTGAATTCTGAATTAGGTCCCATAGGGATATCTTTGTAGGAGTATTCTTAAGTTGTTCAACAAGATCATACTCCTTCCCACTATGTGAAGTTAAATGAGGAGCACTAGGAAAAATGGGATTAGGCAATGGAAGGGATGTTGAAGGTGTTTGTCTTGGGTGTAGATTGATTCTAGTGTTATATGTATGAGCAATGGTATAGGGGTATGTGCAGGATCATGATGGGCCAAAAAATGGCAATATGGAATTGATATGATGGCCCATGTGGCTGACGACTTCTTTTTTACCCAAAATTGATGAAACGAAAAGGGTTTTTAAAGGAGATTCTTAGCTTTCCACCAATAAAAAATATACTTTACTTTGAATTTAATAAATTATTATTATTCATTTTCTTTTTGAATTATGACTAAAGTCGTAATTGATAATTTGATTGAAAAACATCTATAGCTTTCAAACGGTATCACATTTTTGAATATAAACATGTGTCACATTCTATGCTTCACATACTATAGGATTAAAAATAAATGAATTTTATGAATTTTGACCAAGTTAAGGTGGCGGACATATGATTTTTTATATTTTAAAAAATTTAATAAAAATTCATAATTAATTATTTACTTTAAAAAAAATTACAAAAATATGCATCACATTAGGACATGAGTCCTCTACTTATAATTAAAATCTTATAAAAAAATATTATCATTTTATTGTGGTTAGGATGGTGGACAAACACTTCTATTTTTTTCCTTGAAATTTAAGTACTCACATTGAAATTTCAAATTTTCACCAAATAGATTTATTTAAAAAATAAAAAAAACCTAAAATTAAATTCAATTTCCTACAGATTCTATTCTTACATATTTTTGAAATAATATAGATAGCTTATTCAAATTTTTATGTCAAGTTTCCTAACTCTGATTTTTTTGAATTTTTTGCCACGTAAGGGCCTATTTTTCCCATAATGATCCTGCACATACCCATAGTGACTCGGCTACTACAACACATTATTCTTGGGTGGGTAAAGGATAAGTTCGGGTTTTTTTTTAGTTTGAGTTCGTTGTGAGGGGAGTAAAGGATTAGAGTATTCTTAGGATGTCCCATGGGATATGTAAGAGGTCCATTAATCGAGGGGGATCTAATAGACACTTGTGCATTCCTAACCTCAATGGTCTTGGTTTGATGTTTTTCTAATAAAGGGAAATCTAGTGTCCTATTTTTACCATCATCTAAGGAAAGATGTTTTAATTTGCTTCCACCATGATATCCTCCCTAGGAGGGGAGTTTTTAGGAGAACTACAAACCAAATGTTCCTAACATTCAAGGACTAGTTCTTCCAAAATAACTTCATCATAAGTGGGGGAATGATCGATGGTTGGATTTTCTTGCTTGTCAATGATGGTGTTTCCTTGTTTAATGATTTTTTCTCTAGGGGAAGAGAGGAAATCAAGATTTCCATGACTTTCATCGATTGTATTTTCTAGCATCAAAGTATCTTCTTCACAACTATGAGAGATACTAGGAGAAGAACAAATGTGATTGCCATGATCATTTATGATTTCATTCCTTTGTTCCCTAATGTTTTCCAAAATAGGAGAGGAAACATAAAGAGGGTTGTCATAGATCTTAAATTTTTTATCATCTAACACTAACATATCTCCTCGCTTACACTTTTATCCTCTAAAACATTATCACAAGAGGGGAAGATGTTGGGAGATGAAGATAGGGTAGTTGAAGTTTCAATGGTTTCTTGTTGTGTTATGTTATCATCATGATTGCCTATGCTTGTTTCTTGTTGTTCATCAATGTGCTGCTTAATAAGAGAGGTAGAAGGAGAGATACAAGTAGGATTCCCAAAACTCTCACTGATTGGTTCTTCTAAAACCAAAATATCTTCTTTGCCAATAGGAGAGATATTAGGAGAACAAATATGATTGTTAGGAATGTCCAAGGTTGTATTCTCTTTCACTAAAACACTCTCATAGGGAGGGGATATGGAATTTTTCTTAGCATTCCTAGAAAGGTAAGGTACTAACATTGTTTGAACACAAAATACAAGAACTTCTAACCATCTTATGCAATGCTTTAAGAATGTAAACAATGAATATCCAAAGATGAAAAGCACTTTTATCTAATGTATACAAAACTTTAAGAATGCAAACAATGTATATCCTAAAATGAAAAGCACTTTTATCAAATGTATGCAAAGTTTTATGAATGTAAGCATTGTATATGCATAAAGTGAAAAGTAATTTTACCCATATGATGCAAAGCCTCAAAAATGTGAACATTTTTAGATTCGATGATGCTTGTAATTGAAATGATTTCAAAAAATGAGTACCCTAAATTGATTTTTTTGACCTAGATGCATAAAACAGATGTCCTTGAAACTTTCTAGACTTATAGTATATGTTATGAAGAGGGTTAGGAAGCACATAAATGAGGTTTTTGATGCCATAAAAGCTAGTTTAAAATCTGGTCTAGGAATGATTCGCCCAAGGTGGTGAATGAGTCCCAGTTAGGGTTTTTTTCAAAATTTTCAATTGATTTTGATGCTTTTTATGTTGCATGACCTAAAGATTAAATGCAAATGTAGATTTTTAATATGATTTTTAATGAAAAATGAAACCTATATGCACTTTCACTAATGCAAAATTTAGAAACCCTAGATGCCAAATAACTAATGCAAAGTAAATGCAAGCTAGATCTAGGATGATGATGGATGCCAAATCAGTAAAGAATGTATTCTAAATGTCGGTTCAACAAAATGTTGCATGTTTGATTCATGTGGGGTTCACCAAAATGTAAGATAGAATTTTTGTCACCACTAAGGGTTTTAGGACCTAGGGAAACAAGCTTTCTATGCTCCACATTCAAGGAAAAACACTAGAGATCTCAACCTCAAGTATTCAAAGGAGAAAGAAAGATACTAAGGGAATATCCTAGGGTATGATTTCTGATTACAAGAGGTTGAATGAGGGGTTCACCACTAAGTTCAAACTTGGAAAATACAATGAAATGGAAGATGAAATGTAAAACCCTAATATGATGGAAGCTTGATTTAAATGACCTAGAAATGCAAGAACAAAACAAAAAGCTAGAGAACAAAATGTGTGCACCTAGAAATCCAAAGATAGTTGGAAGGAGTCCTGAAATGCTAGAAATTCTTACTTTTTGACTAGCAGGACTCATTCGCCATTCTGGGTGAATTAGTCCCAGTTCTAGATTTTTGCACAGGAGTAGGTTTAAGAAAAAAGGCTATCTAAATCTGCAAAAAAATCTGGAAAACACCTACAGTGGGAATCATTCACAACTTGTGGTGAATGAGTCCAGTTTGGATTTTTTGGAACTTCAAGGTATGAATCTATTTTTCTTAGTTTGCTCAATCTACTTCTCTAGGTTTCTAGATCTGAAACTCCAATCTCAGGTTTTTAGGTGACCTTTTGGTAAAGATTACAACCTTGCAAATGAGGAGACAATTCCAACAACATTTTCCAAGCTTGTAACCTAGTCTTCAATGATCTCTCAAGCTCCAAGACACCTAGATCTACATTCACACATGTAAAGAGGATAAAACTTGTTGATTGTTAGTGGATAGAGGTTTGCCTTGGTCAAACACCTTTTAAGTAATTAAACCAAATGATGAAATAATGAACATGACACATGAAATATAGGAGATGAAACATGAACAATGGTACCTTGAAGGATGTCTTGTAAACTTCAATCTAGCATGAAGTGGCCATGAAGGATGTAGATCTTGATCTTGAAATGGATGAAGAATATGCTTGGCCTTGGATCTTGGATGCAACATCACAACACTAGGTCAACAACATGCTTGATTCTTGATATCCATGACATGATAATGGATTTTGAACACAAACAAACATATTAGGGAAATGTTTATGTTTTTTTGGAAAAAGTTGTTTACGGTTAACAATAGACTACATCGGTCATATATTAATGATGTTATGTTTAATATAAGATCGATGCTTGGTATAAAGTGATTTTTTTATGGGTTAATTGAGAGGTCTATTGAGGCTTCTATTGTTATATAAAATACTAAATAAAGTATTAGAGTTATATAGTCATAAAATATATATATTATTTTTCTTATAAAGATATTAAAGATAGTGACATAAATCTAACAAAATCTCTTACATATATATTTCTGTCATTAATTTTAATATTTAATGTGATTTTTTATGGGTTAATTGAGAGGTCTATTGAGGCTTCTATCTATTATCTAGAGTACTAAATAAAGTATTAGAGTTATATAGTCATAAAATATATACTAGCAGTCGAATGCACAAGCATTTTACAATCAGCCAATAGGGGTCTACCGCAAATCACTGTTAAGTGGGAAGCAAGGAAGGAAGTTGTTAATATTTGCAAGTATTAGAGAAAGTCAAAAAAAGGAAACCATGTTAATAATTCAATATGGAATAATAGCAAGTGAACGAGGATAAGATTTTTTGAATCTCAAACAATTAATCATGAATAATTTTAATTATAATAATTCTGTTAAAGGGTTTTTGAAGGAGATTCTTAGCTTTTCACCAATAAAAATTATACTTTATTTTGAATTTAATAAATAATTATTATTCATTTTCTTTTTGAATTACGACTAAAGTCCTGATTGATAGGCTGATTGAAAAACATCTATAGCTTTCAAACAGTATCACATTTTTTGAATCCGAAACATGTGTCACATTCTATGCTTCGCATACTATAGGATTACAAAAATAATTGAATTTTATGAATTTTTGACCAAGTTAAGGTGGTTAGACATACGAGTTTTTATATTTTTTAAAATTTGTAATAAAACATTCATAATTAATTATTTACTTGGAAAAAAATTACAAATAAATATGCATCACATCAGGACATGAGTCCTCTACTTTTAATTAAAATCTTATAAAAAATATTATCATTTTATTGTGGTTAGGGTGGTCAGACAGACACCTACTTCTTATTTTTCCCTAAAATTTAAGTACTACGCATTGAAATTTCAAATTTTCACCAAATAGATTTTTTATGTTTTTAAATAAACCTAGTAGTTTAGAAATTACATTCAATTTGCTACAGATTCTATTCTTACATATTTTTGAAATAATATAGATAGCTTATTCAAAATTTTATGTCAAGTTGCCTAACTTTGATTTTTTTGATTTTTTTGCCACTTAAGGGCCTATTTTTTCCATAATGATCCTGCACATACCCATAGTGACTCGGCTACTGTAACACATTATTCTTGGGTGGGTAAAGGATACGTTCAAGTTTTTTTTGAGTTTGAGTTTGTTTTGAGGGGGGTAAAAGATTAGAGGATTCTTCGAATGTCCCACAAGATATGTAAGAGGTCCATTAATCGAGAGGGGTCTAATAGACACTTGTGCATTCCTAACCTCAATAGTCTTGGTTTGATGTATTTCTAATAAAGGGCAATCTAGTGTCCTCTTTTCACCATCATCTAAGGAAGGAAAGATGTTTTAATTTTCTTCCACCATGATATCCTCCCTAGGAGGGGAGTTTTTAGGAGAACTACAAACTAAATGTTCCTGACATTCAAGGACTAGTTCTTCCAAAATAACTTCATTGCAAGTGGGGGAATGATCGATGGTTGGATTTTCTTGCTTGTCAATGATGGTGTTTCCTTGTTCAATGATGTTTTCTCTAGGGGAAGAGAGGAAATCAAGATTTCCATGACTTTCATCGATTGTATTTTCTAACATCAAAGTATCTTTTTCACAACTATGAGAGATACTAGGAGAAGAACAAATGTGATTGTCGTGATCATTTATGATTTCATTCCTTTGTTCCCTAATTTTTTCCAAAATAGGAGAGGAAACATAAAGAGGGTTGTCATAGATCTTAAATTTTTTATCATCTAACACTAACATATCTCCTCACTGACACTTTTATCCTCTAAAAAATTATCACAAGAGGGGAAGATGTTGAGAGATGAAGATAGGGTAGTTGAAGTTTCAATGGTTTCTTGTGTTGTGTTATGTTATCATCATGATTTCCTATGCTTGTTTCTTGTTGTTCATCAATGCATTGCTTAATAAGAGAGGTATAAGGAGAGATACAAGTAGGATTCTCAAAAATCTCATTGATTGGTTCTTCTAAAACCAAAATATCTTCTTTGCCAATAGGAGAGATATTAGGAGAAGAATGAATATGATCGTTAGGAATGTCCAAGGTTGTATTCTCTTTCACTAAAACACTCTCATAGGGAGGGGATATGAAATTTTTCTTAGCATGCCTAGAAAGGTAAGGTACTAACATTGTTTGAACAAAAAATAAAAGCACTTCTAACCATCTTATGCAATTCTTTAAGAATGTAAACAATGCATATCCAAAGATGAAAAGTACTTTTATCCAATGTATGCAAAACTTGAATGCAAACAATGTATATCCAAAAATGAAAAGAACTTTTATCAAACGTATGCAAATTTTTATGAATGTAAGCATTGCATATGAAAAAAGTGAAAAGTAATTTTACCCATATGATGCAAAGCTTAAAAAATGTGAACATTTTTAGATCTGATGATGCTTGTAATTGAAATGATTTCAAAAATTGAGTACCCTAAATTGATTTTTTTGACCTAGATGCATAAAACAAATGTCCTTGAAATTTTCTAGACTTATAGTATATGTTATCAAGAGGCTTAGGAAGCACAAAAATGAGGTTTTTTATGTGATAAAATGTAGTTTAAAATCTGGTCTAGGAATGATTCGCCCAAGGTGGCGAATGAGTCCTAGTTAGGGTTTTTTTCAAAATTTTCAAAAAATTTCAATTGATTTTGATGCTTTTTATGTTGCATGGCCTAAAGATTAAATGAAAATGTAGATTTTTAATATGAATTTTAATGAAAAATGAAACCTATATGCACTTTCACTAATGCAAAATTTGGAAACCCTAGATGTCAAATAACTAATGCAAAGTAAATGCAAGCTAGATCTAGGATGATGATGGACTCCAAATTAGTAAAGAATGTATTCTAAATGTCGGTTCAAAAAAATGTTGCATGTTTGATTCATGTTGGGTTCGCCAAAATGTAAGATATAATTTTTGTCACCACTAAGGGTTTTAGGACCTAGGGCAACAAGCTTTCTATGCTCCAGATTCAAGGAAAAACACTAGAGATCTCAACCTCAAGTATTCAAAGGAGAAAGAGAGATACTAAGGGACTATCCTAGGGTATGATTTATGATTACAAGAGGTTGAATGATGGGTTGACCACCAAGTTCAAAATTGGAAAATACAATGAAATGGAAGATGAAATGTAAAACCCTAATATGATGGAAGCTTGATTTAAATGACCTAGAAATGCAAGAAGAACAAAACAGAAAGCTACAAAACAGAATGTGTGCACCTAGAAATCTAGAGATAGTTGGAAGGAGTCCTAAAATGCTAGAAATTCTCACTTTTTGATCTAGTGGGTCTCATTCACCATTCTGGGTGAATTAGTCCCAGTTCTAGATTTTTGCACAGGAGCAAGTTTAAGAAAAAAGGCTATCTAAATTTGCAAGAATTTCTAGAAAATACCTATAGTGGGAATCATTCACAGCTTGTGGTGAATGAGTCTAGTTTGGATTTTCTAGAACTTCAAGTTATGAATCTATTTTTCTTAGTTTTCTCAATCTACTTCTCCAGGTTTCTAGATTTGAAACTCCAATCTCGGGGTTGTAGGTGACCTTTTGGTAAAGATTACAACCTTGCAAATGAGGAGGCAATTCCAACAACATTTTCCAAGCTTGTAACCTAATCTTCAATGATATTTCAAGCTCCAAGACACCTAGATCTACATTCACACATGTAAAGAGGAGAAAACTTGTTGATTGTTAGTGGATAGGGGTTTGCCTTGGTCAAACCCCTTTTAAGTAACTAAACCAAATGATGAAATAATGAACATGAAACATGAAATATAGGAGATGAAACATGAACAATGGTACCTTGAAGGATGTCTTGTAAACTTCAGTCTACCATGAAGTGGCCATGAAGGATGTAGATCTTGATCTTGAAATGGATGAAGAATAATGCTTGGCCTTGGATCTTGGATGCAACATCACAACACTAGGTCAACAACATGCTTGATTCTTGATATCCTTGACATGATAATGGATCTTTAACTATTGCAACAATTAATGAAAAATCCTACCCTTGAATGCCTTAGAAAATGATCTTGAATGCTCTCTTGATGATGTTGTAAAGTCTTGGAATCCTTAACACTTTCTTTCCTGACTTGATATCATGAATTCTCCTATGAAATAATGATTTGGGAGCTTGTTTATATAGGAAATCCACTTAAATGATTGTTTATTAGATCCCCAAGGCTGAAATAGAAGAAATTTGAACTTAAAACCCAAATTTCCCACTCAAAACCTTAAAAATAGGTCAAATGGGACTCATTTTCCAACCTAGGAAAATTAGTCCCACCTGGATGGGACTCATTCATCCAAAGTGGTGAATGGGTCCCACAAGGCCTATTTTGCTTGCTAAAATATCAAGGAAGGTGTAAATTAAGCTAATTTGTTGATATTGTTGGGTTTTTGATTGAAATATTCCTTGGGATGCATAATATGGGGTCATAGGGGCCTAATGATGATGATATAAAGGTCATAAATGCAATAGGGCCAAAAATTTAATGTGAAAGTGTAAATAAATATACATTACAACATTAAATTAAGGCCAAATTTGATCTATTTATCTTAGAAGGGCTCAAAATATTATGTGAATGTGTAAAACATATTACAATAGTAGATTAAGTCAGCCTTAGTTTACAAGCCTCCTAAAATTAGTGTGAGGGTATATATAAATACACTTTACAACACTAAATTAAGGAAAGGTTAAGTTAATTTGTGTTAAAAAGGGCCCAAGACCTAATGTGGATGTGTAAAACACATCACAACACTAGATAAAAATGATATCAACTCCAATTTATAATTAATTATTCCCAAATTTAGCAAGGATAATGGGGACTCTTTTCCATCATTACATAAATGATCTCTCACTGATAGAGAAAAACAAAAAAACTACTTGGTAAGAAACTCCTCTCCAAAAGAAAGAAAAGATAGAAATAAGGATTATGTATGGAGGAATGAATGATATTTTTGTTATCCAAGATCACATGAAGCACAAGGGGAGAGCATAGACACATTGGATTCCTTGGGATAACAATGAAAATAAAAGAGAGTAACTAATTTTTTTGATCCTCAAGATCATGCAATGGTGCAAGAGGAGATCATATACATCACTCACCCAAAGAAACAATAGAAAAAATTAATTTCCCTTAGAAAAAATCAAATGTTCCTAATTTTGTGAGTTGATTCAGTCTTTGACATGCGATGTTATAGAAAATGGATTACCAGTTTCAAAATATTAGTCCTCGACAAACAATTTTTGTTGCAAGAAATGAATTATTAATAAAAAATAAACACTTTAAAAAAATTTAAAAAATTAGTTATGATGCAGCAAAATAAGTTTATGTAAAAAAAATGTCCATCATAACATTGGAAATTGCATTAAAATCATAATTTTCCAATTTCTACCACCTAATCAAACCAAATAAGAATTTTTTGAAATTTTTAAGACTAAAAAATGAAAATAAAAAGAATAAAATCCTATTAGACTTTAGGGACCTCTCCAAAATAGTAAATAAATTAGAAAAATTCCTTGATTTTTATTTAAATCCAATTTTTTAAAAATAGTAAAATTAGTATAGCTTCCACAAACTTGATAATCCAATTTTAATATTTGGACAATAGATCCCTTAAAGGATTTTCAAACCTCTATAGTAAAATTTTATATAAAATCCAAACTATTTTAAGATATATTAAATATTTAAAAACCCTATAATGAAAATACTTCACTCAAACTTGACAATTTGAATCTTATATTTGGATAATATCTTTCTTGAATGATTATAAATGTAAAAAAAAATAGGTAAAAATTCTTGACCATTTGAAAGATATAATAAAATGTTTAAAAGCTAGAATTTTCTATTCAACTTTCTTCCAAACTGTGAATTCCTATAATTTTACCTTGAAATTTTTCCATGAAAGCATAAAAATCTTTAAAAAAAGAGGGTTAGAAAAACTTGTAAAAATAAAAATTAAAAAGGGACAAGAATTTCACTGGACATGTAAAAAATTTCAACATTAAATATAGATCAAAATAAATACTTGAAATGAAACATTAAAACCTCAAATCTACATCAAATGTGACCTTCAATTAAGGAAATAAATTCAAAATGCATAAACAAAACAATGAAATCTTACCAAACAAGTTGAATCTATGATCAATTCATAATGTTGGAAAGGTGGTTGCTCTAACCAACAACATCACATTACAATGGTTTAGGATCCTCCCATTCAAAATGGCTCATGAAAGTGCAAATCTATAGGCTTCACAATGTGAAGATCACTAACTCAAATTTGATGAGAAATGGATGGATAAAAATTATCTTTTTGGGAGATAGTTTTGTGTGGTGAGAAATAAAAGGAATATATATATATATATATATATATATATCATGTTATGAGGGGGATTTAATTAGTTAAATCACATGGAAAGGGGACATGGATTAGGAATTATGACTTAAGAAAATGATTTAGGACTCATGGAAAATGGATTAGAATTTAGGGGATAATGAATAATTTTGATAAATGATGGAATCATGATCTACAATATTTTAAGGTGTCTACAACACCTAATTATTTAAGTAATATTAATATTATTTTCCTTTTGATTTCATTTACCATATGGTGCAACTACATATTATTATATTTATCCCAACAATAGTCTACAAAATTTTGTACTTTTCATTTATATTAATTATGAACTTAATCAATATAAATATGATTTCAGTAAGTTGCAATATGTTTTCAAATCCACCCTTATAATTAGGTTGTAACATTATTGATCCTCTGGTCAATTACTCAAGGTTGCATAATAACTCATGTAACCTTTTATTTAGACAATGAAATAGAAAGATTAATATAGAAATAAATCCATATAAGGGTTTAAGAAAAACTGGTGTATCATATTACTATTCACTAATATCCATTCTAAAATAAGCCAAAATTCTAAGAGATTTATTAAATAATAAAAAATATTGTTATTCTTGAATTACCATCACATAATCTTAATAAGTTTCTTAAGTAAATGATGAAACTAGTGATCCTAGTCATCATATAAAAAATGAGACCATAACGACATCTCTAACAATATTTTTCATCATAATTATTATACTTTTCAAGAGTATAAAGCAAGTAATATCTATGTTTCCATAGGTTACAATTGTAGCATTCTAATTTAATCAATAGATAAAGAACTCAATAAATAACTCTGACCATATGGATAAGATGATGATGTCATTCCTAGAAACATTTTTATGTAAGTCCATGATAGTGGAAAGGGAAACCATACTCCCTCAACAAGCTTACTAAATATCCTCAACTATAGTTTACCATACCATAGGATTATCCTAATCCAATAAGGTTCTTAATTGAACAACAATCATTCCCAACTATAATATTATTTTTTAGATCAAGATAAGTAATTTGATAAGCTACATTTTAAGAAAGTATAAAATTTTCAACACTCTCTTATGATAGAAAAATCTATGTGTATAAAAAGTATTTGAATTGTTGATAAAATATCATAAAATAAAATAAAAAATACATTAGAAATGGGAAAATATCCAATATTTCATATAAATTAGCTTAAATCAGAGGGATGCATTCCTTTCAACTTAGATAAGTTAAATATTATCTTAGGAATGAAATTATCAACAATTGTACTTGGCTCTAGGGATAATATTGATGATATTTCTAATGTAGATATGAAAATTTTCTCTACCACCTTCATGTTGACATCTTCATAAATTAAGAATCTACATTTTGAACACAAACAAACATATTGCTCATAAGGTGTTATACACTAGCATATGTGGGAGTCTCTACTATTACATCAAATAGATCATTGTTACAACAATTGATATTTGAGGAGGAATAGAAAAATGATAGAGTTTGCTGAATAATTTATGCTACCCACATCCACAAAAGAAGTGATTTCCAAACTGCTAAATGCATCACCATAAACTAGAAGAACATCTTTCATTTGGATCTTCAAATACATAGCTATTGCATCATTGAAGAACCTACCAAACTAAAGATTACTCTTGGTCCAAGAGAATATTAGTTTGATGTTAACCACCTCAAATAGAGAATCTCTAACCAACAAAGTATGCCTATCCAATCATAAAATGGTGCAATGATGGCTTTATGAGTGTGCAATAATAACATTGGAGTGAAAGTTCTTTTCATTTCTTCTCCATTTTTTTTTACAAGCCATTTTTAAATGTGTGTAAGACCATATTTAATGGGGGAATCAAGCTATAGTGTTTACAATAATATGGTTGTAGTTACTAGTAGTGATAGTATGTGAGACATAAAGTCTAGTTTGGGAGAAAGGCAAGGAAAACATAAAAATATTTCCTTAATGGAAGGCACCAATTTAGATCCATGCTTGGTAATAATGTTTAGAATTTTCAATCCATAGACTATTGTAATACAAATAAATACAAAAAATGAACATGAGATTCCATAAATCGACAATACCTTAGAACTCCTTGTCTTTTTGGTGACTGACTAAGATGGTATTGGATTTCTTACAATCCACTATTGCCTCTCCCCCTATTTTTCTGCTTCATATTCATAATTTATAACCATGTTATGCAACTCCATTACACTTGATTTATATCCTTTTATGCTTTAATCAACATCCATGCATATGCTTGTGTCCCAAGCAAACCTATGTCAGTACACATTAATTATTTAAGGCTAGCATTCTTCGCTATAGATGGATGACATGCTCCTTTAATGACATGACAAGTTACTCCCTTCACATGTTTCCCATACCTTGTGTTTAATTTGTTCCCTCTAGCAAGATTGATGGAAATGAATGTTGTCCATACCTTGTTTCAATCTTGTCATATGTCCCTCTCCTTCCACCACACCTCTAATTTATGCATTGATATATCTCCCTATCAATAACTATAGCAAAGACAATGACATTTAACCATAGATGATTTTTTCGATAACACAAACCCTGAAATGGAACCATTAAACCAAAAACATTGATGTTTAAATATTGACAAATTAGTTGTATACAACTTCAACATTATTCTTTATTATTAAATTTTTGAACTAAATATCAATAACTCTCACATTTAATTGTTTTTAATTTATTAAAATTTCTGTCCTCACTTATATAAAATTTAATTAATATTTATTACTTCATTTATTTAATCAACGCAATAATTTATAATAGGGTTCTTTTCCGCTTACGATATTATTCATATACGTGGATAGAATTTGGTCCTTTTCCGCTTATGATATTAACCATATACGTGGATATCAGAGGTTGAATCGATATGAACAACTAATCTAACATTGTCTCGAAATGACCCATCAGACAGTCCAAGCAGAACAGAGAAGATTCCTAATATAATATTTGACATTTATTCATGGCTGGCATGATTGGAAGACCTCGTCTGCACAAACTGGCGGTGCATAATCCAATCAGGTCACTTGCATCCTGTACGGTTTTTTCTACGATAAACATTTCGTTTGAATTGAAATATAAAAAGCTTTATGCTTTAGAACCCGTCAAACTGTCGGATTTTTATGAACTGTCTTAAGATTCTGTTCTCCTTGAGTGGCATCGCCTAAAAAAGGAAGGCTTAGAAAACTGCTTCACACTAGTTATGTTCGCTTGAGTTGAAATAATTTAATGGCTAACATTGCCATAGAAATGACTATGGACGACCCTGGCAATTTGAGGGAAAGATCTTTTATAACAGTAAAGACAGGAGGGTGGAAAGCTGCTTCTGTCATCATTGGTAATTAATAATTAGCGTCTCTGAACTCATGTTTTATGTTTTAATTCTTAAGGAACTGATGGTGTAACGTTTATTTGCAGGCTATGAGTTCTGTGAAAGAATGGCTTTCGCTGGAATTTGGTCAAATTTAGTAGTCTATCTGACCAGCAAGCTCAATGAAGGCACTGTCTCCTCCTCAACAAATGCCAGCAATTGGATTGGCACTTCATTTCTTACACCTTTGGTTGTTGCATACATTGCCGATACATATTCAGGGCAATTCTTGACATTCCTAATATTTTCATGTATATATACCCTGGTAAGTACAATTATTTGTTTGTTGCATGCTGCTTATTCATACATGCTCGCAAGATGAACATGTGGTGAGTTAATGAATCAAAATAATAAGAAAACATATATTTATGTCATTAATGTCATAGTGATGGTTAAAATTTGGTATTGTAATTCTTTTCATTAAAGTTCAAACTCTTCGATGTTTTGCTAAATATTCATATTGAAGATGAGATTGTAATTCTTTCCATTAAAGTTCAAACTCTTCGATGTTATTACTAAATATTCATATTGAAGATGAAGTCCCCTCCATAATCTCACCAGTTCATAACTTCATCAAAAGAATTTATTTATCCCCAATTTTCAAGAAGGAAAACAAAACAGTTATATGTATTGTGTTGTTTCTCACCTATTTTCAACACAACCTCTTAAAGTTATCAGTTTTATACTTGATACATAAAATTGTAATATATTGTTATCAGTTGAGTTCAAATTTGTCTGCTGTTTAAAACCATGCTCATTCATTTGTTCAAATGTTTTCAAAAGATTTTTTACTCTCTTTTTTGATAGTAGACCATTGAATTGTGATCCAAAATTTTGATTGAAAAACATACATAATTGATTTTAGAAAAAGAAAATTGATAATGTTGTTCCATTTGGAGCAGGGAATGGTGTTCCTGACTCTAGCCATTTTGTTGAAACCTTGGAGACCGCCAGACTGCCCATCAAATGAAGGCTGCCAAAAGGTTTCGACTCTAAAGGCTGGGATTTTTTACATTGCCCTGTATCTTGTTGCTTTAGGCGCGGGAGGAACCAGGCCAATAATATCTGCTTTCGGTTCAGATCAGTTTGATGATTCTAAGCCCGAGGAGAGGTCGCAGAAGACCAGGTTTTTCAACTGGTGGGTTTTTATGGTTTTCTTTGGGGGCTTGGTTGGTCAGACATTAGTTGTGTATGTTGAAGACCAAATCAGTTGGGTGGTTGGCTATGGAATGATTACCCTAGCACTTGTAACATCATCCCTACTGCTGCTGCTACGAGCCCCGTCTTTTAGACACACAGTTCAGTCAGGTAGCCCATTGCAACGAATTTTTAATGTAATTGTTAGAATGATTCAGAACTGGAAAATGGATGTTCCTTCAGATCCGTCATTTCTTCATGAAGTGGATTCAAGTGAATATGTTCCTCAATACCGACAACTCATTTCCCACACTACGCATCTGAGGTTAGAAGTTGATCTATATAAGACTTTCTCTTAGAAATTAGAAATCAGTATACGATTATTTTTCAAAAGAGCTCTTTTTCATGTAGTTCCTGTGATAAGCCTGTTACTTTCTACTGCTACACTGTAAGACAATCTGTTATGGTCAATGAATCTGCTATTTACATCAAAATATTGATTTGATCACAGCGTGTGGATTGTTTTTGTCGCAGTATTTTGGTTTAAAAGGTAGTTCATCTGAAATCTCATCAATTGAAAAAATTAATGTGATTTCAGATGGACCACCTAAAAAACCAAGACTTAAAAGTGTGTTGGTTTAAACTTAGCCAATGACAACCTGATCTCCCTAAAATTCTTTTATTTACAGATTGTTTATTCTTCTGTTAATCTCAGAACAGATTGTGGTGATCATAGCACACTAGCAGTCTTTATAGGGACTCCGATCCATGTAAACAGTTTGCTCATTAATAAGAATGGCCAGCTATTACCTTTGGACCCAAGTGCCGACCTAAATAGATGGTGGCTAAATGTCAATGTACCGGCTGTTTAGGCAGGGGAAATGGGCTAAGTATTCACTACGAAAAGTAGTATGGTGCAAATCTAATCTGTGTAATTTTTTTGTCAATGGCAGACTTCTAGACAAAGCAGCAGTTCAAAATGGGGCAAGCTCAAATCCCTGCACTGTGACAGACGTGGAGGAAACAAAGGTGGTAATTCAAATCCTACAAATTTGGGTGGCAGCCATCTTCCCCAGTACCTTGCAAATTCAAGCAGGCACGCTCTTTCTGAGGCAGGCCATGACTCTTGAAACACAAATGGCTTTTAACTTCCAATTTCCACCGGCCAGTATTGGAGCTTTTGTTCCGATATCAATGCTCCTATCGCTCATAGTCTACAATCAGCTACTGGTTCCCTTATTGAAAAGATTCACTGGAAACCCACGAGGCATAACTATATTCCAGAGGATGGGAGTTGGCATGTTAATCCATACTGTTGCAATGTTAACGGCAATGGTAACTGAAATTGGACGCCTAAGGGTTGTTAAGAAGCATGGCCTCGCAGATAATATGCATGCAGTTGTACCTCGAAACATATTCACATTGCTTCCACAATTTATAATAATGGGAATAGCAGAAGCCTTTATACAAGTAGGGAAACTGGAATTCTTTTATGAGGAAGCGCCAGAAGGTATCCAAAGTTTGGGAAGTGCATTGTATGCAGCCTCCTTGGGAGTTGGCGCCTTCCTCAACAGTATTCTTCTCAAACTTGTTAGCAGCATTACATGGCGACTAGCCCATCATAGCTGGATACTCGATAACGTGAATGCATCACGCATCGATTATTATTACGCTCTGTTGGCCCTTCTTAATTCCTTGAACTATATTTTCTTCTGTATTATGTCTCGCTTGTATAGATTAAAAAGGGAAGCAACGGAATCTTCCGGGAATGCTTCAACCAATGTAGTAGAAAACTTCGTGAATGACATCAATAGTGACGACGAAATTCAGAGGGGTATATAGTATTACAAAACTTTGTATATTAGATCTTACTCGTTGGTTTTGATCTACAAAATATAATGAAAGTCAACATTTGAACAGGAAATATGTCATTTGAGACCTTGGAATCAACGGGAAATGTTTATGTTTTTGGAAAAAAGTTGTTTACGGTTAACGACAGACTACATCGGTCATATATTAATGATGTTATGTTTAATATTAGATCGATGCTTGGTCTATCTTTTATTCTTTATGTGATTTTTTAATGGGTTAATTGAGAGGTCTATTGAGGCTTCTATCTATTATCTAGAATACTAAATAAAGTATTAAAGTTATATAATCATAAAATATATATTATTTTTCTTATAAAGATATTGAAGATAGTGACATAAATATAACAAAATCTTTTATATATATATTTCTGTCATTAATTTTAATATTTAATGTGATTTTTTTATGGGTTAATTGAGAGGTCTATTGAGGCTTCTATCTATTATCTAAAGTACTAAATAAAGTATTAGAGTTATATAGTCATAAAATATATATTAATTTTCTTATAAAGATGTTGAAGCTAGTGACATAAATCTAAAAAATATTTTACATTTATATTTTTATATTAAATAGAAAAGAAATTAAATTAAAGTGAGATTAAATTGGTAAAAGTTGAACTAGATTGGATAAACTATAGTTAGACTGTTAGACTATCCAACTTAAGAATAATTTCAACATAGAATAAGTTCATCAATTCTAAGTAAAAGACCATTTTAATTATTTACTTTGATGAAAAAGATGTTATTAAAATCAATAAACTCTCACAATTCTTCACAACAATAATATGCAATCTCATAAGTAGGAAAAAATAATTTATCGAAAAAATAAAAATTTATATTTTTCACTAATATATTATAAGATAAACCATATATGTCCTACGCAATACATAATATTTTTTTTATATCTTAACATAACATGGCTTCAAAGTGATTTCAACATACATTTTAATAATAAAGGACTTGATAAAAATCTACATTAAATAATTTATAATATATAGTTTTGTAAAGGAAAAGAAGCATTCCTTAATGATTGATAGGGTTAATACAATGAAATGCATACATATAAGAATAATTAACGTAGATGTAATGTTTGATGGTCTATGAGCTAGTTTTTTAGTAATATTAGATGCAAATTTATAAAACATAAATTTGATTAATAAGGATACTTAGCTCTATGAACAAAGAATGAGTATCATTTGATGAATATTTTGATCCTTTTTCATGTTTAGGATAGAATTATAATCTCTATATTTTAAAGAAAAATAGAAAATCATACATTAAATATGTGATCTATCTAGAATCACGTTTGTAGGTCTAGTTCAATTCTATGACTATGGATTTATCCTCTTCATGAGGAACTAACCTTTCACAATGAACAAATATATTATATTTTGGGTCTTCCATTTTCTCACATGGAGATGTAATTTGGTAGGTTAGCCCTGAAAAATGTCAAAAGAACTAAACATAGTGGGCGTGTACCACATGATGGTGTATGAAATTTTTAAAAGTAATTTAAATGGATCAATTCACATGTATTTTTATTTATTTCTAATTTAATGAATTAATATTAGATAAAATACAAGAAAAATACCAACTAGTGTAGTAAAATGCTAGTACATAATGTCGTAATTTCAGAAAATGTGTATTTTGTTCAAGGTAAGAAAATGAAGGTTTCTTATTGCCCAAATTAAATTCAAACATTTGTAAAGGATATAGTAAAGTCTAAGACTATAGGTTCAATCTTGTTACTACAAAAATCACACTAGTTGGGAACAAATGTATATTATGGTTTATAATGACTATAACTAGGTAGACTTAGGGATAAGTGCAATAAATTGATGGATAGGATTAATGCACTAGATTTTTTTCTTATAAGGATAAGGTGGGGGATAAATATGTGGGTGAGTGTGTATATATAGGTAGAAAAAGGATAGGGTATTTGATTCAAGCTTCACTAACTTTGCATCTTTAGTTAATATATACATGTACCAAGATATTTCTTTAAAATAGACATAAAGCTAAATGGGAAATGGCATGGGTATGCAAATAAAATAATTATGAATATTTTTTTTTATATGAATATTTTTTATTTAAATATATTAAATAAAGGTTAGTTTCAACACCTGATGGCCCTCTCTATATCACCAGTCATATTAATGAAAAAAATACACTAGGGATACTTATTAATCCCATGTGTCTAGAGAATGTCATCACCAAAGAATTCTTACTTGTGCATGAACTTAATAAAGAATCTTATGAACAATCAAAAGAATGGATAAAAACTTATGATGGTTTTTTGTGCCCTAACATAGGTTGTATAACTCTCCCACTCAATGTCAAACCAAAACAATCGAATGTTTCATTCACCATCATCCCAACGCCAGACCAATTTTGTGTGAAGTTAGATTATCCATGGTTACACTCCATGAATGTAGTCTCATCAGTAATATTTAAATGCATAAAGTTTCTATTTGAAAATGAGATATATATAGTTCATCATAGTGGATTTAAACATGTAGCTTCCTGTAGAAACTTTTCACTAGATTACTTATGGCCTCTACCTATGGAAACTATCAAGCCTCGTGAGGATTTATTTTTCATAACATATCAAAAGTTTAAAGCTGAATTCATAGTGGATTTATCCCTTAATACTATCCCACTTGAGGATGTTTGGTCTATGGAGACTTCTATGGTTGTTCCTCCAACCCCATAGCTCATGGATGGACCCATGTTAGAACCATATATCCTACCAATTACACCAGACATATATGCTATAATTCCACCTCTGATACTATATAAAAACCAAGTGATAACCATATAATTACCTTTGTGCCTTCGAAAGAAAGAAAAAGCCATAAACCTAAGAATATGGTGGTTTCCAACCCTCGGTGGTCCCTTCAGTCCCTCCTACAAAGGAAGAAAAGAGACTGATGGTGGAGAAGCCATATCTTACCCCTTCACAAATTAAAACTCATGAAAGAAGAAATAGAGATGCTAAGGAAGATAAGCATAGATGGCATGCCACTGCTTTCCAGTTGGTTGAAAAGAATAGAACATTACCTAATGACCAACCACCTGTCCAAATAAACCTTGATGAATTAAATCCCACCCATACATCCCCATCATCACTTGAATCCACCTCACCACCATCACCAAACCATTCCATTAAAATGTACTTGTCTCAAACTAAACAAGGAATGAAACATGAACATATGACTAATACTTTCCTTAAACCATTGATTGTGATAAATTTGGATAGTGAAGTTGAAGATGCAAAAATAAATGAACAAGTGCATAATGAATTATCATTATTGTTCTCAAAATCTATGGATTTAGATGGGGGCAACTGCGATGATCCTCCTAATTCACCATCTGTTGAACATGCTGATACTCCTTGTATGACATTTGTTGTAGTGCCCTCTGCTAGTTGTCAACCTTCCTTATATGAAGAGAAAAATTGGAATATAGATGACTTTCTTTAGATTGACGCACATGTGCAGGACTATTTCTATATAATTTAAGTGTGTTTTCCTACACCTAATGTGATATCTTGTGATGTGTTGCATGTTGTGTCTTTATGTTTGTGAGTTTTGTTTGGATGAGACTTGTTGTTCTTGTTGGAATAAGGATACAAAGGAAACAATTTTTTTGTGACATTCATCTATTTGTATCTTCATTCTTCTTTATGTTGTAAACAATTTTTTGTCTTATGTTTTCCTTTTGGGGATGATTCACATTTTTTAAGATAATAAGGTCTATTCCATGTTGACTCAAAAGTTTTTTTTTTCATCTCCATTTGTCATTCTTCCATTGTGTTTGTAGCTCCATGAGTATTTGGGGGAATGATGTCTATTTTGAGCCTAATCATTTTATATTAGGAAAGATGTATGTTGACCATGAATCTGTGAATCCCTCATATGAGAATCTTTCATCTTGTTATGTGGTTTTGTCTTGGGGTGAACCCCTTATCATAGGTTAGCATTATTTGGGAACTTAACATTGGAATAGGGCTTTCCAAATAAGCTCTCATGACCTTATCAATTAGAAATTATCATTTTATTCTACCTTAAATAAGTTACTCACAGTTTGGTGTTTAGCAATTACTTTAATGTGGGGGCATGTATTTCATTATGTGCTTAGATTTTTCCACACATGTTGAACTTAGTGATGTGATGTCTTGACATTTTTTATTATTTGTATAGCACCTTATCAAAATTATTAGGACTATAATTCCTAGAATTGTTGACATGGGTACACACCTACTGAAAATCGGTGCTCACTAGCCCTTGTGTTTTTCTCATTTTCTACCGTTTTAAAATGCTCACCTATTGAATATCGAACTTCACTAGCCTATGGTGCATTGGTTCACGATTCACCTAGCAAATATCTTTCTTTTTTAGATTGTGAGTCATGAATGCCTTAGGTATGGATCCTAGTAAGGTTTATGTAGAGATTTCTAGTCTTTGATTAGCATACTTGTATTTTTACCTGTTTGCATCTTGTCTACATTATCTTTGCATTTTTTTTGTTTACATTTTCATCTTTTTATTTATGTTATATTTTACGTTGTGTGTCTTCGTTGTGTATGATTTATGTTTTTCATGTTACAATATATTTAATACATGTGTGTTCATTTTGTCCGTATGTTATCTTGCCATAGGGTCTTGAATCTTAGTGGCTTGTGTGTTCCCCCTAGATTCAAGGATATCCTATCACTTCCTTATTTGGATAATTGAACCCCTTATGGCATATTATTACCATAGTGTGAGTCTAAGTGTAACTTCATACTCTCACTAATATGAGAGCTAAATGTAGTGTCATAAATTGTCACCCTTAACAATTTTATACTAGGTTTTTCTCCCCCCTATGTGCTTGGACCTAATTATGCTCCTATTTTCTTAATTATGTTTGTAATTTCCTATTTTAAAATATTTATCAAAAAATCAATCATGGAACATCAAAGTAGGAATCCAATCTAGGGTGCAGGGTTCCTTATAATGCCTATTTTGGCTTTGAATTTAAATATGTCAGCGTCAATAATTTATAATTTGAAATTCAAATTTTAATTTTTGGCTATTGAGATTTAAATTTTGGGAAATTAGAATATTGCATGTAAATACAAAGTGTTTTCATCATTTTAATCCTAAAAAGAAAATTTAGCAAGAGAAAACTTCAATTTAGAAAATCAATTGTCTTAAAAGTATTCAAGAGCCTAATTTTTAGAATTGTTCCAACATTTTTTCATTAAAGCATCATGTCAAATTTTATATGAGTTTTGTCCATGTTTTAAATGAATTTCATTTTTGAGTACTAACACTTGTAGGTCTTCAAAACAAATCAAGGAAAACAACAATTGATCCTTAACGGTGATGAGTGTGACTTCAATCCATCAAGAAGATCAACTGTAAGTAGTGAGTTATATCAAATTTTAAATTCATTACTTGTTATCAATTAGCGTCTATCCCTCAAAAGGATAAGCTCTCTTTTATCATTAATTTTTCCATTCTAGAGGTAGAAATACCAACATGAGGTTTGAATAATGCAAGCCCCTATATGGAACAATTTTTCCCTACTTTTTATGTGTGTATGTTATAGATTTGAAGTGAATTGGAGAGAGGTTGAAGAAAATTTTCTCATTCATGCATCAAAAACCTACAAGTTGACAACTCATGGATTAGATATTTTCTCACCAATAGATGAAGATTTGACAACCAAACTTAAAAGGAAGAAGCTATAGAAAGGGGACCTCATGCTTATGAAATCAATTTTAGGAAACAAGTCCTCAGTTTAAGGTGTCCTTGTTCCCTAGACCACCTAGATCCTGCTCAAATTCAAATACCAAGTGCAGATCTATGTCTGCCTTCTACATTTCTAGATTTTGATTTTGTTTGTCTATTTCTAGTTTGTCATAATTCATATCCTAACACTGCATTTTCATAGTTTTCATAATTACATCATTTTATCAATTTTCCAATCCATCCATCACACATCATACATAAAAAAATCTAGATCCAAGGTTGACTGATTCACCATTTAAGTTGTAATTCAATGTCATATCCTTGTTGGTCTAGATTCCCCCAATGTTCTTGGAAAAGGTTCATTTTAGTTATCTATCCATTAGACCTAGGATCTCTTTTTCCAACGAAACAATCACTTGTTTATCATTTAGCCTCTACTTGACCAAGGATAAGATCTTTTTTATATCATAGCAGTTGTGGAGGTGGAAACACCAAAATGGGGTTTGACTTAGGCATGCCCCTATATGGCACAATCCTTTCCCCTCTTCCTTGTTTATAGGTTATAGATCTGAAGAGAATTGGAAAAGCATTGAATACCTAATTTCTTAAACAAGCATTCAAATCCTACAAGTCAACAAATTAGGTAAAGTGGAATTTATCAGTGATAGACAAAAAATTGACATTGACTCTAGAGGAGAAGAACCTATAGATAGAGACCAAGTGAAATCTAAATTCAGAATCTAAGTATTTGCACTTTTAGCTTTAGGGTACCCTATACCTTTGTCCAACCATTTTAAGCTTAGATTTATATGCCAAGTTCCTCTATGTTTGCACTCTACTCTTATGAACTCTATTTTTGGCTTTTAGTTTTGTGTTTTCCTAAAATCATAACAGTTTGTTGCATTTTCATAGAAAACCTAGATGCATCTTTATATTACCAAATTAAATCAATTAATCAATATCAAATCATCATCCACACAAATTGCAAAAGGACTAAAACCCTAATCCACCATTTTGGCTCTTCCATTGAGCTTAGTAGCCAAGTGAGTGTTTGAGATCAATTTTTAGTCCATGTATCCATTGTAATATAGGAGGAGTTGTGATTTAGACTTTAGATCCCTTTTTCCTATACCACAATCACAAATAATTAATATCAGAATTTATAAAAATGCTATCAAATAATACCCAAACAATGAGTTATAGATAGTACATAATTGTAATCCTATAAAAAAGACTACACATACATTATTTTAAGTAATTATCGGTGCTTATTAATCGACAAGTACAAAAAGTGAAAAACCAAGGATGAAGTTGAAAATGTGACCAATTCAATTTCAATGATTATACATCATATGTGAAGAAATACACATACACACGAAAGAGCAGACAATCATATACGACATAGAAAAGTTATTAAGAAAAGGCCTATGCAATTTACACGTTCCTTATTTATGGAACGTTTAAATAACAAAATGCCATGTTTGCGTAGTTGAGTAGTCAATTTTGCTTGTAGACTTTATTGTACTTCTACTACAACAAACTCCATTTTTTTCTACACAAAGCGCGGCGTAGAATAATAGTTTATTGTAAGAGACAGTCGGCAGGGTTTCCATACTGATTATTAAATGTTGCATACATATCGAGTTCCCCGTCATTTGGACCAGGGCAAATATCCTAATTATTTCAGTCTGTCAAGCACAACTCAAGAACAACTGTAGTTATTTGGTTCTTTCTAATAAATATGTAGTTCTGATCTACCAACTACACTTCGGATGACAAACTTAAAAAATTTATAATGGGTAACAACTACGCTTCGGATGATAAACTAAAATAATCTATAATTGGTAATGCATTTGAGAGACAATCCAACTACTTCTACCAAATTTGTCTTTCACAGATTTAAAGCTATTCTGTCAAAACAAAACATAAATACAATATACGTTTCGGGTATTTTAAATCGTTGTGGGTAGCAGTTGTTACGTCTCACCTAGAATGGAATACGATTTTTAGAAAAAGAGGTTGACTTCATGATTTATAGGCATCGTACTGTCTAGTCTCAACGATTGTACATGCTACTCCATAGAAGCTGCTCATGGATAATGAAATGGAAGAATTTGTTTCCGATGGCTCTGTTGATTTTAAAGGAAAACCTAGTGTAAGAGCAAAGAGTGGAGGGCGGAGAGCTTGCTCTCTAATTATAGGTATTAATTTTCTCACCTTCAGCTTTTATTTTTTATGTTTTAGTTTGTCTTAGGAGACTTTTGGTTTCTGATTTGGTTTCTAATTTTCTGTATATAGGCTACGAACTTGTTGAAAGATTGGCTTTTGCGGGAGTTTGGGCAAATTTAGTGGTGTATCTGACCACCAAGCTGCATGAAGGAACTGTTTCTTCCTCCAATAATGTCAGCAACTGGGTTGGCACACTTTCTCTTACGCCCTTGCTCGGAGCATACATTGCTGATACATATTTGGGACGCTTTTGGACATTTGCAGCCTTTTCATGCATCTATATACTGGTAACTACTGATTATGGATTTCTCTCACTGTTAGAAATATTGACAGTATTAAAGGGTAGAGTTTAAATACTTGGTGCACTATGCTCATCGTATTTAAAGTAGAGGGTCGGGTGAAGATCCCAAGTGGTTTACTAAATACAATGTTCCCAAGTTAATTATCATTGGGTTTATTTTACCACCCTGGAATTCTATGTCTATACTTTATGTTTTGCTCTATTTAGGTGGCTCATAAAAAAATTGACTAGTGTTTTTTTCAATAAGATTAATCTATTAATGTAATTTTAGATGAGTCACTTACACAAGTTAAAATTTAGAAAATTTAGAATGTACTGTTTAAACCTGATCGAGATCTACATGTAAAAAGTAGTGTGTTCACAACCGTACATAGGCATTAACTGTTGGTTATTTTGACATTGATTTTTGGTGCAGGGAATGGGGCTTATGACCCTAGCAGTATCTTTGAACTCTTTGAAACCGCCGGAATGTCCATCAAATGAAGGATGTGGAAAGGCTTCTTCTCTGCAAATTGGGATTTTCTATTTTGCATTATATCTTCTTGCTCTGGGTAATGGAGGAACTAGGCCAAATGTCGCTACCTTTGGTGCGGATCAGTTCGATGATTTCCATCCCAAGGAGAAAAAGTACAAGAACTCATTTTTCAACTGGTGGATTTTTATAGTATTCTTTGGCAGTCTATTTGGTCAGACATTTATTGTGTATGTTCAAGACAACATCAGTTGGGGAGTGGCCTATGGAATTATCACTGGATTGATATTAATAGCTTACGTTGTATTCATGATAGGAACTCCAATTTATAGATACAAAGTTGTTACAGGCAGCCCGCTGCAGCGAGTTGGGAAAGTAATTGTTAGGATGATTCAAAATTGGAAATTGCATGTTCCTACAGATGCAACTTATCTTCATGAAGTGGATTCAAAAGAATACATCAGCCAAGGCCGATACCCCATTGCTCATACCAAAAACCTCAGGTTTGTAAAATTGTATAAGATTTTATCTTATAAGAGGAAAGATATCTGGACAATTAAAACGATGATTTGATTTGTGTATTGCAGAATTTTTGATAAAGCAGCAGTCTTAAATTCGAGACATTCAAATCCCTGCTCTGTGACAGATGTAGAGGAGACAAAGCTTGTGATAAGAGTTCTTCCCATTTGGTTGACAGTTATATTTCCCAGTACAATATTAGCACAAGCAGCAACTCTCTTCATCAAGCAGGCAATGACAATGGATAGGCATATGGGCTCTAAATTTCAAATTCCTCCTGGCAGTATTGGTGTTTTTCTTCAAATACCAATGCTATTAACCATAGTAATCTATGATCGCTTTCTAGTGCCCTTTACCAGAAGATTGACAGGAAACCCACGAGGGATAACTATATTACAGAGGATTGGTGTGGGTATCGTACTCCAGACTATTGCTATGGTAGTGGCTGTTATAGCCGAAAATGTAAGGTTAAATGTAATTAAAAGCCATGGAATTGCAGATGATATGGATGCAATTGTTCCTCTAACTTTCTTCACTCTCGTTCCACAGTTAGTAATAATGGGAATAGCAGAAGCCATGGTGGAAGTGGGTAAACTGGAATTCTTTTATGATCAAGCTCCAGAGACTATGCGAAGTATGGGAAATGCAATGTATGCAGCCTCTCAAGGAATTGGCTCCTTTCTCAGCAGTGGTATTCTAACAGTTGTAGCAAACATTACTGGAAGACATGGACACAAAAGTTGGATACTGGATAACCTGAATGCTTCACGACTCAATTACTTTTATGCTTTCTTAGTAGTTCTGAGTATCATGAACTATGTAGCTTTCTTGGCTACGTCTCGCTTGTATACTTATAAAAGAGAACCAAGTGAAGCCTTGGGAAATACTTCTTCCAATGTAGCACAAGCAGTAGACCATATTAGCACCAAGGGTGAAGGGATTCAGCTTTAGTGTGGATTGTATGCAATGAATTAAACATTAACCGAGATTATAGATAGTAGTGAATAAATTGAATCCATGATTATCTCTTAATTATAGGTCGTGTTCAGCTGTCGAACTATTTTATCTACATTCTAAAGCAAAACTTATATGTTAGTACATTCTCACTTACAAGCATATGACAACGGTTATGCTTGTAAGACTGTATATTTGTCTGAACCGTAGAGAATTTCATAGGGGTGTGTATATATATTTTGATTGTTTGAATAGTTTTATGTCAAATCTAGGGTATTTTATTATAGTCATATTGATTCTTTGAATGCTTGTATTACAAACATAGAGTGTTGTACTTTTAATAATTATATGTCAATTAAAATGTGAACATGATAAAGTAGTTAAAAGAATTTAAAGTATCCTACATTTCAATTATTAATATGAAATATAAAATGATTTGAGTATAAAAGAAAATATACTTTGAGTTGAAAATTATATTTTAGCAATTATTTTTTAATATATATATTTATATTTTTATGATTATAAATTTTATATAATGCTTTTTTAGGTAAAAGGTAAAATGTTTGAACTATTTATATTAATATAAGGTGAAGTACATAGATACATGAGAGTGTCATATGAAATAACATAATAGGTATAGTAGAGGGGCCGAAACAAGATAAAATATCCCTAGTATTCGTGCAAAAAGGAAGAGAATTCAAAATAAAGCCTAAGCCTCGAGACAAAAAGGAATCAGAAAACACAAAATCAATAGATTTGAACAGGAGTTTTAGTGGAATGCTCATACTACACTAGGGGAGGTATAGAAATCCAATATCCACTGGAGTTTTGGTGGAATGGTCAAACCACAACTATTAACTCCAAATCATGCGACACATAATTTTTCTCATAAGGTTTCAACTTTCTAGATTCATAAGCAATTACTTGCCCATCTTGCATTAATACACCCCCTAAGCCCTCCTTGGATGCATCTGTGATAACAGTAAAGTTACCTTCAAGATTTGGTACTTTCAAGATCGGTATAGTAGTAACTTCTCATTGAGTAGGTCAAAGGATTCTTGACATTTCTCAATCCACTCAAATTTCTTCCCTTTCTTCTGCAAAGAAGTAATTAGAAAGGAAATCTTGGAGAATTTTGCAACAAACTTTCTATAATACCCCGCTAGACCCATGAAACTTTTTACCTCAGACGTATTCTTGGGTATTGGCCACTCTAGCACTGCCTTAATCTTAGCTAGATCAATTGAGATTCCATCCACCAAGATCACATGCCCAAGATAATGCACTCTTCTTTGAAAGAAGGTACACTTAGAGAGTTTACCATACAACTTATGTTCTTGTAAATGTTGTAGGACTATCTCTAAATGTCTGCGATGATCTTCCTCATCCTTAGAATAAATCAGGATGTCATCTAGAAAAACCAAGACAAACTTATCTAGGAAATCCCTAAATACACTATTCATCAGGTACTTAAATGATGCAGGTGCATTTGTTAAACCAAAAGGTAAAAATGTGAACTCATAATGTCCATATCTAGTTCTGAATGCAGTTTTAACGATATCTTCATCCTTAATTCTCAAATAGTGATATCCAAATATGAGATCTATTTTAGAGAATATGGTAGCTCCCCTCATTTGATAGAAAATATCGTCGATGCATGGAAACAAATACTTGTTCTTTACTATAGCTTTGTTAAGCATATGATAATTGATGCACAAATGTAAACTACCATCCTTCTTTTTCACAAAGATAGCTGGTGCTCCCCAAGGTGACACACTCGATCCTATCAACCCCTTAGACAATAATTCATCTAGTTGTTCCTTAAGCTCCACTAGCTCGGTTGTTGTCATCCCATATGGCACCTTGGAAATAGGTTCAAACCCTAGAACTATATCTATAGAGAAGTCAAATATCTAGCATTCCAGTTTCATCCATTTCACCATCTTCCATCTCTTGGAAGTTTTGTGACCCAGATTTAACAAGGTTCTCTTCAAGTTCTTCTATCTTGATTGCAAAGAGTTTACAACCTTTCTTCTTAGCCCTTAACAGTTCATTGTAGATATTTGACAAATCTTGAGGTATCCCTTGAAACTTTACTAGGTTACCAAGATCATCTAGGCATTCTACAGTTTTAGCATGGCAATCTACTTTAGCCCTATGTCTCCATAGCCAATTCATACCTAAGATAACATAATAGGACCCTAAAGGCATGACATATAGGTTCACTTCTATAGAAAAACAAGGTAGCTCTATCTTATCCTAAAATAAACATTGTTCCACCTTTGCTCTTGTTTGGTTTTCATACTCTACAAATCCCAAGATGTTGCCATGTATCCAACCTTTCTAAATAATTTCTTAGCTACTCTAGGCGAAATGAAATTCTTAACTAGTTTCACCAGTATCTATAAGTACAAAAATGGGTAAGCCAACAAAATACCTGGAGTTTCAATTGGAGTCACTTGATACTCTACCTAGCGATCATCCACAACTGAATGTATCTTTTGTTGGAACATAACTTGTTGGCTAGGTATTTGATTACCATAAGATTGTGACCCAAAAGACCTATTGGGATGTTCTCTAGCAAGGTGGTCTCCTCCACATTTAAAGCATCTAATAATCAATCATCTCTTCCTTGTGGGTTCTCTAGATTTACTAGCATTTCCACCAACATTGTTGGTATTCCCACCACTAGAACCATTCCCTTTCTATTCTCTTTTTGATTCTTTTCCCCCATTACGGGATCCTTTTTCCCCTTGATTAGGTACATTATGCACAACTTCCACCATATTTGGAGTTTTCTTATCTTCTACTCTTGCTACCTTCTTATGGTATCTGTTTTCTTGATGGGTGGAGATAGCCTTGAGTTTCTACTCTTGTTTGACCGCTTTCTCATACACAAGATTCATAGTTTTTGGACTGTGCACATCCACCTCTCCTCCAATATGACTGTCAAGTACCATGATAAACTTTCTTATGTGGAAGCATTCATCTTTTTGGTATAGAGGAAAATAACACAAAAGTCACAAAAAATTCTCCCAATACTCATTGACAGTTATATTAACTTGTCTCAAACTCATAAAATCCATGAGTTTCTGGTCAAAGTAGAGTTGGGGCAACCATCTCTTAAGGAAAATGTCAACAAATTCACCCCATTTCAGTTTCCATGAGTTAATATTTAGTTCCATCTTTTTATTTGTCCACCAGTTAGAGGCTTTTGCTAACTAGTATGCACCCCATGCGGCTTTGGTGCCCTCAATGTAATTTTGAATCTCAAAATACTTCTCCATTTGGACTAATCAAGCCTCAGCTTCATCTCCATTGGTGCCTCCCTCAAACTTGCTTGGGGTAATTTTCATATCTCTGGAATGTTTAAAAGCCACACACTTATTTATTTCCTTAGGTAAAGAAGGTGATTTATCTCTCTCTCTTGATCATGAGTTTCATCATGTCCATGAGAAGAGTTTTCTCCCTCATTCTCATTAGTGGGAACTTCCTTTTCAACCCTATCCTTTACCCTTACTTGTTCTAGGTTTACCAACCTAGCTAAGATTTGGTCAAGTCTAGCTTCAACTCTTACTAGTCCTTGCCCAACTTCTTGGCTTCTGCTAGGATTGTTTCATATCCTCACCATCTTCATAAGAATATATTTTACTTGAATGTTTACCCATGTTAGATTTAATCATGTTATCAACTATCTTATGGAAAATATTAAAATGAAATTCAAACACACATAAGAATTCCACATAAGATTAAGCACACGATTTCGATAAATATATGATTTTATTCATTTCTTAAGGATTTCAATATCCTTTTTTTTATTACATGGAGTGACTATTCAGATAGCTGAGTGGAGAGTATCCCTCAGGTTCACTCTCTGAAACATAAATTAATGGAGTATATCCTACTAATTGAGATTGTTGCCCATCTCTCATTGGTTCATACCTATCCTAGAATGGATAGTAGCCCTTGAATTTTTCATTTGATACATAATTGCAAGATACATAACCCTCAAACTTGTTACTTGAGGAAATTATAATCACTTCTACCATTGGATGAACTCTAGGGTCCCTAAAGATAAATTCCATACTAACACTTCCTTTCGAGGGAATATCCCTAGAAAGTGATAATGACTCAGACATCTTTGGTGAGATGGATGCTAGGTAGTTGTACATGGCCTCCATCTTCATCTTTCTCTTCACATCATTGATTTAAGAAAGTGTGTGACTGAAGGTTTCATTGTCACTTAACCAGATGGAATTGTCATAGTTAGTACCCTCAATTGTTCTAACAATGGCTTCTCTTTCCTTCTTGGCCTTTAGGTAGCACTCATTTTTTATTACATACTTTTGAGCACAAGAATTTTCAAACATTAAATAATGTTGGACAAAAAGTATGATGAGCTCATGGTTCCAAAGCTAAACCTGGTAACTCTGATACCACATGTAACATGCCAACCATTCACTGAAGTAATTTTTTCCTAATTTTTCACTTTGTGAGTAAATAAACTATGTAACAAGCCATTGCAATAAAAAATTTCTTTTCTTTATTAATAAAAAATGCATAAAGAAGCCATAACAATATAAAACAAGGATTCCATTTCAATTTAATAATTGCACAAATTACAATATTCCAAGAATTGCACAATTACATACATAGCTCAATTTAGCTTTAGAGCAACAGATATAGATGGTTCAAGATCTTCCTTTCAAAACCTTTTTCTTTTGTTGCCTACTGAGGAGGAGAAGCATCACTCAATCACTTTTACACCAACCACAGACTCATGTGTTTCATGCACATCTATCATGTGATAAATGGCCCTACCCTTTGATAAAGAGATTGGTTGAGTAACCCCATACAACAAACCACATTGAGCTTAGTGTTGTTCCCTACATGACTACAACTTGTAACTCTACAATCTGCAACAAGCATGTACTACATGGACACGGTGAATTGATAGTGGAGCCAAAGGAAATCACACTGGTTTGACCAAAGTGTTCTCACTTTGTACTTCGAGTGAAGTTCATTTATTCACTTACACTACTTAAGCTTGTTTTGACTTAAGGACACTATAATCTATGCATAGGTAATCCCTCCCATGGGTAATCTTTAACTCCATGATTAACCTATCATTAATCTTACATACTCTAAGTCTAGGATATTTCTACTCTTAAAACATATGTAAAAGTTCCCCCCCTTCATTGGAATAACAATCCCAGGAGTAATCCACTAGCCATCCATTATAATCAAATAACTTAGCTATGAGTAACCGTTAAGCTAACCTTGTTTAATCATATCTAGTATATTGATACTTATGACAAACAATTCCTCCTATTATGGAGTAATTACAAGCACTTCACAAAACAACATAACCAAGTTCTATTTTCCTTTCAAAGAAAATACTATTTTCCCCTAATACAAGTAATCACAATAGACTAAATAAAGCATTCAAGAATCAATATTTCATAACTAAGACAATTAAAGGAGGAATTATCCCCATGCCTATAACTCACTTATCCAATTGACTAAATGATGCACAACTTCACAAGCAATGCCTCTATAAATCCTTCCCTCATGTTGATAATGTACTTCACTCTAAATACTCAAAGCTCTCTCACAATACTCAAAATAAACTTGCAGAATAAGACAAATCAGAATTTTGGAATAGAATGTGTATAAAATGAAGAGCAAAAGCCATATGGAATGCATCCTAAAAGAGATAGATTCCTTCTCTATTTATACAGCAACAAGGAGACTCCCTAGCCTACAAAAAAGGCATGTAAATTGACATTAGGATCCATGAAAATCAACTCACTCAACTCAACTAAAAGGTGGAACATAAGCAAAGAGCATACTCAACATAGAATGCCATAGATCAACCACATTAGTTGACAACAATATATGACTATTTTAAACAACACTTGATCAAAAGGTGACATTCAAATTGCTCTCAAAATGAATTTCTATAGCAATAAAAACTTCTTAATATAGCGCCAAGTAGGCATTCATTCACCCTATAAGTTGGCGCAACTTCCCCCTTTGAATCAGTCTATTCTCAAAATACAACACTTGTATACTGTCAACTAAGTCTATGATGAGCCACTTTATCCCATAAACCAACTTTGACTAATTCATCAACTTGTTGTAACTTATCCTTTCATTATGAATTTGCATTTACTTTATATTGATATTTATTCCATGATAAGGCGTTTCAATTTTTTTTTGTTTACTAAGTCAAAGACTTTTTACCTCAAAGTGTCGACTAAATCAATCTCTCCAAATTGACTTATTCACTGCACTTTATATTGCATATAGTTTTATCTTAATTCATTGCCAATATACATTATATTTGGCCTCTACAATGCTTGTATATGTTGCATACAAATTGGCCTATGTTTATGTTAATAAATTACCTCAAAGCATTGTATAAGTTAATTGATTCCCAAAAATTTAATCATATTTAAATATATATTCATATATTTACACACACACACACACACACATATATATGTATGTATATCAACACACACATGTACACACACATATATATGTATATCTATATATATGTTAATATATATTTATATATATCTTATGCCAATAAAGTATGTATATATTTGACATACAAATGAATACAAAAAAGATGTCATTCACATAGTAATAACAATTATATCAATTGTGTACATATATATATTTATATATATTCCTCTATGTACATGTATACGTATGTGTACTTTTATCGACACATTCATATGGGAATGTTCGTTTGCTAATCATACGTGTGTATTGATACATGTATACATATGGATATATGTATATATAATATATATATATATATACACACACATTTGATTACACACCATAGTCATACACAATTACTATTGTATTGATAAGTGCCTATGTGTGATATATCTATACATATACATATACATGTTGTAAGGTCCATTTGATAGTTCCATGCATATAAGCAACCTATTCATAAGCATGCATAGGTGCGTCTACCTGTGTACGCTCATGTACGTGTTCCTTAAAGTGTATGGTCTATCATCAACATGCATGTGTTTACATACACATATGTTCTACACATCAATACAAGCGTAGTAATATAAGAAAGAAATCACAAGCTAAAACAAATAAACATCACCCAATAATCTAGTCAATAGTAATCAAGCCCCTTACTAATGTAGACATATCAACTAAGGATGACTTACCAACTTCCCACATAATAAATTGAATCAACCATTCTACTGTGAGTGTGTATAAGCTCAGATATGTTATGTTACTGGTTACCTCACCAAGATATTCCCCTGAGTGATACTTCCCCTCCACATGGAGGAATTGAACATATACTTGCACCCACTAACACATGCACACAAAAGTCAACTATTCAAAAAAAAATGCATTACACATAATACATCTCCATCGTTAGAATATCAATTTAACAACCATCCATTTCACATATATGCATTTCTTCACATATCATTAAATGAGATAACATTCATTTATAATTCATTGATAAAAAAAGTGCACACACAATTTATTCACCTTCAGAATTCAAATTACATTCACATTTACCCTACATTGTAATAGTAAATAGTAAGTACACAATTGGGGTGTAACGTACCAACTATTCATTGAAGTAATTTTTCCTAAGTTTTCACTTTGCGAGTAAATAAACTATGTAACAAGCCATTGCAATAAAAAAATTCTTTTCTTTATTGACAAAAAATGCACAAAGTAGCCATAACTATATACAACAAGGATTTCATTTCAATATAATAATTTCAAAAATCATAATATTCCAAGAATGTACACAATTACATACATAGCTCAACCGAGCTTCCGAGTAATAAATATATATGGTCTAGGATCTACCTTTGAAAACCTTGGTCTTTTGTCACCTGTTGAGGAGGAGAAGCATCACTCAAGTTCTTTTCTACCAACTAAAAACTCATATGAACTCCCCCACACATCTATCACCCTTAACACATGTAGATAGAAAAGACCATTGAGAACCCCAACTTGGCACAACAATGAGATTTTTATGTCACAATGGAGATTATTTTTACATGTAAATCAAGTTGCATGGAACTCTAATTAGGCTTGATGCAAGATTTTTGGGAAGGGTTCTTGTTGCATTTCTTTGATTCCATGTTAGGATTTTCATCCAAGATCATAAAAAAAAAACCTTATGCTTGGGTATGTGCAAGATCATTATGGAGAAAACACGCCGTTAAGTGGCAAAAAATTTAGAAAAATTAGAGTTAGGCAACTTGACGTAAAAACTTGAATAAGTTATCTATATTATTTCAAAAATATGTAAGAGTAGAATCTATAGAAAATTGAATGTAGTTTCTAAACTACTAGGTTTGTTTAAAAAAAAAAAAATCTTTTGGTGAAAATTTAAAATTTCAATGCAAGGGTACTTAAATTTCGTGGAAAAAATAAGAAGTAGGTGTTTGTTTGACCACCCTAACCATAATAAAATGATAATATTTTTTTATAAGATTTTATATATAAGTAGAGGACTCATGCCCTGATGTGATGCATATTTTTTTGTAATTTTTTTCCAAGTAAATAATTAATTATGAATTTTTTATTACAAATTTTTAAAAAATATAAAAAATCGTATGTCTGACCACCTTAACTTGGTCAAAACTTCATGAAATTCATTTTTTCTTTTTTGATCCTATACTATGCAAAGGATAGAATGTGATGCATGTTTTCGATTTAAAAAATGTGATATCATTTGAAAGCTATAGATGTTTTTCAATCAGCCTATCAATCAAGACTTTAGTCATAATTTGAATAGAAAATGAATAATAATTACTTATTAAATTCAAACTAAAGCATAATTTATATCGGTGGAAAGCTAAGAATCTTCTTTAAAAACCCTTTTTGTATCATCAATTTTGGGTAAAAAAGTAGTCGTCAGCCACATACCCATCATATTGCCACTTTTTGGCCCATCATGATCCTGTACATACCCGCTTCCACAAAAACACACTTGCACACAATGATCAACCTAATTCACATTATAATTAATTAGAATGTGCAATGAGATCTTTTGTAAATAAGAAATTGTGAAGAAATCCACCTATCATGTGGATTGACAAGTGCCCCAGGATGTGGCACAAATGAGAAGACAATTGTCTTATAGGTGTCAACCTTAGGATCACTTGGAATGTGCAAACCAACAACCTATTTGACCAAGTCATGAACCCTGATGCCAAGGGTTGAGTAACCTTTGAGGTGAGATGGAAAGTTTTCCAACCTCAGAAAGGTAGTACATAAGGTTTACCAAATAACTTGGTAACCTCTAGAGGTCTAAAAGGTTGCACATTCAATTGGACAAGATGTTGTCTAACCTCATCAACCTAAGTACACTTAAGTATATTGAATAGATAAATTATTCACTCTAACGCATGAAAATTGAGAAATTTGGCAACAAGAAATGTGTCTCCTACTACAATTTGTTGAGGCTTAAATTGGATATGGAGAGAGATTCAAAGCTTGCAAAGCTTCCAAGACATTTCATTGAAGTCTATAAAGTTCTAAAAAATAGCATAGAGATGACACATGCACACATTCTATGAATATTTGCATGCATGATAATGTCAAATAGTAGATGAATATAGCTAAAACTAATCCTTTCCACTTGCACTTTCAAGAACAAAATCATTAACAAAAATTACAGGATATGTGGATGATCAACAAAAACTAAGTTCAAACTAAAACATGAAAATTAGCATTATCCTATGGTACTAACCTCAAATTTGAAAATAATTATCCACTATTCATTGAGATCACCCCAATGAGAAGCTCTACTTCAACCATTGTAATAAAATTTCTTTGTTCCACTTCATAGAAACATATCCATTTGTTCTTTTTAATCAAGAATTATGAGAAAATAGTAAGAGATTATCATTATTTGTTGCTTTGAAGCCTATAACATGTTGGTTAATTTTAAGGAACCAATCAGGCCTTAGCAAGTACCTGTGAGTTTTCCAACCCAATTCTCAAATACCTGCCAGATGAGTGGCCAACAAACGAGATAAAACGTATTTTATTTTATCTCCTACACTTCGGGTTCTGCTAAACCCAGAGGGTATTCCCACAATGCCAAATATATAACTCATTTCAACAATTTACACATACATTGTAAATTGAGGTAGACACATTCTCATTAATAGAAAATAAGATGAAATCACTCACAAAGATGGAAATTATTTGAGTTCATTATACATCTTAAGCTGAGAATATGAAATAACAAAAAATACAAGTGGGTCAATGAGTATTTTAAAAGATTACTCTCAAGTTGGGTGATTGAAACCACAAGAAAGGTTCAATGGGTTCAAGATTAGTGCCATTATCTAAGGGCTAAGAGTCTTTGTAAATTGAAACATAAGGCATGTTTAATTCTGAGCAATTATGATCTAGTGATATCACCTTGTAATTCACAAATTAATGATTGAGCACTAAAGACTACTTATCAAATCCAAATGACTTCATATATGAACCCATGATCTAATCCAAGCATTTTAACTCATTCCATAAACAAGAGCCAAAGCTAGATCACATATCAAAGTATAACATGATAACAATTAATGAAATGATCATTCATTAGTATTTTCATTAATGATTCTAAAATAAAACCAGAATGGAGAGACTATAGACTCAGAAAATCTCCATTATCATTCAAATATACTTAGAAACCATGCATTTAACTAAATTTACTATCCAGACTCAAAGCATTAGATAAAGACTCAACATATCTACTCTGTGTTCTATATTTTTCTCAATGTAGCTCCAAAATTTCAACAAAAGATCCACACAAATGCCCCTGAATTCCCTTTTATAGAACAAGGGACAAAAAAAAGCCACGGGCCAAATGTACACATGTCACACTTCAATTGGACCACTCGAAGGCATAATCCTAAATTCAGTTATATTTGCAATAAAAAATGGAGGGAATGCACATACGACGATATTTACATTCACAGTAAAGAGCAACTTTTCCTTTTCAAAAGCACATGTCAAAAGAATGCATCCAATTTATCGAGAAAAATGAAAAAATGTAGACCATAAATGAGTCAACATCTCAATCACCATTCCACATCATATACAACTGATACTTCCCTGTGAGACATATATTTGAACTTTGTAACCTCTGAGCCCAAACCTATACAATACATGACCCAATATATGTTTCACAAACCAAACCTGCCAACATACAACCTTCCCCATTCTTCATACTCTTCCTCAAATGACCAATCAAAATCCATAATTTTGTCCATGGCTTTCCTGTAAGGGGAGTACTTGGTTACCACCACATTGGATTCCCTATCAAAATCGTCTAGAAAGCTGATAAGAAATGTTAACCTCCCCAGAGTTTTATTGAAGACATCAATATTAACTTCTTTGAAAATTTTATCTACTTGGGAATCAATAACTTCATCCAGTTACCTCTTCCACACTTGCAATGGTTTCACTTCATAATTGGCCATCTCAATATCTGGTAGTGGTGACAAATCAGTGTGGTAATTATATTGAGCTATCAAATCTATTATCTTTTGCTCCAATGGGGCTATCCTTGAAAATTATACTCACTTAACTCACACACAAACTCATAAACTAGAAGCACTAGAGGGTAATTATCTTCATGTTGGCTAGCTCCCACTAATATCAACTTCAATATCTCAACTCTTGGGATCCATTTATTCAAGGTTGGTATGGGCAACACTTTATCTCTTATGGACAACCTCATTGAAGGCACCATCAAAGCATAGTTGTCATGCACGCTATTGAGTCTATCCCGAATCTTCTCATTTAGATGCTTTAAGGAAGTGAAATTTTTTTTGGATAAATTCTCATACATTGTGTCCTAATATTTCTCTAGAAATTTCTTATATGTCTCAATTTACAGAAGTAATTTATCTCTGTCAGATGAGCTAGAGCTTGGTTTACTTATTTCTTCCTCTGCAATTGATTCTTGTTCCCAACTATAAGGTACTATTGCTAAAGCCTGGCTATGAAATGAATGTTGCATAGTTGTCATTGGAGAAGCTAAAGATGAGTGGCTTGAGCTCGGTTGACCCCATTCTCTCTATACTTCCTCTCTTTGTTTATACAATGTCAATTCAGTTTCTTGTGTAGCCACTTTTTGTTGGCTGCTGTCATAGTCATCCAAGAGTTTTCTATATTTAACTATAAGATTATATCTTTCTGAGGTAAGACCCTCCACAGTTGGCCGGGTAAACCTAGCAACATTAACAACCATGTCTGTAGCTTCCAAAGTTGGGGTGTCAACAACTCTTTTTACAAGCAACTGTCCAGTAAGTTCTAATGGCTTTGCCAGGGCTAGTTTCCTAGATGCCAAAGATAGTGACCATATGGCTAATGCATCCCAATCCTCATTGAAGGTTGAACCTTGAAGTGCTATTTCCAATTCTTTTTATTTCTATACAAGAGGTTTTCTAGCCCTTCTTATGGCATCCAAAACAATAGCATCAGAATTGGCAACAATAGCACACTAATCTTCTTTACAAGCTCTCTGCCCTCTTGGGCATTAATATTTCTAAACTCATTCATCATAATGCTTCTTACATTTTCCTAGATAACATTTTTAGGAAATTCAGAGTGCAAGCTTCTTTCAATGGCAACCTTCTCTGCATAGTCTATAGTCTTGGATTTCCACTAGAAATCCTAGAATGCCGAGGTTTCAATGAAGGAATCATTCTCCATAAATTTCTTGCTAGCCTCTACCCTCAAGTCATCTGCAATATTCAATCCACAAATGTCAAGCTTCCCTAATCTCAGGATGCTCTGTCCTAAACTTGAAGCAATCACTCCTTCATGAGGAGGCATTCCAATCTACATTTCCTCAGGGGTGACAAATATCATCTTCATTTGTGTCAGAATAATCAATCACTCCTCTTGATTTAGTTCTTTGCTTCTTTTGTGGCGGTTGCTCAGGAGGGGAAGAACTTTCAGGACATGAATCAAGATCAATTATAGGAAAAGGGGCTATGTAGGAGGAGTTGGCATTGCACTCTTGGGAGAGTCTATTTTTGGCTCTTTAGAGTTGACCAAGGCTATTCATCTCCTTTCCTCACTTGCTACTTTCTTCCTCCTAGAGTAAATTCTCAACTGCTTGGGTGGTTGATATGGAGGTCTTTCTTCTAATGTCAATTCAACACTTTCTTCCACCACCATTGCCTTTCCTTTATCTGGAACCTCCCGTTGTTCTCTCAAAACACCAACAACACTCTAAATGTTGTCCATAACATGCATAGCTTTATTGAAATCACCCTGTATATTTGGAAGAGGACCATATTGGGAATTATTCTTCTTCTTAGCTTCTACCATCTTTCTATAAGCTAGGGTATTTGGCTTTTTGTGAGAATCTAGTGTATGAGTATGCAAGGCATACCCATAGAGCCCGATGGCTGGAAAGACAATTCAAGCTATGCAAGGACACCTTTCAAGTTGGCAGCATAGTATCAGTGGTTGAATTTGCAAAGAACTACATTCTACAACCACAGTGTGAGGTGCAATCATAGTATTACACCTCCACATAGGTTTCAATATTTGTGCACATAGCATTCATTCATGTAGCTGATAGTACAGAGGACCAAAGCAAGGTATTGAGGGAGTTTCACTTTTATATTAGTGATGATCGCACACATTCTCTAGAGTTCATGCAAGGTTTCTTCTAGATGTTCTATAGTGATTTGGCTTGAAGGGGCATAGCATACGGTCAACATATAATATGGTCGGATAACTGTGCAACACAATTCAAGAACGCATGCATGTTCTACTAGTTGTGCATGATGCATCTCACTACAAATGTTCAACATATGTGGAACTTTTGTGAGGTTGGGCATGGAAAGGGGGAGCATGATGGTGCAGGAGAATGTGTGAAAAGAGCATTAGCACCGGCGAGAAGAGTTAAAGTATAAAGATAGTGCAAAGTTGACAGATGCAAGTTCAATCGTCGAGTGGTGTAATGCTTCGATGGGTCTAGGTAATGAAGGTACGTCTTCAGTTCGTAGATTTTTTTGGTTGATGGATGATACTAACATTGCACCATATGAGGATTGTTATACACTAACACGATCGAGTGAGCTACACTCTTTCCATAGCTCAAATGCAGGTTCATGGAGTATCGATACACGTAAGATGGCATGCTTTTGTTCTTCATGTACAATGCAAGCCTAGAATGATTGTGAGTCAGGGGAGTGGGTTGAAAAATGGTTGACAAGTTATCTTAGCCCACTTCACACATATCGCCCTTCGATGGCATTGGAACTAACACAGATGGAATCATCAGTCGGCTTTGACCACGTATCAGATCTAGTTCAACCAGGGAATATATCTACTTGCTTAGTTTTTGAAATTCCATATTGTTATCTTTGTATTGTATTCATAATGTTGACTAATTTCAATTGATTTTCTACACATATAAATGCAGGGCATGTTTATGCAGTTATTGCAGATGAAGAAAATGAAGAGGGAATAGAATATTACTTGTGTCGTGTTAAGGCCAAAAAGAAATTGGAAGCCCTAGTTATAGATGGAGAAAACATCGAATACCCTACAGGCTCAGTTGTTGTTACTAGAAGGTGGCTTAGAAGGTACCCACATAAGAGTGTTAAACATTGGTTGTTTGAGGACTTTGACATGCATCGTAAGATTCTTCATTACTCGAACCTTGTTGTGGCATCCAATGTTCATTTGAGAAAATATGGGGGTAGACCTTTGAACAAGACCTTGTGGAAGGTCCGTGAGACTGACCATGAGGCAATACTTGACACAATAAAGAGTAGAGCAGATCTAGATGGTTCATTGGATTAATTTGTTACAAGTATATGCACAATGGTTCTTATTAATTTATACTTGTATCCACATTAATTTGTTTGATGCCAATGCTATCATGTCTTATTTTACTTTGCGTATCTGTAAGTAACCCGATAAACATTGAATGGTGTCCCCTTGTAGAAAATGCATATTTATGAGCCATCCAAGAGAATCTCAGGCATAAAAGAAATGCAACATCCCTATTTGGATGATCTTGACAAATCTCAATTATGATTTTCAGCCATTACAAAAGTGCATGTGAAGCTTGGTGAGGGAATTTTAAGTTATTCATTTGAAGTTAACCTTATCATGAGCACCTAATGTAGACATATAGGTGCATCTCGAATTTCAAGATATTCTAGATTCATGAGAGGTGTTGTGTGCAATAGGTATCTTAGAACTCATAGTGAAGATGTATGAGCAGGAGTGACTAAGTTGATAGACTGCCATGCCTATCTGTAAGTGCCATCCATCTATTTTCATTTCATTTCCATTTTGGACATGAGCAGTTTCTTTTTATTCTTTTACTTTTCCTTTCTATAACTAAAATAGTAAAAATTGATTGGTCTCTCGTTGCAGAAAATGCTGATTTTGGAGCCATCGAAGAGAATCTCAGCCAAAAAGCAATGCAACATCCTTATTTTGATGATCTTGAAAAATCTCAATTTTGATTTCAAGCCATTATAAAAGAGCATGTGAAGCTTTGTGAGGGAATCTCAAGTTTCTCATTTGAAGTTAACCTCTAAATGAGAACCTATGATGTAGAAATGATAAGAGAATCTCAAATGTATGAGTGACATTGTAAAATATCTATAAGAATAGAGTACCTAAGGCATTTTAATGAGATTTACTTGTAATGGAATTTACTGAAATAATGAAATTTGGTGTAGGGGCACCAAGGTTATTAATCAAATTTGGTTCTCGGAAATCTTTTAAGTTAGTTTTGTGTTTTGAGTTTTGTCAATTAAATATGGTCATAAAACATCCACAATTGATTTATAATGTAATACATCCTGTTAGTTACAAAAATAATAGTTAGGCATGATTGGAAAGATGTAGAATCATTTGTAAAGGCTATTTCATTCAATATTTGAATTTGTAGCCTTTTGAAGGAAAATATTTGAATATGGTTGTAAATGTACTATTAGTGAGATTGAGATTGTTAACCTTCAGAGAGTAGCAGTATTGATGTTGATGAAATTTCCTTTAGATGCAAGGATGCAAAGCACATCAACCATGTGGTACAAATGAGTAAATCCTAGACACGATCTATAGCAATGAAAGAGTCTGAAAAGGTAGAGAGAGCTACATTGGTGACTCAGGAGAAACTTTAGTGATGGAGATTCAAGGTGGAGAAGACTCAAACAAATTAGATTTCAGTAAATCAACAACCTTTTTTATTTCATTTGGCCATCTTGGAACAACTACCAACAAAAAAGCTTCCAAACTCAACAATTTGGCTTAAATTTTAGAGAATTCCTCTCAAGGACCATGTCATCATCAATATAGCATCTACTCAAACCCCCAACACCATTCCCAAGCTAGACATATAGTGTTTCTTTGCAATTTCTTGGAGATCCTTCAAACTGCCCTACAAAAAGGCTACAAAATTATCCTTGTTTTACAAACAAATTGCTCTTTAAACTTCTTCTAATGCCACAAGCTCTAGGAAAGTCATCAAATAGGTCACAAAACTCCCAATTCCACAAATTTTAGAAAAGCACTCAACCTCTAAGCCATAATTTCTTAAAACCCCCAATTTCCAAACAAATACCTAGGGTTTTTAGCATCTCACAACTCCAAGGCCTTCCAAACCTCACCAAAGAATCAAAAATGTTTTTTAGGGTCTTCACACACATAATAAACCTTCACCTAGCCTTTAGACTTAGTAGATCTCAAAAACATCACTTTGGTTCCTCCATTTCAAGCCAAAATCTCACATTCTTAGCTTAAAACAACATCACCAGCCCTATAAATGCCTTACCATTATTAAAAGAGTTAAGGAAACTTGAAAAAAACACATTGTAAACATTTAATCTAAGTCACAAATCACCATAGTATGAGGAAGGGCTCCATCACAAAAATTAAATTAAACTCAGACCCTGCTAGTCTATACAGGTTGAATAAAGAAAAATGGATTTTCCTTTCACTAAAACAACTAAAGGTGTATCAAAATAGATTGAAATATAGGTTAATACCTGACACCATAGTGTTTCATGAATTTCTATTCATAGGAGGCCTGTACTGGGCCATACATAGAGAAAAGAAACTTAAAAACTCATAAAAATGTTGAAATTCCATAGTTTTAGGCATTGTGAAGAGCACCAATCTTCAAAAAAACTATTGATTGAACCCACATTCAGGCTTGAATGATGTTTTTAATAAATTTAAAATGATAATCATCTCCCTTCAATTCCCATAACTACCTTTGAACCACCAAACCCTTATTAAGCCTACAAATACTAGTATTTAACAATGGTTTTGCTTAATCAGCTTTACCATGCAAATTTATTATTCTAAAGGCTTAGGACCACTTAGACACCCTTATAACATGAATTTTAGACTCTTTCTTTACACTCCCACCTAATTTTTACATATTTTTCCTTTATGGCAATATCAACAATTATTTAATTTACTTGAGTGCTTTTGTACATTTGTCCACCCTAACCTACTAATTCCCAAAGTACATAAAAGATTGGTCTATTAGACCTTATTCAAGACAAAAATACCTCAACATACTAACATTTACCAACTTTCCTCCCAATTTACCATCAAACAATCAGAAATGAGGGTGAGGTGTGGGTTCTCCTGCACCATGCAACTTTCAAAAACAAAGTCAATTAGGCTGGTAGATGTCTAGATCGGGCTAACATTTGGTGGAAGAGGAAGAAAGATGACTGGAACTCTAGAGGCCCACCATACTAGATTTTGGTATTGAACCATAAGAGTAGAAGAGAGAGTTGATATCATGTATCAAAACATTAAGCATGCATTCTTCCAACCAACAGAGAAGGAGATGATTACTTTGCTTCATTTTTTTTTGCATAAGCATATCAAGGCATGGGAACCAAGAAGACCAAGGATGTCCAATTTTATGTGGAGGTAATGGATGTGGTCCAAAATTTAGGAGGGGAAAGAATGTCAATGTATGATCTTGATGAAAATGAGGAAGAACAACAAGATAGGGATAGGAAAAATAAAATCAATATAGAGTTTCAAGGATTTTTCAAGCGAGTAAGAGAGCTATGGGAGTAGCCTCATCTAAAATATTTTGAACTAGAGTTTGATATGTACCATTTAGAGAGCTTGGTTTTCATGGGGTTCCTTTCAAAGCCTCTACTTTTATTATTCGTATGGTAAACTGTTTGGTAGAGTTGGTGGAATTACCTTTCTTAGTAATCGCTATTAGTGAGGTTGAGATTGTTAACCTTGAGAGAGTAGGAATTGGGAAAAATGAATTTGATATGGCTATTTCTTTCAAAGACTTCAAGCAGGATGTACTCCTCATTGATGTCATTCCTCAATCTTCACTTGATGGCATCAAGGAATGGTTGAACTCCATGGTTATAAAGTATTATGAAAGAAAAATGAACTTGTACTAGTAGCCAATTTTGAAGACTATTACTGATGATTCAAATAAATTTATTGAATATGTTGGTTAGGAATTTTTGAATATGGAAGGTAGTGATTTTGATTCTAATAATTCGGAATAGTCAGTTCAAGGATATGAACCCTATAATGTAGAAGAGGAATTAGAATAACTCTTCATGTTGTAGGTACCAAATTTAATACCAACTACAATGGCAACATTAAAATTCCCTAGCAATATTTATGTAAAGGAAATTTCCTTTAGATGCAAGGATTTAAAGCACATCAACCATGTGGTGCAGATGATTAAATCCCAAATATGTTTTGTAGCAATGAAAGAGTCTGAAAAGGAACAGAGAGCTACATTGGTGACTCAAGAGAAACTTCATCTTTCAAAAAACAAAGCCAATTAGGCTAGCAGATGTGTGGATCAGGCCAACATTTGGTGGAAGAGGAAGAAAGATGACTGGAACTCTAGAGGCCCACCATACTGGATTTCGATATTCAACCATGAGAGAAGAAGAGAGAGTTGATATCATGTATCAAAACATTAAGCATGCATTCTTCTAGCCAGTGGAGAAGGAGGTGATTACTTTGCTTCATTTTCATTTGCATAACCATATCAAGGCATGGGAACTAAGAAGACCAAGGATGTCGAGTTTTATGTGGAGGTAATGGATGTGGTCCAAAATTTAGGAGGGGCAAGAAGGTCAATGTATTATTTTTAACCTTAAGAGAGTATGACTTGGGAAAAAGGAATTTGATATGGCTATTATTTTTAAAGACTTCAAGCAGGATGTACTCTGCATTGACGCTATTCCTCAATATTCACTTGATGGCATGAAGGAATGGTTGAACTCCATGGATATAAAGTATTATGAAAGAGGAATGAACTTGAATTGGTGGCCAATTTATTGAAGATGGTGGTTGGGAAGTTTTGAATATGGAAGCTAGTGATTCTGATTCTAATAATTCAGAAGAGTCAGAACAAGGATATATGAGTTCCCTCTAATGTAGAAGAGGAATCAGAATAAGATTTTATGTAGCCACCATCAAGAGTGTTACAAGCCAACAAGATGGAGGGAATTCTTATATAAGGATAATTTTCAATGTAGCAAGTATTGGCTTTAATACCAACTACAATGGCAACATTGAAATTCCCTAGCAGTCTTTATGTTGAGGAAATTTCCTTTAGATGCAGGGATTCAAAGCACATCAACCACATGTGATAAAAATGATTAAATCCTAGAGACGATATGTAGAAATGAAAGAGTCTGAAAAGGCAGATAGAGCAACACTGGTGACTCGAGAGAAACTTCAACTTTCAAAAAAAAAGTCAATTAGGCTGGAAAACGTGTGGATCAGGCCAACATTTGGTGGAAGAGGAAGAAAGATGACTGGAACTCTAGAGGCCCACCATACTATATTTTGGTATTCAACCATGAAAGTAGATGAGATAGTTGATATCATGAATCAAACCATTAAGCATGCATTCTTCTAACCAGCGGAGAAGGAGATGATTACTTTGCTTCATTTTCATTTGCATAACCATATCAAGGCATGGGAACCAAGAATACCAAGGATGCTTAGTATTATGTGGAGGTAATGTATGTGGTCCAAACTTTAGGAGGGACAAGAAGGTCAATGTATGATTGGTGCAGGAGGACCATTCAATAGGTTTTGTTCATCAAGGCAAATAAGGAGTAGAATATAGGATTTTGAGTTTTGTATTAAAATAAAGTCTATGAGACCATTCTATTATGAATTTAGTCATATTTGAGCTGTATTAGGTTTTTAGGAGGTTGGGTTTTTCAAAAAGTGCAAAATGTTTAAAAATTGCAAAAATATGCAAAATTTGCAAACTCAAACGTTGTAAAATTGTAAAATTTGCATTATGGAGGGAATGTGAAGAGTCAAACAAATTCAAAGGTCAATTAGGAAGGTGAATCAGTTTTTATTTGGTGGGAAAGAGTTTAAAAATACGGAGAACTCGAATTTAAGGTTGGATTTTGTGATTTGAAGAAGCAAAAACAATAAAAACTCAGAATTTTCCATAATTTTTTATATTTTCAGCTGTAGTAGTAGATTGTACGGCCTATATTTCAATTAGTTTATTTAGATTTGTTGATATTTGCATATTATATGGATTTTAATTTCTTTTGAATCTATTTAGAAAGTTTTCCATAATGTTTTGTGCATTTTATCATTAATTTACTAAAACCGACCGAAACTTGTACATTTGAAGGTTTTGAGTCAATAAAAATGGATTTTTGACCCATTCCTCTTTCTGTAGCCTCTGTAACTTGAGGAATTGGTCTGCACTAACATTATTAAGGTGTGGAAATGATGTGTTAGTGTTGGGGAGGTCTGAAATTGAGATGGGTGTGAAACCCGTGTGTGTAAAAGTGAGTTTTCTTTAAGAAAAATGGTGGTTTTGAAGAGTCAAATTATGTTTTTGTGTAGGGAAGAATTATTTTATGATTGTTTGAGCTTTTTTATGGTATTAAAAACTTGTTTGAGTAATTTTTAGATTGTGGTTAGCTTTGGAAGTATCATTTTCAATAAATCCCTAAGGTTTAGGCTACAATAGAGGGTTTTGTGGTTTACCCATTGTAGGGTGGTATAACTGAGATCTGATTGTGGATTTTGAAGTTTTGAAACCTTATAATTTCTACCCCAAGAGTTGGTAAGGTTTGGATAAGTTTAGAGTATAGACCCTTTGTTCAATCGGATTTATCCCTTAAGGGTCCAAAGGGAAAAATGGCTGCAAAATTCAGCATGAGGTTACTCAGACACCGTGATGCTTAGAAAATTATTGTATGATCCTATGTGATTGTGTTGGGCCCCTCTACAATAACCTCTCTTAGTTTTCGTTATCTCAGAGTGGTTTTCCCGTGGTGTCTAGTTTTTAGTTGATGGAAAATGTGTCAAATGGACGCAGTGGAAAGTTGCAAGGTGGTGCAACTTTCATTCTACAATTTGTGTGACCAAACAAACTATTCCAATGCATCTGAATAGGGATTTTTACACTAGGAATGGTCCTCTTTCACACCTAAACATGCGAAATCGATCCGAGCTATGTTCAATTGGATCAATCCCTTAAGGGTCCAAAGGGCAAAATGGCTGCAAACTTCAACATGAGGTTACTTAGACATCGTGATGCTTAGAACTTCTTGTCTAATCCTATGGGATCATGTTGGGCCCCTCTATAATAATTTATCTCGATTTCCGTTATCTTGGAGTGGTTTTTCCGTGGTGTCTAGTTTTTAGTTGATGGAAAAAGTGTCAAATGGAAGTAGTGGAAAATTGCAAAGTAGTGCAACTTTCAGTCTGCAACTCGTGTGACCAAATAAATTATTCCAACACATCCAAATAGGCATGTTTATTCTAGGCATGGTCCTTTTCACACCGAAACACACAGAATCGCTCTGAGCTAAGTTCAACTGGATCGATCCCTTAAGGGTCTAAAGGGTGAAATGGTTGGAAACTTTAGCATGAGGTTACTCGGACACCGTGATAGTTAGAAACTTCTCGTCTAATCCTATGGGATCATGTTGGGCCCCTCTACAATAACCTCTCTTTTTTTTTTATCTCAAAGTGGTTTTCCCGTGGTATCTAGTTTTCAGTTGATGAAAAAAGTGTCAAATGGAAGCAGTGGAAAGTTGCAAAGTGGTGCAACTTTTGTTCTGCAACTCGTGTGACCAAACGGATTGTGTCAATGCATCTGAATAGGAATTTTACACTAGGACTGGTCCTCTTTCATACCCAAACACGCGGAATTGCTCTGAGCTACATTCAACCAGATTGATCCCTTAAGGGTCCAAAGGGAAAAATGGCTACAAACTTCAGCATGAGGTTACTCAGACACCGTGATGCTTAGAAACTTCTCATCTAATCCCATGGGATTGAATTGGGCCCCTCTACAAGAACCTTTCTCGGTTTTGGTTATCCCAGAGTGGTTTTCCCGTGGTTTCTAGTTTTTAGTTGATGGAAAAAGTTGCAAAGTGGTGCAACTTTCGTTCTACAACTCATGTGACCAAATGGATTGTTGCAACACATCCGAATAGGCATGTTTATGCTAGGAATGGTCCTCTTTTGCACCCAAACATGTGGAATTGCTCTAAGCTACGTTCAACCAGATCGATTCCTTAAGGGTCTAAAGGGAAAAATGGCTACAAACTTCAACATGAGGTTACTCGGACACCGTGACACTTAGAAACTTCTCGTCTAATCTCATGGGATCGCGTTGGTCCCCTCTACAATAACCTCTCTTGGTTTTTATTATCTTTGAGTGGTTTTTCCGTGGTGTCCAAATTTTAGTTGATGGAAAAAATGTCAAATGGAAGCAGTGGAAAGTTGCAAAGTGGTGCAACTTTCGTTCTGCAACTCGTGTGACCAAATAGACTGTCGAACACATCTGAATAGGCATGTTCATGCTAGGCATGGTCCTCTTTCTCACCCAAACATGTGGAATCGCTCTAAGCTACGTTCAACTAGATTGATCCTATAAGGGTTTGAGTGTAGTATGTTGAAATAGGCCATTCCACCTATTTTTCAGGCTGTGTCTCGGTGATATGGGCCTGATATAAGTAGGATAGGTAGTAGGAATAAGAAAATAGCATTATTAAGGGAATTGGAAGAGATTACTAACACTGCCTCTGTTGAAAATTCAAAATTGGGGCCCCTTAAAAGCAAGGCTAGAAGAGGTGAAAAGAACAAATTGATTGAAAATAAGTTAGAATAGGTTGCAAATAGGGTGAGATTGTGGAGTTTGATGTGTTCAAAATGTCTACAAAGACAGGGAGGTCAAAAGTATGTTATGGCATGACATGCCCTAGTTGGGAAAATAGGGATTTTGAATGAAAAAGAGAGGTTTGAGGGAGTAAATGTGGGTAAAGTCAAGGGGAAACATAATTTGGTGGTCAATTAAGTTTGTGCAAGAAAACTAAAGAGTGTTGGAATAGGTTTTGAGGTCTAGGTTTAGGATTTCTATTCATCGGTTTGGCCAAATTATTTTGGAGGGGGGTTCAATTCATTTTGGGTTCGTTGGTACAAAAAACATGTAAAAAAAAATATACATCTATGCAACCTAGAAGCATGAATTAGGATTAGAATCACATATCATCATATAAACAACAAAACCATGATAAACTTGAATGTCATTTAAAACAACAAAATTGCCAAAATAATGTGTTTATAACCTACAAAAAAATGTGAATAAAATCACACTGGTTTTCGTGTGAAAGAAAACCATGAGACCATAGCTTGTTGCTTACTATTATGCTTTGATAGATTTTTTCCAAGCATCCATAGCTTGTTTGAAAGTAATTTTTTTAGGCTTTTAGCCATAGCAGCAAGGCAGTAAATTGTTTTATAAAATGCTTTGGTAGAAATGTATGAAAAATGTGGTAGCATAGACAAGGCAGTGAACTGTTTGAAAAAATGCCTCAAAGAAATGTGGTTTCATGGTGATGGAATGGCATGATGAATTCCATGACAAGAAAATTTCTATGGATTGTCATGGCATTCCATCACCAATGAGACCACATTTCTTTGAGGCTTTTTTTTCAAACAGTTCGCTGCCTTGTCTATGCTATTGCTTATTATTATGCTTTGATAGATTTTTTCCAAGCATCCATAGCTTGTTTGGAAGCACCTATTTTAGGATTTTAGCCATAGAAGAAAGGAGGTGAACTGTTTGATAAAATTCTTTGGTAAACATGTATGAAAAATGTGGTAGCATAGACAAGGCAGTGAATTGTTTGAAAAAATGTGTCAAAGAAATGTGGTCTCATGGTGATGGAATGCTATGAAAATCCATAGCAATTTTCTTGTCATGGAATTCCATCACCATGAGACCACATTTCTTTGAGGCATTTTTTTCAAATAGTTCATTGCCTTGTCTATGCTATTGCTTACTATTATGCTATGACAGATTTTTTCCAAGCATCCATAGCTTGTTCGAAAGCACCTATTTTAAGCTTTTAGTCATAGCAGCTATTGGTGTAATTAATTATTTAATTACACTTTAGCATAAGTTTACTTAGGCATATTTTATTTCCTAGGTTAATTATTATCCTTAACTTGTTGAGTTGTCTTTTTGCTCAAGATAAGATTAGGTTTGTGTTTTCTTGCTTTATTGCATGATTTCCTTTTTGAAGGCTTTTGTAGTATTTGTAAAACAATTACTTTCAATAATCATTATGCTGGTTTTAGCTTGCACAAATTTGCTCTAGGGCTTTATAGAAAATATCTTCTTTTTTGTTTTGAATATATGTTGCATGTGATAGGTGATTGCTTGCAGGTGATTCTTGGGGACTGTGAAGTTGGTTTTTCAACTTCTACATGGTATCAGAGCTCTAGACATGTTGTTGCCTATTCGTGATCTGAAGATATTCTCTCACAACATCTTTTCCTGTGCAAGGGTTTCAAGTCAGACTATTTTTTTGTGGATCTGGGGTTACACACTTTTTCTATGTATTTTTGGGCCAAACAGACGTCGCCATCGCGATCAGAGCACCCAAAAACCCCAGAAACACCTTTCATTTCGTCAATTTTGGCCATAGTTGAAAAAAAGGAAAAAAAATTAGCCCCAAGGTCGTACGGTCCCAAGGCACAGTTTTCGAGGCTAAAAATTTTCAAAAAAATTAAAAAAACCAAAAAAAACAAAGGTTTTTTTTAAAAAAATTGCACAGCCATTTTAAATCAACTTTGTCGCCCTCTCGCCACTAGGCAGCCATCAACCACCAGCACTTCCACCTATCTACACCACTGCTCTGCTCCGCCTTAGCCCCTAAGGGCTGTGAGCGCTAGTCCACGGTCACCTTATGGACCAAGAGCTAGCATTCACCAGCCTCGGCGGGCCCATTCATTAGTCGGCGGTCTTATTGCAACCGGGGGCCAACCCTTGGCCCCTCTTCTGCGCACAGGTGGTCACATCCGTGACCAAGCGCTTTATTCTTCATCCCTGGTAGATTTTTTAAAAGAACCCTAGCAGTGCCTGGTCACATGAGCGACTGAGGGCCGAACCAAAGAAGCTATTTTTTTGCACCTGTTTAGCATTTAAAGTGCCTTTTATAGACCTTTTTTTCATTTGCTCGTAACTTTTGCAAACAGAGGTCTTTTTTTGAAAACGAGATATTACCAAAAAGCTGATTCAATGATGGATCTAGTGTTGTAGGTCTTTTTTCTATTTTTTTTGTTTTGGTGCCTTTTTTGCTTGTCAAAGCCAGAAGTTGTTGTTTTCACTCTGGGAGGCATAACTTTTGTGTCCTAGCTTTGTTTTTCAAAAACAAATAGTCATTGGAAAGATGGTTCCATCCTCTTCTCAGATCTAAGACCTATTTTTTGCAAAAATTTCTCTAGGTATCTATTTTTTTGTTAGAACTCAGCCCTTACTTTCTAAGTTATTTTCTTGGGAAACGTACAATTAGGAGATTTTTTTAGATGAAAGAGGAATATTTTTTTATTTGAGAGTTTATATTGCTATTTTCTATCATGGATACACATAAAATTGCACCCCTTACTCCACTCAACTATTTTGGTTGGAAAAAACAAATGGAGATTCACTTGAAACATAAAGGGTTGTACAGGGTAACCATGGGTATAGAAATTGAACTTACAGGTGCTACTGAAAAGAGAAAGTGGTTTAATAGATGTGATGAAGCTTATAGTACATTAGGTATGTCTCTTTCATCTAACCTTATTTTTCACATTGAGTCTTGCACTACACCCACTGAGATCTGGACCACTTTAGAGTCTTTGTTTGGGAAGCAGGATACTATGAGAGGGTTTCAGTTAGAGAATGAGCTTATTAGCTTAAATCCCAGGGATTTTGACAGATCCAGATTTTTCACCAAACTCAAGTCTCTTAGATTGCAATTGTCATAGTGTGGTGTTCAAAAGGAAGACTCTCAGTTGATATTGTCCATTCTTTCTAAGCTTGGACTAGATTATTCAGTTTTTGTATCTACCTTTTATGCCACTAGGGATGCACTTGGTACGAGATTCACTATGCCATCTCTTGATGAATTTTCTTCATCTCTCACTCAAGAGAAAGCTAAGTTAGCTAGCATGGGCACCGTGAAACCTTCTTCCTCATCACAGGAACTTATTGCATCACAAGAGCCCAAAGATCATAAGGCTTCTACAGGCAAAGGCAAGAAACAGAAACAAAAGGATTCCAAACCTCATGAGCAATAGAAGGATTCCTTAGATTCATCCTCCTCTTCTAAGGGGAAATCATCTAGGAAGGAGAAGACTACATGTGCATATTGCAAGAGGTAAGGACATGTAAAACATAATTGTTACAAGAAGGACACTGATGAGCTAAAACATCTTCTTCAGAAACATCAGATTGATTTTCCTTCTAGGATTTCTGCATCATCTTCTTCTTCATAACAACATAACACAGGCACAACTAGTTTACATACTTCATCAAATATGAAAGGACATGCTCTTTGTGCTTCTTCAAGTATTGGATCAAGGAGATGGCTTCTAGATTTAGGAGCATCTCATCATATGGCATCTTCACAGACTATGTTCACTTCCTTCGAGCCTTGCACTGTCTCTCATTTTGATGGGAAACAACACTTACATGATTGTTATAGGGAAGGGGTCTATTAGTTTTTGGGACCACTCCTTTCAAGATGTCTTTTGTGTCCCTCACTTGACAAACAACCTTCTTTCCATTTAGCAGATCACACATGGAGGCATTAGGAGATCTGTCGAGTTCACACCTAATTTGGTTATCATCAAAGAGTTGGAGAGTACAGTAGTTATTGCTACTAGGATAGTGGATCACTCATCTCGATTGTATTCCTTCACCAATTTGACTACTGATGGTACTTTTTTTCCTACAGCTGTTCCTCACACTTATAGTGTGCGTCATCACTTAGAGGAGAGATTTGGCTTCTTGAACATTGGTGTTCTCACTTCGAATCTTGTTCTCGAGCCTTCCATTCCATCTCCTCCCCCTCCTATTGCTATTGTTGTGGCTACCGATGTGGCTTCTTCTATTTTAGTGTAGCAGGATCCAGTTGATCATACATCTTTGGAGGTTTCTATTGAGTCTTCACCTACTTTGACTTCTTCATTGGTTGAGGTCACACCTGCTTTTGTGGAGACATCTTGGGCTACACCTACTTCACCTTTAGAGATTTCTTTCATTCGGCCTCCTCCCTCTCACTTCTTTCAAAAGATGTAGTTTCTTCAGTTCTTTTGTAGTTATTTCATTATGAGGGGGATTTGTGGTCTCTTCTTTGCTCTCTTATGGGGAGGTTCTTTCATGTATCTTTGTGATGGATGGTGTCCTTGGGGGGTCTTATGTAGTCCTCCATCTTTCATCACTTATTTAGTTGCATTCTATTTTTGGGAGGAGTTTTGTTCCCATGTGGTTTTCTCCTTTACTCTGTTTGATTTAGTTTGCATTGCATTTGTAAATGAGTACCTGATCAGGCCTTGTTGTCGGGACTCATCTCTTGCATAATAATTTGCTTCTCCCTAAGTTGAACTTATGGGGGGGTGTTGGTGTAATTAATTATTTAATTACACTTTAGCATAAGTTTACTTAGGCATATTTTATTTCCTAGGTTAATTATTATCCTTATATTGTTGAGTTGTATTTTTGCTCAAGATAAGATTAGGTCTGTGTTTTCTTGCTTTATTGTATGATTTCCTTTTTGAAGGATTTTGTATTATTTGTAAAACAATTACTTTCAATAATCATTATGCTAGTTTTAGCTTGCACAAATTTTCTTTGAGGGTTTACAAAACATCTCTTATTTTTTGTTTTGAATATCTGTTGCATGTGATAGGTGATTTCTTGCAGGTGATTCTTGGGGACTGTGAAGTTGATTTTTCAACTTCTACAGCAGCAAGGCAATGAACTATTTGTTAAAATACTTTGATAGACATGTATGAAAAATGTGTTAGCATAGACAAGGCAGTGAACTCTTTGAAAAAATGACTCGAAGAAATGAGGTCTCATGGTGATGGAATTCCATGACAATCCATCACCATGGCACTCCATCACCATGAGACCTCATTTCTTTGAGGCATTTTTTCAAAGAGTTCACTGCCTTTTCTATGACATTGCTTACTATTATGCTTTTGATAGATTTTTTCCAAGCATCCATAGCTTATTCGAAAACACTTGTTTTAGGCTTTCATCCATAGCAACAAGGAAGTGAACTATTTGACAAAATGATTTGGTAGACATGTATCAAAAATGTTGTATAGACAAGGAAGTGAATTGTTTGAAAAAATGCCTCAAAGAAATGTGGTCTCATAGAATGCCATGACAAGCAAATGCAATTGGCAGCTGCTCCTACTTATTAGTTATGCAATGTGAAGTAATTGCATAATCGCTTAGGTTGAATTTGTAAATACTATATTGGAATTGAAATTTTGTCATCTATCAGCATCTAGTTATTAGTTATGCAATGTGAATCAATGCTTTGAGTTTCAAAGATGTGCAATGCAATGTAATCAACGATATGAATATAAACTACACAAATCTATTTTTTACAATTTCTTAGTTAAACTCTTTATTTTATTTTCTCTCTATATCTCTATGCTATGGAAATTCCTTTACATTTTTTAAAACAAATTTTTATCTTTTGTTCTACTTTTTTTTACCTTTTTTTTAAAAATATGATTTTAAAAAAAAAAATTCTAGACTTTTTCCCGATTTTTTCAAAAAATCTTATACTTTTGGTTTGCTGATTTTTCCCCCAAAAGATATTTGCTGATATGGTATAAACACATATGTTTTTGTAATATCAAGGATACTTTTTGAAACTTCCATGAATTTCTAATCTAAAAGGAAAAGTCTTTTGCCTAATCTGTATGTAGCCATGCTTTTCACATTGTCAAAAAGAGAAAAACTTCCTGAATGATGCAAAGGCATGGCCAAGCAGTTCTAACTCTTCGCATGAGAGAAGAGAGATGTTGGAGAGTACATCAAGTCAGTGAGAACAAAAGTGTAATGTATTTTATTTTGTATTATTCCTCTGTTTCTCTATAGATGTGTCATAAATTCTTAGTTCAAATATGGACACCATAAATCAATAAAAAAGATTTGTATTAACCAAATAGCCATGTACGCATACATCAATATATGTCGATATAAGTATAAAGTATAGCTACAAAATAGAAATATAGGCTTGCGAGAATGCCATATAGGCATACAATGTCAAATATATCAAATACAAAATATGTACAAAATTGCCATGTCTAGGCATACAACAAAGGGATCTGGAATCAAAATTCATTTCTCTCCATGCTCTAGAAATAAATTTTTTCCCTTTGCTTTGTAATCTGATGGCGATAAGTCTGTCACTCATTTTTGTTGTGCTCAAGGAGTGCTCCTGCTACTCCTCCTAGAGTTTAGCTCCTTGTGAAGTTTTAACTATTACAATAAGAAGTAAAGACATTAATATATAGAAATTACATTATAAAAAATGATATATTTAACAAAATATTCACTTACGGCCATCTCACAATCACTCTCCATGATGGAAATATTTGTACGCCGATGTTGAGGCATGCTCAAGCCCTGTATAAACCATCCAAATAGGAATTAAACTATGAATCAATAATGGTTTGATTTTTCACTAGAACTAACATCTATAACAATGAATGTAAATTGAAATTTAGTAATTTTCCTTATACCTCCCCTATCAGAGCCATCGAGGATTGTATAGTGGATAAAACACCAATATCCATTTCCCTCACAACATTTGGAGGTGTTTCCACAACCAACATCTGAAAATAAAATAACAAATTATTCAATCACAAAAGAGTTACAATAGCGATCCACATCGCATGACTTATAATGTATGAGATCTAATGAACAAAATTTTGAGTACAAGTATTAAACTATATATTTCTAATTATCATGCTTACTATTTTCCCTATTCATATATTTTTGATTATCATGCTTACTATTTTTCCTAGCTAAAGCAAATTGAGTGGAAGGGTGCCTTGGTGAATGATGAAAGAGTGGATTGTTTAGTGACTCTAATTAGGTTTCTTGTGCATGGATTAGTCATTTTTGTTGATAAATAAAATGTTTGAAGCTTGAGGATGATAAGAAGAAGTATTGAAATGAGTTGGTTTTTTTTTGCCTTGTGGTTTACAAATGAAACAATGTGATTTTTGATGAAAAGAGAAAGAAATTTTAGTTGCTTATTCAATTTTATCTTCTCCTAATTCAATTGGGTCAGATGTTGGTGCAAGAGCACCTAGGTCATCCAATACTATTCAATTTTGCAAAAGGGATGAGTGTTCAAATTTGTATTGAGTCAATAACAAAAGGTCATGGAAAAATGATGTAAAGTGCATGTTCAAGGTCATATGAGGTCTTATTTGAATGTATTTAAGGTTATGGGTAAGTTCTAGGTGGTCAAAATGGGAAAATGCAAACAATGCAATAATGTAATATTGCTAAAAGTTGTTAAATTGAAAAAAATAAGGAAATCAGGCATATTAAGGGTTAAAAGGGGTAGTTCCAACCAATGGAAAGATAGTTATGGAAAAGGAAATATCTTTAAAAGGCATTTAAAGGTGAGAAAAAGTAGAAGTTTGTGTTCTTGTAATTAGATTTTGAAATAAAAATTCACTATTTATGTGTTTGCAACATTACTCCATTGTTTTGTTTTCTTGTGTTGGTAATTTAGGAACACCCAAAGTTAAATCATAGTGTGAATACATGTAAAGAGGAGTTAGTTTCCAATTTCAAGAGTTGAAAGGTTAGTTTTAGGAAACAAAAGAATAAAAGGCAGTTTTCAGTGCCCGACAGAGTCCTTTTAGAAGGAAGTTTGAGAGTCCAATGGGGTTTTTCTTCACTACTCCACAAATGTAGGTCAAGTAAATTGGTGGAGTAGGTTAATTTTAGGATGTTTTTCATGTATTGATGATTGTAAGTGCAGAGAAAAGAAAGAATACCATGGTGGAGTTGCTGCTACACTGGAAAATAGATGATTTTCCTACACAAAGTGATGCTACAGTCATGGGTCATGAATAAATAAAGCTTGCAGAGGCTTGGAAATGATTTAGAAGGTCTTGGTAGACATAGATAATCATGTTCCAGGTGGTGGCTAGAGAAATAGAGGTTTGCAAGAGTATTTTTCACAAAACCCTCCTTGATTTGTGCTTTTACACCCTATAAACGAGGGTTTATTGGATCAGAACATTTTCATGGTTTTAAATCCCTATAAATGGTGAAATATTCAGTTATAATACATGATTGAAGACTATTTTGAGGTTTTGAGTGATTTGGAATGGTTTTGAAGGGGTCTCCTTTGTAAACAGGCTTAATCTACTAGCCTTTCTTTAAAGGATAGTATGAAATCTGATGATTTTCTTTATGTCCAACGTCTAAGAACTTTGATATGTTGTGATTTGCTAGAAAGTGTTTCTAAATGTGCATTGATATTTTTAATAAGCTTTGAGATAGGAATGTAACTACACGATTTAATGGTTGATAGACCTACTAGAGGAATATGATATTGTTTGATCAAAACAAAGATGTTTGTTTAAACAGTGGAAAGGATGATATTGAGTGCTTGGTTACTATCAAAATAATGATATGATTGATGTTACTAAATTTGGTTAAGGTTTATAAGACAGGTTTGGTGACTTTGATAGTTGGATGGGTGAATATTATGAAGCCTTTTGGCAAAATTGGTGATTAACCACAAGATGGTAATCAAGATTCTGTTGTAGCAGGAGTTTGTAATCTGTAAATAGACTACTGCAGTCAAAATGTGGCGAGTACAATGCTTGATAATAGACTGATAATACGGAGGTATGGTTTAGTTGATTTGTTTCCTTGGTGAATAAATGAAAGGATGAATTGTTCAAGTGTTAATAATCAGGTTTATGTTGTTTTTATGGTGGCTAAGAATGATGTGAATCTAATTGATTAAGTCAAAGTTTTCTAATATGGTTTTTTCTTTGAATGAGTCAATTGGAATACTGATTAATGGAATGATGAATGATAGCCTATGGAATGGCTAAGAGAATTTGAGTGGATTTTGGTTGAATGAAAAGTAGATTTCTGATGAAATTATATTTGATCTTCTCCTGATTCTATTTGGGGTTGAAATCCCTTGAAGAAATGATGTTGATGGTGTTTTTTGGATGCTCTAAATCAGATGTACCCTGATCATTGAGTGTTTTGATATGATGCTCTGCATCACTAACTACCTTGTCTATGCTATTGCTTACTATTATGGTTTCATAGATTTTTTCCAAGCATCCATAGTTTGTCGTGCTGATGCACCTTTGCAAGCACATGCCTCCATGTGAAGTAATTGCATTGTGCTGATTATGTTGAATTTCTAAACAACTATATTGTATAGTTGAAATTTTGTCATCTATCAACATCTAGTTATTAGTTATGGAATTTGAAGTAATGCTTTGAGTTTGAATGATGTGGAATGCAACGTAACCAATAATATGAATATAAACTACACAAATATATTAAGTAGAATTCATTAGTTAAGTTCTCTTTATTATATTACCTTCGTGTACGTTTGAGTAAATCCATTGGAACTAGGAGGCATTTTCTTGAAACCTCTAATATTAGCTTGTTCAACATCCAAAATCACATATTAAAATACCATTCGTAAAACAATGCTATTAACATGTAATAAATTTATAATTGTTTACTAGTTACACACCCCATTGATAGGTGTACTGCATAAATAAGTAGGTGGAGGATCGGTGTATCCAATCTCAACACTGTGACCTACAATTTTATTAAAATAATAAAGCTAAATTAGTTAATCTTGCATTTCAGAATCAAAATTTAATAAATTAAATTCAATGAACATGCTGACTTTTACCTGACTATCAATGCCATATGCATGATGCAAAATGTTAGCCATCCTCTCCATCCCTGTAGCAGCATACAGATCCTATGTAGTAGCATATGGATCTTGCATAGTAGTCTCCTGAGTGTCAGTGGGGTCATATGAACAAGTCGCCCCGCAAGATTGACACACATGGGTTCAAAGGCCACCACCTAAAGACTCCCTTGGATTGTGCTATACAATAGGGCTAGTATGATGGATGACACTCTAGGTCAAAGTGTTGATCACCTGCAATGTCTCTATGTCAGCACTCTCCTTCACAATGGCAGGCATAACAATGTGCTCACGAGGCAGCCTAGCGAGAGGTCATCTCCCTTTCCGCGCAGGATCCGATTGTGCACAGGGCCTATCCTGATCCGACCCCCCACCTCTCCCCTGGAACTCCCTCATATCAAAATAATTTGGGATTTGGTTCAATACAAACTCATTGTATAGTTTCCTAAGAAAATATTGGGGGACTTCACAATTGTTGCACGGTGGGTAATCAAAGACCAAGTACTACCTATCATAAAAATGGTATAAAAACGGTTCCTAATCTCTTGGTGGTGGCACCAATCAATAGGAAACCTCTTCACATTAAGGTTAATATTTTGATTTGTTCTAGGGTTAGTGAATAAAGAGCAAAAATCACCTTTAGTAATTTTAAAATCTTTTACTTTTTTATATGATAGTTTATCTGCATAATATGCCCTAACTGCCTGCCTCCTATCTTGCCATCCCGTTATTTGTTGGGTTATTGAATCTACATTTTTTAAAATCTCTTTCATTGAATTTGCTAGGGTCATTCTTTCTATGGTTGAAGCATTTGGATCACTCAACCTACTGATAAGATCCTCAATTTGTTTTTTGTTCTCAATTTCACTCCTCAAATTTTGTTGAGTGCCAGGAGGGTGTTGAGTGATTGGTGGGGGAGGTTGATTTTGTTGAGGATTTTCCTATTCTTCTTGTTGAGGATTTTGAGGATTTGTAGGATCATTTGCATCTCCTACAATTTTTTTTAAAAATCAAATCTAACCTAAAACAAACAAAATCAACTTGAAACTAAGAAATTCAAAACAAATAGCAAACAATACTTACCTCCTGCACCTCTTCATCATTGTGGCACCATCTTTGCAAAGAAAAAGCAACTATTGTTGATGAATTTTGTAGAATTCCTCCTCCTAGAATGCGAGCGCGAAAATGAGGGTTTTTGCCCATGGGCAGAGCAAGAAAATAGACAACAGAAAATGAATCACTTTCACTTTTTTTTTTCTATTAAAAGGACATAACGCAAGCACGTTAAATGTCCTCGCATTATGTCATTTTCAAAAAAAAAATTGAATTGGCCACAAAAGTGTAACCCAACTTCATGCACCCACCCTGTGAGCTTCTCTTCTTAGCTCATCAAGCGCAGCTAATTCATTCATCCTATTCTACATCTCATCACAAATGCCAGTATCATATTCCTGTATGAACTTATACATTTTCATCAAATTATTTTGTGGGATCCTGGCCTCCACTCCATACACCAAGCTGAAAGGGGAATACCCAATAGCTTTCTTGATTTTGGTTCTATTTGCCTATAATGCTAATTGCAATTTTGAATCCCAAGCCTTCTTGTTCTTGTCATGAGATCATTTAATGATCTTCATAAGGATTTTATTATTGGACTCAACTTGTTCATTTCCCTGGGGGTGATATGGAGATGAATATGATACATTTATACCATGCTTGCTACAAAATTCCTTGAATTCTTTAGATCTAAAGCACATAGCATTGTCTATGACAATTCTTTCAGGAACACCAAATCTGCTTAAAATGTTCTTCATGAGGAAATTAATTACTACTTTGCTAGTGGCTTTCTTGGTGGGGATGGCCTCAACCCACTTTATGAAGTAGTCAGTAGAAACCAAGATCCAAGCATGTCCTCCATTGGACTTCATCGCCATCTCTCCACTAAAATAAATACCCCACTATTGGAAGGGGGTTGGCACTGAGACTGGTCTAAGTGGTAAATTACCTGAGAATTTTAGTTTTCCTGTAAATTTCTGACATACATCACACTTTTGCACAAGCTGGTGTGCATCCTTGAATACTATAGGCCACCAAAAGCCAGCCCTCAACACCTTGTTTGCTATTGTATTGGTCATATAGTGACCTCTGCACAGTCCTTTATGCATTTCAATCAAAAGATATTCCACTTGGTCACCATCCACACATCTGAGGAGCACACCCTCTGGGCTTCTCCACCAGAGTTCACCATCAATGATAACATACCTGATTGCATGTAACTTCAAGGTTCTTCTTTCATTCTTAGGAATGCCATCTAGGCATTTCATGGTCTGCAAGTATTCAACTATCCTTTGGTACCAACCACATGTTTGCATATCACAAATGGGAGAGACATTCTCCAACTCCACTTCATTAATTTGATTAACTTCCAGGTTAGATTCAACCATAACCTTAGCTAGTCCCTGGCCCCTTCCTAGCTTTGTAATTTGAATGTCTATGTTAAATTCCTAAATCCTATTTATCCATCTACATCTTCTTCCCATAGTTTCTTGTTGAGTAAAAATGTCCTTGACTGTTGCGCTTGGGATGTAAGTCACCACCATTGCACTAGTCAAATATGTCTTGAAATTCTTGGCAGCCTTAACTAAAGCAAAAGCCTACTTCTCAATGGTATCATATTTCATCTTGGATGCTTGCAAAGATTTACTAAAGAAGGAAATTGGTTGTTCATAACCCTCATCATTTTTTTGCAACAAGACTCCACCTATAGTGTAAAAAGAGGCAAATGTAAATAATTGGAAAGGATTGGCATAATTTGGAGTTTTAAAGATAGGTGTAGCCTTAATAACATCTTTGATAGCTTGAAAAGCTTGAAGAGGCTCTTCTGACCATGCCACCTTTTCTCCTTTCTTGAGCATCTTTCAGATAGGTCTAACCATTTATGCAAAATTAGTGGCAAACCTCCTTAGAAAATTTATCTGCCCAAAGAAAGATTGAATTCCTTTGACATTCCTTGGTGGTGTAATTTTGTCTATAGCTGTTACTCTTTTAGGATCAATCTTGATTCCTTCCTTCGAGACAATATGACCCAATGACTTTCCCTCTTTAACTCCAAAATCATACTTCTTTGGATTCAACGAGATGCCATTCTCCAAAGCTCTAACAAATATTTGCTCAAGGTGTGAGCACTGATCCTCCTCTTTCGTACTATGGGCAGTAAGATCATCCTATTAGATTGCAAGGAACAAATCTATAAAATTGGCAAAAGCCATGTCCATAGCCCTCTAGAAAGTAGCACCAACATTTACCAAATTAAATGGCATCCTGACATAAACATAAGTCCTCCATGGGGTTGTAAAGGTTGTTTTGTATTGCTCTAATTCCCTAACAATGACCTAGTTGTAGCCAAAGAACCCATCCATCATGGAAACTAGTTCACAACAAGTGACTTTTTGTAGCATTGCTTCCATGTTGGGTAATGGGTAATTATCTTTCAACGATACCACATTGAGGTTCCTGAAGTCTACAAATAGTCTTAAGTCGCCATTCTTCTTTTCGACAGGAGCTAGGTTGGACACCCATGAGGAGTGTCTTATAGGTTTGATAATTCCTGCATCAATTAATTTGGTGATCTCCTCTTGCATTTTGGGCCTTAATGTATGATTAATAGGCCTTTTTTTCTGCCTAAATGGTTTTGTGTCAGGCTTTAGTGGAATTTCATGCCAAAATAGCTCCTCTTTGTAGGATTTCAAATCATTGTAAGACCATGTGAACACATGTCTATACTTCCATAACAATGCAATCAACACAGTCCTTACATGTGGTTTCATTCTTTTCCCTATATATACCTTCTTAGGAGCATTTTTGTTCCCAAATTGATTTCCTCTAAGTCCTCTTTATGTCCACTCAATTGCTTAACATTGGATATATCTGGGCCATCAAAAACCCTCTCAAGTGCAACTAAACCTTTAGGAATTTTAGTGGTCTTAAGCTGGATTACCTCATTACCAAATAGTGTCTCCTTTCTATCCACTTCTACCACATGTGAGCTGAAATCAGTCTCTTGATTCTCATATCTGTCCACACAATGTAGGAATCTCAATATGTCATTGTCATCATTGAACACCTACCAATTGCAGATGTTGTTAGGTACTACTGGCCTTTTTTGTACCTCAATTCTTGAGACACCATCAAAAGTTACATCATCGAGCTTGACTGCAATATTAGCCAACAAATCTGCTTTGACATTATTTCCTCTTTTTACCCAATCTATTCCAAAGGAATCAAATGATTCAATAGTATCCCATACCTCATTCCTATACTACCTCAACCTTTTATCCTTAGTAACAAATCTAGACCTAACTTAGGATACTACTAGCTCAGAGTCCCCAAATAATTTTAACAACTTTATTCCATGCTTAGAAGCTAATTTTAGACCGAGTAACAAGGCTTCATATTCGGCCACATTATTGGTACATACAAATTGTAGCAAGAAGAGTATTTGAACATCTTACCTTGATGGGAGATAAGAATGACCCCAACACCTGAACCTTCTTTTAAACATGCTCCAACAAAATAGAGCATCCATTGGGCACCTTCCTGGGATGTTTGTGAGATTTCCCTAGCAATTGGAGTAGGCTTAGCTTCTTCCTTTGCTTGTTTTAACTCTTCTAGATAGAAAGTGTCAAGCCCTATGTCCACAACATTAACCATCGGGGGCTCCTCTGATTCTTTAACTAGATCAATCATATGTAGAAACCTTGATTCTTTGGTAATTTTAACATCCTTCTGGTCAATGGAGAATGTGGAAAATGATAAATCACATTGCATACTTCCCCCCGTGGAGGCACACCATTTTCTAGATAGCAGCATCCCATAAGTCGGGGGAATTTCCACTACTTTAACACTCATGACTAACTCCTTTTCAAGAAATGTAACCAGTCTATATGGAACCTCATAGATTACACCAATGACAGTGAACTCCCTTGAATCCATGGCATAACATTTTCCATATGTACTATCAACTTTCAAACCCATTTCCTCCATGATCTTAATGGGCATGACATTATTTAAAGCCCCAAAATCTATCATACAATTTCTGACTATCTTTCCATCAATCATTAGACTCAAAAAGAAAGGTTTGACCAAACTTGGGTTTGCTGTAATAGTAGTTCCTAAGTAGATCTCAAGGTTCTCACTGACAATTGCTTCTAGTTCAGTACCTTTTTCTTGACCAACACTTGTGTCAGGTACATCAGCCTCTGCATTGTGCTTATTTCCTCCTGCAATACTATTGATGATGGTCACAATTTTATTTTTATGATTTTCAATCCTCATCATTTCAAGGAGTGGGACTGTGACCTAGATTTGGGATAAGACTTGAAACATGTCAATGGGAGAATAGCTGGGAATCTCAGGAAATACTATTTCCTAGGGAATTGTCTTTTCAACTTGTTTTTCAGTTTTCTAAATAGTGGTTTTCAACTCTTTAGCTCTCGGGTCATGATGTGCAAGCTTAGTATTAGCCTTATCTTTGCTACCTTTCTTAGCCTAGATTCTTATTTCTTTTGGCTCCTTGGGATTTTTTTCTTCATTCTTGTTCTTTGCCTCAGCTCCTTTACTATCCACATTTCATTCTTTTATGAATAAACCTCCAAGATGGCCTTGATTGCCACTCATCACTCTATTCCTCAAGTGGAGATCACTTTGTGCTTGAGCTCTTGTAGCCAACACAACTGTATATCTCTCTATCTCCTCATTTGAAGTTCTTGTCAAAGAAAAGTTTGATGCCTCAAGATTGTAGGCAGTATACTCATCTTCCCTTTCCTCATTTGAAAGTACCTATTGATAGTATACACTTGCTTGTTGCCTTTGTGTATCCACATCTTCTATGTCAACATCATCACTAGAAGAATAACCACCATATTCCAAATCTAACCTAGTCATGAACATATTTGTTGACTCATCTAGATTGCAAGGTGAATAGGATTCTCCTTGATCTTGTTGGTTTTTTGACATAGACCTAGCTACATCACATTGCTATGATGCATGGGGCATCTCACATGCTTCACACCAAGGTAAATCCTCCACTACATTCATGGTATTCTTATGTAGAGGATTAGGTGTAGCTTGGGAATTCTTATAATTATTTTGAATTAGCTTGTGATTATGCCAATTGGTACGATAGGGGAAATCTTGAAGTCTAGGAGGCCTATCATTTCTCTAAAATTAAGGTTTATCAATTTTTTCTTGCTTTTGTAATAGACTAAGAACTTGATCTAATTTCTCATCAGAAGCCACAGTCTTGTTGGATTTCTCATTTTGAGCTTTGGGATTCTTTAGAAGTTTAGGGTCATCTCTCCTTTCTACTTTACCAGAAGCCCTCCTATTGTTCTCAATATTCACAACCATTTTATATGCCTCGGGAAAAGTTCATGGATTATTGTCTTTGAGTAAGTAACAAATCTTAGAATCATAAGCATTGCAGTATGTTACCAAACATGCATCAGCGTTAGGTCTCAAATAAGAGGGTAATCTATTCATAGACTTCTGAAATCTTGTGTTGAATTCAACAACAGATTCATTATGCCCTTTTGTGATGTTATTGAAATCATTCAATCTGAATCTAGGATCAGTTTGGTCCCCATATTGTTCCCTAAAGGCTTGGTAGAATGATTCCTTTGAGTCAATACTTCCATCAGGTAATCCTCTATACCAATCCCTTGCATCCTCAATTAAGGATTGCATAAAATACTTCATTGCTACATCATCTTCCCATAATTTCAATTCCTCAACAAAACTCTAGAAGGCTTTAAGATGATCTTCTTCACTAAGAGCATTATTTCAAATAAATTTAGGGAGATGCTTGACTGGCATTGTTCGAGACAAGATTTGGGTAACCAGGGATGTTATCAAAACACAATTTCTTATACCAGTCATTATGCAATGGCCCTATAGGACACCTATCCCTATGATTATCCTTTTGTTCATCATTTTTCTTATTATGTATTCGATTATGTTCCTTACCTTTCCCATTTCCTTTGCCACCATCATTCTTATTCCTACCTTCTTCCTCATCATCAAAATAAGAACTATTGCTTCTATTTCCACCTCCTCCACCTCATTTATTACCACCTCCCCCTCCACTAGGAGTATGTCCCCTGAGCTTATTTTCATGAGATCCACCATCACTCTTCCCATAACTTGAAGGCTCTAGGGTTGGCATTGACATTTTGAGGAAAGCAATTCTTCTAGACATTTCTGCATTATTTTTCTATCTCTACCCTCCTCAATTCTTCTTGCAATTTCTCACCCTTCAACTGCAACTTCAAGGTTTTAGGATATAAAGGTGCATTAGACAAATTGAGATTGACTTCAGGGCTAATAATAGGTTTCTTAGTTTCTAAGGTAAGGGTATTTGTGTTGGTATTGGTATTAAGAGCATTGGAGGCATTTTACTGGGAATAGTCAACAATCCTTTTCCCACAATCTATGAAGGATGTTTTCTTAGTGGGGTTAGAAGTCTTAGTGGTAGCAATGGTCAATGTGTAGGTGCTAGAAGTAGAAGTTCCCATCGAGATGGTGATTTTTGGAACTTCGGGGATAATTCAAGCAGCTACTTTAGCAACTTTCTCCTTAGCAATCTTTTCTTGAGCAACCTTTTCTTGGGTTATATTTTCTTGAGAATCATTTCCAATAGCTCTTTGCTTAGCATATTCTTCTCTCATTTTCTCTACTCTTTCTTTCTTTTCATCCCTTTCAAGCTGCTTATCCTTGATTCTATCCTCTCTTTCTTTTAGAGCTTGGGATTTCTTTTTCTCTGCTTGTTTAGCCAACCATTCAACCTCTTCATCCAAGGCTTGTATATATTTGTTGACGTCTTCCTCATCTTCGAGGAAATCTCCATACTCACTTTGAGCTGGAGTATGGAATGTTTGATCGATAGCATCTTCCCCAAGGAAAGTAAGTGTTGGTGGACTGGTATTTTCTCCTCTAGGGTTAAAATTTTCCACATGAAATATAGATCCCATCCTGGGTGTTGGTGAGTCTGGGAGCACTTTACTCTTACCCCATAATTCCCATTTGTCTTCTTCTCTAGAAATTATGAGATTATCAGATACTTGTTCAATAGGGAAACTACCTTGTCCTCCCTCAATTTCACCACTATTACTTGAATCTCTAGAGGTATTTACACTAATTACTTCATTATTGAATGTGGGAGATGCTCCAAGAAGAGATTCAAGGGACTTACCAGATTTTGTAGCTTTCTTCTTTGATAGAGGTTGTTTATTCTTTGCAGGCTCAGATTCTGCCTTCTATTCAGGATTTTTCTTCAATTGACTTCTAGTTTTCCTCATGATGCTTGTCAAGCTGTCAAATTTCTCCTTATTAGGTTCTTTACGAGATTTTGTTGCTGCATTGGTGTGAGAAAATTCAGAGTCACCACGGTCTAGGATACTAGGAAATAAGATTTGATTGTATCTAGACTTGTTATTTGCAACTTTAGAGAGAATTTTGATCATAACCCAACTTAAGGTGACATAACTGACCAAAAGTTGACACATGAACAAAAAATGACGTATATAACTTCGAAGAGCGAATGGAAACCTATCTCAATAAATGATGATAAAGACTTGACTCTGATTGCACCAGATCTGCACTAGAGACGCTAAATATTGTGAAATCTCCCCAGTAGAGTCACCATTCTGTTGGTTAATTTTAATGAACCAATCAGGCCTTAGCAAGTACCTATGAGTTTTCCAAACCCAATTCTTGAATACCTGGTACACGAGTGGCCAAAAAATGAGAAAACATATATTATTTTATCTCCTACACTTCAGGTTCTACCAGACCTGGGAGGGTATTCCCATAATGCCAAATATATAACTCATTTCAATAATTTACACACATTGTAAATCAAGCCAGACACATTCTCATTAATAGAAAATAAGATGAAATCACTCACAAAGATGGAAATTCTTTGAGTTAATTATACATATTAAGCTGAGAATATGAAATAACAATAAACACATGTGGGTGGATGATTATTTTAAAAGATTGCTGTCAAGTTGGGTGATTGAAACCACAAGAAAGGTTCAATGGGTTAAAGATTAGTGCCATTCTCTATGGACTAGGAGTCTACATAAATTGAAACATAAGGCATGTTTAATTTTGAGCAATTATGATCTAGTGATATCACCTTGTAATTCAAAAATCAATGACTGAGCACTAAAGACTACTTATCAAATCCAAATGACTTCATATATGAAGCCATGATCTAATCCAAGAATTTTAACTCATTCCATAAACAAGAGCCAAAAATAGATCACATATCAAAGTATAACAAGATGACAATTAATGAAATGATCATTGATTAGTATTTTCATTAATGATTCTAATACAAAACCAGAATGGAGAGACTATAGACTTAGAAAATCTCCATTAGCATTCAAATATACTCAAAAACCATACATTTAACTAAATTTACTGTCTAGACTCAAAGCATTAGATAAAGACTCAACATATCTACTTTGTGTTCTATATTTCTCTCAATGTAGCTCAAAAATTTCAACAAAGATTCGCACAAATGGCCCTGAATTCCCTTTTATAGAACAAGGGAGCAAAATAAGCCACAGGTCAAATGTACATATGTCACACTTCAAGTGGACCGCTCGAAGGTATATTCCTAAATTCAGTTATATTTGCAATAAAAAATGGAGGGAATACACATAAGATAGAATATTTACATTCGCAGTAAAGAGCAACTTTTCCTTTTCAAAAGCACATGTCAAAAGAACGCATCCAATTTATCAAGGAAAATGAAAAAATTATGTAGACCATAAATGAGTCAACATCTCAATCAACATTCCACATGATCTACAACCGATACTTCCCTGTGAAACATATATTTTAACTTTCTAACCTCTGAGGCCAGACCTGTACAATACATGACCTAGTATATGTTTCAAAAACCAAACCTGCCAACATACAACCTTCCCCATTGTTCATACTCTTCCTTAGACGACCAATAAAAATCCATAATTTTTTCCATGGATTTCCTGTAAGGGGAGTACTTGGTTACCACCACATTGGATTCCCTATCAAAATCCTCCAAAAAGCTGATAAGAAATGTTAACCTCCCTAGAGTTTTATTGAAGACATCAATATTAACTTCTTTGCAAATTTTATCTACTTGTGAATCAATAACTTCATTCAGTTCCCTCTTCCACACCTACAATGGTTTCACTTCATAATTGGCCACCTCAATATTTGGTTGTGGTGACAAATCAGTGTGGATATATTGACCTATCAACTCTATTATCTTTTTCTCCAATGGGGTTGCATATCCCTGAAACTTCTACTCGCTTAACTCACACACAAACTCATAAAATGGGAGCACTAGAGGGTACTTATCTTCATGTTGGCCAGATCCCACTAATATCAACTTCAATCTCTCAACTCTTGGGATCCATTTATTCAAGGTTGGTATGGAAAACACCCTATCTCTTTGGGAGAACCTCATCACATGCACCATCAAAGCATAGTTGTCATGCACGCTATTGAGTCTATCCTGAATCTTCTCATTTAGATGCTTTAAGGAAATGTAGACAACTTTTGATATATTCTCATACATTGTGTCCTGAGCTTTCTCTAGCAATTTCTTATATGTCTCAATTTGCAGAAGAAATTGATCTCTATTAGATGAGCTATAGCTTGGTTTACTTATTTCTTCCTCTGCAATTGATTCTTGTCCCCGATTATAAGGTACTATTGCTAAAGCCTAGATATGAAATGAATGTTGCATAGATGTCATTGGAGAAAATGAAGGTGGGTGGCTTGAGCTCGGTTGACCCCATTCTCTCTATACTTCCTCTCTTTGTTTATAGAATGCCAATTTATTTTCTAGTGTCTATAGCCACTTTTTGTTGGCTGCCACCATAGTCATCCAATAGTTCTCTATATTTAACTCTAATATTATCTCTTTCCAAGGTAAGACCCTCCATAGTTGACTAGGTAAACCTGGAAACATTAACAACCATGTCTACAGCTTCCATAGCTGGAGCGTTAGCAACTCTTTTTACAAGCAATTGTCGACTAAGTTCTAATGGCTCTGCCAGCACTGGTTTCTTAGATGTCGAAGATAGTGACCATATGGCTAATGCATCCCAATCCTCGCTGAAGGATGAACCTCAAAGTACCATTTCCAATTCTTCTTCTATCTATAAAATATGTCTTTCAAACCTTCTTATGGCATCCAAAACAATAGCATCAAAAACAGTCCATTTTGGCAACAACACACCACTCTTCTTTACAAGCTCTCTACCCTCTTAGGCATTAATCTTTTTAAACTCATTTCTGATAATGCTTCCTACATTTTCCTGAATAACATTTTCAGCCAATTTAGGGTGAAAGATTCTTTCAATGGCAACCTTCTATGCATAGTCTACAATCTTGGATTTCCACCAGAAATCTAGGAATGTCAAGGTTTGAATGAAGGAATCATCTTCCATAAATTTTTTTCTAGCCTCTACCCTCAAGTCATCTACAATATTCAATCCACAAATGTCAAGCTTCCCTAATCTAAGGATGCTCTTTCTTGAACTTGAAGCAGTCACTCCTTCATGAGGAGGTATTCCAATCTGCATTTCCTTAGGGGTGACATAGATATCATCTTCATCTATGTCAGAATAATCAACCACTTCTCTTGATTCAGTTCTTTTCTTCTTTTGAGTTGGTTGCTCAGGAGGGGCAGAACTTTCAGAAGTTGAATCAAGATCAATTATAGGAAAAGGGGCCTATGTAGGAGGAGTTGGCATTGCACTCTTCAGAGAGTCTATTTTTGGCTCTTCAGAGGTGATAGGGGCTATTGAGCTCCTTTCCTCAATCGCTACTTTCTTCCTCCTAGAATAAATTCTCAACTGTTTGGGTAGTTGATATGGAGGTCTTTCTTCTAATGTCGTTTTAGCACTTTCTTCCACCACCATTTCCTTTCCTTTATCTGGAACCTCTCGCTGTTCTCTCAAAACACCAACAACACTCTCAAAGTTGTCAATAACATGCATAGTTTTATTGAAATCACCTTGTATATTTGGCAGAGGATCATATTGAGGATTATTCTTCTTCTTAGCTTCTACCATCTTTTTATAAGCCAGGTATTTGAATTTTCTTTCATCTTGTTCTTCAAAGTTAATGAAATTCCTAATAACATCTTGAGGGTAATCAAAAGCAGGTACAAAGGTACCCATTTTCTTATCTACTTTGAGTTTACTAATGAATCCTTCAAGATCGTGATTCCTCGAGCTCATAGTCATCAATTTGTAAGGAGCTAGAAAATTCTCTAATTCATTCATTGTCCCTTTTGTCACAACGTAATCTGCAAATACTATCCACTCTGGGAAGAATGACCCCTTCCTTGCTAATTCAAGTGAATTTGTTTCTTGTTAAGCTCCTAACTACCTCATGATCTCAAGGAACCCTATTCTAAAAGGAACATCTGCAGGAAAAACATATGCCCCCAAACCACTACCATATATCCCAAAAATTGTCTTATTAGCATACAAAATCAAATCTCCCCAATTATGGCTCAAATTCAAATCTGGCCTGAACTCCCTAGGTCTCAAAAATTCATGGATTTCTCTAGGGATTCTAGGTGGTTGATATACCAAGGCCCTATTTATCTTGAATGCAAAAGTATTGTAAACATTAGAAAGTTATACCTCTTGTCATCTTTATCCAAGATTCAGGTCCAACACTAAATAGGAAAGTCAACATCATCCTTCTTCCTTTCCAAGGTGATCTCCTTCTCAAAGGCTCTTTTTCCTTTGTATAAGAACATATGCATTAACAATGAGTACCACTAGAAATTCACCCCTTGTTTTCCTTCTCGCAATTCAAGTAAGCCTTTATGGATATGTTCAGCCAGATAAGTTCCATAGTCATAAAAAATACTATACGGTGGGGGTTGCAGATGTGTGGTCAAGTAGATATACTCCTTCTACAATGTGTCAGGTGGATTGGCACTAACAATTTGGTACAGAGAGTATACAATCTTTCTGAAATAACTGGCAAAATAGCTCATTGGGAAAGGTTTGAGCTCTCTATCATCAATCCTAACCTTCCTCCATTGTTTCCCAATTCTAGTCACTACAGTATGTATAGGAAACATCTTTGTCATGATAAACACCTTGGTATTGTTTTACTTTGTTCTTGTAGACAATAAAAAAATTGACCTAGCCCTAGGTATGTGCAGGATCATGATGGGCCAAAAAGTGGCAATATAATGGGGATGTGGCTGACGACTTTTTTTAACCCAAAATTGATGAAATGAAAAGGGTTTTTAAAGGAGATTATCAAATTTCCACCAATATAAATTATGCCTTACTTTGAATTTAATAAGTAATTATTATTCATTTTATATTCGAATTATGACTAAAGTCCTAATTTATAGGTTGATTGAAAAACATCTATAGCTTTCAAAAGGTATCACATTTTTTTAATCCAAAACATGCATCACATTCTATGCTTCACATACTATAGAATTAAAAAAAGAAAAATTGAATTTCATAAAGTTTTGACCAAGTTAAGCTAGTCAGACATACGAGTTTTTATATTTTTTAAAAGTTGTAATAAAAAAATCATAATTAATTATTTACTTAGAAAAAAATTATAAAAAAATATGCATCACATCGGAAGATGAGTCCTCTACTTATATCTAAAATATTATAAAAAAATATTATCATTTTATTGTGGTTAGGGTGGTCAAACAGACACCTACTTCTTATTTTTTCCGAAATTTAAGTACTACTGCATTGAAATTTCAAATTTTCACCAAATAGTTTTTTTCTTTAAACAAACCTACTAGTTTAGAAACTACATTCAATTTGCTACAAATTCTATTCTTACATATTTTTGAAATAATATGGATAACTTATTCAAATTTTTATGTCAAGTTGCCTAACTCTGATTTTTTCTGAATTTTTTGCCACTTAAGGGTCTATTTTTTCCATGATGATCCTGCACATACCCACACCAAGCTATATTTTTCAACACATTCATCCTAGCATAATTAAAATATTTAATTATGTTATTTAGTCCATTTTCATCTATTAATTAAATAATTTTTAATTATTTAATTAATTCATGTCTCTTTATTCTTCCTGATTATTTAAATAAATAAATTTTATTTATTTATTTAAATGTGTCACTAATTATCTAATGTCTCCCTATAATTAAATAAATTTATTAATTCATTTAATTATTTTTGTCCACTAATTCTTCTAGATTATTTAAATAAATAAATCTTGTTTATTTATTTAAATATGCCAATAATTTACATATTCCTCTTCTAATCAAATAAATTCTTTAATTTATTTAATTAGTGCCACATGTCATTTCCTCCATTTTAAATAAAATCATTTATTTAAAATGGTCAAACTTCATATTTTTGGCAAGTAATGGGCATTTATTATTTTTTGTCACATGATTCCCCACTTTTGAATTAAATTAATTTTTAATTCAAAAGATGCTCTTTTTATTCAACAGTCAAATGGTCGTTACTAATTTGATTCTCTAGCTTTTTTTAGCCATTTTTTTCCATATCTCAACTTTCAATCCTTTCTGTTGATTTGACTTTTAATCTCGTCCATTCATTCAAAATTGCCTTTTCTTATAAAATGATAATTTTGAATTCATTTTGGCTCTCATGAAGCATTCACACGAATTTCTGGCTTTCTTGCTTTCATCCATTTTCCTGCACACTTAGAGCTTCTTTTAGGGACTTAGAGTCATTTTCACAGTAAAATCCTTCAACACTTGCGTAGGACTTGACATTTTTGTAGGTTGCTCGAAGAATCTGAGGGAAAACTTCAACTTGCAGCAAGCTAGAAGGTGTAATGGAGGTCATCCATGGAGAATGAGGATTTGTGGTAACTTAGGTTCATTTATTTTCATATTTTCTCCTTTTTACTCCATTATTTGCTTTTGGTTTTGGGTTTATTAGCTATAAATCTGCTAAACCTTAAAATTTCCAGAGATACATTTGGTGAACCTGACATCTTTTAGTGCATTTTTGTTGTTTTCGTACAACTTTTTGTCTTTTTTTTGCACCTACAAGTTTAGGAATGACGCATTTGAAGCTTTTTGCACTACATTTGTTGTGTCGTGACACATTCAAGAAAGCAAACAACACATTTTCACCATCAAACTGCATTCATGAGCTCATGTGATGCATTCGACAAAAACATGACGCATTTGACAGGTATTGTGATGCATTTGCATGATTCTGACACATTTTTTTGTAGGATAACATATTCAACTGGTAAAGCTCGACAAAAACTATTGTGATGCATTCGATCTATCATAATGCATTCACCTGGTGAGTTTCTGTATTCGGGTTTTTTCCAAATTTTTGCGTTTTTACTTTTTTAGTCTGTTGTTGCTTTTGTATTCTCTAGAATAGGATTTTCTGGTTCATAATGTTTGGTTATAGTGTGTGGTGTTGAGATTCTCATGAGTCAAAGGCATTTACCAAAACTACTAATGTGTGGGTTTGCAGCTCTCGTGAGTCGAAGAAAATTATCCAAACTACTAACGTGTGGTTTTGTAGCTATGTTTTTTGAAGACCAATATTTCAAACCATATGTCTGTGATTTTTAGTTTAAGAACACTTCCATTGGTGCACTAAAATGAACTCCTATTTGCAAGTGTTTGACTGTGCTTGAAAGTGGTAGATGATTATGCTCTCACCTTGTGAAAACTAGGTGATTAGAAAGCTAGACCCACTTTATTTTTTTGTAACCCTCACGACTTAATAATCAAAGTATCCTCTCCCCTTGCACTTTCGGGTGATCCTGGGTGTAAGAGAAATAGTTATTATTTCTAGAAATGGGCCTACCTTAAGGGAAAAAGTACTCACCTTAAGGGATGATCCAACTGGTAACAAGCTAAAGCCAAGCCACTTCCAGCCAGGATATAAAATGGGTCCTTGAGGAAATTTCAAGTACCACGAGTGCAGATGTGTCACACGGACTGAGTAGTACTACCATAAACCTTGTTGAGCATAGCCTCTTCAGGATGGAGTGCCACCTAATCAGTGATTAATCTCTCACCCCATGTGTGGCCACTCGAACAGATGCCCTTACTAGACACCTATTGTTTTAGAAGTGAGCCATTTTTAGTCATTGCTTGGTATAGTGCAGGGTACAGTATCATGCCTGAAGATACTCACTACTGACTCCCTTGAGTAGAGACAATAGTTCTTGGGAAGTGACTACCCAGGAATCTAAAGTTGGTGAGCCCGTAAAAGTGTGTGCCAAGGAGGGAGCCTGTGCCACAAAAATTATAAGCTATCCACTCTCAAGAAGGAGAGGTGTTTAGCACCAATCCGGGGTATATCGGTGGGCTATACCAAGTATACAAACCCTTGGCCTATTAGGATCGTGCTTGTCTTACGTGCATTTGCTTACACTAAAACATTGTGCTTGTCATGTGTTTTCTAGAGTCTCAAATAGTATTAACAACCTTCATAAACCTGGACACACACATTCGGCCTTTGACAAATCAATTTTTTTTCTAGAAACATCAAAAATTGAAAATTTTGCAACTTCTGATGCAACTATTGAAACACATTTGCTAAACTGAAATGCATTTGACAATTCCTGAGATGCAATCGCTATGCTTAACCACATATTCTACTATAAACACCGCATATGCTTGCGTCTCGACGGATTTGACATTCACATAAATGTATTTGCAAACCTCTGCCACAATAGTTATCTGCAAAACTGCATTTTCTTGAACTAAAACACATCTGCCATACTGTGATGCATTTACTGCTTGAAATGACACATTTTCCTGATACACAAAAACTCTGATACAAACTAGAATTTGAGTCCAAATAGTCTCAGCTTGCTGTCAAACATTTTTTTTCCAAGAGGTCTCTGTCAAAAACTAGCCTTGAAATTGCTCAACATTTCCATCATTCAACCACTAGTTTTCATTTTTCACCATAGGCTTAATCTTTCAAATTTTAATTTTATCCATTAGGTTCATAATCATCATTTTTAGCATTGACTTGACCTTAGGTTTTCATTTTTGCATACTTTGGATTAGGCTAACCTTATCACAATTTGCAAAATCATTGCTTTTGAAACTAGGTTATCTTTGATTTTGTCATTCATTTCTATTTTTAGTCATTGTCCCTTTTGTGAGGATTTCCAACTCAATAGTCTAATTAGGAAAACTCAATAGTCATCTTGACCTTGTCACTTTGTCATTTTCAACAAGTCCTTTAGTAACTAAAATTGAAAACAAAGATTAAGATTAGAGTCCTTAGGTACTCCTGTCTCCAAATTGCATTCATTTTAGTTCCTACCTTGCATACTTTATTCCTAAAAAAAATAAAAAATCCAAAAATATCATTCATCGTAGTCATCATTTTGAACCTAGACCTTGCATTAGTTACCTCATTATTCCTCATTTTTCACTTTTCCATTTTCTTAATTGACATTATCATTGTTCCAGTCAACATCGACATCCTAATTGTCACTTTGGCTTTTAGCATATTTATCTCTTTGCATCGTCAACCTTTATCACACAAAAAGACAAAACATAGACTGGTGTCATACTTACATTGTCATCATCTTCATTTGAGCAATTTCCTTGATGGTGGAAACAAGACTTCAAAGAAAGAAAAGACAAATGGAAAACTTTGGACAAGAATTTGACAACAACACCAACACCAACACTAATCCCAATGACTGGATTTTCAATGACCCATTTGGAAATTTGAATGTACAATCATCCATGAGCATGTCAAATTCCTTTCAAAATCCACTTTTTGAACAATTCATACAGAGAGACCAAAATGGACAAGTACTAGTTGAGGATTTAGATGCTACAACTCAAAATCCTAACATAGCTTCATTTGTAGAACACTTGGTCTTGTACGATCCTAGCAGATAACTTGCTATGCTTTTATACCAAGGGGAAAATCTACCAAAAGGCTTTGACATTAATACCATAATACCTTCTTCTTTGGATAACGCAACACAAACCATGTCATCTCAGCAAAACACAAACAATGCCTCCAATAGCAATAACATTGTGGTAATCACACAAGTTGCTACTAACACCATTAATGTGACATCTAGTGGCACCACAAGTCAAAACAACTCCACCTCAACTAATACAACATCTATTGGAGGAACAGATCTTCTATGTCCATGTCTACAATGTCCACATCATCATCACAAATGATAGGAGTAACCATTGGATCCACATCAATGGTAGAAAATCCCACAAACCCTATGTTGGGATCTTCATCACATCCTTATGTTGGAATCTCATTTAATCCCCTCGGAGGAAACCCATGATGAGTCTTCATTCAAGGCCCTCAACACAACATTAATACATCATTGCAATTAAACATCCCACATGGACAAGGAAAAAATATGAACATCCCACATGGGAAAAGACAAAATATGAATATCCCACATGGACAAGGATAGAATATCCACATACCATATGGACACTTCCAAGGGCCAAACCTCAACATGTCATACAGACAATTCCTCCAAAATGGACAAGGAACTCAAATGACACAACCAATGCATACCTTTGGACATCAAATGGATCAAGGATTTTAGATGCCTCAAATATAGACACACATGGTTGGGTCGCATATTCCCACATATTTGTCACAGATTCATACTCAACAAAAAATTCCCACTCAAAATTGGCAATACCAACAAATACCTAATCAGAACATACCTTACATCTCACAACAATACGTGTCACAATCAAGTCCAAACTTTCAGGTGACTAATGATCCCATAGTACATGCCTTGCTAGCTAGAGTGGATTACCTTCACAAACATATGGAAAATATGCAAGCATCTAACAAAAAGACACTGATATCCTATGAATTATGTCCTTATCCTTTTGACATGACTTTGTACATGCCACCATTTCCACCTAGTTATGTCACACCCAATTTCACCAAATACAAGGGGAAAAAAATCCACTTGACCATCTTCGTGAATTCACCACAAGTTGTGTCGATATTTCCCACGAACACACATACCTAATGCAGCTATTTCCTAAAAGTCTCACTGGCCCAACATTAGAATGGTTCTACACATTGCAACCAAGAATTCAATCATGGAAGGAACTTGTCAAAAAATTTGTGTGAAATTATACATACAACATTGACACAGACACTTCCATCACCAACCTATTCCAACTCATGCAAGAAGAGGCAGGTGAGACTTTCATACCATTTTTCCAAAGATGGAGAGGCTTGGTAAGTTGTTGTCACATAAATATTCTTGAAAAAGAGAAAGTGGATATGTTCATACAAACACTCCTAGGCCCACTGAAAAATGGATTATGTGTCTATTGTTGTACATCTTTTGTGAACCTAGTTGAATGAGGTGTCCAAGTTGAACAAGCCCTCATAGCTGAAGGAAAACTGAAATATGGTCCTAAAAACACAAATGTAAACCCTCCTTTTGTAGACAAAAACAAATATTGGGTTAAGAACAAACATGTCACCAACGATGGTGTAGTCGATGCTAAGGCTATCAACATGATGGGTCTTATGATTAATCTACAAGGGACACAACCACAAAACACATAGATGATGAAACACACCTATGCTGATAATGTTGTCTAGACAAATCAGAATAACCAAGGCAATCAAAATAATCAAATTCAAATGCAGCACAGACAACCCAAACAATTCCCCAGAGGACATACATACACTCCCTTGGGTGAGCCTATTGAAGAAGTTCTTAGGAAATGCCTTCAGAATGGTGTCATCACACTTGAGGACCCCAAACTATATGGCCCTAGGCAGTTTAAACCATCTTGGTGGGATGATAATGCATTTTGTGACTATCACCAAATAAAAGGACACAAAACCTCTTCTTGTAAACAATTGAAAAATATGGTACAAGACCTTATTGAAAAGCATATCATTCAAGTCAATGGACCATAGTTTGCTTCTAATGCGGATCATACAATACACAAGAACCAACTGTAGGATCATGGTTCTAGAAACCCTTCTACATCAAATACAAATAACAATAGTTGAGACTACTATGCCCGTATTGGATATGACTATTCCAGGGGATCTATTGTACATCACATTAGAACAACTGATGAACATGTCTACACAGTTACCATCAGAAAAGCCCTTGAATGCAATTTCACCACCCATGGCGGAAAGGTCACAATAGTCGACCCTCCTCCCCCTAGACAACCAAATGTAACAATAGTTGGCCCGTCCACTTCGCAGTCACAATTGTGTCGACGAAAAAAGTAGTCCCAACCTAAAGGAAACTTTAATCTTATTTACCAACTTGGAAAAACACCGGCACAAATCTCTATCCTTGAGTTGTTATGCATCTCACCTACCCATAAGGCCATCCTAGATAAAACATTGCAAGAATCCTCCATTCCCCAAGATATTGTTGTCAGCCAATTTGAAGCCATGGTAGGATATCTCATGACTTCCCACCATATCACCTTTTCTGACCAAGACTATTCGTCATCCAAATTCTACCATAATGATGCCCTTCATATCAAATTTTTTGTTCATTAACATAAGGTTAGACAAGTCTTAGTAGATGGCAAAGCAAGACTAAATAGATGTTCCTTAAAATTTGTCAAGGAAGTAGGCTTTTCTAATTCTTGTGTAGACACCACAAGAAGCATTGTTATCAAGGCATATGATGATGAAGAAAATTCCTCTCAGGGCGTAATTACACTCCCAATTCAAATCGGTCCAGTCATTGTCGACACCACTTGTCAAGTTCTAGATTTGGGTTTCCATACAACATTTTACTCAATCAACCTTGGATCCATGCACTGAAATCCATCCCCTCCATGTATCACCAATGTTTAAAGTTTCCTTTTGAAGGCACTGAGATTACTATATATGGATACCTTGATTTCTTCCAGTATTGTACTAGCTTACGAGGTTTCTCAGAGCATTAAGTGCCTATCAATAGGGAAGCTTTGACATCTTTGTCTTCCAAATTCATTGACCCATCAACACTCGTGAAGCCTTCTGCCTCTTCATCCATTGCATCCACTTCTGCTCCTTCGACCACCATGACCACCTCCATAACACCTACCACTTCATTTATCACCCCAAGCATCGACCTGAGCTTCCAGATTCAGGACCAAGGATGTGGAGACTACAAGTTGAATATAGCCTATTGCATAACCAAGATGCCCAAGTCTCCCCATGTCTATGGAAAACCCTACTTTAGAATATAGGAAAAATAAATTTTTAGGGTTCCTCCAAATACAGTTTTCATAAAGTGGGGTGAAATGAGTCAAGAGGACACAAATGATATACTATCCTAGATTTATAAAGAACAACAATACTTGACTCCCTTCCCATTAGCAATATATGAAAAAGGATACAACATAATAAAAGAGAAAGGATATGACAAAAAAATTGGTCTTGGGAAGGATAAAAATGGAAGGCACTAGCCATTATCAGTTTCAGAAAGACCAAAACATCTTGGGTTAGGGTTAGGTCCATGAGAATTCAGCGATCCAAGTACCAGTGTGCTTCCATGTGAGTTAGTGTATGCTTCAGACTATGTTGAGACAACTGAGGACACCTCCTCTGAAACTAACTCTCACGAATGGGAATTTGGCTCTCAGTGATCCTTAAGTGACTACTACCTGGATGAATTATTCCTTAAACTTGGAAAGCCTACATTTGAAGAATGATTCTGGAAAATTTTTAAGATCGATACAACACCAAATGATGCCAAGTCCAAATCATATTATATTACCATTCATCTTAGCCTCGACATACCTGCCCAGTCATCCCAAACTAATGACCATCATGTGGAATCATCTGAACCATCACCTGCCACTACTGACCCTAACCCTGATGCTACTCCCTTTGTCCCTTACTTCGTTGGTGAGTATGAAACAAGTGAAGGAGAACACTAGATAAAATATGACATAGATAAAGATGATGACAACTTCATTTTTAATGTCTCGACATCAATTTGTATGCTCTCTGTGACATCTCCTCAATTTGCAAATGCTGATGATGGAATATCCTTAGTTTACCCTGACCTAATTGACTGGAACCAGTAAGGCCCACCGGTAATGGACACTTTTAAAAATGATGAGGCTTTAGTAGAATTTCTAGGGCTATGTGAGGGCATTCCAAATGGGGATTACAAAGCTAGATTTTCCATTAACTTGGATTTTACTGCTTATTTTGGGAGATTGCGCCATCCTCTAGTCACAAAATAAAAAACAAAAAATGACACATCTCTAGGTGAAAACAGAAATGCACCTTTTGACGAAAAAATAGTAAAAATAAAGGACATATCCAAGGGTGAAAAACTCCCTGAGGTGCCCAAGGGTGGAGGACTTGACTTTCTCCCCATAGACAGAGAAAAATAAGCAATGCTTGTTGAGGACACCATAGCAATTAATATAGCTACTATGGAGGACCCCAAAATGGTTCTCTTTGTGGCATCATTGAAAAAAGTTGAAGAGCCATAATTTCAAAAGTTCTTCTCAAAGTGCAAGATAAACTTCACATGGTCTTATGCCGACATCTGGGATTAGATCATGAGTTAGTATTACATCACTTGCCATTTTACTAGATGCCAAGCCAGTAAAACAAAAGCTGAGAAAAATGCACCTGTAAGTTGCATTGTTGGTTAAAGTTGGGCTCAAAAAGTTGTTGGATGCAGGTTTTGTCAGGTCAATTGACTATACATAATGGATATCCAACCTTGTCACCATCACCTTGAGCATAATGGATAGATTTGCATATGCACAGACTTCTAAGACCTCAATAAAGCATGCCCTAAAGATGATTTCCCTCTACCGAACATTGACATCATTGTCGACCTTACAACTGGATATGAGATGTCTCTTATGGATGGTTTTTTCGGTTATTTAATTAGATTTATATTGCCCCTGAAGACCAACACAAAGCTTCTTTCACATTCCCTTGGGGTACATATTGTTGGACTGTAATGTCATTTGGTCTTAAAAATGTAGGCACTACATATCAAATGCCAATGACAACAATATTCCACGACATGATGCAAATGTTAATGGAGGAATATGTTGATGACCTTTCAATGGCAAAGTGATTGACAAGAAAAGACCATCTTTCAGTATTAGACAAAGTTTCTAGGAGGATGGAAGAGTATAAGGTCTAGTTGAACCCGAAAAAGTGTGTTTTTGGTGTAATATCAAGAAAGTTGTTGGGATACATAGTCTCCCGTAGAGGCATTGAAGTTGAGCCCACTAAAGTCAAATCTATATTAGATATGCCACCTCCTAAGGGAATCAATGACCTAAGAATGCTACAAGGAAGAATTCAATCTATCAAATGGTTCATTGCTCAACTCATAGATAAGTGCCAACCATTCTAGTATCGTCTATGCAAAGGGATCCCCTTTGTGTGGACAAATAAATGCTAGGAAGCATTCGACCAAATCAAACAATACTTATTGTCACCTCTAGTTCTCATGCCTCGTATCTAAGGAAAACCATTAATTTTGTACATCTCTACAACTACTTCAACACTGGGGGCATTACTAGCAAAGAATGACTATGAAGAAAAAGAAAGAGCCATATATTATATCAGTCGAACACTAGTGGGGTATGAGCTAAATTACACACCCATTGAACGTGCTTGTTTGGAAATTGTATTCGTAGCCCAAAAATTAAGGAATTACATGTTAAACCATAAGATACACTTGGTAGCCAAGATTGATCCCTTGAAGTACCTCTTGAGTCGAGCAACATTGATAAGACATTTAGCAAAATGGGTCACGGTCCTCAGTGAATATGATATTCAATATGTGGAGCAAAAAGCCATCAAAGGACAAGTAATAGCAGACCAGCTCGTAGATGCACCAATACTAGATAATCATCCTCTTACAATAGACTTACCAAATGAGTCTGTATTTCACACGGAGCTCCAACAGCCTTGGCAATTATACTTTGATCTATCTCATACTCATCATGGCTCAGGAGTAGGAATACTATTCATTACTCCACAAGGAGATTCCATCCAAAAGTCATTTTGCATCACATTTTTTTGTACTAACAACATGGCAGAGTATGAAGCACTAATTACAGGACTCTAAATGGTTGTCAAGTGGAAAATCAGGAATATGCAGGTCCTTGACGATTCTCAGTTAGTTATAAACCAAGTCAATGATGAGTATGAAACCAAGGATGAGAAGCTAATGCCTTGTAAATGGATGGTTGATAGTTTTCTGACATATTTTCATAAGGTATCCTTTGAATTAATTTCAAGAACACAGAACAAGGTTGCTAATCTTATGGCAACAATTGGATCTTTGCTTGATATTCCTAGCAATGTCCCACAATTTGAGTTTTTTGTTGAGCAGTTATTGGTTCTCGCTTATGATATCCCCAAATCAGAAATGGTCTGTGAGCTTGCTGGTTCTAGTTCCCCCTGGTATAAGGACATTTTTGACTACCTTCATTTTTAGATCCTTCCCCAAAACCTTTCCAATAACCAAAGAAATTCCTTTATCTATAGAGCTGCATGTTATACCATCATAGCTTTGACAATACCCTTCTCCATTTTCTTGACACTAATGAAGAAAAAATGACCTTATGAGAAGTGCATAAGGGTATATATGGGTCCCATTTGAGTGGCCTGACCTTAGCTAAAAATATTACGAGACTTGGGTACTATTGGCCGACACTAGAAAAGGATGCACTGGAATTTGTAAGAACATGTCACCAATGTCAGATTCACAGTGATTTAATTCATGCTCCAGTACAAGAGTTGAGGCCAACCACTTCTTCTTGGCCTTTCACATGATGGGGACTTGATCTCATGGGCAAGATTCACCCTACATCCTCCAATGGACACAAATTCATTATCACCACCATTGAGTATTTTACTAAGTGGATTGAAGCCATTCCACTCACTTACATTACTAGCAAACAAATCTCCAAATTCATCCTCAACTATATCATTTGTTGGTATGGTATTCCATAATCTATCATCACGGATAATGGTCTTTCCTTCAAAAATTAGAAGGTTCATGAACTATGTCAATGTTTCCATATTAGACACCACTTTTCCATGCCTTATTACCCATAGGGAAATGGTCAAGCTAAGGCATCTAATAAAAACATTATCAAACTTCTCAAAAAGACTGTCAATGATGTCGGTCATGACTGGCACATCCAACTCAACCCTGCTTTGTGGGCATACCGCACGAGCATTCGTACCCCTACCGGTGCCACTCCTTTCGCCATTATCTTTGGAGCTGAAGCCATCTTGCCCATAGAGGTCAAAATTCCATCTTTTCGAGTCTCCTTGAAAGGCCTCATCATTGATGAAGAATACAGACAGTCAAGACTGCATGAGTTAGAAATGCTAGATGAACACAGACACAATGCATTGAATCATTTACAAGCATACCAAAATTGTCTTTGTCAAAATTATAACAAAAGGGTGATGGCTCTGAAGTTTGACATTGGCGACCTAGTTCTCATGTAGAATCCTAAGAATTAGTTAGATAGGGAGAAGCCAGGAAAATTTGAGCCCAATTGGCTAGGCCCTTATGTCATCATAGAATCATTTAGTTTTAGAGCATATCAGTCAGCTACTCCTGAAGGTGAACATTTGATAGATCCAATCAATAGTTTACATTTGCGCAAATTCTATGCATAGCATCAAAAATCCTGCCCGAAAACCAGTTAAAAATACAAAAAAAAATGAAAAAAATTGTCACCTTGATGAAAACCTAGCAAATAGCCATCCTAGTGACACCAAAAAAACTAAAATAAAATAAAAAATGAATAAAATGAAAAAAATAAAGAGAAATAATTCATCCAATAGTGAAAACCTTGTAAACAAGCGCTTTGGATAAGTACCATGGTGAAAACCTGGCAAATAGGTGCCATGTGTAGTCATTCATTATTGTGCCATCTACTGTCACTCTATCTACCTTTGTCCCTAATAAACATACTCTTTTCTGACATTCGTGATAACACTTCATCCCGACATCATGACATTTTTGTCCATGGCTGACAATGGTTGAAATCAAGTCTTCCATATTGTCCATTGTCCATGCTAGTAATGTCTTTTCTTTCCATTCCACTTTGCTTGGCTCATTCTCAACTTGACTAGGGGAACACTTTTATCATCAGACTACAGTGGGTACCACATGTGTTCCTGAAAATCATAAAATGTCATGAAAAAAAGACTTAAAAATCATAAAATTTCCTTAAAAAGACCTAAAAATCATAAAATGTCTTTAAAAAGACCTAAAAATCATAAAATGTCCTGAAAAGAGACCTAAAAATTATAAAATGTCTTGAAAAAACCTAAAAATAAAAAATGTCCTGAAAAAGACCTAAAAATTGAAAAATGTCCTAAGAAAACACAAAAATTCCAAAAAACAAAGTCATGTAAGTCAACATAATCACGTCAGTTCAAGTCTTTATTAGTCTTTGTCATTGTCGAACTACGTTGCCTCTGCGCATTTTCTACATAGGCAAGGCTCATCTTCGAGCCCCCGAGACATTAGGTCAGTCCTATTAGGTTTGTCAAAATAAATCATGACTCAATATTTGGTCAACAAGACAAAGTCATTGGTTGTGTTGAACTACGAGGTCTTTGAGTGTATGATGTAGGTAAGACCATTTGTCGATGAGCCCTCGAGGTCACACTAGGTCAGTGCATTAGGGTTCATTGCACAATTTTTTCACACACATGAAATAGTCTTTAAATTTATCGTGGTCTTTGTCAAAATTCAAATGAAAAATCTACCCAAGTGAACTTCTTCAATCATTCAATTAAGCATGACAGTCATCTTGGCATATCAAAATCAGTCAAACTTGGTCAAACCAGTCAAATCTTGATTACTCTTTAGATGTGTCCTTCTGAAGGGTAGCCCTATCACAGTCATCTGGCATTTTGAGGATTCTCACAACATTCGAGATATGTTCCTCTTGACATCGACATTATTCAGGATGTGTCCTTCTTGAATCCAACATCTTGGCATCAACATCATTCGAGATGTGTCCTTCCTGAATCTTGACATCAACTTGGCATTTTGACATCGACATTATTTAGGATGTGTCCTTCCTAAATTTGACATCTTGGCATCAACATCATTCAGGATGTGTCCTTCCCGAATCTTGACATCAACTTGGCATTTTGACATCGATGTTATTCAAGATGTGTCCTTCTTGAATTCAACATCGTGACATCAACATCATTCAAGATGTTTCCTTCCTGAACTTGGCATTAATCTGGCAACTTGACATCAATTTGACATCTCAACATCGACATCGTTTAGGATGTGTCCTTCCTGAACTTGACATTCATTCGACATCTTGACATTGACCTCATTCAGGAAGTGTTCTTCCCGAATTTGGTATCACTCTAGCATCGACATCATTCAGAATGTGTCCTTTATGAATCTAACATCTTAGCATCATTTAGGATGTGTCCTTCCTGAACTCGACACTAATCTGGCATCTTGACATCATCAACTCTAGCACTTTGACACCAAGACATTCAACATTTTTGACATTTTGACATCCAAACACTTGGCAAGCACTTGGAATTTAATTTATGATGTTTATTGTGTATTTTGACATTCATGTTGCTAGTTCCTCAAGGATGTCTTAACAATAGGATTTATACCTGAGCAATGAAGTTTCATGATTTTTATTGCTTGTCTTCACTGTTTGTGGTTGGTTATGAAAAAATGACTGGGGAAAATACACTTTTAGTAAGATTCATGATCATCCTGGTCTGTGACTATTTATGTCAAGTGATGGTATGACTTTGCACACCTTGATTTACACCATATCATGGTGTTTGTTGGCCATCACGATAATCTACCCAATGATGATTAATAGAAACAATTGGTAGTCCTATGGAAATGTGTGGAAGGATTTTTCATCTTACTAACATCCATCTCCTTCTCTCTGGTCATCTCGTCTCTCTTTTGTCTCTTGATAGTATCCTGTGACTATTAGGGTTAGAAATGGCAGATATCTAACAATTAAATGCAGATTTAAGTAATAAACAGAGAAACTAAAACACATAGAGTAAATCATAACACAGATAATTTAACGTGGTTCACCCAATCTAGGCTACATCCACCAAACCGCAGCCATCCAATACTTTTATTATCCAATGTAAAACCTTATTACAATCTTGTGAATAATCATGTTTTTTATCATACTATAATACCCATCCAAACCCATTTTTAACAAGCTTAGAGGCTTCCGGATTTTTGGGTTCTACAAAATCATATTTTTCTTTTTACATTGATTTTTCCCTTTTTCGGTGATCACGCGAAAAAGTAGGAAGAAATTTTTTCTAGGGGGTTGCCGCCCCTAAACCCCCACTTTTCGGGGGCTGCCACCCTCAAACCCCCACCCGAGGCCCAGCCCGGTCCCAAACCCCAACAAGGATAGGGGCCAGGGTGTATTGTATACCATGGGCTATACAGTATAGCATGATCAGTAACCACATACCAACAATCTCCCACTTGGAGACTGATTAGGCTTCACACCAACACAATCTCCCACTTGGAAACTGATCCTAGATGACACTGTTGCAATTACAACTCCCACTAGAAATAACTACCTTGGACCCTGCTACTCTATTATACTTGAATTCAACCCTGAAGACCAACCGAAGCTGAAGAGGAGCTTAGCTTCTCCCTTGTCACTGCCTTCATAAACATATCTGCTGGATTGACATCTATATGTATCTTGTCTAGCTTTACTTGTCTATCCTCCAACACCGACTGAATGAAATGATATCTCAACTGTATGTGTTTTGTTTTAGAATGCAAGGCATAATTCTTTGCAAGATGTATAGCACTCTAACTATCTATAAACAAGTAATTTCCAGCCTATTGTTTTCCCAACTCCTCCATGAAAAGTTGCAGCAATATCATCTCCTTTGTCACTTCTGTTGCAGCAACATACTCTGCCTCTGTGGTGGATAAAGCAACCACCTTTTGCAATCAAGAAATCCAACTCACTGTTGTCCCACCAACTTTAAATACATAACCTGTGGTACTCCACCTGGTATCTATATCCCCTACCAAATCTGAGTCAACATAGCCTTTTAAATCAGTATTAGAGCCCCCAAAACATAGACAATTATTGGATGTACCTCTCAAGTACCTAAGAATCCATTTTACTGCATTCCAATGCTCAACTCCAGGATGACTCAAATACCTGCTAACAACTCCTACAACATGCGCAATATCTGGTCTTGTGCATACCATGGCATACATCAAACTACCTACAGTTGAAGCATATGGTACCTTGGACATTTTTTCTTCCTCCTCTTGTGTCTTTGGACACATATCCTTAGTCAATTTAACATGACTAGGCAAAGGTGTGTTGACAGCATTTGCATTCTCCATATGAAATCTCTGCAACACCTTTTCAACATAATTATCCCGAGATAAAAACAATTTTATGTTTTTCCTATCTCTACAAATTTTCATACCAAGGATTTGTTTTGCTGCCCCCAAATCTTTCATAGAAAAATAATTTTCTAACTGTTGTTTTAACTCACTTATGTGATCCATGTTAGACCCAGCTACAAGCATGTCATCAACATATAAACATAAAATAATGTAGCTGTCATTATCCAACCTCTTAAAATAAACACAATGGTCAGAATTACACCAACTATAGCCTTGCTCAGCCATAAAACTATAAAATTTTAAGTACCATTTATGAGGTGCTTGCTTCAAGCCATATAAACTTTTCTTTAATCTGCACACTAGTTTCTCCTTATCTTTGACCTCAAATCCTTATGGCTGGTCCATATATATTTCCTCTTCCAAATCACCATGGAGAAAGACTATTTTAACATCAAGCTGTTCTAAATGCAAATCTTCAGCAACCACAATACTTAAAACAATACGAATAGAAGTAATTTTAACAACATAAGAAAAAATATCATCAAAATCTATACCCTTTTTATGTGCAAATCCCTTTACAACTAATCTGGCTTTAAATCTCTTCTTACCTCCATCCTCCTCTTTCAGCCTATAAATCCATTTGTTTGGTAAAGCCTTTTTACCTGCAAGCAACTTGCATAATTCCCAAGTTTGGTTTTTTAGTAAGGAGTCCATTTCTTCTTCCATTCCATGCTCCCACTGAACCTTGGTATCCACCTGCATAACTTCATCATAATATTTTGGTTCACCAGCATCAATTAACAAAATAGTATACAAAGAGGGAGAAAAACTTTCTGGAGGTCTACTTATCCTTGAAGATCGTCTAACAGGAGTTTGTGGTATTTGTTGTTGTTGTTTCCCAGCATGAAGAACCATTGAAACATCATTGTTTGGAATATCATCCAACACTGCATAATCATTTTCTTTCTTCTCATGCTGCAGCAACAGATCTTTGTACAACACTTTCTCATTGAATATGACATCCCTGCTTCTCACAATTTTTTAATTTTCAAAATCCTAAAGCCTATAACCAAATTCATCAATGCCATATCCAACAAATACACATTTCTTTGATTTTGCATCAAGCTTGGTTCTATTTTAAGAATCTACATGTGCAAATGCTTCACAACCGAAGGTTTTGAGAAAATAATAACTCACCTTCTTACCTTTCCATGCTTCCTCTAGAATACCACAACCCAAAGGATTAGAGGGACCTCTATTAATTAAATAAACAATAGTGTTTATAGTCTCTACCCACATTTTTAAAGGCATCCCAGCATGCAGTCTCATAGTCCATGCATGCTCCATTATTGTTCTATTGATGCGCTCAGCCACTCCATTTTCCTATGGAGTCCTTGGAACCTTCTTTTTCCTACGAATACTATTAGAGGAACAATAATCTTCAAACTCTTTACTACAATACTCACCACCATTATCAGATCTAAGACATTTTAACCTTTTACCCATCTCATTCTCAACCAAGCTTCTCCATTTTTTAAAAGTTTCAAATACATTAGATTTATGCCTAAGAAAATAAATCCATACCTTCCTAGTTGCATCATCAATGAATGTAACATAATATAGAGAGCCACCGAGAGAAAATACCTGAGCTGGTCCCCATACATCCATATGCACAAGCTCCAATTTCTCATCTTTCTTTTGCTTCCCATCCTTGAGAAAACTAATTCTCTTTTGTTTTCCATACACACAACTTTTACAGAAATCCATATTAACACATTTTAGACCTAGTAAAACATTATTTGAATGAAGTACTTTCATACCTTTTGCACTCATATGCCCAAGTCTATTATGCCACAGTGCTGATTTAGAGTCCACAACAACTGTATGATCTTTCTACCTTGAACTACAACAACTGTTCCTGAATATTGACCTTTTTCTGTAACAATTAAAGTAGAAGGAATAGTATGACCTGTACAAAGATATAATGTGCCTACTTTCACACCTTTTGCTACCACTAAGGCACCCTTTGTGACCCTCCAGTTTTTTATCACTAAAAGTAACAACACAACCTTCATCATCTAGTTGTCTTGCTGAAATTAAATTTTTGCTTAACTTTGGAACATGCCTTACCTCATATATTGGCCAAAGATTCCCATTCTGCAACTTAATCTTGATTCTTCCCTTTCCAACAATCTGACAGGGTTTGTTATCTCCTAAATAAACTAGCCCAAAATCCCCTTAGACATAATCAAGAAAGTAACTTCTATGGGGGGTAGCATGAAATGAAGCCCCTGAATCTAACAACCAAGAATCATCAGCATTATCAAGGGAAAGAATCAAAGCATCCTCATCAGATTTATTACTTACCACATTTGCCTCTTTACTTCCTTCCTTTTTATTTCCTTTATTTTTCTGAGACCAACAATCTTTCTTCAAATGACCCGGCTTACCATAGTACCAGCAATCCCTCTTGTCTCTAGATTGGGACTTTATGTCCTTTGATTTTTCTCATGACTTCCCATGATTTCCAGAATTGTTTTCTCTCTCCTTTGTTCTGCCCCTACTTTCTACATTCAAAACACTGCCTGATGTGGATGTTCCACCTAAGCTTTTCCTACGAATTCCCTCGCTCAAAATAACACCAACAACATCATCAAACTTCAACGTATTCGAACCTGAAATAGAATTGCTAACAACCATTACCAAGCTATTCTAGCTTTCAGGCAAAGAACACATAATCAAAAGAGCCCTAACTTCTTCATCAAAATTTAATTTTACAGAAGTTAATTGATTGGTGACTGTATTAAACTCATTTAAATGATCAATAACTGACCCACCTTCTATCATTTTCATATTAAATAAACACTTCATAAGAAATACCTTATTCAAAGCAGAAGGCTTTTCATATAACTTCGCCAAGGTTTCCATCAACTCTTGAGTTGTCTTTGTTGTTGTAATATTGAACGCCACTGATTGTGCTAGGCACACACGAATACTGCCAAGAGCTTTTCTATCCAAGATCTCCCAGTCCTCATCTGACATTGTTGCGGGTTTCTTGGTTTTCCCTTCCAATGGCTGCCATAAATCCTTCTGATAGAGATAGTCCTCCATCTGCATCTTCCATAACTGATAGTTTTGCTCATTAAACTTCTAAACCTTTTTACCCTCATTTTCCATTGCTCCCACTCAACCGTGAGACTCCCACTCAACCGTGAGATCTTCCTATAGATGATAATCGAAACACAACCTGCTCTGATACCACTTTGTAGGGTTAGAAATGGCAGATATCTAACAATTAAATGCAGATTTAAGTAATAAACATAGAAACTAAAACACACAGAATAAATCATAACACAGATAATTTAACGTGGTTCACCCAATCCAAGCTACATCCAACAAACCATAGCCATCCAATACTTTTATTATCCAGTGTAAAATCTTATTACAATCTTGCAAATAATCGTGTTTTTCATCCTACTATAATACCCATCCAAACCCCTTTTTAACAAGCTTAGAAGCTTCCAAATTTTTGGGTTCTACAAAATTGGATTTATTTTTTACATTAATTTTTCCCTTTTTCGGTGATCACGTGAAAAAGTAGGAAGAAAATTTTTCTCGGGGGCTGCCACCCCTGAACCCCTGCTCGGGGCCTGGCCCAACTCTGGACCCCAGCAAGGATAGGGGTCGGGGTGTATAGTATACCATAGGATATACAATATAGCATGATCAGTTGCCACATACCAACAGTGACATACAAAAATACATTTGCATAAATAATCATATAGAAAATTCATAACATTAGACATTTGCATTAGATTAGATCCAAATCATAAAACAACCTAATAACATACATAGATTTTCATAGCATATCATGGCATATCATCATGCAAATCACATGTCATATAATCCATATACAATATTATCATCCATTAGTGCATCCATAATCATGGGCAGGAAATGAAAACAAATAAAAACATAAATATTATCATCATTAGTATCATCCATGGTATCATTGTAGCATATAATCGTAAATAGAACATAGCATTTCATCATAAATGCATCCATGGCATAGACATACATATAACATCATCATAGGAATCATAAAATGCATCAAATAAACATCACATAGGTATTATAGCTACATAATCACAACATTTCATCTAAATCATCATCATCACATAACATAAAATAAATGGGCCACATCAAAACTGCATCGCATATATATATAGTCTCAAAAATCAATGTCATGGGATAGAGTCAAATAGATATCCAAAAAATGGAGCTCGTAGGCTTAATAATTTATAATGTCATAATACATGAAATGTCAAATAAAATGTCTTAGGAGGTACTCTCCTCATCTTCTCGAGGAGAAGATCTGGGGGATCAGTGCTCTATCAAGGCAATCGAGGCCATCATGGTCACCGTCACTTGTCCCTGAGTGGTTGAGGCATCTGTCACTGTAGCCTTTGTCTAAGTTGTTTGAGTTGTATCTATAACCTGGGCAACAGATGTGTCTGTCATTGGCAGCTGCCTCTACACTGACCTCTGTCCTGATAAAGTAGACCCTTGGCTGTGCCTCAAAAGATGACTCAAGACATTCATGTGTGAGTGGTGGGACCTATGCCTTGATGTGTGCCTTGAGGAGGTAGACCCTCCCACACTAGTGTAACTCCTGTTGTTGCTCCCACTCCCTGATCTGTGGCCACTGCCTATCCTCATCTATGAGTGTGACAATGTAGGTTCTCAAGCTCAACATGTAAATCCCTCACTGGTGTAGTGCTCTCTTCAAACCTCCTCTAAAGGTTGGCAACCTGCTGATCTATGGTGGCATCTGGTGGCAATACTAGCCCTGTCAGCATCCCATCATATCCCTCCACCATACTGCATTGTAGTAGGTGCTCTGCCTCATCAATGGCCTCATCCTCATCATACTCATCATCCCCTATATCCTCCTCTTCTCCAATCTCTGCCTCTGCATGCTCCACCTCCCTCTCCTCCACCTCTCTCTCCTCCATCACCCTCTCCTCCTCTACATGCTCCACCTCCATCTCCATCTCCTGTCTAATCTCCTCCTTTTCCCTCAACCCATCGCCTCTCTCTATCTCCCCCTCCTCCTCCTCAACTGCCTTTGGAATAGGGTTCAGTGGTGCTCTAGCCATTTTCTACCTCACCCACCTCTTGTGTCTCCCTCTATCTCCTCCTCTCCTACACCTCCTGTTGGCTCCCCCTTCATCACCATCCTCCCCATCTCTTCCTCTTCCCCTCCCTCCAGCCCTACTCCCATCTCTCCCTTGACCTCTACCTCTCCCTCTATCACCAACTCTACCTCCTTGTCTAGCTCGCGAAACATTTGGAATAATGGACCTCCTATCCACTGGTGCTAGTCTGTTTGGATCTGTGAGGGGAATGGGCCTATGGGTCTACCACCATAAATCAAAATTTGTAGCTGTCCCTAGATCTATAATGCCTCCTCTCCATCCCCACTGTTGTGCCACTAGTCCATCTATCTACTGAGTAGTAAAGGCCATAGATATGGTCGGCCCCCATGGTGACTCCCGAGAAGACCTCACATACTCTGTTGCCCGATTGGAATACCCTGTTGCTCACTAAACTGCTTGAGAACCCGCTATGGTAAATACATCTCTACAATCAGCTATGTTTGCACCATTCGACCAATCAAATATTGATATTGCCAATAGAAACTGAGATGATCCACCTCATCCTCCCACTACTCACAATCCCTGTACAGTCTCTAGATAAATACAGTCATGGTGTCGATCCTATGTCTCCACCAATCTGTCTCACCATAGTGGCTCTACTGTAGGGCACTGACATAGTAATATACATATGGCATGCCATCTACCAACTATGGCATCTCAATTAGTCGAAAAAAAATGGCAACGTCCTCCCATGCCCAGATCATAAGAAGGGTCGTCCCGCAGGAAATTCTCTATGCCCTCCCGTATGCAACCTCATGCAACTAATGATATAACATGCCTAATAAACAAGGTCCCCAAGCATAAATGGTCATGTCTTGCCTCATGCCAACAAGTACATCCCCCTAGCCAATGGGAAACCCATCTCCTCAGCGATCTGGAATAACTACACCAGTAATCAATGTCACTAATAGAGCATCAAATTGTCTTTAGTGCTCTGCCATGAACTCCCACCAGATCTCATACCCCTTAATACCCAACCTCACACCCTGATCATGATAGTAGGTAATGAATGTCTGATATCTGTTTTGTGGGTCATAAACAATCCTCTCCCCCCATATTGGTAGGTGTAGAATCTGATAAATGTCCTCGAGGGTAACTGTAGCCTCCCTGATCGGAAAGTGGAAAGAGTAGGTCTCGCAGTGCCACCTCTTGCATAACGCTATCAAGAGTCCCCTATTTTCCCGCACAATGGGCATAGAGACCTAGTTGCATCAATCATCATCGCTCTATATCTATCAACTAGTCTCTGAATGCATAGGTCGATGGTCTACTCTCCCGTGTGTAAATAGGTGCTAATTGTATTTGCACATGTCAAAGCACATGTCAACATCTTCTCAAAACTTGTCATTATCACTTAGTCTAAGTCAAAGGCATTTAAAAGTTGAAGCAACACTAAGCTATCATCACTCAAATTCAAAATCAAATGTCACGTTGACTTCAATTGCATTGCAATTAGGTGTTTGTGTCATTTTGTACTACATTTGCATCACGATTTGATGATTGCGTCATGATTTCATACACATGCATCATTTACTTCAAATGTGTGGTTCCCATACGCAAATGCATCATGATAATTCAAATGCAACTTTATAGCCTTCAAATGCGGCTTAAATTAGCTATTGCGTCACAATTTTAAGCGATTGCGTCACAATTTTAAGCAATTGCGTTGCGACTTTTGATCCTAACCTAATGACCCTTCGTGTTTGCATTGCGATGCACCATATGTGTTGAAAGCAAATGTGATTGCAGTTTACGTGAATGCAAATGTATCACAACGCATGTGTTCCTAGCCCTAGAAACCCCAAAAAAGCACGAAAAATGATAAATTCACAAAGTGGGCTAAGGGTACATACCATCAGCTCCACGCCCTCTAGTCATGTGTAGGTCCTGATAATGTACCCTCGATGCTCTATGATCGGAATCACCATCTTCTCTGCTGCTATCCTTGCTCTAAGCTCTCTGAAATTACTATAGTAAATTTGAAAATGAAATGATTTTTTAACCCAATTTCAATCTATTTGTAGGGTAAAAGTGGGATTTTTCGCAACTGTTATTACTGGAGGCTCTTTTGACCACCTTTGATTGCCCTTTCGGGTACCTTAAACACGTCCAAATTCAAAACTGTCTCGCCATTGTTTTTCTGGTCTTTAAATTAACTTGTCGGGACACTCTGCAAATTTTTCTGTTGCCAGGCCAAAATTTGAAAAATTTCCTTAGGGGGCATCGATACTCCAGACCTTCGTTGGGGCATGACTTTGACTTATTTTTCTTTTTCACAATGCGACAGGCTGCATTATGACAAAGAGGGGCAAAATGTAGACACTAAAAAAATTGACCTAGGCCTCCAAGCTCTATTTTTCACCACATTCACCCTAGCATAATTAAAAATTTTAATTATATTATTTGGTCCATTTTCATCTATTAATTAAATAATTTTTAATTATTTAATTAATTCATGTCTCTTATTCTTCCTAATTATTTAAATAAATAAATTTTATTTATTTATTGAAATGCATCGCTAATTATCTAATGTCTACCTACAATTAAATTATTTATTTAATTATTTCTATCCACTAATTCTTCTAGATTATTTAAATAAATAAATCTTATTTATTTATTTAAATACGTCAATAATTTACATATTCCTCATCTAATCAAATAAATTCTTTAATTTATTTAATTAGTGCCATGTGTCATTTCCTCCATTTTAAATAAAATCATTTATTTAAAATGGTCAAACTTCATATATTTGGCAAGTAATAGGTATTCATTATTTGTTGTCACATGATTCCCCACTTTTGAATTAAATTAATTTTTAATTCAAAAGATGCTCTTTTTATTCAATAGTCAAATGACCATTACTAATTTGATTTTCCAACTGTTTTTAGCCATTTTTTCCATATTTCAACTTTCAATCCTGTTCGTCGATTTAGTTTTTTAATCTCGTCCATTCATTCAAAATAGCCTTTTCTTATAAAATGGAATTTTTTAATTCATTTTGGCTCTCCTGAAGCATTCATGTGAATTTCTGGCTTTCTTGCTTTCATCCATTTTCCTGCACACTTAGTGCTTCTCTTAGTTACTTAGAGTCATTTTCATAGTAAAATCCTTCAACACTTGCATAGGACTTGACATTTTCATAGGTTGTTCAAAGAATCTGAGGGAAAACTTCAACTTCCAGCAAGCCAGAAGGTGTAATGGAGGTCAACCATGGAGAATGAAGATTTGTGGTAACTTTGGTTCATTTATTTTCCTGTTTTCTCCTTTGTACTCCATTATTTGCTTTGGGTTTTGGGTTTATTGGCTATAAATCTGCTAAACCTTAAAATTTCCAGAGATACAGCTCTAATAGTGTCCATGTTTAGAGGAACCATGTCTTGACTCCATTGATGCAAGTCAAAGACTTTTTCAAGTTCTTCCCTAGTTATTTCTACCATAATCACCCCATCAAATGCTCTTATTGCCCTAGAAATTGGGTCATATTTTAATGTGATATCTTTCAAAAGATCCACATCCATATACACATTTGGAACAATCAGTTTCCCCATGTTCAACTTCCATGGGTTACTAAAAGGGGCCCCAAGGTTCCTATTTCTAAACCAGTGTTGAAACATCTACCATCCCGTGTAAGGTACCTCAGCATCCTTGATGAAGCAAGCCTTATCTATTATCCCCTCCTTAACAGTAAGGCCATGAAACAACACCCTACCCTTTGGTTTCTTACTTGTAGACTAGGGTAGCAAATCAATCACATCCTGAGAAAGGGTTCTAGACTGGGTAGAGGATGAAGCACCTTGAATTTTGGGAGCCATGGGCTTGAATATACAAGAGTTCTTATAGAGGAATTTTAACTATTCACTTCCTAATTATAATTTATGACTTAGGATGAGAGCTAATTGTGGGAAATTTATAGGGCTACAAATTTTAAAAGCAAAGACTAACCCTAATTTAAAGCAATGAAAGCATAACGATGAAATACACTTGTTTTAAAATAGATTAAAAGCAAACCTTAATTCAGAAAATGGAAAAGGCATAAAATTGTGTTTATTGTACTTACTGCTTTTAACTGTGACAAACCCTAATGTCGGCCAGGAGAACTTCTGCAATTCACTTCTCAACTCTTTGTATTGCCTTGGACATGTCTTCAAATATCAAACAAACAAGAGTTGGCTACATACACAATTTTTGAAGGGAATTGAATAGGTTTACAGGTCACCTCTGCCATTAATGCCCATTTATGCAAAGCAAACCAATTGCAACAGGTGTACCTTGCAATTTTGAATATATGTCGTTGATCCATAGCTGAGTTGGGCATCTTGAACAACTTAGATTTAGTCAAACACATTTGAATTCACAACACTACTCTAGCTTGGATGAACAACCAATAGAAATTCGCTAACAGGACTCTCCTCATGTACATGAAGGCCCCACCCCATAGTAGTCATAGAATGCACGTGGCATCATCTTGTAGGTCTCACTATTTTTAAAGAACTTACATCTTTCCTCCACAAGCTGGCAGGCAATGACTTTGATCATTTTCCTTCACTCGATTAGCATAGTCGATCTTAAAGTGTAGGACGTTGAGATGGGACATAGCAGTTGGACCCACTTACACATGGTGTTATTTTTCTAACCACGCAACAATTAAACTACACTCACTTCAAATGGACGAGCCAGTGGGGAGCGGCCTAGATTAAATCCTATGATCTAGTGATTTATGAACCTGCACATGAAGTGAAGTTACTCATAAAAGAGGGCCCGACTAGGTTGACGAGGGAATACCCCTCAGGATATTATGACTTAGACAAAATTCATTTGTATGTGAAATATCGAAGGTTGACCTTGGGAATATCTAAGACACCTTGTGACCAAGGATGACCAAACAATCCTAAAGGAAGGGCCCGGTCAGAAATGTTCAACGATGACTCAAGAGGTAATTTATATCATTGGTAACCAGACCAATAAGTCAATGCAGAAATAAGACATTTGAGGATTAGATGAAGATTTTGGATGACAAGGCTATTCAAATAAAACCCTAAACCCTGTGTGTAATCAACATGTACTATGTTGATATTGAGGATAGAGGACCTCAAAATATCAAGGATTTTTGGGGGTCTAATATAATGAGGGATAGAAAGGCCAAAATTTTCAATATAGGGATCATCTTCCCCATATCCATGTCCTTCCAATCAAGAAAATAGATGTGTAGAATTGAGGAGCCTAGGAGGTAACACCACTATTCTTATAGTCACATTAATCGAAGGACATCTACTACATTCTCAACCTCCATAGATAAATGAAAAGCTAACAAAAAACAAAAAAATTGCCCTAACTTGCTCCAAAAAATGATTTGGGTAAGCAATCATTTATTTACCCATAAATTGAGAAAATAATCTCAAACATCCCATTTAGCATGTGAAATATCAAGAAATGGGGATTTCATTTACTATATTTAGTATTGACAAAAAAAGCATTGTTAGACATTCATTATATACGACATTTATAAACAATGCACTAATGAAGCATCTAGCCTTATAGGGAGGCCTCTTATCTATCATGCATCTCTCATTGAGGTCCATTGTATCTTACCAATGTTGCTACTTGAAAGAAACACAAATGTACGTAGAAAGTAACAACAAATAAATAATATTATGTAGAACGCACAATAGAGAATAGTTGTTAAGTAGTAATTACTTCCTCACTAAATACATCATTTGTGACGAAATAATTACTACTTGAGATATTATAAATTTATGTGCTTGGTTAGGGTTTTTTTAAAAATGAGATGAAACAAAACCAATCTCTCCACAAATTGCTACTTCAATAAATGAAAAGTAGATGTAAAAATATTGGAGTTTTAGAGCTACTAGATTCTTGAGCTCCCTATTATGCATGTACGCAAAATATGGTTATAGAGACAAGGCATGTGAACTGCTTTGCAAAATGCCATCTACCCACCAGAACACTCACAACCATTATGAATCGTTGATATATTCTCTTAAATGAAACATTAGGCAATGTCTAAAAATTTTCCCCTGCTCGTTGCTCATTCACTAGAAGATATTTTCTTCAATTTTTAATCGAAAATTTCAGAAAACCTTGGCAAAAGTATGAGTTGCGAATCATAAAAAGGGAATAACTAGCAAAAAAATTCAATTTTAAAAATCAACACATTGCACACAATAAGTAAAATTGTTTATTTCTTTGCTGGTGCAATTTTCGACTAGTAAATCAATTGCTAATACTGAAACGAAAACATAAGTCTCCGCCTATATAGGCAAGGACAAATAATTCACCTCTTCTAGAAACTTATACAAATTTCCTAATTTTCTCTCTTTGTTTAATTGTAGAAGGTAACATTTATTAATGATGGTACAGAAATTACTACACTCCCCTTGATATCTGCTACTAACTGCTTTCACTTCTTCAACTTTCGCTTTGCCAGCCAAGCTCTTATACCAATTTAATGGTGGATAGAGACAAAGACTAAAATCTATAGCTTCTATTCAACTTTATGAAAATGTTCACATGATACTGAGGAATTGAGAGATAAACTATTATTCTGAAAACTTAAAAAAATCAGTGACAAATATTCAATATGTTTTTCCTCATGTAAGAAATAGTTAAACAAATATTTTCCACTCTTAGACATTTATATGCAACTAAAACATACTTTTCATGCATTAATGGCACAACTTTCAAACTGGCAGCTAAAACAGAAAAAAACATTGAAACTACTGTCTAATAACAGATTCTAAAAATACCAAAAGCTATTTTGAAACTGCACTTGATTTTTTTTTCAAAATGTAAGAATAGTTTTGTTCGCTTCGGCAGCATTATCCGACAATTTTGCAATTTTGCAGCAATAATGCGGCATTTACCGAGATGTGGTGTTTTTCTCAAGTAATTTAAATAAAAGATAACTCTGTACGATTCAATTTTCGTCATTACAAAGATAATTATTTTTTCGACCATTCAGCAAATAGAATCCAGTAAAAATTATTAAGGAAACCAACTTTGGAAAATTAGTAAAAAAAGGCTTCTGCAAGTCACATGTTCCTTATTTATGGGTCATTTAGAAACAAATCACCATGTCCTGCTAGTTGATGATTGGATTTCATTTTATGTTAATATTCTAGCTTGTAAGTTTTATCGTATTTCTATTGCATTACTAAAGAAAGTGCGACATACAAAAGTGTGGAGTTTCTGCAAGTTTAATAATAGTTTATTTTGGGTGCCAGTCGGCAAGCTTTAAATGCTGACAAATAAATGTTAAATGAATATCTAGATTCCCACGCTCAGGACCACGGCAAATATTCTATTTGTTTCCATCTAGCTAAGTTGATTATATAATCATTTATTGTCTGTGTTATCAATTAATAATTGTGAAGTGCGTAGGCACCAACTGCTCTTAGGATGCTGAACTATAATAAGGGATCTGAGAGACTACACACCAACTCCAATGTATTTTGTCTTTCATATAAACTGCTCTTAGGATGCTGAACTCTAATAAGGGATCTGAGAGACTACATACCAACTCCAATGTATTTTGTCTTTCATACATAAATGATTTTCATGCCATATTCCATTGGAAAGATATAGATTCGGGTGTACGAAACGCTTACAAAAATACAAATTAGCCACGTTCGATGTATTTTAAATTGTTGTAGGTACTAGATGTGAAGTGTCACTGAGAATGCAATATGAATTGCATAAAGAGGCTGGGTATTGTGTAGCGTTAACAATCGAAAATGGCAGAGTACAGGCTACTCATGAGTAATGAAGCAGAAGAATTTGTTTCTGACGGCTCAGTTGATTCGAAAGGAAGACTTAGTGTAAGAGCAAAGACTGGAGGGTGGAGAGCTTGTTCTCTAATTATTGGTATAAACATTTCCACCACCACCTTTTTGTAATTTATGTCTTCGTTTTTCTTAACAAATTAATCGTTTCTGAGTTTCTCTATATAGGCTACGAACTTGTTGAAAAGATGGCTTTCGCTGGTGTTATGACAAATTTAATGGTGTATCTGACGACCAAGCTGCATGAAGGCACTGTCTCCTCCTCCAATAATGTCAGTAACTGGATTGGCACACTTTCTCTGACGCCCTTACTTGGAGCATACATTGCTGATACATATTTGGGACGCTTTAGGACATTTTCAACCTTTTCATTTATCTATATACTGGTAATTACTGATTATGAGTCTTTTCCTGTGTGATTAGATATCGGTGACATTAAGGGGAATGGTCTAAACACAACATTCCTAAGTAAATAGTTATAGTTTTGAATATAATATAATGGTTATTTATATGAGAACCCAGAACTCCAAATGAACAGCCCTTGCGTTGACCTAAGTAAAGATTTGATTTTACTTTGTGATGGTAATTTTCACATTGATTTTTGGTGCAGGGAATGGTGATTTTGACCCTAACAGTTTCATTGAAGTCTTTAAAACCACCAGAATGCCCATCAAATGAAGGATGTGAAAAGGCTTCATCTCTGCAAATCGGGAGTTTTTATTTTGCTTTATATCTAGTTGCTCTGGGTCAAGGAGGAGCCAGACCAAATGTCTCCACCTTTGGTGCGGATCAGTTCGATGATTTCCATCCTAAGGAAAAAATGCACAAGGACTCATTTTTCAATTGGTGGATGTTTATAGTTTTCTTTGGAAGTCTATTAGGTCAGACATTTATTGTGTATGTTGAAGACAACATCGGTTGGGGAGTGGGCTGTGGAGTTATGACTGGATTGCTATTAATAGCTTACATTGTATTCATGATAGGAACTCCAATTTATAGATACAAAGTTGTTCTAGGTAGCCCACTGCAGCGAGTCGGGAAAGTAATTGTTAGGATGATTCAAAACCGGAAAATACAGGTTCCTACAGGTGCTTCTTGCCTACATGAAGTGGATTTAAAAGAATATCTTAGCCAAGGCAGGGACCCCATTGCCTACACTAAACATCTGAGGTTTGTAAAATTTACAATTTTTTTCTTATAAAAAGAAAGACATTTGGATATTTAAACGATGACTTGATTTGTGTGTGGCAGATTTCTAGATAAAGCAGCATTATTAAATTCGAGACATTCAAATCCCTGCTCTGTGACAGACGTAGAGGAGACAAAGCAGGTGATAAGAGTTCTTCCCGTTTGGCTGACAGTCATATTTCCTAGTACAATTTGTGTACAAGGTTCAACGCTCTTTATCAAGCAGGCAATGACAATGGATAGGCATATGGGCTCTAACCTTGAAATTCCTCCTGGTAGTATTGGAATATTTTTTCAAATACCATTGCTATTAACCATACCAATCTATGATCGCCTTTTAATCCCCCTGTTCAGAAGATTCACAGGAAATCCACGAGGCATAACTATACTACAGCGGATTGGGGTTGGAATGATACTTCAGAGTATTGCTCTGGTAGCGGCTGTTGTAACAGAAGTTGTAAGGTTAGATATAATTCAAAGCTGTGGAATTGCAGATGTTAAGGATGCAATTGTTCCCGTATCTTTCTTCATTCTTATTCCACAGTTAGTAATAATGGGAATAGCAGAAGCCATGGTTGAGGTAGGTAAACTGGAATTCTTTTATGATCAAGCCCCAGAGAGTATGCGAAGTTTGGGAAACGCAATGTATGCAGCCTCCAATGGAATGGGCTCCTTTCTCAGCAGTGCTATTCTAACACTTGTGACTCACGTTACTGGAAGACAGGGACACAAAAGTTGGGTACTGGATAACCTGAATGCTTCACGACTCGATTACTTCTATGCTCTTTTTGTAGTTCTGAATATCATGAACTATGTTGTTTTCTTGACCGTATCTTGGTTTTATACTTACAAAACAGAACCTAGTGAAGCCTTGGGAAAAGCTTCTTCCAAAGCAACACGAGTGGTCGACAATAGTGGGCAGAAGGGTGAAGGGATTCATATTTAGCGTGGAACGTATTCCACCCGATAAATAACTATGCAAGATAATGTATATTTAAGCTTTTTATGATGGAAGGCAATAGTTGATAATAGAGATGCGAATGTTAAATTATTATAATTAAAAGTAAGTTAGGGTTTAAAAATATGAAAAAAATAGTTGTGACAGGACGCAAAGTATGCAAAGGGTTCAAGTTTTACCCTCTGTGCATTATTTTTTAATAATTAAATATCACTTCCGGTGCATTTTCTTTTCCACTCTCATAGTTTTTTAAAGCTTTTCTATGTTGCATTTGGAAATTTGTGCATGTCTGATCGAGGGGTCTAATGGATCCTTTCTGTCTTTTCTTATAAAGCTGTTTTCCAATCGGATAAACCTTCTTCATCAGAAAATGACAATAAAGCTGCTCTTCAATCTGATGAACCTCCTTCGTCAGGATATGACAATAGTGTCCTTTTATTCAGTGAATGCAACAAATGATGTGAAAATGGATCCGAGATTGAAAAAATGTCATAAGATATATGAGTGTCTGGAGAAGAGTACTCAAAGATCGATTTTGGTTATTAACCCAGATGTAATTGTTGATAATGTTTTGATTTGCATGTTTATGGGTATTTGCAAATGCAAGGTGATGTGAAAATTATTCTTATAGCTATAGATTTTTTTTTTGTTTCTCTCTAAATTGATTGGAAATAATGGCATGTGACTCTTGATTTGGTAGAAGATTTCTAGTCTAATCAATTTATTCCAATGAAATCTTAGTCAAAAGAAAGGAGTGGAAGTTAGTAGAGAAAATATTTTCAAATATGTAATATATTTAATAAGTTTCATGTTCTTGAAAATATTGATGCTCCAAAATCTACTTTGTTTAAAAAATCTTCTAATCAATAGGATTTGAATCTACCTAGTTTTGGAGATTCTAAATCTGTGTCTTATCTAATATAAAAGTAATTAATATTATTAGTGAGTTATGTTTTCAACTTAGGCATAATTGTCCATTTGTTTTTTGGGTAGTTTTTCCAGTGCTAAGAAGTTTCTCACCTGTCACCCACTTTTCATGTCTTTATAAGGCACTTTGTACATTGTATAATATCATCTCATTCATTTTTGTTTTCTTTGGTGAAATAGTCTATGCGCTTCTCTTGCTCATTCATGAAGGTTTATTGGCAGATGTTTCTCTTAGATTAGTTGCTCAAACATGATATCAGAGCCACCCAATCTGCAACTCCTTTCTTGAGAGTTTTCGCTGGAGATTTTTGAGATCATTTGTTTTGGCATTTGAAATTTCTCAAATTTCATAGTTACCTATTTTTCAATTTTCCTATTGAAGGTGGCGTGTTTTCTGCTTGATAAGGTGGCCTCGATTTTTGTGAGGATCGATCTAGCTGATGTAGTCGATTTCCTGTTGAGAACGCATCGATTCTTGTGTGGAGGCCTGTTTGGAAGACTACGGGTCGTGAATTAGCTTAAGGCTATGCGATTTTCCTCTTTGAGGCGTGGCAGATCTGTCCAGGCCGAAGTCACCGTGGAAGGAGGGGCATTGTTTTCGTTTCCGCTAAGAGAGGGTGTGATTTATGCTAAAGAGACCCCTACCGCTTTTTCCAGTAGAGGACCCTTTTTTTAAATCTCTATGAATTGCTTTGGAGGAACGGTTAAACTAATAGAGGTGGGAATTTGTGTTGGAGGTGCGACAGACCTCCCCAGGCTTGCGCTAGAAATCTCCCAAGACGGAGTTGCTATGCAAAGGGCGGATTGATTTCTCCTGAGAGGGAAGCACAAACTGTTTGAAGAGGGACTTATTTTGTTATTTTTCTCAAAAGGAGCACGAATTTGATCCGAGAGAGGCTTTGTTGAAGGCGTGATTCATTTCAGAAATCTTGCTTTGTTGTACACAACCCGATTTCCATTGCACTAGTTGAAAGGCCCGTGATTCAACTTGCATGCCACAATTTTCTATTGAACTGTGATTGCTATTTGAAGGCTGCGGTTTCATTACCGTGGAGGCCCGTCTTCTCTTGTTTCAAACTAAAGCCATTTTTCTGTTCAATAGGCACGATTTGGTGCTGGGAGGCATTTTTCTTTTTGCTGCTACTGCAAATCTGTTGAGTGGAATTCATTTCCTCACTGCTTGAGGCACGATTTTTTTTAGAGGCACCATTACTCTGCATTGGGCTTATTGACTACCAAAGAAACATTTGATTTTGTGTTGATTACCTCCATACCTGGCGTGATTTCAGTTTGGAGAAGCCTGATTCTGTGGCTAATAATTGGTTAGGGATTGCTAGCCAAGGGCCAATCCACAACAACACTTTTTAGCATTTTTGGGATCTTTAGTCCCACATTTGGAGAGTAGTTTGTTCTTTTATTCTTCATATACTTTGGTGCAAATAAAAGTAGTCACAGGTGGATGCTCGCGTGATCAGTAGAGTGTCTTTACCCATTGGTGGAGATTGCTTGTTGTTTGGTGAGGCCCATGGACTAACCAAGGGCATTACTATGCTACAAATGCCTCTCAAGTATTTCAGACAATTTGTAATTTGTGCATATCTATTACTATGCTACAAATGCCTCTCTTAAGTATTTCAGACAATTTGTAATTTGTGCATATCTTTTACAGACGAAGAAAGTCTTTTCCTACGTTACACCTTGTGAAGGCTTGGTTCGACCTATTGATGGTGATTTAGTTGTCTCACCTTGTGGTGACATATGCCGATTGGTGGAGATTGCTTGGTGTTTGGTGAGGCACATGGACTAACCATGGGCTTGCTACTGTTCCAAATGCGTCTCTAAGTATTTTAGACAATTTTTAATTTGTGCTCTTTGGAATTACTTGATTCTCAACCTTTTTTTTTGCATTGTTGTTTTGTGAAGTATGGCTACATTTGTTGCCACATTTATATAATCTTTTACCCCTTCCTGGTACTAATAGTAAGAAATTTGCATGGAATGGAAAAAAGGATCATGTCTTAGGAGTTATTGCAATGCATATTGATGATGCCACTTTGAATGCTATTGATCATTTTGAGTGTCCTCATATTCTTTGGATTAAAATTTGGGAAATGCATGGAGATCCTGATACTCAGCTATTCCCAGATGATCCTGTTTTAGATTGTCTTGTGCCTCTTCATTTTTCAGAAAAAATACCCTATGATCATGCTACTATGCAGGAGTTTGAAATTTTGGAGTACTTTGAATCTTCAGATGCTCCTTCTTCTCCATCAGGGACAGTTGATGTACCTTCAACTTTAGTGATTCATTGTGCAAAGTCATTGATTGAAGCTCCTGTCATTCCTAATCAGCAGGACCATTCATCTTGTGTTGATGGTTCATTGAGCACATCCAGTGATTCGACACAACTAGTATCTCATTGTCTTCCTGATTGGGATTCTTATTTGCTATAAATTTGTTCATTGTTCATAGAATCTCACATTTCATATTTGGAGGACACATTTGAGGGATTGTCTCTAATCTTTGATGATAATTATTGCATAACTATTGTCAAACTATCTCAGTCTCTAAAGAATGTTCAGAATTAGTTTCTAGTGGTACCTTGTTTGTCACCTTCTATTGCGATTTGGCATGTTCCTAATTGGTTTGTGGCATCAACTTCCAAGGTCTTGGTGACACATGAATAGATTCCAAAGACATCATACATTTTGATGCTTCTTTCTTTCAATTCCTATCTATAGTGGGAAGCATTCTTGCATTTGTACATGGTTTTTTTCTTCCAAAAGGGATACAAGTTGTTTGTTGACATTGGATCATGTTTTTCCTTCAGCACCTACCAGTTTTGCAGGTGATTACACATTGTGGGGGGGCTACATAGTCTCTCTTTTTCCCTCTTATGGGGGGCTATTGATTGTATATATATATATGATGTATTTAGTCCTTGGGGGTGTGATTTACTCCTCCATCCATGCACATCATTTTTTATTTTTTTTTCTCTTTTGAAGAAGGGTTTTTCTCCTTTTCTCCGATTATGAGAGATTGCATTGTAAATGGGTACCTAACATGTTTGCGTAGCTAGCACCCATATTGCATTTTTCATTTTTTGCATCTTCAATCCTCCTAATTTTGCACTTAATGGGGGTGTTAATGAGTTAAGTTTTTAACTTAGGCATAATTGTGCATTTCTTCAGATAGTTTTTCCCATGCTAGGAATTTTCTCACCCGTCATCCACTTTCCATGCCTTTATAAGGCACTTTGTACGTTGTATAATATCATCTCATTCATTTTTGTTTTCTCTGGTGAAATAGCCTATACGCTTTTCTTGCTCATTCGTGAAGGTTTATTGGAAGATGTTTCTCTTGGGTTAGTTTCTCTAACAATTACTCTATATATTAGTGTCTTCTAAAGAACAACCTTCTTCTTCTACAATTACGGAAGGATCTGTTAGACCTAAGCATGTTGATTCAAATAATTTCAATATGATATTAGATCTTCCTACTATGCAAAAGATGTAGAATGGTGGTCATGAAAACTATGTTATACTATAAGCATCTCATAAGATAAGTATAATGGATAATATAAAAAAGAAAAATCCTTTGCTAAGCCTTCAAACAAATATCAAAAAAGGTTTCATTGGAAAAATATCAAAAGTAGGAAGAAAGAGAGATTAGGAGAAGATAAAGATGATAAAGTAATCTTTATTGAAATCTAGCATCATTAGGACATTGGATTGTCATTTCTCTCCTATCTAAAAATTATAATTGTTTCATGGAATTGTTTGGGTTTGGGGAACACTGTTCAACAAAATGTTATTCAATATCTTATTTGAGAACATAAACCATATTTCATTTTTCCTTAAGAAACTAAGCTATTAGTAGAGGATATGGTTAATTTGTCTTATATTCTCTAGAAAGGAAGTTATTTTCATTGTTTTACTGATCTACATTTTTCTAGAGCACTATCTTGTTTATGGGATCCTCTTATTGAATCATTCTTCTTGGATTGCAAGCACACATTATTTATCAATTGAGGCACATTGCTTTAATTTAGGTGGCTTAATTCTTCTATCTAATGGGTATGCTCCTACTAATTTTCAAGTTAAGGATCTTCTTCAATATTTCATTTGATTTGTTTTATCTATTTTTCTTTCTAATCCTAAGATTCTAACATGTGACTTTAAGGATCTTCTAGGCCTTAATGATAAATATGGTTGTTCTAGTTATTATATCCCTCTTCTACCTTGTTTAGGGAGAATAAGTCTAATCTTAGGGTGGTTGATCTTAAACCAAGAAGTGAAAACATTATTTGGAATAATAGAAGATGTGGAATTGCTTCAATTTCTAAGTGTTTGGACCATTTTATAGTCTTAGAATGTTAGATTGGTGACAATCAAGTCTTTCTTTCTAGTATCTTGTAGTGGGATTGATTTGATCATTGACCTATAAAATATTTTTTCTCTTATTTTTCTCTTCCCTAAAACCTTTATTTCAAGCTTCATTTAATGTGGCTAGGCATATAGGAAGTCATCATCACATGGTTGATTGGCGGTTGGTAGGTAAGCCTTTCCTTGGTACAAGAATGTTTTTTTTCTTTAAGATAATATAGTATCTCAAGTTTCTATTTAAATAGTGTAAAAAAAAATCTATTAGAAATATTTTTGAAAAAGGCACAAGTAAAGGAGAAGTTAGATGGTATTAATTTTTAGGTAATGTAAGTTTTTTTAGTACTATGAGGATCATTGAGGAGAATTTTTGGCCTAAATAAATTAATGAATGAGAACTCTTTGAATAGATTATCTAGAAATATAAATCTCATATTGATTGGCTTTAAAAAGGGGATAATAATATTATATTTGATCATTTTTTGAAAGCAAGGTGAAATGCTAATCCTTTTTTATATATGAACTTTTCTCATGGTTCTCATATTTCTTCTTTTCAATATATTTCTAGAGAAGATTCCATGCATTTTTATTGCTTGATTGATGAAAATGGTCCTAATGTTTATGAGGAAGAAAAAAACATTTTGGATTGTATTCCACCTTTGGTTTATAAAAATATGAAAAAAAATCATATGGGGCAAAATTTATTTGATGAGATTAAGAAGGTGGGTTTTAAATGAAGAAAGGTAAATCTCTAAGTCTTGATGGCTTCCCTATTGATTTGTTTCAAGAATTTTGAGATAGTTTGAATTTTGTTAAGGAATCTCAAGCCAATAAGAGGATGCTTAAAGCTATTTAATCTATATTTTTATCTTTGATTTGCCAAAAGAGGGGGCTAATTATTTTGAAATACTTTTTCATATTTCCCTTTGTAATGTTACACATAGGATTATCACAAAGATTATTATAGATCAATTGAAGCATATTCTTACTTCTATTATTTTTTATGATTACAGAGTTTTTTTGAAAGAGAGTCAAATTCTTAACTGTATTATTGTTGTAAACTTTCTATTCATTTTATATTCATACTTAGGGATAAGGAAATGATTTTTAAATTGGATATTCCTAAGGCTTATTACAAGGTTAGATGATCTTTTCACTAAAATAGTTAATATACTTTTGAGTTTGGTCAATAGTGGTTAGATTGGGTCATGGCATGTGTGGCTTTTTTCTTCTTTTCTTGTTCTAGTGGTATTCCATCTCATTTTTTGTGTCTGGTGGACTTTGTTAGCGATATCCTATTTCTCCTTATCTTTTTCCTTTTATGGAATTTTTTGGTTGATTCATAAAGTGCAAATGAATATATTTAAAAAAATTGATTTCAATTTATGAATAGATGTATTTTTTTTCTTTCTAAAATAGTCAGAAATAGTGTGTGAGGGTACTCTATCTTTGAGGATATAGGTTTCCTATAATTTCCCACTTAAGTTTCACTCAAGGAGACCTAGAGATCTCAATCTAAGGTATGCAAAGGAGAAAGAGATCTTGCAATAGGGTTGGCCTAGGGTCTAACTATAAATGAAAGATGGGTTCACCACCAAGTTTAGCTTTGAAAGACTAATGAAATGCAAGACCTAATTCTAAAACCTAATGTAATGTAAAACTTTAGTAAATGACTTGAAAATACATGTAAATCAGAACAAAAAGCTAAGAGATGAAAGGTGTGCTCCTAGAAACATAAAGAGGACTAGATGAAGTCCTAAAATGCTAAAAACACTGAATTTAATTAATACTAACTATGACTCATACATTGGACTGGGTGATTTAGTCCCAGATTAGGCTAATAGGAAAGAACATAAATCTGGTAGAGATATACTTGGAACACTTGAAATTTGGAAATATCATTGTACTGGGACTCATACACTAGAAGTGGTGTATCAGTCCAATTAGGGTTTTCTAGAAATTCACAGTTTGAATTTGGTCTTCAATGTACGTACTCTCCTTTCCACTTGATTTTTGGGTTTGAATCTCTAATTTGCAACCTGTAGATGTCTTTCAATGATCTCTAATGCAAGGTGACAACTTTGACAACTTTGAACACTTGACAACATTATCCCAACTTTGTCTTCAATATGTCTTCAACCTGGATCTTCAAATCACACACTAAAGAGAGGGGAAAATGTTTTTTTGTTAGTAGAAAGGGGTATTCCTTGGTCAAACCCCATTTTGGTAATCAAACCTTGAAATGAAATGAAATAAGATGAAAGGGTGATGAATGAACAAAATGTAATGTTGCAACTCACCAAACCTTAGAAATAAAGTGATACAAACATGTATGAAGTGGATCCAATGAATCTCAATCTTGACACTTTCTTGAATCTTATAGATCTTGAATTGAATGCTAGCTTGAATCATAAAACCCTACATCACAATTGCTAACTCAAAAACAAACACGATGCATAATGACTTTGACATGATGCTTGATGCTTGAATAATGATCCATAACACTTGATAATTAGCACTTGAATGCTCTTGTGAACTCCAATTTTCTATAAGGATGCTCATTCAACTTGCTAGGTCACTTGATTGCTTGTTAGGTCACTTGTTTACTTGTTAGGTGAAAAATGAATGAAGTAACATTCTATTGATACTTGTTTATGCCAAATTTCCCTAAATTATAACACCATAGGCTGACATGAGATCTACGACGATAAAATGCCACTAAGAATTTGAATTAAATTTGATTTTGGGCCACACAAGACTCATATGCTAGAAGTGACATATGAGTCCCATTAGGCATTAATTATGGGAGACACTTTCAAAATTGCTTAGATTAATGTGAAATTAGGATTGAGGCCCTAAAACCTAGGTGGGATCCATACACCCAAGGTGGTGTATGAGTCCTAGATCACTAAATTTGGGCCACACAACCTCAAAAGACATGAATTATGAGTGGATGTTGATTTATGTCAGGATTATCCTTGGAAAGATGCATTAATTAAGGCTTGTGGATGCAAAATAAGGCCAAATAAGGAGTAAACAAGCCCAATTAATTAATAATGACAACCCTAGAAAAGTGTTAAAGTGTGTACCAACACTTTACAACATCTTAAAATAACGTACAACTAAGTTCATTTAGCTCACAAGGGCCCAAGACCTAATGCAAATGTGTCAAACACACTACAACACTAAATCAAGACAACATTATTGTTCAATTTAATGAGGACCCAAAAAAGAAAGGAAAATTAAAGGGATACTTTTTTTATTTACACATTTATCCCCCACTTTAGTGAGGATGAACTTTCTTGAAACTCATACTAAATTAGACAAACTTGCATCAAGAGGGGTGCAAGTGCACCGATGCTAGTAAGATAGGATGACAATGATCAAGAGGGGTGATCAAGCCCCCAAGATCATGATCTTATGACAAACCAAAATTGGAATGAAAGAATGCACATGAAAATTATATAATGAGAAATAACGAGGCACAAGCATACATTGACAAAGACAAGGATAAAAGAAAATCAAAATAAAAAGAGGGGTGGATCAAGCTTCGATTGTTTTTCTATTGCGATGCAGATTAGATCTAGGTTGTTTGTTCAAAGAATGCACACTCACTCTGAGGAAAAAAAACTTCATGTTATTAGTTGGGTGAGTATCGAAAGAGTTGAGACACATACACACACGACCAATATTCCCTCACACATGCACAAGTGGCTATGGGAAAGTCATTCCTCAGTTTGACTTCCCGTACAACCATACCAAAGCTATACCTCCTGATAACTTTGATAAGGTGCCACATAACAAAGAAATTTGAGCTTCATGAGGCAAGCAAAGCTTCATATGCTTGGAACTCATAAACAAGCAAGATGGCTCCATAGGCATGCAAAGTGTGTTATGCAAGGTGGCCATATAACTGAAATTGTAAATGCAATATAGGAAAATTTCAAAGGAGCCTTGTTTAGTTCATGTAAGGTCTTAGCTTAGGGGACATCGTGCCTAATTTCTCCAAGAGAGGACCGATCAAAGAATAGAAGATTCACAACTTATGGGATGCAGTGCATTGCATCAAGCTGCTAAGAGGAATATAATATGCTAAGAGAGATCACACTCTTGTGGGACATTACACTCAATGTCACCAAAAAGTGAAAGACACATTGCATGAAGTAAGAATACTACACCATGAAACATGAAATCAAGAAGAATAATGCCAATGTATGCCCCCACTTTAAAGAAATTGCTAAACACCATGTTGTGAGCAATTGCTTTAAAGTAGAAAATGATAAAAGTTAACAATAAAGTGGACATGAGGGCTTATTTTGAAAGCCCTATGCCAAGTCAATATATTTCCAAATAAAGCTATATCATGAAAAAGGCCAAGGGGTTACCCCTAGAATGAAACTCCAAATACACATAATGGATCTATGGATTTGGGGTTAGTATGTTCTTGCTACAATGTTTTTAGAGAGCTCATAATTTTCACCATTCCCAAAATACACATCGAACTGGTAGAAAGACACAAAGAGATATATATATATATATATATATATGGGGTCAACATGGAAGAAACATGAATGTATCGATGCCTTGTGTCATTCCCAAAAGGAAAACACAAGACAAAGAAAAGACAGAAAAATATTTTGGGTCAACATTGAAGAGACACGCATGTCTTGACACCTTGCATCATCCCCAAAATGAAAACACAAGACAATGAAAAGATAAAGGAAAAATTGTTAACATATTTACAACATAGAGAAGAATGTAGGTACAAATAGAGGAATTTCATCAAGAGAGAGAATATCAAACATAACAGTACAAAGGATCACATTACACACATGCAATCACACAAAATAAAAAGAAACAATGCAAAATACTAGTTAGGCACATGTGAATCAACCTAAATTACGTCATCTACATCCCACTCATGTTCATCATATGTAGAAGGTGTGCAACTAGCCAAAGGGACAATAGCAAGTACCGAACTAGGGTCATTACCAGGTTCAACACTCTTCTTAGGAGAATTATTGTTTAAGCTCATAGAAGAGAAAATAATGTATTCAATTCATTATGCACCTTGTCATCAATTTTAGTGACCTCATCATCGTCATCTAAGTTAATTACAATAGGAGGTTAAATGATAATGCCCAAAGAAGGGTTTAGTTTTTGTTGCAATTGCATTATAGAATCTTTTTGTGGCGAGGGAGACTCATCGTGCATTTCCTTTGTCAAGTTTGGATCTTCATTTTATTTGTTTATTTCTTCATTTAACTTTTGAGCAAGGGTACGAAGTCTACACCTATGCTCTCTATAACCTCTATTTCTTTTAGTTTGGTTTTCAAGTTGCATTTGTGTAGGAGTCGGTTGATCAACCATAGGTTTCTTTTCTTCCCCAAGGGGAGGAACAAAAGGTTGTTCAACCACTTTCTCTTTAACTTTGTAAACTAATTTTATCCTAGGAGGTGTTACATGATTATTTTCATTATCTCTTGGTCTTTCGTAGGAAATAGGTAAAGAATGTCTTAGGTTTCTCTTGGATATTTAGAATTTATTTAGGTTCAATCATGGTTTCATTAATGATGGTAGGCTTGGTCATGGGTTGAGGCATGTTTGGAAGTGATAGTTTTGCTATGCATTTCACGTTAAAATTTTGATAGGATTTGAAAAATATGTTTTCTCAAGGTTTGATAGATTTCATAGGCTCAGGCCAAAAGAAATCTAATGAAAAAAATTTAGAGGAAGACAAAGGGTTAAAGCAACTATGATGCAAGGTAAAGATTTAATTGTCCAGGGGAAAATTTAAACATTTATGCATGACCAACAAGAAAACTTCCATGGAGCATATCCATGGGTGACCAAGTTTCACATGGAGTTGGTTTGAGGTTGATATGATGGAGAATGAGACATTTAATGTTTTTAGTATTGTTTGTAAATGGTGCGGCCATAGTAGGAGGGTCCTCAAAGAGAATAGTTTGGACCATGCAACAAGAGTCACACAACAGAAGGAACACGAAATATGGAGGAAAATGCATATTCAAACATTCTTATTATCAAAAATATTAGTTATAATCGGTTGAAAACATCTGAGCTTACAAATTTGGATCACAGGCCTGATACAACATGCTCAAAATGCAATATTCCTATATTCTCCTTAATACGAGCTCGAATCTTAAATATCAAGTCTACATTAATCTACCTATCCACTTTTTTATCCTAATGATTGTTAAAATTATTTATATCATATCTACAGATCTAGGATCTTCCGCATCAACAAAAAATCATTACAATCTCTAATGAAGGAAATGTAATGTGTACATGAAATAGGTCGGTCTTAAATTTGAATTTCTCCTCGGCAAGTGCACAGGATGAAGTGTGGACCTAAATTAAGTTTGAAGACAATCCACGGAACAATTAAAAACACATCGCAAGGATCTACAAGTTATAAGAAAGATCCACAAGAGATCAAACTAGTTGTTAGGCTTGAAACTTATTCTGGTGTTGGTTCTTGAAAATGTCACTTAATCTGGGAGTGATAACTTGCCGTAAAAAGATCCAATTAATCTAAAATCTTGGATTAAGGAAAATGAACATGTACATGATGAAAACATAGATCCACAGGGTCTAGTAAGTAAATATGTTGAATCCTCCAGCAAGAACTAAACAAGAACAAAATCTAGAATAAAAATATTTTTGGTTGATGAAAGATTGCTAAGAACCAAGGATGCTCCTGCATCAGACATCTGGGGTTATTTTCTAGGGCTAAAGGAAAACCAATACAGTCTACCTCATCTTGAGAAATCCAAGAAGAATCTACCATTGGTTTTCCTTTCCACTTCACAAGTTATTCTTTGTATTGTCTTCCACAAGTTTTCCTCCGATCTCTGATATCCAAACTATCTTCTATCTCATCTGATTGTTGTTTAGGAAACTATTTCTCCAATATTTTTTTACTATCTTCATTGAATTCTGCTTCATGGTACTGATGTAGATCTATAATGTTGAATATAAGTGATATACCCATTCCATCCAGTAACTCTACTTCATATGCATTTCCTAAATCAAATTTCTTCAAAATATTACAAGGTCCAAACTTCCTCATCTTGAGCTTATTGTATGTGCCAAATGGAAATATTTCCTTCCTCAAATATTCCATCACTTCATCTCCAAATTCAAACTCCTTATGTCTCCTCTTTTCATCTGCTCACTCCTTATAGTTCTGGTTCATATCTTCCAATTTTTGTTTTACTTGAGTATGCACCTTGTTCATATGCTCTACAAATTCCTCTCCTTCTACACTCCTTTTATCTTCCTAACTAATGTCTCACAACTTTGATATACCTCTAGGATGAACTCTAGTAACAATCTCAAAAGGTGTCTTTCTGGTACTCCTGTTCATTGAATTATTGTAAGCAAACTCTACTTGTTCAAGGACTAAATCCCAACTTTCGGTCTTTTCTCCAACCAAACATCTTAATAAATTCCCCAAACTCCTATTCACTACTTCTATATATCCATCAGTCTATGGGTGAAAAGTAGAACTAAACTTTAAATCTGTTTTTAACTTCTTCCAAAGTGTCCTCCAAAAGTAACGAAAAAAACTTTGATCTCTATCTGAAATAATACTCTTAGGTAATCCATGCAATATGACCACTTCATTGAAAAACAAGCTTTCTACATGTATTGCATATGTTGTCTTCTTAAAATGTATGAAATGTGCCATTTTAGAAAATCTATCCACCACCACAAATATAGAATCATTACCTCTTTGTGTCTTCGACAAGCCAAGTATGAAATCCATGCTGATATCCTCCCAAGGTCTCTCTAGAACTGCCAAAAGCTTATACAATCCAACATTCTGACTACTCCCTTTTGCAACTTGACAAACTCTACAACTTTGCACAAATTTTCTGACATCCTTATGAATCTGTGGCCAAAAGTAATTCTCACTAACCAATGCTACTGTCTTATCAATTCCAAAGTGTCCTGAAAATCCTCCACTATGTTTTTCTTTCACCAAGTTATCCCTCATTAAACTTTAGGGTCTACAAAACCAATTCCCTCTAAACCACATATCCTCTTGAATTAAATAATCCAACCACTGACTCCTATGCTCTAAGACTAGTTCTTTACAAGCTCTCCAAGGTTCTTCAAAATCTGGGTCTTCCTCATACAAGTTCTTCAATTCGTCAAAGCCTAATACCTCCACTCTCATCTCTGCTAGTGAATTCCTTCTCCTACTCAAGGCATCAACAACTCTATTTGACTTTCCACTTCTATGTGTCAAAACCAAAGTATAACTCTGCAAGAATTCTACCCATCTCATGTGTCTCTAATTCAACTTACCTTGAATGTTTAAATATTGCAATTCTTGATGATCTATGTACAATAGAAACTCCTTAGGAAAAAAATAATGTATCCACTTCTTCAAGGCTTGAACTATGGCATAAAACTCCTGGTCATACACTATACCTTCTCCTAGCATCATTCAATTTCTCACTAAAATAAGCTACTAGTCTCCCTTCTTGACTTAATAATACTCCAATTGCATTTCCACTTGCATCACAGTTTACCTAAAATACCTTATTAAAGTATGGTAAATCCAACACAGGCTACTTAGTCACCTTTTGTTTCAACAACTCAAAAATATGGTCTACTCTAGATGTCCACCTAAAATCCCTCTTAACTCCTCTCATTGTTTATGTCATAGGACTGCAAATAGAACTAGAATTCGTAATGAACTTCTGGTAGAAACTAGCCAATCCATGAAATGATCTTACCTCTCCAATGCTTTGTGGTGTAGGCCATTCAACAATTGCTCTTACCTTCTCAGGATCCATCTGCAATCCATCCATAGATATACAATTCTTCCTTCATGAAACTATAGTTCTTAATATTTATCAACAACTGCTCTTCTCTCAACCTTTGCAAAACTTGTCTCATATGCAACAAATGTTCTTCTCTAGTCTTACTGAAAATCAAGATGTCATCCAAATAGATAATCACAAACTTACCAAAGAATTTCTTCAATACCTCATTCATCAACCTCATGAAAGTACTCAGTGTATTTGTTAGTCCAAAAGGCATCACCAACCACTCATACAATCCTTCATTTGTCTTGAATGTTCTCTTCCACTCATCCCCTTCTTTGATTTTGATCTTATGATATCCACTCTTCAAATATATCTATGTAAAGTATCTAGCTCCACTCAAACAATCCATAATGTCATCCATCCAGGGAAAAGGAAATATTTACTTCACCATGATTTTGTTTATGGCTCTAGAGTATATACAAATCCTCCATTCTCCATCCTTCTTAGGTACTAGCAGAGAAGGTATTGCACAAGGGCTTAAGCTTTCTCTGATCAAACCCTTCCTCATCAATTCTTACACTTTTGTATTCAACTCTTCATTCTTTGTCAGTGTCATCTGGTATATTGCTTTATTAGGAAAAATATCTCTAGGAAATCAGATCCATGTAATGACTAATACTCCTCATAGGTGGCAATCCATCAGGTGCATTATCTGAAATGATCTCCTCATACTCTATCAACAACTCCTTTATCTCCTCTAGTTTTTCTTCTACATGCTTCAAGTCTTTAACCTTCTTAGGAAACAAGGAATAGCACATGTTCTCATTCAGAAATCTCCTTCCATCAGCCAAAAAAACCCTAGCATTCGTACAAACCTCAACTTTAGGAACATCCTCCAATGGCAACAAAGTCTACTTCATCCCATTAGCAACAATGGTATATGTGTTCTTCTTTCCATCATGAATATTCTATCTATCATAGTGCTAAGGCCTTCCCAACAAAACATGGCATACATCCATAGGCATGATATCACACAAAATTTCATCATGATAATTTCCTATCTTCAATTTCACCAATTCACTTACCAATATCTTATTCTCATCTTGAATGAATGCTATCTAATAGGGCTTCGATTTTTTCAATCTTTCCAGCTTCAATTTGGTTACCATTTCTTCATAAACTAGGTTCTCTGAGCTTCCACTGTCAATAATCACTCTACAACATTTACCAACTACCTTACATCTAGTCTGAAACAAATTATTTCTCTACAATGGTTCCTACTCCATCTCACTTTGACACAATACTCTTCTATTCACCAACACTTCTCCCTCTCTCGGTTTATTGATGATCTGGCATGATCTTCCTTAGCAAAGGCTATTCTTCTACTATTCTCTATCTTTTTGCTTGTCTCTCCTTGATTTCATTCAAATGCTCTATGTACTTCTCCACCACACTTAAAATAAGTTCCCTTGAATACTCATTTTTGTTGTCCTCTATCATCTTTTCTATAACCCTCATTTCGGTAACCACCATATCCTCCTCTTTGGTAAGAGTTTCCATCATCTCTATGGTATGAATTATCATTCTTACTTCCTTATCTTTATTCTAATTTGCAAAAGATCCTCTTCCTCCTCCAATAAAAGTTCTTCCTCTCTGAAATCTTCCACCTCTTCCTCTTTGTCTCTTCTCATGTTTTTTATTCACCTTCTCTTATGCTTTTAGGGCACATTGATATTCCTCATCCACACCCTACAACTTAATCAAATTGATCTCATCCTGTATAGCCAACCTCAAGCCATTTACATATCTGGCTACTTGCTCGATCTCATCCTCCAAATGTCTGAATCTGATATTCAACTTATAGAACTCCTCAGTATACTCTATCATACTTGACTCCTTATGCTTTAGATTCTGCAACTTCTAGAACAAAATGATCTGATAGTCTATGGGCATAAAATTTTCCTTTAACTTATTCACCATCCAATCCCATTATCTTATCTTTTCCTTTCCTCTTCTTCACTTATTTTTCTAAAAATTTTCCCACCAAATGGATACATTTCCTTTCAACTTTGTACAAGAAAATTTCACCTTCTTGTCCTCAGTGGTACCTTCAAAATCAAAATAATTCTCCATCTCTATTATCCAATCAAGTAATTAATCTGAATCCAACTTACCACTATAATTTGATGGATTGAAATATGGTTTAGTGTTTGCTCTAGTTAGGGCTCTTATGAACCTCTCTTCTCCTTGATCCAGGCCAGGTTGATCTTCTATTTCCCTTTCTCCCTATTTTTCCACCTCTTCATCACTCACATCATCAACTGGTCGACCTCTTCTCTAGGCCATTTCAATTACATATAATCTAGCAATAGTTCCTCTCAACATCTCCATCATAGCTAGTCTACATTTCCATTCACTCCAATTCTTCTACCATTTCTTCTTCCTGCCATCTTTACACAATTCCTCTATAGATGCAAGTTAGATCCATAGTCCATCACCCCACGACATATCTTCAACAGGACTCCGCAAACTATGATGATCTCTCATGGAATGAATCTCACTCTGATACCAATTTGGTGCAGCCACGGTAGGAGGGTCCTCAAAGAGAACAATCCAAACTATGCAACAAGAGTCACATAATAGAAGCAACATGTAATATGGAGGAAAATGCAGATTCAAACATTCTTATTATCATAAATCTTAGTTACAATCAGTTGGAAACATTCAGGCTTACAAATTTGACTCACAAGCCTGATACAACATGCTCAAAATACAATATTCCTATATGCTCCTTAATACAAGCTCAAATCTTACATATCAATTCTACATTAATCTACCTAATCCACTTCTTCTATCCTAATGATTGTTACACGGCTTTATATCACATCCACAGATCTAGAATCTTCCACGTAGGCCAAAAATAAATGTTACAATATCTGATGAAGGAAACATAACATGTGAATGAAATAGGTTGGCCTTAAATTTGAATTTCTCCTCAATAAGTGTACAGGATCAAGTGTGGACCTAAATTAAGGTTAGGGACACTCCACACAACAATTTGAAACACATCACAAGGATCAAAAAGTTACAAGAAAAATCCACAAGATATCAAACTAGTCGTTAGGCTTGAAACTTATTCTGGTGCCAATTCTTGAAACTGTCACTTAATTCAGGAGTGATAACTTACCGGAAAAAAGATCCAATTAGTTTGAAATCTTGGAATAAGGAAAATGAACATGTCCATGATGAAAACATAGATCCATAGGGTCTAGTGAGAAAATATGTTGAATCCACCAACAAGAACAAAAACTGGAATGAAAATATTTTTGGTTGATGCAAGATTTCCAAGAACCAAGGATGCTCCTACATCAATAAAGGTAAGGTGATTGATCCCATCATTAGGAAAGCAAAACCATTATGCTTCTTTATCCACACTTTTGGTTTATCATATGTTTCTTGATAAAGCTCATGAATAAGTAGGAATTCCTCAATGATCACCTTCTCTCCACAAATGAGATTAATTAATATCCCATTAGTGGGATTATCATAGATTTTTTTGGCTATGTAGAGAGGACCATCAGGTGCATTTATTATGATATCTTTATATGAGAAAGCAATGTTAAGAGTATTTCTAGTTTGGCCCTTATAAGGTTGAGTTTTGAATTGATGCAATCAAGCCTTTTTCAATAGTACATCCTTAGGAGCTTTGTCAATAGTATCCATAGGACTTTGTTGAATTGTATCCGTATTTTCATCATCTATGTCAATATTCAACACATCATTCTTTGTATTTTCACTAGGTTTGAGAAATGAAATATTATGTTTTGACATGGGGTTAGTAAATATCTACAAATTTTGGTTAGGAGGGGTAACAAACTTATTTCCTTGATCATTAACACCCACAACTAAAAGATGACCAGAATCAATGAGGTCTTGCACAAGATGTTTAAGATGCTTACAATGTTCTATATCATGTCCATTTTTTCAGTGATAATGGCAATAAGAATTCAATCTAAAGCTCATAGGTAAAGGTTTATTAGGATTGGTAGTTTTAATGGGAGGAAAAGTAATCTTTTTTTGTTCTAAGAATTGAGACATTGTGTTATGAAGGGTATTGGGCAAGGGAGTGAATAGCCTTTTCAATTCCCCATAATTAAAGGGTATCACCGCTTTTATAGTAGCTACTTGGGTATCAAAATGTTGAGTTGATTTTTGAGGGGGATTTAGTTGAAGGAAACCTTTATTATTTTTCCTAAAAGGTTGGTAATTTTTTTGGTTTGTAGACTCAAACTTCTCAATTTGGCTAGAGGTAGATTTTGCATCACAATTACTAACTGAGTTTTCATAATAATAGAGGGCAGTACATAAGTGCATGAACAATGGGAATTTCATCATCATAAGCTTATCTTGTATATTACTCTTCAAATTCTCTATGAATATCTTTTGAAGGTGGGGTTAGGGAACTTTACATTGATTTGGGAATAAAGTGATTGATAGTGTGAAATAAAGTCGGTAATCTTTTCCTCTCTTTTTTTCTTACATCTCATTAAATCAACCAAGGTCATTTTAGGAGTCATATGCACTTGAAAATGGTTGATAAATGCCTCAAAAATTTCATTGAATGAATGAATATATTTTTTTGGTAATGAAGAAACCATTCTAAGGTCGTATCCTTCAAGGATCTAGGGAAAATCTTAGCCAAGAGCTTATCGTCAAGAATAAAGTCACTACATAAGATAGAATAAGAGGAAACATGATTAGAAGGATCTCCTTTGCCCCCATATTTCTCAAATCTAGGCACCTCTACACCTTGTGGCATCAATGTTCACAATATCTCCAAGGAAAAGGGGCTACTTTTGACATAATATGTAGGTGGGTCATTTTGATTTTGGTTGATAGTGGAAACTAGTACTTTTGAAGGGATGAAATGGTTTGCAAAAGCTTTTTGATGAGAGGGTCATTTTTTGTATTGTGAGATGGAGGTGAGTAGGATGGAGGTTTGTATGTGTTCGAAGGAAGAAAATTGCAAATTTTCTATGAACATATTTTGAAGGTGAGGGTCAGGGACTTTTACATCGATTTGGGAATAAAGTGATTGATATCATGAAATAAATATGGTAATATTTTCCTCTTTGTTTTGCTTACATCTCATCAAATCATCCAAGGTCATTTTAGGATTCATATGCACTTGAAAATGGTTGATAAATACCTCAAAAATTTCATTGAATGAATGAATTGAGTTGTTTGGTAATGAAGAAAACCATTCTAAGGTTGTATCCTTCAAGGATGTAGGGAAAAACTTAGCCAAGAGCTTATCGTCAAGAATAAAGTCACTACATAAGGTGGTATAAGTGGAAACATGATTAGAAGGATCTCCTTTCCCCCCATATTTCTTGAATCTAGGAACCTCTACACCTTGTGGCATTGGTGTTCACAATATCTCTAAGGAAAAGGGGCTACTTTTGACATAATATGTAGGTGGTCCATTTTTATTTTGGTTGATACCAAAAAATTGCTTTTGAAGGGATGAAACAGTTTGCAATAGTTGGTTGATGAGAGGGTCATTGTTTGTTTTGTGAGATGGAGGTGAATAGGGTAGAGCTATGTATGTGTTTGAAGGACAAGTGAATGGAATTCTTATAGGTGGTAAAGTGGTAGGAGATATGATGTGCAATGCCACAAAGGTAGTCAGGATGCTAGCAGAAATACCCAAGGAAGGAATCACATTACTAGTTGGTTTCATTGTTATTGTAACTTGAGGGTTGGTATAGGTAGGAATAGAGGAAATTGTTGTGGGAGGAGGAATTTGAATTCCTCCTTGGATTGTGACATTATTCAGTGGTAAAGCACCACTAGTGGTTGAGGTAAGATGTTTTCCAAAGATCTCAACTATGATACGTACAAGTTCAACTCTGTAGATTCACTTTCAAGAATGTGATGAGTGTTATTTATGATAGGAATAGTGGTAGTTAAAATTCTCTTAGTACTTATTTGATTTTATAGGTTTGATAAGTCTTCATGGATTTGGATTATGTTTTCTTGTGGAATACTAGCAACCGTTGTTTCAATATGCATCACACTACTTGAAGGAAATGAGTTGATAAGGGTATAGCCCATACCTAGTGAACTAGTGTTAACATTAATAGTGAAAGAGCTAGATAACCCAAGATCCATGATTATTGTGCTATTGCAGGATGACATGAGTCTCAAGCTTTGTCTCACTATAGTATTAGCAATAGGACACCAAGTAGAAATGCTCGTGCGAGGGATACCAAGTACAAGATGGATGCAAATTCAATTCAAGATAAATGTAATGAAATGAATATAACAAAAACTTCGTAAAATGAAACATCAAGTTATCAACAAAAAACAAAAGCTCAAAAAAAGAGTCTTGAATTTTGGAAAATGTAGTTTAAAATCTACACTAGGGCTAAATCACTCAAAGGGGCATAGGAGTCATAGTGATGGTTTTTTTCACAAATTTTAGAAAATTATAAGTGATTTTTATGCTTTTTGGTTTGTATGATTTGTAGACTAAATGGAAATGCACATTTTAGAGGATATTCAATCATGCAAGATGCAAAAATTGAACCTATATGCACTTTCACGAATGCAATAATTAGAAGTCCTAGAATGCCAATTAACTAATGTAAAATGCAATGCAATGTTAATGCAAGATAAATCTAGGATGATAATGCACTCCAAATCAGAATTAAGATGTTCTAAACACAAGTTCAACAAAATGAAACAACTAGAAATAGGGTTTGAGGGAACTCTATATTTGAGGAGATAGGGTTCCTATTTCACACTTAAGTTTCACTAAAGGAAACCCTAGAGATCTCAATCTAAGGTATGCAAATGAGAAATAGATCTTGCAATAGGGTTGTCCTAGGATATTATTATAAACTAAAGAGGGGTTGACAACAAAGCTATGGATTGGAAATACTAATGAAATGCAAGACCTAATGCTAAAACCTAATGTAATGCAAAACTTCACTAAATGACCTAAAAATGCATGCAAATCAGAACAGACTGTTGAGAGAAGAAAGGTGTGCACCTATAAATTTGAAAATGACTGGATGAAGTCCTGAAATGAAAAAAACATTGATTCTAATGCTTACTGGGACTCATACGCCAGAATGGGTGATTTAGTCCTGGATTAGGGTTTCTTGGCAGGAACAAAAATATGGTAGAGATATGTCTGAAACTCCTAAAATCTAGAAAAATCACTATATTGGGACTCATACGCTAGAAGTGGGGTCTGAATCTATAATTTGCAACTTATAGATGTCTTTCAATGATCTCCAATGCAAGGTGACAACTTTGACAATGTTTAACACTTGACAAATTTCTCCAAACTTGCTCTTCAAAATTTCTTCAACCTAGATCTACAAATCACACACTAAAGAGAAGGGAAAGTGTTGTTTTATTAGTGGAAAGGGGTTTTTCTTTGTCAAACCCCATTTTGGTACTCAAACCTTGAAATGAAATAAAATAATATGAAGGAATGATGAGTGAATAAAATCCAATGTTGCAAGTCACCAAACCCTAGGAGCCGTAAAGTGTTGCAAACATGTTTGAAGTGGCTGTAACTGATGTAGATCTTGACTCTTGCTTCAATGTTATAGATCTTGAATTGAATTATAGCTTGAATCATAAAACCCTACATCACAATTGTTAGTTCAAAAACAAACATGATGCATTTTGACTTTGACATGATGCTTGATACTTGAATAATGCTTTGCAACACTTGATAATGAGCCCTTGAATTCTCTTGAATTCTCTTGTTAACTCCAATTTTATATAAGGATGCTCATTCAACATGATAGGTCACTTGATTGCTTGTTAGGTGAAAAATGAATGAAATAGCCTTGTATTTATACTTGTTTATGCTAAATTTCTTGAAATTACAACACCACAAGCTGACATCAGATCTAGGAGCATAAAATCCCACTAAGAATTGGAATTAAATTTGATTTTAGGCCACACAAGACTCATACACCAGAAGTGGTATATGAGTCCCTTTAGGAATTAATTATAGGAAACATTTTCAAAATTTCTTAGGTTCATGTGAAATTAGGATTGGGGCCTTAAATCCTAGGTGGGACCCATATGGCCAAGGTGGTGTATTAGTCCTAGATCACTAAATATGGGCTAGAAAACCTCAAAATACATGAATTATGATTGGATGTTGATTTATGTCAAGAGTATCCTCAGAAATATGCATTAATTAAGGATTGTGGATGCAAAATAAGGCTAAATAAGGCATAAAGAATCCTAATTAATAATGAAAACCCTAAAAAAATGTTTTAAAGTGTGAAACAACACTTTACAACACCTTAGAATAAGGTACAACTAAGTTCATTTAGATCAGAAGGGCCCATGACCTAATGTGAATGTGTCAAACACACTACAACACGAAATCAAGACAACGTTATTGTTCAATTTAACAAGGAGTACCCAAACAAGCAAGGAAAAGTAAAGGGACACTTTTTCTATTGCCACACTTTATATTGAAGAGTCTATTAATCATCTTCTTATTCATTGTCCCTTTTCTTGGGAAGTCTGGTCCTTGACCCTACAAAATCTCCTTTTAGATTGGATGTTTCCTAGTGACATGAAGGACCTTGTGAGCCAGTGTAGTTTCTTTCCTTTTTCTCATTCTATAAATAAGAAGCTTTGGAAACATGTTCCTCCATTGGTTTGTTGGGACATGTGGAAGGAACCAAATAATATAATATTCAAGGGAAAGTAGAGAAGCACTGGTGAGGGATTTTATGGCATGAAGCAACAATTGGTTGAGAATCTAAACTCAAAAACTTTCAGCTACTCAAAAAGTATGCCTAATTATAAAGACATCAGAATTAAACTGCTATGGGAGCTTAACCTAGACTTGACTAAGATCAACTAGGACAATATCTTAGGGAGGAAATTGAATCACTAGAGGCCCCCTTGAAGGATTGGTTTAAACTGAATTTTGACGAACATTCTAAAGGAAATCCTAGACTGGCTGTGGTTGGGGATCTAATCAGAGACCACTATGGGAGGTGTATTTATTCATATGGAAAATGAATTGGTAATGATACTAGTGTTAAAGCAGAAGCATTGACTTCTTGGAGATGTATTAAGATGCTAAAATATCTATTTGGAAGAGCTATTATTGAGGGCGATTCTAAATTGATTGTGGATTTCCTAAATGGTATCACTGAGCCCCCCTTAGAATATCTATAGCCTAATTCAGGATTCAAGACATGTGCTCTCTTCTATGTTGGATGCCTCTGTATCCCATATCTACAAAGAAGGAAATAATTATGTTGATGCAATCTCCAATGTATGGCTCTCATTTCCCTATAACCACTTCTAGAGATTCAATAATATACTGACTCATATTAAGGAATAGTTGGCTAAGATCAGATTGGTGGGGCTCCTTATAATCTTCAATAATGTTGTTTTTAGAGATACTTTTTTCTATATTGTTCAAGTTGATGGTCTCTTGCTCCATTTGGAATTTAAATTTGGTTTGTAATGTTCATGCAATGTTGGGTTCTAATAGACAGGGGTGACCTATTGTGAATTTGAATTTGAATTTTAACATCTATTGGATGATGTGTCAAAATAATTTGGGCTCTATTCAAAGAGTGAAGTGTACCAAAAATGACAATGAGGTGGAGAACCACATGGATAGGTTGTTGTCTTCTTGCTTTATTACCTTGCATGCTTATCTAGATCCAGTTTAGGGTGTGAGGTGTAACATTTATGACAAGGAGGTTGACTACTACATGGGAAGTATGATGTTTGCCTTGGATTGTTTCATCTTCCCATACACTATTATAGCTTTGCAGTGTCCTAATCATTATTTGATTTTGATAGGGGATATTACAGGAATGAATCTTGTGCCTTGGGATATTTCTACTTTTTTATGAAAAGGTAAGTTCTTTATGTACTTTGCATGCTTCTATTCCTTTTCCCCTTATTGTGGAATATTTTTTCAATACTGCACTCTGTGAGGGAAGGCTTAGTGAAGTGACTACAAATCACATCTCCACTGATGCTAAGGATTTGAGATTAAATGTCATCATGAAAAATAAGCCTGGAATCTCCTCTTCATTATTCCCTCACTTATTTCCTAAGTCTCATTCAATGAGACGTCCTTTCAATCATATTTTGGGCTACAATTGGATTTTATTATCCATCATTATTTTTTGTTGGAGCTATTCACAGATTGTGGGATGTCGAAGAGGATTTGTAGAATCTAGAGAAATTTTAACCACGCCCTAACTTTTAATTATGTGTCTACCAGATCCTTTTGGATGCTATATGATGATAGTGCCCTTCTACTAGAGGTCTGGTCTACTATTTTTCCACCAAATTGTGGCAACATCTATAATATTGTTTTACTTGCTAACTTTTTACCAATGATTGCAACTGTTGTGAAGGGTAAAAATTATTTCATCTATCACTGTCACTATAATTACATGGGGGTCCTAGGAAATGGTCAAATCCATTATCTTGTGTGCCTTTGTGTCAGAATGTTGAGCTTTGGAAGCTCTTTAAAGAGGCTGGTATGATGCCACTCTCTATGGTGATGTGAGGGTATAATGATGATATTACTACAAATTTTTACAACTCTTGGAGAGAAGATAGAGTTAAAATTGGTAGTATTAGGTTTCAAGTGTCACCCAAGTTGATTGTGGTTGTGACTAGTCTCAATACAATGGCCTAAGGATGTCCAAAATAAGTGATTACAACTACTAGAGGTTCATCGACAACTTTCTTGAAGGTGATGAAAACCTTGAGAGATACCAAAATGGCTATGCCAGGGAGCACATCATGAATTATTTCACCCTAGAAGGATGTAACACCATAGTTCATGGGTACCATTTTCCCTTTCTCTATCACATTCGTAGGAATGAAAAAATCAATATACCTTTTTTTTTTCTATTTTTGTCTCTCAAATAATGCAATGAAAAGGGAACCTCTCCCCCCCTCCACCAAGGTCTAAAGCAATACCTTTATAACTATGCTTCTACATTTACCCCCTTGTTAGGTGCTTCTGGTGGTATCCCTACTAGTAATGTTTCCCACGTGTCTCAAGCGGAACCCCTCCCCTACCCCTCTCAAGCTAATTCCTCTGTTGTGGGTACTTCCTTTGTGAATCCTCCCTCCATGGAACCTCCTAATGTTCCCTCCAACTTGAAAAAATTCTCTATTAAAGGCTTTCTTACTAAAGGAAATCCTATTACTCAGAATTTGATAGGAAAAGAGGCTAGGGGTATGTGTAGGATCATCATGGAAAAAAAATGCCTTTAAGTGGTGAAAAATTCAGAAAAATCAGAGTTAGGAAACTTGATGTAAAAATTTGAATAATTTATGTATATTATTTCAAAAATATGTAAGAATAGAATCTATAGCAAATTGAATGTAGTTTCTAAACTACTAGGTTTATTTAAAAAAAAAACTATTTGGTGAAAATTTGAAATTTCAATGTAGTAGTACTTAAATTTAAGGGAAAAAATATGAAGTAGGTGTTTGTCTGAGCACCCTAACCACAATAAAAGATAATATTTTTTTATAATATTTTAGATATAAGTAGAGGACTCATGTCTTGATATAATGCATTTTTTTTGTAATTTTTTTCCAAGTAAATAATTAATTATGATTTTTTTATTACAACTTTTAAAAATATAAAACTCATATGTTTGACCACCTTAACTTGGTCAAAACTTCATGAAATTCAATTTTATTTTTTAATCCTATATTATGTGAAGCATAGAATGTGACACATGTTTTGGATTCAAAAAATGTGATACCATTTGAAAGCTATAGATGTTTTTCAATCAGCCTATCAATCAGGACTTTAGTTCTAATTCAAATAGAAAATGAATAATAATTATTTATTAAATTCAAAGTAAAGCATAATTTATATTGGTGGAAAGTTGAGAATCTCCTTTATAAAACCTTTTTGTTTCATCAATTTTGGGTTAAAAAATAGTCCTCAACTACATACCCATCATATCGCCACTTTTTGGCCCATCATGATCCTGCACATACCCCTAATTTTAACCCACTAGGCAACCTCTCTGGGGGTAAAAGGAAATTTTAAATGATATTGTCAAACATAAAACTGCCAAAAAAAGTCACTATTGAGATTAGCAATGAGGAGGAGCAAGGAAAATTGGAAGATTCTACCTTTGGGAAGGGGGAGAGAAGGTTTGCTAGGCTCGCGGGTCAATTTTCCAAAGGAAAGAAACTTTGCTTCAAAGAACCAATGGATTGTTGGCAACACAAGGGTAGACAACTAAGAGGGGGGGTGAATCAGTTGTCACAAAAATTCAAACTTATTAAACTTGTTAACCTTATTCTCATATCTGATTATTAACCATAAAAGCATAAATCATCAACACATCAGAAACACACATAACACCAAGATTTTTACGTGAAAACCCTATTAGGGGAAAAAACATGGTGGAGGTAAGTCCATAAGATTATACCCTATTAAAAGTATAACAGAATAAATGGGAATGCACATGCATTCAAGCGCACTGCCTAGAGTTCATTGCTCAAATACAACAAGGCTTACTACCCAAGGAAGATACAATGTCTTACAAAAAAAATTGGATTACATCCAAAAGATTAAACTGAGTAAATAGCATCTGCTCATACTTTATTACAGTTCCGATTAAGCACATGTGTATGTGCAGGATCATCATGGAAAAAATAAGCGCTTAAGTGGCAAAAAATTCTAAATAATCAAAGTTAGGTAACTTGATGTAAAAATTTGAATAAGTTATCTATATTATTTCAAAAATATGTAAGAATAAAATATGTATAAAATTGAATGTAGTTTCTAAACTACTAGGTTTATTTTTTTTAAAAAAAACTATTTGGTGAAAATTTGAAATTTCAATGTAGTAGTACTTAAATTTCAAGGAAAAAATAAGTAGTAGGTGTCTATCTAACCACCCTAACGACAATAAAATGATAATATTTTTTTATAATATTCTAGATATAAGTAGAGGACTCATGTCCCGATGTGATGCATTTTTTTAATAATTTTTTCCAAATAAATAATTAATTATGCATTTTTATTACAATTTTTAGAAATATAAAATTTGTATGTCTACCACCTTAACTTGGTCAAAACTTCATGAATTTTTTTTTAATCCTATAGTATGTGAAGCATAGAATGTGATGCATGTTTTAGATTCAAAAAATGTGATACCATTTGAAAGCTATATATGTTTTTCAATCATCCCATCAATCAGGACTTTAGTTGTAATTCAAATAGAAAATAAATAATAATTATTTATTAAATTCAAAGTAAAGCATAATTTATATTGATGGAAAATTGAAAATATCCTTTAAAAACCCTTTTTTGTTTCAACAATTTTGGGTAAAAAAATGCAATCAGCCACATACCCTACACATACCCATCATATCGCCACTTTTTTTCCCATCATAATCCTTTACATGTATACCCAGATAAACTCTGCTCACTCTTCTTCACACTTAACTTCTACCTTCAAATGATTAGATCATTATTCACACACAAGACTCACATACTTCTCTTTACAACATGCTCACACACTTCTTCAAATGATAAAACAATCACTCATATATATCCGCAACCAAGAATAACATCATCTACATGTCAACTTCAATAAAATATAAAATGAATACAAACTGTCAGCCCAAAACATAAGTAATTAGCAATGTGAATCAACGAAAGTCAGCCACAACATAGTGAGGACCCAAAATAATATCCTTGAACATGAAAAACCTTCAAAAATTATTCCTCGAAGATCCGCAACACACTACAATCACCCTGTTGGCCAAGAACATGAAAAACATGAACCCACAAGAGAAAATATTCAATAGTGAACACACCAATCAAATCGGACATGAAATAAAGTTAGAGAATGATATAGAAAAATCCAAAATCATCATGAAATACTAGAGAAGCATCCACAACATTTCACGTTACCAGAATCATATCAACTTCTTTCAGGAACACCAACTGAAGCAATAGAGAAATTGCCAAAACATAGATACTCATAACTTGATCAAATCTTCATGTAGATCTTTGAAACTTAACATGGATAAACTAGATATACTAAAAAAGAAACCCTTTAATCCACAACCTTTAATCATCAACATATTGAGCTAGCCAACATACTAAACTCCACTACACCACTAACAACCTGTAACATAGTTTATTACAATTTTATCAATATCCTTGACATATACAACCTTAAATACATTAATTCTAGTAGTGTTGACATCAATGGCAACCACATATTAGCAACATCCAACAATCTCTCCCTTTGGCATTGATGGAAACACATGATGTGAAAAATACCATCAACACAACTTTCTCTTAGCACTTTTCTTCCCCATTAGTTTTTGACTCTTCTCCCCAACTCTTTCACATGACTCTTCTCCCCCTTTTACATGAATGAAAAAGATACACAAGCTTTGAACCACATTTCAAAACATCCGACTACTCACCCTAAGTAGTAACCAGCACAACATCAATCCATATCAAGATATGACTATGAAATGCACAAACTGATGCAAGTTGATGCATCTTAGTTCTGATTAGGAGGGGTAATGACCCCTAGATTCCCTTTGAGATACTCAAAATTATCCTTAGGAAAAGGCTTAGTAAAAATGTCTACAATCTGTTCCTTAGTGGGCACATACTCCAACCTAACTTCCTTCTCACTCACCTTCTCTCAAAAAGTGAAACTTGATAGATATATGCTTGGTTTTTGAATGTATCACCAAATTCTTAGAAATTTTAATTACACTTGAATTATCATAGAATATAGTAATAGGTTCATCATACACAACTCTGATATCTTTCAACATATGCTTCATCCACAATACTTGAGTACAATTGTTAGCAACATCAATGTATTTTTCCTCTACATTAGATAAATAAATGTCATTCTACTTCTTACTTAACCATGAAATCAACTTCTTTCCCAAGAAAAATGCACCATCACTAGTACTCTTTCTATCATCCACATCTCCTGCCCAATTAGCATCAATAAAAGCACTCAAATTAAAGTAATCTTCTTTAGGATACCATAGGCCAAAATCAACTATCCCCTTCAAGTATCTAAAAATCCTCTTCACAACATTCACATGAGATTCCTTAGGATTAGCTTTAAATCTTGCAACAATGCATAAAACATTCATGATATTAGGTCTAGTTTGAGTTAAATAAATCAATCCACCAATCATCAATATGTATCTAGTATAGTTTTCTTTAGGAGAATCATCATTATATTTCAACTTGCCTCTAGTCACCATAGGTGTACTAATTGGCTTTCAATCTTCCATACCAAACTTCTTTAGCAATTATTTCACATAGTTGGATTGAGATATAAAGATCCCTTTGTCTAACTGAGTAATTTGGAATCCCAAAAATAATTTCATCTCTCCAATCATAGACATCTCAAACTCACTCTACATCTCATCCACAAACTTCATGCACAAACCATCATCTCCTCCAAAAATGATATCATCAATAAAGACTTCAACAATTAAATCTTTATCATGATCAATCTTGAAATACAACTTACTATCAGTAGTACCTTTGTTGAATCCAAGTTTCAGTAAATAATTATCCAATCTAGCATACCAAGCTCTTGGGGATTGCTTAAGTCCATACAATGCTTTCTTTAATGACAAACCATTTCTCCTTAATCAGTCAATTTAAATCTATTAGGTTGTTCAATATACACTTCTTCCATTTCACCATTTAGAAAAGTTGACTTGACATCCATCTGATAAACCTTGAAGTTTTTGTAAGTAGCATGAGCAAGAAATAATCTCACATCCTAAATCCTAGCAACAAGGGAAAAAGTTTCTTCAAATTCAATTCCTTCCATCTGTGAATACCTTTACACACCAGTCTTGCTTTGTTTCTAACAACTTCACCTTGCTCATTCAATTTGTTCTGAAAGACCCATTTAGTCCCAATTACATTTTTTTCCTTAGGTTTAGGAACAATAATCCATGTATCATTCTTATCAAATTTTTTTAGCTCTTCTTTCATTGCTTCCATCCAATGTTCATCTTTGCATGCTTCATTGAAATTACTAGGCTCAGTCTTGAAATCAAACAATATTCTTTTGTAATTCTTCTCCTAGTTTGACCAATTTTTTTATTATCACCTATAATCTGATCTTCTGAATGATTTAGTCTTACATACCTTGGAGTCTTAGGATGTTCTTAAATTTTAGGCTCTTGTGATCTCACTTATGTACTTTCACTAGCTCCTTCCTCTTGGCTTTCCTAATTCACTAGAATGATCTACACTTGATTATGAGTTTGAACTGAACTGACATTCTCATCATCTGAATCATATCCATAGGTTCTAGATGGTCTAACTGTCTCTTCATCAACCTTGGAATTAGCACTTTAAACTACTTTCCTCAATCTCTTATTGAAGCACCGATAGGCTTTACTTTTAGTAGAATAACTAAGAAAGATACGTGTATCATGCCTATCATCAAACTTTCCTATATCTTCATCTCTTTTGATGTAGCATTTACTCCCAAAATTTTTGAAGTATCTAACAGTAGGCTTATGACCAAACCATAGATCATAAGGGGTCTTACTGGTATCACCTTTGATATGTACCCATTTGACAGTGTAAACAATACTACTCACAACTTCTCTCTAGTAGATATGAGGGACATTTCCTTCAAACATCATAGTCCTAGCAACATCTAGAACTGTCTATTTCTTCCTTTCCACAACTCCATTTTTCTAAGGGGTTCGTGGGGAAAATAATTATCTCTTTATCCCATGTTCTTCACAAAAATAATTAAACTCACCAGAAATGAATTCACCACCTCTATCTGATCTCAGAAATTTAATCATCAAACCTATCTTTTTCTCAACCTTAGCCTTAAAACTCTTGAATTTATCTAGAGCTTCATATTTTTCTCTTAAGAAAGCAACCCCCATCAATCTAGAATAATCATTAAAGAGTAACATGAAATACTTGTCTCCTTGTAAACTTCTGACTCTAGAAGGGCCGCAAGAATCAGTATGCACAAGCTCCAATACTTCATTTGAACAATGATGTTTGTTCTGAAATAAAATTCTAGTTTGCTTCCCCAACTGAATATGGTATTAGTAGGCTTTACCAGCTTAGGAAGATCTCTCACATCCTATGTAGAACTTATCTTGATAATTTGTCAAAGTTTGCATGACTAGATAACCAACTTTCATCAACTTGAGCAATCAGACAAATTTTACTAGTAGCACTTAGGTGAAAGATATTAGCTTTTATTTTTGTAGATGCAATCATATTTCCAAACACCCCAATATTCTACACTTTCCATCTTTGAATTGAAGATTGTATCCCTTCTCAACCATCTATCCAACACTTAAAATATTATGTTTCAAACCTTCAACATATAGAACATCATTAGTTTATTCTTACCATCAAGAGAAATGGAATGCCACAGATTACACCAGCTTTATCATCACCAAATCTTACACCACCACCATCCTACTTTTCAAGACTCACAAATTTACTTTTATAACCTATCATCTAATGAGAAAAACCATTGTTCACCCATTCATCCTTTTCTTCAATTCTCGTTGAAAAAGCTTTCTCTACATTCATACAAATAGCAAATTCAGTAGGTAGATCATTTTCCTCGATAGCAATAAATACCCATTCATCTCCACTGCATTCCTTTTATTAGATTCATCATCTGTCACACCTTCAAATAGCATAATAACAATTTATTTGGAATTAGGCTTGTTAGGTTTTGTCTTAAGAACTCTTTATGGACACCTTGATGCAAAATGACCTATCTTATTGCAAGAAAAAAATTTAAGAGGAAATTTCCCTATATACTTACCTTCTCCTTTGGGTACTCTCTAAAGGATGAAAATAACTGCTTCAAGATCATCTAGCATTTCTCATCTGTCTTCCAAAAAGTTGCTAATGGCTAATGACTCAAACACTCATTGTCTTCCTCATACAAGGAGTTTTTAAATTGATTTTAATTCAATAGATTAGGATGACTAAATTCACCAAATAAAGTAAGAAATTTTGCCTTATCATATCTTTTCTTATCCTTTCCAAAGGTAGTGGCTTTGAATACAGATTCTATCTTAGGAAGAGCATCACCAAACTCACTTAACTCAAAAGAAACAATCTTACCAATCAACATGTCTCTGGTTACATTTGTCATAGTTTGGATCTCCTCAATTACAAAAAATTAATGTTTGTATGTAGAAGGAAATGATCTGAACATTTTAGCAGCAATCTACAATTCTTCCAATATTCCACTAGCACATTTGATATTACATACATGTTCATTCACTCTCTACATAAAAGTAGTGATGTTCTCATCTTCACCCATTTTCAATGTTTCATATTTCCCTTTCAGACTTTGCAACTTAGCAATCTTTACATGAGCATCTCCTTCATACAAAGTTTCCAAATTTTTCTAGTTCTTATAGGTAGTCTTCAAATCCATTACATTAGTCATCTCAGAATTAGTCAAAGCACTTAACAAATCTTCCTCAACCCTAATATTGTACTCAACATCTTTGATCTCAATAGAAGTAGGACAATTCTATGGGATAAAGTACCTATTCTTTGTAATTTTCTAGTAGGATTCACCAATGCATCTCAAATGACACTCCATTTCATTCTTCCACAAAGAATAATTTGTTCCATCAAATCTCAGACTATGCTTCTTATATGTTGTCATCCTGGATCACCTCAAGATATTAAACTTCTTCCAAGGAACCTATTATGATACCAATTTTTGGCAACATAAGCGTAGACAACTAAGATGGGGGGTGAATTAGTTGTCACATAAATTAAAACTTATTAAAAAATTTAACCTTATTCAAAAATCTGATTATTAACCCTGAAAGAATAAATCATCAACACATCAAAAACACACATAACACCAATATTTTTATGTGGAAACCATGTTAGGGGAAAAACCACGGTGGAGGTTAGTCCACAAGATTATACCCTATTAAAAGTATAAGAGAATAAATGGGAATCCACATGCATTCAAGCACACTTCCTAGAGCTCACTACTCAAATACAACAATTCTTACTGCCCAAGGAAGACACACTATCTTACAGAAATATTTGGATTATATCCACATGATTGAATTGAGAAAATAACATTTTCTCATGCTTAATTACAGTTTCGGTTAAGCACATAAACTCTACTCACTCTTCTTCACACTTAACTTCTACCTTTGAATGATTAGAACATTATTCACAGATAGGAATCACACACTTCACTTCACAAAATGCTCAAAAACTTCTTCAAATGATAAAACAATTTCTCATATATATCCACAACCAAGAATAACATCATCTAAATGTCTGCTTCAATAAAATATAAAATGAATACAAACTGTCAGCCCAAAACATAAATAATTGGCAATGTGAATCAACCAAAGTTGGCCAAAACATAGTGAGGACCCAAAATAATATGATCCAACACAAAAAACCTTCAAATATTATTCATAGAATATCCACAACATGCTACAATCACCTTGTCGGCCAAGAACATGAAAAACATGAACACACAAGAGAAAATCTTCAATCACAAACACACCGATAAATGCAGATAAGAAAAAAAGATAGAGCATGATCTAGAAACATCCACAAGCATCATGAAACACTAGAGAATCATCCACAACACTTCACATTACCAGAATCATATCAACTTCTTTCAAGAACACCAACTAAAGCAATAGAAAAAAGTCAGAACACAGATACTCATAACTCGATCAAATCTTCATGCAGATCTCTAAAACTTAATTTGGATAAACTAGATATACTTGACAAGAATCCCTTTAATACACAACCTCTAATCATCAACATATTGATCTCTCCAACATACTGAACTCCACTACAACACTAACAACTTGTAACATATTGTATTACAATTTTTTCAATATCCTCGACATATACAACCTTAAATACATTAATGCTAATATTGTTGGCATCAATGAAAAACACATATTAGCAACATCCAACATGGATGACCCTAAAGATGAAGCTCCACCTACCATTAACCTATGTAAAAAAGAGTTGTTGATGATTTTGGGAGATCTCTCAAAAGACTCTAGTAGTAGTGAATAGGATGAAGAATAGTTGGTGATGACTAACCTGTGGTTGAAGATGAGGAAGATGAGGAAGGAGATGAGCTCTAAAATTTTGAATGTGAAGTTGAGGAAATGGTAAGGGAATTCACGAAGGGGATGGATGATCAGCCTATAGAGGAAAAAGTTGAGGAGATGCATGAAAATAATAGGTCCCTTAATTTCTATGTAACCAAAGTCTGAGAACTTCAACACAAAGTGGACAAGATGGAAAAGGTGTTCAATAAGTTAACATCCATCACTTTGGGAATTATGAAAAAGGCTATCTTCAAAATGGTGAGTGGGGAAACTAGGGCTAGGAAAGGTCATAAGAAGATGAAAGCCTCTCTAGTTGTTTAGGAGCATTTGGACAAAGGAGCGACTAGATCTTTGGAACAATACAATGAGACTGTTGAAGAGCTAGAGCATGAATGGAACCTAATCTGCTATCTGAAAGGGTAATTTGGGTCTCTTGGGTCTATGGTTTTTGGTTTTTTGTTCTATGTTCGTACTGGTCCTACATGCCCCTCGATCAATTAGACTTGGTTATGTCTTTAGGTCTACTATTTATTGCTAGTATATAGTTTTTTTTGTTCTTGGTGGTTAGGTGTCAGTCCTACTATAGGGTGCCAATTGGATTTACACCCCTACTATTTTGTTGTGTTTTCTTGGCTAGCCAGTAGGCCTTGTTCTACTTTCTAGTTGGGTTCATGGGCCCTTTCCCATGCTGTTGTTACCAAAAACTATTAGGAAGACAACACAAGAAAAAATAGCTCTCATTTCTTCTTTAAAATTAATATCATAAATCAATTGGTTGATCAAATTTTTAATTCATTCAGGTGGTTGGAAGCATGGCTACCTGAAACATAGAAAAATGTAGGATCATATGTTTTAAGGGATAGAGCTAACAAGTTTCTCCAAGTCTCATTCAAGGAAAGCCAAGAGATCTCAATCCAATGATAGAATGAGAGAAAGAGATATACAATAGGGTATCCTAGGGTGTTATTAAAGACAATAAGAGGGTTCACCACCAAGCTAGCACTTGGAAAGACAAGAAATTATTGTAACATGCAAAGTATCATGCAAAACCTAAATAAATAACCCAGGAAATGAAACCAAAATGTAGAATAACAAACTAGGAATGAACAATTGTGCAGTTGGAAGAAGGATGAGGTCAAAAAAAGCTTAAAAACCCTAAAAACCTACCATTTAATGCCCACTAGGACTCATATGCTAGTCTGGGAGATTTAGTCCTAGACTAGGGTTTATGTGCCAAAACTCAAATCTCATAGTGGTTGATCTAAATTCTTTGAAATATGGAAAATGTTTTGTATTGGGAATCATAAACCACAAGTAGCATATTATTCCCACTCTATTTTTTTGGAGTTCAAGATCTAAATCTGGTCTCCAATCTCTACTCTTCCTTATACACATTGTTTCTAGATCAGAAACCCTAATTTACAACTTGTAGGTGACTTTTCGTGAAGATAGCAATCTTGTTATTACTTGATAACTTTCTTCAACCTTGCAACCTAATCTTAAAAGGATCTTCAATCCTCAAAGCACCTAGATCTGCAATCACACATGTAGAGAGAGAAAAACTTGTTGATTGTTAGGGAATAGAAGCTTTCCTTGGTCAAACCACTTTTAGGTAATTAAACCAAATGATGAGATAATGAAATAAGGAGATGAAGCATGAAACATGGAATGTGAAATGTGAACAATGATACCTTGAATTTTATGTCTTGTAAATCTGCAATCTAACATGAAGTGGCCATGAACAATGTAGATCTAAATCTTGAAATAAGTGTAGAACAATTCTTAATCTTTGATATTGAATGCTACATCACAACACTAGCTCAACAACATGCCTGATGCTTGATAACCTTGACATTATGATGGATCTTGAATTGTTGCACCAATTGATGAATAAATCTACCCTTGAATTCCTTAGAAATGCTCTTGTAAACTCTCTTGATGCTCTTGTGAAGTCTTAGAATTCTTGAATCTTGATGGCTTATGTTGATATCATCAAGGCTTAGGTGAAATAATTATTTGAGACCTTGTTTCTATAGGAAATCCATCCAATTTACTATTTATTAGATCCTAGAGGCTGACATTCATGAAATGTGAACTTAAACCCCTAATTTCCCACTCAAAACCCTAAAAAGGGGCCAAATGGGACACATCTGCCACTTCTAGAGTATAGGTCCCATCTGAGTGGAATTCATATGCCAAAGGTCACATATGAGTACCATCAGGATGTTTTAGATAGAGAAAATCTTGGGGAGTTAGAAAATTAAATATATTTGATGTCTATGTTGGGATTTCGGTTGATATAAGCCTCAAGATGCATAATATAGGGTCTTAGCCTATTAATGATGGTATGAAGGTCATAAATGTAAAAGGGCTCAAAACTTAATGTGAAGGTGCAAACAAATACACTTTACAACATTAAATTAAGCAAAAATTAGGTCAATTAAGCTATAAAGGGCCCTAAATCTAATGTGAATGTGTAAAACACATTACAACACTAGATCAAGGGCACATTAGATCCATTTTAATGTTAACCATTCCCAAATCAAGCAAGGAAAAGGGATATTTTTTTTGTTGCCACATTTAGCCCCCACTTTAGTGAGAGGATGAACTTGTTGGGAATGTGCATGATCATCATGGAAAAAATAGGCCCTTAAGTGGCAAAAAATTTAGAAAAATCAAAGTTAGGAAACTTGACATAAAAATTTGAATATATTATCTATATTATTTCAAAAATATGTAACAATAGAATCTGTAGAAAATTGAATGTAACTTTTCTAAACTACTAGGTTTATTTAAAAAAAATATATCTCTTTGGTGAAATTTTGAAATTTCAATCTAGTAGTACTTAAATTTCAGGGAAAAAATAAGTAGGTGTCGACCTAACCATCCTAACCACAATAAAATGATAATATTTTTTCATAAGATTTTACATATAAGTAGAGGACTCATGTCCCAATGTGATGCATATTTTTTTGTAATTTTTCCAAGTAAATAATTAATTATGATTTTTTAATTACAAATTTTAAAAATATAAAAAATCATATGTCTGACCACCTTAACTTGGTCAAAAATTCATGAAATTCAATGTTTTTAAAAAAAATCCTATAGTATGCAAAGCATTGAATGTGATGCATGTTTTGGATTCAAAAAATGTGATACTATTTGAAAGCTATAAATGCTTTCCAATTATCCTATCAATCAGAACTTTAGTCATAATTCAAATAGAAAATGAATAATAATTATTTATTGAATTCAAAGTAAAGCATAATTTATATTGGTGGAAAGCTAAGAATCTCTTTTAAAAACCCTTATCATTTCTATGATATAGGGGGATTTTCTACACATGAGTTCTCTTCATTCAGAGATCCTCATGGGGTGAACTACCCTATATTACCTCAATGGAATAGTGGCGAGAGTTCTAGAATCCGAAAGAGCAAGTCATAGAGGTTATTTCAAAAACAGACAGGCTCTCGCCCAAAGAACATTAGTGGAGAAAGTGGATGATAGCATGGCACGCTAGCATATCAGAGGCACACTAGCATCTCGTATAGACCAAAGACCAAGTTTATCATAGAAAATTCCTAAATGACTACTTCTACTCTAAATGCTAAAAACCATAAAATGTAGTAGGATAATAGAGAGTGCTAGAACTAAGATAAAGTAAAGAGTAAATGACAAAGATAAGGAGAAGAAAGGAAGGCAATACTTAAAACCGTGCGAGTGATGAAGCTTCCAACCCGTGAGTGTCTTCAATACCTGCACACAAGAGAGAGATAATGTTGGGGCTGTATAGGATCCTACCTCAGTCATACCCCATTTTGGTGTTCCCACCACCATGGACAACCAGATAGATAGAGAGAAAAGTAGAAATGAAATAAAGAGCACTTAAAGCACTACAAAATAGTGTTATGCTACTCAATCAATTAATAGAGGAGAGGTGTGAAAGCTTACCACCTTTTCCAAGAGTGCTCAAGGATAATGAGGGAGAAAATGAGAGGAACTCAAACCTCGGCTGCAATGGTGTTTTGTTCCATACTTGCTCTATTGACATTGTGGAGTGTTGATCTTGTTCTTGTGAAGTGTAAAGTGTTTGGAGTGAGATTGTGAAGCTTGTGTATGAAGTCTGGAAGTGGTGAAGAGATCTTCCAACCTCCAAATGCAAGTTCAAGGACTAAATATGAAGGAATGAGGAAGAAAATGGCCATATTCAAGTCGGTCGGTCGAGGAGGGCATTAAAAATTGACCCTCAATGGGAAGTGTAATGCCTCTATAGGCTCCAAATGCGAGATTCTGTTAGGGACATAAGCGCACTATGCAGACGTCTATGCATCGTATGAGAGTCCCTAAAAGAAATGCCTCCACCAATGCTCAAAATAGGTGCCAAGTGTGATGCAAGCAGTGGACTTAGGTAGAATTAATCCTCTGATTTTGGTTTTCTAAGGTGGATAAAGGAAAAAAGGGGATTTGCACATGGGGTGAAAATTCGTTCTTATACATTTTGTGCCCACTTTAGCGAGCATGAACACTGATGAGTGCTTAGTAAAGTAGATGAAGAAACATTAAGGTTAGAAATGCAAACCTAAACCATCAAGGAAGTGAATAATACATTAGACAAGAAGAACCTACAATAGATAGCAAAGTTATAACATAAAAAGCTAAAGGATTCAAGTCAGTGAAGTAAAGATAAATTGATGTAAGAGGTTGTCTCAATATGATGCGTCATCCCCAAATTACATAGAAGAAATTTAAGATGAAGAAAGAAGGAGTATGTACTCAGGATGAAGAAAATGTAGGTCTTCGATCTGGTATATACAAGTGATAAGAGACAGATGAATAAGGAATGTGCTGAAAGAAAAACCCACTCATGAGAAGAAATCATACCACAAAGGAGGTGATAAAAGAAATCCCCACTCAAGGAGGAAACCCATATCACCAAAAAGCACGTGGTGAACACAAAACTCGCTCAAGAGTAGAACCCACACCACAAAAGAGGTGATAAAAGAAAACCCCGCTCAAGGAGGAAACCCATATCACCAAAAAGCACCTCACAAGCCCACAGACCTGAAAGGAGGCATCCCCCAAGATCTCTCACATGGAAGAGGCTGAGAAATATCCTTAAAGACCTGTAAACCTGCAAGGAAGGCATCCTTCAAGAATTCTCACATGAAGGAAACCCTAAGGAAGTAGCGACATGTCTACCCGTAGATAGAAAATGTCTAAATTAGTGACACAACTACCCACAGATAGATCATTTCTAAAGCATCAATATGTCTATCCACTATAGATAGGACATATCTAAAAGTAGTGACATGTCTACCCACAAATAGATCATGTCTGAAGTGTTGATATGTCTACCCACATATAGGACACATCTAAAACTGGTGACACCTCTACCCATAGATAGAATGTGTCTAAAAGCGGTTGGTCATGTAGACCGTAAAGCTTTCAAAGAGCTCCCTCAGGAACCCAGCGTGAAAGAGGGGTCCACTCAAGGGATGTATTGTTTGAAGGGTGAGGTCTAGTCAGGCTACCCCCAAGCTACATGTGAAGAGTTCATTTGAAAGAAAAGATTTCAAAGAGGTCCCTTGGGAACCCTTCAAAAGAGAAAAGGGGTCCACTCAAGGGACAAGCTTCATTTGAAAGACATAGCAAAGAGAAGGGCCCTTAATAAGGACACACATCTCTAGAATAAGTTATCACTAGCCCTAGCGTATAGGGAAGGAGAACCATGCAAAATACTTAGAACAGGATAGAGGTAAACCTCGATACCACTTGTCATGCAAAGTAAAGGCAAGTGCATCATTCAAATGGGAGTTTGATGACACCTAAATCATGGAGTTGTATTTTATCCTTCAAGGCTTTGCATTTGCTAGCAGAATGGCCAAGCACTCAATGGTATGCATAGAAAGAATGTTTTTGTTTATGAGACTTCTTGCGTGTAAAAGGAAGAGTAATCAAGCGGGGTTTTAGAAGCCACAAAAAGATATTCTCTTGTGGAGAATAGTTTGAATTCTCACAAGAAGAAGATATAGAGGTAGAAGAGAAAGGAGGAGGATCCCCATATAGAGCATTATTCTAAACACAGGGATTATGCTTCTTTATGGGATCACCATCAACCTTCTCGATAGGACTACCAACATCAACCTCCTTAACATAAGTGTGATCATCTTCCTCAGAAGGAGGATCAACACTAAGAACATTTCAATTTGCATTCACCCTATCCCACAATGTAGGAGAATAACCATCTCTGATAATAGGTTTGGATGATCTTTTTGGAAGGTCTAAGCGGATTGGGTTGACTTTATACTCTGCAACAAAGGATTCTATAAAGTCTAGAGAACCCCATTCATCACCAAGACATTCATTCTCTTGAGAAGAGGTAGGAGGAGCAAACTTAGGACTCCTTGCTTCAAAAGGATTTTCTTTAGGGACGTTTATCTCATGAGTACTCTTTGTAGTAGGTACTGCTAGAGTAAACTTTGACACATTGGAAGATACTAAAGGAATAAGAGTAGGCATAACCGAAGCATAACCAAAAACTACCATCTCACACAAGTGCATAGCATCAGGGTTAGCTTTAACTGTGACTACTTTATTGTTACAAATGAACTGAATATATTTGTGCAAGGTAGACGGGACTGGACACATAGCATGAATCCATCATCTACCAAGGAGAAGATTATAAGGCAGCTTCTCTTTCATAACATATACAAGGGTAGGTACAGTAAAAGGTCCAAGCTGCAAAGGTAATACTATTGTACCTAGATCTTGTCGCACAACATTATCAAACCCACAAATAATAATAGAAGAAGCATTAATAGAAGATGATTCAATATTAATCTTAGGAAACAGATCAATGCTACATACATTAAGTGTTGAACCAGCGTCAATGAGAGTACGTCTAATGCCAATTTTATTAATATTAACTATAATCATTAGAGGATTCACTTTCTTATGTACTTCTAGAGGTGGGAGCTCTTACAGATATAATGTAATATTTGGTGAATCCGCATGAATATATCTCATCAACACATCAACATCTGTCATCCTAATGGAAGAAGGCAAGAGGATCCTTTGCAAGGCCTCCTAAAGCATACCTTGATAAATCGGGGTAGACTAAAGCAAGTCCCACAACAAGATCTTATCCAGAGTAATGCATGGTTGCTTAATAAGACTATTATCATTAGGTTCTTTAGTCATAGGTTTAGGAGCTAAAAGAAGACTTGGTTTTTTATTCATATTATTCTCATTAGTATGGGCTACCACTCTATAGGAGGGAGCTATAGGAATAGTAGGAGAGTTATTATTAAATGGAACACCATTAATATAACAAACCCTTTTAGGAGAAGGACTAGCTAGAGTCACATAAATAACCAATCTCTTAGGCCTTTGAGGGGAAGCAAAGACATAGATTACATTTACTGAATCATCACAGCTAGCAGGACTATTTCTGAATACATATTCTCAACATCAATCCAAATAGGATCAAATGTAGAATAGTTGTTTGAAGGAAAATTCTAAATATCGATCCAAGGAGAGTCCAATGTGGAATGAGGTTCATCATTCACAAATGAAACATCTCTAGAAGGGAGTGCACTGGAAGGAATGGAAGGTTCAACATCCATAAATGCATCCTCTCTAGAAGAGAGTGCATTGGAATGGAGAGCAGATTCATCATTCACAAATGCACCATCTCTTGAAGAGAGTGCATTAGAATGAAGAGAAGGTTCATCATTCACAAATGCATCATCTCTAGAAGAGAGTGCATTGGAATGAAGAGAAGGTAAAGTAACATTAAGAAAGGTATCAATGATTTCGTCTTCTTGCAACAAGATATCCTCTAAAGAAAGAGGAATATCATGGGAAGGATCAAAGATACTAAGTGACATGGGAAAAGCCAAGTCACCATCGCATGCATTAAATGGAATGTCATTAATATTTTGGATAATAAATTATATACAAAATTAATAAAAGAAGATATTAAATCCATTACAATTTTCTCAGTATTTTCTATGTTCTAGTAAATCACATTTCAGAGGTCTTCGGAGTGAAATTTGAGTTCGGAACTTGTGTCAGTAAATAAAATTTGACTACTGAAGGAACTTTTATTTTAGGGAATGAACTAGTTCTCTAGGATAACTTTCCAACGGTGCAAATGGTTCTGAATTCCTAGTACCGAGTCAAAAGTTATGACTCCACCAAGTAAGGGTAAATAAATTCCTAGTTTTTTTAAAAACACTATTTTTCATGTTGGGTTCATCAAAATGTGATATAGGGGGGTTTCACTACTCACAATTTCTCTTCATTCAGAGATCCTCATGAGGTGAAATTCCCTATATTACCTCAATGGAATAATGGCGAGAGTTCTAGAATCTGAAAGAGCAGGTCACAAAGATTCTCTAGAAAAATAGATAGGCTCTCGACCAAAGGATGTTAGTGCAGAAATTAGATGAAAATGCGGCACGTTGGCATATCGGAGGTGCATTGGCATCTCGTATAGACCAGAGACTGAGTTTATCTCAAAAAATTCCTAAATGACTGGTTCTACTTCGAATGCTAAAAACCATAAAATGTAGTAGGATAACAGAGAGTGCTAGAAAGTAAAGAGTAAATCACAAAGATAAGGGGAAGAAAGGAAGGAAATACTTACAACTGTGTGAGTGATGAAGCTTACAACCCGTGAGTGTCTTCAATACCTGCACACAAGAGAGAGAGAGAGAGAGAATGTTGGGGCTGTATAGGGGACTGCCTTAGTCAGACCCCATTTTGGTGTTTCCACCTCCATTGACAGCCAAATAGATAGAGAGAAAAGTAGAAATGAAATAAAGAGCACTTAAATCAAGTTACAAAATAGTGTTATGCTACTCAACCAAGTAATAGAGGAGAGGAGTGAAAACTTACCACCTCCACCAAGAGTGCTCAAGGCTAATGGGAGAGAAAATGAGAGGAACTCAAGCCTTTGCTGCAATGGTGTTTTGTTCCACACTTGCTCTATTGATGTGGTGGAGTGTTGATGTTGCTATTGTGAAGTGGAAAGTTTTTGGAGTGAGATTGTGAAGCTTTTGTATGAATTCTAGAAGTGGTGAAGAGATCTTCCAACCCCCAAATGCAAGTTCAAGGACTTAATATGAATGAATGAGGAAGAAAATGACCATATTCGGGTTGGTCAGCCAAGGAGGGCATTACATATCAACCCCCAATGGGAAGTGTAATGCCTCTACATGCTCCAAATGTGAGATTTTGTCAGGGACATAAGCATTCCACGTAGATGTTTGTGTGTCACATAGGAGTCCCTGAAAGAAACACCTCCACCAACACTCAAAATAGGTGCCAAGTGTGATGCAAGTAGTGGGCTTAGGTAGAATTAAGCCTCTAAACTTGGTTTTCTAAGGTGGATGAAGGAAAAAAGGGGATTTGAACATGGGGTGCAAATTTTCTCTTGTACAATTTCATCAAATTTGGATAAAAAATTCACTAGCCACATACCCTACACATACCCATCATATCAACACTTTTTAGCCCATCATGATCCCACACATACCCTGCTTGAAACTCACACTAAAGTAGACATTTAAGAGGGGTACAATTGTACCCATGTGGATGGTCTAGGATAAAAAAGATTGAGGAGGTGCTCAAGCCTCTAGGATCCAAGATCCTATATCAAAATAAAATAAGCACAAAAGGATACACACAAGGTGTATGATATGTAGAAAAACAAGATACACAAACATATAATATCAATGACTAAAAGAAAGAAAAATAAAATAAAGAAAAGATAAAGAGAGGTGGATCAAGCCTCGATCGTTTGTCCTGCACGTTGTGGATCAGATCTAAGTTGTTTGTCCAAAAATGCATACTCACTTTGAGGCTTCAAAACTTCAATGTCTCTACTAGGTGAGTATCCAAAAAGTTGAGACAAATACACACACAAGAAATTGCCTATGGTAAAGTCACACCTCAGTTCAGCATCCTGTTCAACCAGAACAAAGCTATACCTCCTGATAACTTTAATAAGGCACCACAAAACAATGATTTTTGAGTTTCATGAGGCAAGCAAAGCTTTGTATGGTTGGAACTCATGAACAAACTAGATGGCTCCACTGGCATGTAAGGTGTGTTATACAAGGTGGCCATATAATGATTATTGTAAATGTGAAATAGTGTAAAGTACGTTCGAAGAGATTTTTCTTAGTTCATGTAAGGTCTCTTCTTAGGGAACACTATGCTTAATGTCTCCAAGAGAGGACAAGTCAAAGAAATATCATGCTCTTAGAGGAAATCAAACTCAATGACACCACCAAGAAAAGGATGCATCATAAGAATATAGAAAATCACACATTGAATCATGAATATTGATATATAGCCCCACTTTAAAGTGGTTGCTAACACCATTGTTGTGAGAAATTGCTTTAAAGTAGAAGAAGACATGAGAGGTTATTCAGAAAGCCCTATGCCAAGTCATATGTTCTCAAATGAAACTACATCATAGATAAGTATGTCATATGCAAGCCAACTTAAGGCATGTCATCCACATCCCAAGCTTTCTCTTATAAATACATGAAAGGTGGTCAACTAGCCAACAAAAACAACAATAAGTGGCATACGAGGACAAGGCTACCTAACCCATTGCCCCCACTTAGTGCAAGAAAAGGATGAGCTGAAAAGAATGATGAGAGATATGAAAATCAGTATCAATTAGAGGAATGAGGTACTTCAACAAAATGAAGAGGACTACAATCCTCAAGATGTTGAATTTTATCATAGAAAAAGTAGTCTTTTCCTTACTTGGTTTGATAATTTACATTAAAGTTGAACTAATGGTGTCTTGGAGTGGTGTTGTAATGTGTTGCACACATTCACACTATTCTAAGACCTTTATTTAACTGAAACATGCCTTAATTGATCCTTTGCAAAGGTGTTGTAGATTGTTGTAACACACTTTCACACTTTTCTAGGATGTATTTGCTTAATTAAACTTAATGGGCCCCTTTTCAATAAAAATGTACATAATGTGTACCTTGTTTAAGTGTTGTAAAGTGTTTTAAGGTACTCTCACACTAATCTAGGAAGTCTTAATTAATTATGGTTAATTGGAGTTATTAACCCCCTTTTGATTCAAATTTAAGCCTTAGTTTTGATAGTCTTGAAGATCAATCCTAACAATCATAATTTAATTAATAAATTATTTCATTGGGAAAATTTTCTCTTGGTAAGGTTAGCCAAGACCCATTTTCTCTTAATGGTGAATGGCTCCTCTCTTAAGAGGGCCCCCTTTTATCAGTTGATCTGGAATGGGTTTTTAGCCTTCTTTCAATCCCCCAAAGCTTGGTCCTAGAAACTTAGTAAGGACCCATTCATCCAAGGTGGTGAATGGGTCCTCCCTTAATGAAACCCGCCTTTTGAATTTCATTATGGCAGAAATTTAATTATGTTTCTTCTTAGATCTGGTATCAACCTTAATTCTTTGAATTTCAAGGTTAATCTCCTAATTTAGTATAAATAAGGGGTGAATTCACATTGTTTCTCCTAACACAACCTAGAATTTTTATGAGGAATTCAAGAGTTCAAGTGATCAATCATTATAGAGCATTAGAAGAGCATTCATAAGGCATTTCAAGGCAGATTTTAAGTGTTTATTACATCAATTCAAAGTGATATCATCATTTCAAGGGTTTAATACACTAATGTATGTTGATCTAAGAAGTTAATGTTGCATTGAGGATCTGTTTATAAGAACCATTTTACATCCTAGATCTATATTCTTCATGGCCACTACATGTTAGTTTTCAGATTTGCATCACAAGACTTCATCCAGGGCAATGTCATTTACATTATTTCATTTTCATTCTTTATTTCCTTTGTTTCGTCACTTGGTTTGATTACCTACAATGGGTTTGATTGAGGAAAACCCCCATTCACTAAAAAGTCAACAATTTTTTTTTCCTTGAGTGTGTGTTTGTAGATTAATAGGTTGAAGATCAAGTTGAGCAAGATTTGGAGCAAGATTGTCAAAGTTGCAAAGCTGCAAAAGTTGTCATTCAAAGTGCAAGATCATGGAAAGAGCTCTACAAAATTTAATTAAAACTTCCATAACTTTATAATAGGTATTTGAAGAGTACAAAAATCAAGGAACAAGATCCTACAATTAGTTTTATGAAACCATAAAAGGACCCATTCACCATTGAAGGTGAATGAGTCCTTCATAGCTCAAAAACAACTTTTTGGCTAGGTACACAACTTTTATGCTTAAAAAATTCCCCCATAGTTGCTATAATAGTTAGGTAGCATTTCTGATTGTTATTGGTATCTTATTTTGCACATAATTGAGTGAACACCTCTTAGAAAAATAGTGATTTATCATCTTGTTTATTAAACACCTTGATGCACTCCACATTTTTTTTGGTGTTTTTCATCTTGGTGAACTTGAGTCATTCAACATTACAATTTTTTGATTTTTGAAGTCTTTCAATACATCTTAAATTAAAATCTTGCATTCATTGCATTTAGATTTGCATTGAATTAAGATCTCATTGAGGTTTTTTTTATTTTGCATTAAAATCTTGCATATCATATAGGTTTTAGATTTGCACTATTTTGCACTTCTTAAATCTAAAAAATTACAAAAAATGAATTAGTCATTTTGCATCTCATTTAGATCTCATTCAATTGCATTTGAAAATCAAAAGAAAATTGAATTTAAAATTAGGTCTTCCATTTCATCTTTCCATTTCATTTTTACATTGAATTTTAAAAAAAATTGAAGCTGCATTTCACTGTTCAAACCTAGAATTGAAAGATATAACTAAGAAATTGAAAATCATTAAAAAATAGTTTAAAAATACCTAACAAGGACCCATTCACCTTTACTGGAAAACAAGTCCCTGATCAGGTCTGATCTGTACCTTCTAGCATTTGAAAAGGAATTAAAATCTACTTTGAATTCCACTGAAAAAATCCTAGAAACACCTAACCAGGACCCATTTGGCCTTACTAGAGAATGAGTCCTTGTTAGCTACAAATCTACATTTTCAGGACATTAAAATATCAAATTTTTAGCTTTTTTTTGCTGCTGTCACTTTCTTGTTTTAGTTTCTTCATTTTCTACTTCATCAATTTCATTATATTTAGCTTAAATTTCTTCATTATTGTGCATTGTTAAAAGTTCAAAATTGCATCAAAACATTTAATTTTTCAGCTTATTGCATTGCTTCGATTCTAAAAATTTCATTTCATTGTAGGTTATTGCATTATCCCTTTTCTATTCTAGGGTTTGTACAATGAGGTTGTAAAACATGTATGAGCTTTACAACCTGGTTTCTTATTTTCAATACTATTATAAGACATAGTTTAAGGCTCATGTCATCCCACTACATCTCACTTGCCATGGATCTTGGGTTTCCTAACTCTCTTTCTGATAGTGTTGAGAATCAACCCTCCATGGCTCATATTTTGCATACTTTATTACCCATGGCTTCAACTCCTACAACCAATGTCCTTAATGTTACCAACACTGTCTAGGTACCATTACCACTTTCACTCAAGCCTTGGGGTCTACTCAAAGTCTAGGTGGAATTCCAATCTCATCCTCCACGTTACTAATATCCATTCCTACATACACTAGTACACAACCTACCACAAAATTCCAACCTACAATAAAATTCCAACCTACAACAACATTCCAACCTACAACAAAATTTTAACCTAAAACTACCATTCAACCAAAAACAACAATCATACCTACTAGCACCATATACACTTTCATAGGTATTTTCGTAGGAAATGCTTCAAACACAATAATACCTCAACAATCCACCTTCAATAAACTACAATTCACTAGCCCTTTGCATACATACCCTACACCACCTTATTCCCCTCAACCTTATAACCAAAATGACCCTCTCACTAATTCACTTTTGCAAACTATGACATCCCTTCAACAACAAGTGACAACCTTACAATAGGACAATAATAGTCAACCTTTGAAATACATCAAGTCCACCCCATTTTCCCTCGGCATATTAAGAGAAAAAATTCCACAGGGTATAGAGATCCATCACTTTGAGAAATATGGTGGCAAAGGAGATCCTATAAGCCATGTTTCTACCTGCACAACCTTGTGTAGTGATTTCATCTTTGAGGATAAGCTTTTGGCTAAGCTATTCCCTAGATCCTTGAAGGATACTTCTTTAGAGTGGCTTTCCTCTTTACTAAACAATTCAATCAGTTCATTCAATGAACTGATTGATACATTTTATAACCACTTCAATATTCACATGGGTCCCAAGATGACCCTCACCGATCTAATGACATACAAACAAAAAGAGGATGAGAAAGTGATTGATTTCATAGGAAGATATCAAACACATTATTCACAAGTGAACATTAAGATTCCTAATGTTGACCTTCAGAGAATGTTCATTTCCAACATACAAGATAAACTCCAAAGAAAGCTTCAAATGTTGTGGTTTCCATCCTTCACACAATTATGTATATCCCTTCATGACCATCAAAACTTGACTAGTGGTGAAGTGAAAAATCCCCCTAGTCATCCTAAAAAAATTTAATACACAAATCAAAAAAAAATTCAACCTTTCAAGAAACAAAATAAGGTATTTTTACAATTAAATCCTCCTCAGACAAGTCAAAAAATAATAATCAAGTGGCTGATATAAAAATGACAAATCCTTTCGGGGATAAAGAGAGAAAATTCAATCCTTTACCTGATACCCTTCACAATATCATGTTGCAGCTTATTGACAAAAACATGCTTACCTTACCTCCTATTAGAGAACGTGATCCTACTATGCCATTACCTAAAGGCTTTCAAAAAAATGCTTATTATCATTACCATCAAACAAATGGACATACTACAGAATGTTGTTAACATATTAAACATCTTATGGAAGACCTTATTGATTCTAATAATTTACTAATTGGATGTGTGAATGATCAAGGTAATAAGTTTGCAGCTCCTCCTAATCAAAATTTACAAATATTTACAAATCCCATGCCTAAGCACAATATTTCATTTTTCAAAGCTAGTGAAACAAAGACTGAAGTGATGAATGTTGACATGAATGATGTCAATACAAATATCATTAAACAACATCCCATGAATGACGTGATATATTTTATTTAAGCTAAACCTTATAGTAAGGGCTTGATGAAATAACCTCTTGACATTGCTTTCTCACAAAATGATATACCTTAACATGCACCTAATGGTATTCTTTACATAGCTAGTCGAATCAATAATAATCCCACTAATGGGATATTGATTGATCTTGTATGTGGAGAGAATGTGATCATAGAAGAATTCTTATATGTGCATGAGCTATATCAAGAGAAATATGCTAACCTAAAAGCATGGATCAAGACGCATAATGGATTTTCTTTCCCCACAATAGGCTCAATAGATTTCCCTTTAAAAGTGGGACTGAAAACATTAATAGTATCATTATCCATCATCCCACAATTGGACCAATTTTGTGTGAAGCTAGGCTATCCATGGCCTCACTCCATGAATGTCATTCCTTTGGTTGTGCATAAATTTCTAAATTTTCCATTTGGCAATGACATCTTCATTCTGCATCATAGCAGATTCCATCCTTCCTCAAAAAAGGGAAATTTTGACTAGATTAATTTTGGCCTAAGCCTATGAAACCTATCAAGCCTTGTGAAGATTTATTTTTTAAATCATATCAAAAATTCAAGGAAAATAAAATAATGGAACTTTCCCTTCGAAACATGCCTCGAACTATGACCGAACCAACCATCCTTGATGAGACAATGATTGAACCAAAAACACTTTTGAACATACAAGAACAATCTATACAAGAACCTCCTGCAATTTCCCACAAGATACCATGAGATAATACAAGAAATCCTATTGTCCCTCCTAGAGTCAAATAAGTTTACAAAGTCAAAGAGAAAGTGGTTGAGAAACCTCTTGTTGTTTATTCTAGTCCTCCAAAGGAAGAGAAGGAACCTATGATTGACAAAATTGATCTTACACAAAAAAAATGACAATAAATTGAAATAAAATTGAAGTGCTAGAGAGCATAGACATAGACGTTGTGCTATTGCTTGTAGATTGCAAATTCAAGAAAATAACAATAACATAGAAAATCAAAATCCAAACCTACCCAAAGAAATGCATGATGACTCTCAATCCTCATCGCAACATAAACAAGAACATTACATGGAAATTATTATTTAACCTCCTATTGTGGTTAACCTAGATGATGACATTCACATTGCAAAGATTGATGAACAAGTGCATGATGAGTTGAATGTGTTGTTTTATTCTTCCATGAGCTTAAACAAAAATCCTCCTGAAAAGAGTGTTGAACTTGGTTCATTTCCTAGTTCAACACTTGTTCTTGTCCCTTTGGCTAGTTTCTTTCCTTCCATTTATACCAACCGAGATTGGGAGGTGGATGACCTACTTTAGGTTGACTCATCTAGGCCTTACTAGTATTTTTATTTTTCACTTTTCTTTATGTGATTGAATGTGCCTAATGTGATCCATTGTGACATTTCATTTGATGTTCCTCTCTCTTTTGTGCATTCTTCTCTATGTCGTAATAATTTTTCATTTGTCTTGTGGTTTCCTTTTGGGGATGACACAAGGCATTGAGACATTTATGTCTCCTCCATGTTGACCCAAAAGCTTTTTCTTTCTCTTTTTCACTTGTCTTGTGTTTTCCTTTTGGGGATGATGTAAGGTGTCAAGAAATTTATGTCTCTTCCATGTTGACGCTTGAGCCAAAATATTTTCATTTATATTTGGGTATGTGCAAGATCATCATGGAAAAAATAGGCCCTTAAGTGGCAAAATATTCAGAAAAATTAGAGTTAGGCAACTTGATGTAAAAATTTGAATATGTTATCTATATTATTTCAAAAATATGTAAGAATAGAATCTATAGAAAATTGAATTTAGTTTCTAAACTACTAGGTTTATTTAAAAAAATAAAAAATCTATTTGGTGAAAATTTAAAATTTCAATGCAATAGTACTTAAATTTCAAGGGAAAAATAAGAAGTAGGTGTCTGTTTGACCATGCTAACCACAATAAAATTATAATATTTTTATAAGATATTAGATATAAGTAGAGGACTCATGTCCGATGTGATGCATATTTTTGTTTAATTTTTTTCCAAGTAAATAATTAATTATGAATTTTTTATTACAACTTTTAAAAAGTATAAAAACTCTATGTCGACCACCATAACTTGGTCAAAATTTCATGAAATTAAATTTTATTTTTGTCAATCCTATAGTATGTGAATCATAGAATGTGATGCATATTTTGGATTCAAAAATGTGATATCGTTTGAAAGCTATAGATGTTTTTCAATCACCATGTCAATTGGACTTTACTCATAATTCAAATAGAAAATGAATAATAATTATTTATTAAATTCAAAGTAAAGCATAATTTATATTGGTGGAAAGTGAGAATCTCCTTTAAAACCTTTTCATTTCATCAATTTTAGGTAAAAAAAAAATTCTCAGCCACATACCCTACAAATACCCATCATATTGCCACTTTTTGGCCCATCATGATCCTGCACATACCCATTTACATTTGTCTTGTGTTTTCCTTTTGGGGATGACACAAGGCATTGAGATTGTAATGATGAAAAAATGTCCTCTTAACTTGGTCTTGATTTAGTGTTATAATATTCCTATTCATATTAACATTTAGTGAATTAATGGATTTAAATGGTACCTTTTCAAAGTGTTGTGAAGTGTTGTAAAACACTTTCACACTTTCCTAAGGTTTTATTAATTAAGTGGGCTTAATGAATCTCTTTGTAATCAAAATAAATCTTAATATTTCCTTATTTCAAGTGTCATAAAGTTTTGTAACACACTTCCACGCTTCTCTAGGCTTGTCATTAATAATTCAGCTTTCTTATGCTTTAATTGGCTCTATTTTGCATCCACAAGCCTCATTTATTGCATCTTTTCGAGGATAATCGAGACACCAATCAATAACCAATCAAAATTCAGGTGTTTCTGGATTGTGTGGCAAAAATTTAGTGATTTGGGACTCATTCGCCACCTTGGGTGAATGGGTCCCACCTATACATTTAGGTCCTAAACTAGTTTTCACACATTTCTAAGAACTTTTGGTTTTTGGTCCCATACATTATATATGATGGGAATCATTTGCCACCTTGGGAAAATGAGTCCCATGTAGCCCAAAATCAAATTTAAATCAAATTTTTGGTGGTATTTTATTCTTCTAGATATGATGTCGGCTTGTGTTGTAATTTCAAGAATTATTACATAATTGAATATAAATACAAGGTTCTTTCACTCATATTCAACACCTAGCATTCAAGAGATCATTAAGAATTCACAAGCACATTTAAGAGCATTCAAGGGTAGATTATCAAGCATTTTAGAGCAACATTCAAGCGCCAATCATCATCCATCATGTTTGTTATTGTGCTAACAAGTGTGATGTATATTTTATGATTCAAGCAAGTGTTGGGTGATCCCACAATAGTGGTTTACAATTTTTGGCCAAATTGGACATTGAAATAATTTTTCCTAACTAAATCTTCACTTTCAGGCACCTATAGCAGCTAAATCATGAGGAATTTGAAGATGATGCAAACTAGAGTTTCATGAAATTTTGTCTATAGATTCTAAACATATTTTTTTTAATTTTTTTGGAATCACATTGCACCTCTTTTTCCATCTCCCTCAAAAACTAGTTTTTTTAGAAAACAACATTTTAAAGGAGTGACGATCACTGTATAATGCATGAATTTTTTTCTATGAAGGATAAAATTATAATTCTTTCAAATTTATATTTATAACTCTGATATATAGTGCTTCCACTTGTTAGATAGTGTTTTATTGAATATTTTTTCCTTAATCAAGTTTCAAAGTCAAACCAATTACAATTCAGACATAGGAAGACCGTATAATACGTAATTTTTTTTGTATGTATCAAAATTCAAATTTTTTTTTTGTTGGATCAAGGACTTCAATATTTGGTGCACTCATATTTTTAAAAAAAATATTTTGATAAGCTTCTATTTTTCCACATGTGCAGAACAAAGAGCTTGATTTTATGTGAAAAACCTACATTCACAAGAAATAAAAAATAAACATATAATAATTAAATTAAATTTATTTAACATTATAATTTTTGGGAAGATTATAATAAGGACTACATACTTACAAAAAATAAATTTTAAATGAATTCATTTGATCCCCCAAAAGGTAAATCAAATGTGGTTTTTTATCAGCATTTTGATAAGTGTAAAGGAGACTGTTATAGGTATGGTTTAAAACTAGGGAGGTTCTATCCAAGGGGGTTTGATCTAAGGTACTTTGATCAAACCCTCTTCAATTGGAATGCTTTAAATGTAAATTTTTAAGGCTTAAATCATTATAAATTCTAAAAATATGTGATTTTAACAAAAATCAGAATCTACCAAAAATTGTAAACCACCTTTGTGCGATCACCTTATTTCAAGAAAGATCAACATCAACCAAGAAATATTCAAGAACCACATCCCTTGCAGCCATTTCAAGCATATTTTCTACACCTTATTGCTAGGGTTTTGTGAGTTGCAACATTCCTATTTGTTCATTCATCATTCTCTTTTCATGTTTACTTTTCTTTCAAGGTTTAATCACCAACAAGGGGTTTGACCAAGCCAAACCCCTATTCACTAACCCAAAAAAAAATTTCCCTCTCCTTTGTGTGTGATTTACAGGATTAGGTTGCATATTTCCATAGGAGAAATATTGGATAAATTTTTTAAATCATTCAAAGTTGTCAAAGTTGTCATCAAACCTTGGAGAACATTGGAGAGGACTTACAGGTTGCAAATTAGAGATTCAAATCTAGAAATTAGTCAAGAAGAATAAAGTAGATAGAGAAGAGTAGGATCAACTTTTGAAGTTGCATAAAATATCAACTAGAATGATTCACCACTTCTATCGAATGAGTCCCAGTTCTAGTACATTTTCAGGATTATAGATTTGGATACCCTTTTTGTAGAAACATGTTCCTGCATAGTTTCCCAGAAATAGGATTGATTGACCCAGCTTGGTGAATGAATCCCAGTTAGCCTTGACAAAAATTTTTTTAGTGATTCAGACCTCCATTCAACCTTATTTGGTTTCCCAGGTGCACACTTTTTTTTTATAGGTTTTTGTTTCATTTCATTCATCTTTCTAGGTCATTTAGAGTTAGTTTGCATTCAATTAGGTTTTTCTCATTTCATCTTGCATATCATTGTCTTTTCCAAGTCTAAACTTGGTGGTGAACCCCTCATCAGATTATATTCATTCCCTAAGACAACCCTATTACAAGATTTATTTCTCTTTTGCATTGAGATCTTTAGGGTTACCATTAAATGAAATTTGATTTTTGGGTGTGCTCTATGTCCCAAAGCATATGTTATCATCTAGCCCACAAAAATTCATTTCATTTTGGTGAACCTGCATTTAGGACATTGAAATTCTGATTTGGAGTGCATTTTCATCCTAGATTTGGCTTGCATTAACATTGCATTAGGATTTGCATTGGTTAATTTGCATTCTAGGGTTTCAAAATTTACATTAGTGAAAGATCATATATATTACATTTTTTCATCCAATTTCATTGAAAATCTTTCAAATTCTTCATTTGTATCTCATATACATATCATAAAACATAAAAGCATAAAAATCAATTGAAATTTTTTGAAAATTTTGAAAAAAATCATCACTTGGACTCATTCACCACCTTGGGCGAATCAATCCCTTTGCATTTTTTGCACTACATTTTCTTGCATTAAAAGAAATATTTCTAAGTTTCTACTTGTTGTTATTGCCACTTTGTTTCAATTTACAGATCTTTTGTTTTACTCAATTCATTGCATCTAGTTTGAATTCATTCATCTTGCGCATTTCTTAAAATCAAAATTACATTTACAACACTTCATTTCACATCATTGCAAAGTTTAGAATCTGAAATTTTCATCATGGATATGTACTTTAGCAAGCTTTGGATTTCATTAAAATCCTTAGTGGATGTGTCAAGTTGTGCCTTTGGAAATGACCCTAACGACATTGACCTTACTCAGGCTCACTCAACTCCTAATGCATGTCCTTCTCATGATCTTGACATCATTGGAGAAGATGATGACAACATGAATATGTTCCTAAATGGTTGTCTTGACAACCTTGAAGTTAATGCATCCTTTTACCCATCCATGAAACAACCAAATCCCCCTACAATACCCCCTCTTGAGATGTTTGGTTACTTACATCTTGAAAGAAAAAGTTGAACCTAAGTTCCCTAGAATAGGTGAACCTAGTTCCTCTAAGCAAGCAAACACTCAACCATTTTGTGATAACAAAGTAAAAAAAACTCCCATAAATCTAAAAGAAACATATGTTAAAGGATTCACAATCTTGAGTTAAAAAGGATTTGATACAAAAAGTGAACATAAGATCCATCAAATCCTAGAACAAATACCAATTCATAAAAACAAAAATTGGTTAGGGTATCAAGATCCATCTCATAAGATAAGGCCTCCTAGAGAATATCTAAGGCCTTTGATTCCCCTCTTGATATTAATGTCCATTTTCCTAAAGAACAAAATCACTCATAACAATGACAAGGATGAGAGGATCACCTTAGGTCCTCCTCCTCAACATTCAATTTAAGAAGTTGGTGAATCTAGCAAATGAAAAAGGCCTTGCAAATTACATAAATTAAAGTTCCCTTGTCTGCCACCTGAAAGTGAAAGGAAACTACAATTGCTTTTGAACAAAGAACTAATAACATTACCTGCAATGAAAGATAGACTAGTGTTATATCCTAAAGATGCAAAAGTTCCAAATTTCTAGTACCACAAAAATCTTGGACACAATACTAATGAGTATCATGCATTCCAGTTAGTATTGAAAAACTTTCAATTTGATGGCAGTGATTTCCATTGAGTGATTATGTTACAACCTAATATTTCTCTACTCCTTGTCATGTAATAGTTGTAGAACACTCTATTTTCACTATTATATGATCTTTCCCATCACCTACCTCAGCTCATTCTTATCTCGCACTCAATGGGGGAAAGAGGTAGATAGCCTGGTCTTAGTAATGCATTTTTCATTGTTTGTTAGGTTTGTTGTCTACCTTTTGCTTATAAAGGCTGACATTGGGAGGCAGATGACCTACTTTAGGTTGACTCATTGGTTCCTTACTAGTCTTTTTGCATTTTCTCTTTTGTGATTGCATGTGTGTGATGTGATCCCCTGTGACATTTTACTTGATGTTCTCTCTCTCTTTGTGACATTCCTCTATATGTACCCTCGTTCTTCTTTATGTCATAAATCTTTTTCACTTTTTCATTTGTCTTGTGTTTTCCTTTTAGGAATGACACAAGGTGTCGAGACATTCATGTCTCTTCCATGTTGACCCAAAATATTTTTTGTTTATCTATTCCTTTATTTATTTTTCATTTGTCTTGTGTTTTCCTTTTGGTGATGATGCAAGGTGTCGAGACATTCATGTCTCTTGCATGTTGACCTGAAAGGTTTTTATTTTTTTTCACTCTCTTTGTGTCATTCTTCCAATTCTATGAGTATTTGGGAAATGATGGAAATTCCAAGAACTCTAAAAATACTGCAGCAAGAACATACTAACCCCAAATCCATAGATCCCTTATGTATGTTTGGTGTTTTCATTTTGGGGGAAACCCCTCTTTTCTTTTTCTTTAACATAACATAGCTTCACTTGAAACATATGACTTGGCATAGGGATTTCCAAGTTTCTTCTCATGTCTTCTTTCCATTTTCATTTATCATTTTCTACTTTAAAGTAATTTCTTACAGTATGATATTTAGCAAAAAATTTAAAGTGGGGCCATACATTAGCATTATTCTTTTGCATTTATTTTCCTTTTCATGGTTCTTGGTGTAGTGTTCTTATTTTATATGATCATTTTTCACTTTTTGGATGACATTGGGTGTAATGTCCTTCAAGAGCATCATCTATCTTAGCATATTACATTCCTCTTAGTGGCTTGATGCAACCCACTACATCCCCTAAGTTGTGAATCTTTTATTCTTTGATTGGTTATCTCTTGGAGACATTAGGCACAATGTTCCCTAAGTTAAATACCTCGCATGAACTAGGAAAGAATCCTTTGAACATTTCCTATTTTTGCATTTTGCATTTATATGGCCACCTTGCATAACATAGCTTGCATGCCTGTAGAGCCATCTTGTTTGTTCATGAGCCCCAAGCATATGATTTTTTTCTTGTCTCATGAAGCTGGAAAATAATTTTTGTGTGGTTTCTTATTAAAGTTATCAGGGGGTATAACTTTGGTATGGTTTGAGCAGGAATCCTAACCGAGTCATGACTTTTCCCATAGTCACTTGCATGTGTGTGTGAGTACATACCAGCAATGAGTTTATGTTTCTCATCTCTTTGGACTTCTCATCTAGCTAACAGTGAAGAGTTTCGTTGCCATAGAGTGAGTATACGTTTTTGGTCAAACAACCTGATGGAAATTCAAATTTTTGCTCCTTGTGTTCCATTCTTGCCCTGCCTTATGTTAACTAGTCTTTCATGGTGTCAAATTTTTTTTCCTTGGGTTGAGGTTTAACCTTATTTTCATGTAAAACCCTTGTGTTCATTTTACACCTTGGTTAGGATCTATTCCATTGTTACTTTTTGAGGGGTCTTAAAACATCTTATGTCCTATTGTTCCATCTAGGCTGAGTCCCTTCATTTTAAAACATTGTTACCTCCGCAGGGTTTTATTTTCCTAAGTCTTGGTTGGCCCCATGTTTCCTCGTTTAAAAATAGCTTATGGTGTTGTTTACCATCTGCCTAGTATGCCCCCTTGTCCTTTAATAAATGTTTTATTTTGCAGAGGGATCAAATTCACACTGTCATTGATAAATTGACTTTAGATATCAACCATTACCCACCATCGCGTGATGACCCCACCACACTACTTTGGTCGATCATGATATCACGGGTGGATGCCACCTGTCCTATCTAAAGAGGCCGACAGGGTTAAATTTTGAGTGACCATCGATCAAGTGTTGTCAAGATCTACAGTCGCCCGCCATCGCGTGATTGAAAGTTACAAGGTTTTTACTAATCGTGATATCACAGGCGACTGCCATCTGTCTCATCTGATGAAGCTGGAGGAATAAAGGAAGTACTGTCAGGCCTTAATACATTAAAAAATGGATTATTAAAGTGCTCTTAAGGTGCACGTGTTTTAAATCAATGGATCTGGTATAATCTTGGTGGGAAAGTTGCTTGAAGGTTAAAGATAAGGCTGGTGACTTTGTTGAAGGAACGAGATCATTGTTGCTCAAGATCTACAGTTACCCACCATCACATAATCCAAAGTTGTAGGATCTTTACTGATTTCGATATCGCGGGCGACCTCCACATGGACTTCCTTGGTAGTGCATAGTATGGTGGGCCCCTTATTTGCCACATTGGTAACTATGTTAGCTTATTTTGGAGACGGCCATTCGATCATTTGATCTAACTAAAGGATCAATGGCTAGAATTTAAATCTACATCAAATATGGTTGGAGTCATTTGTGCAGTGCGCGAGTGATATTTAATGGTGGATGAGACACTTGTTGGCATGATTTGATCGACATAAAATTAATTCTCCTACTTTATTTGTATCACAAAGCATTCAAGGATTTTGTGGAGCAGTCTTAGAGCCAAAGGCAAAATTATGAGTCTGTGCAGCCAGAATTTACGATTTCTGCAAATAAAGCCATGAGTTAATTTTTGTGCCTCCTAGTCATTCTGCACTTGAATTTGGGAAAAAAGTTGTTGTGCTTGTCACTGAGCTTGTTGAAAAATGTGTTACGACTATAGTTTAATTATAGATTGTGAGAAATTGAACTATTTTCTTCTATAATTTCTTATCTCTGGTTAGTCCTAGCTATTTGAAGTGTAAAGTTGTAAAGAGGCCTTAGTTTATCTGAGATGGCACTGCTAGAGAAACATTTTAGCCAAATTGACTATTTAAAAAGAAACCTATACGATGATTTCCTGGATCAATTTCCTTGTCAACAAATGATAGAAAGGAGCCATTGGTTTTGATGCGAGGGAAAATCCTAGGGGAGGGGTTAGTGTATAATTGCTCCAACATATCTAATGCTAGGGTTCCCCTCACAGGTTTGGAAATGTTCATATTGTGGTATGGATAGAGGAATTTTCCTCACCCCTTTTCAAATGGCTAGATGTATGATATGGGGAAGCTGGTGGTACCAAATGTGTTCCATGATGTAGACCTACTTAGGGAATTTGTTGCAAGATATGACCCTATGACATGAGTAATAAAAAAATGATGGAGGTGTTCTGCTGAGTATTAATAGAGAAGAAGTTCAACAGATTTTTGACCTAAGTGAACCGAGTGAAGACTTGTTTCCTATCAATCTTGAGGAAATGAAGCAAGAATATGCAAAGTTGAAGTCTCTTTTTAGAGATAAGTTTCTTCCACTTCATTTGGCTAGGGCAGGAGTTTCAAGATTTCATATCACCCCCAATGACCAAGAACCTTTTAGATTAAATTGTTTTGCAAATCATTTCTTGGCCACTTTCTATTCATTGTGTCAGATTTTGGGTTTCAGCCCTGGTGTGGTGATGCCCATTGGATACATGTTCATGGGTATGCAAATACAACACTCTAACTTCTCTGTGACCTATGACTTTGCTTCTTTATTGGCTAAGAGGATACATGAAGGGTTGTCAAAGTTGCAAAAAAATGATACTAGCACTCAATTATTTTGGTATTCTATGCTGATAAATATGTTCTTGTTCAAGAATGTTGATTTCTTCTCTAAAAATATGAAATTAAGGCAATTGGTTGATGGAGAAAGACTTCCAATATAGATATGGGCTACAGATTTCTCTTGTAATAAAGAAAGCACCAATTATGTGCAATTTCATAATTGCTTTGCTTCTAGATTGAGGGCTAGACTGATGGTGAATGTACCTAGGATCCCTGAGGAATTACATGATTTCCTCAAGCCAAAGGGGAGGAAGCCAGAATTGAAAGTTTTCCATAACTGGGGTGACATTATCCCATACCCAGTCAGTATTGTTTTGAGAGTATACGGTTTTTGAGGAACCACCCATATACTACCATACAATGTGCCACCAAGAATGGGATTTGCAGAAGTTATGTGGAAAATAGGTTGTATGCATGAGGACAACCTCATTGGGAGGGGTAAGGGAACATTTCTCCCTGATTATACCATGGTTTCTGATTTTACATTTTCAAAGGGAGGTTGGGTGCATTTTGAGAAATTGTTTGATGATTACCATTTGCAATGTAGTCCAAAGCGGTAGCATGATCCTGAAGGTTTCTTTTCTCTTTTCAGACAAAGAATAAAAGTTGGAAAGTTTGTGCATGAGTTCAACTTCCCTAAGGACCTGATTAGAAATGAGTTTGATCTAAATAAGTAGGAGTTGAACAAGGAGAAATGGATAGCTTATTATAAGCTATTAGATATTGTGCACAAAATGGATCCCAAGTATGATCCATTGTTAGAGTTCAGTCCATACCATAAGAAAATTGATTTTCTGATGGAGAACTTCAAAGAGATTATGGGCACTTTGAGAACCAAAAAAGTAAATTTAGAAATGAGTTTGGGTGTATAAGAACAAGGTGCCAGACCAATTGAAACAAGGCCATGTTACCATCCTATAGAAAGGTGGACCTTTTACATAAGGAAAAAGGATAGTAGCAGTGATGAGCAAGAAGTGGATAGAAAAGGAAAGAAAATAATGAAGTTACCTTCACAACCAGGTCCAAAATTCAAAGTGCCTGGGGCAATAAAAATTATTGATTTAGAATCATCACTAGAAGATAATCCCTCATCACCACCATCTAAGCCAAGTCCTAAAAGACAAAGGGTTGATCAACCACAGGAGGATCTGATAGATGAAATTATTGTTACTAATCAAGACATGGAGGATGGTATGCCTTCCCCTCCTAGGCTAGCTGAATTGGTTTTATCTAATTTAGATATGAAAGGAAAAACTATACAAGATGCAAGAATGCAAGTATGTATGGTGTTTCTGGATGAAAATGCATTTTTAAAAACTCCTGTATTCTTCCAATTGATATGGAGGATGAAATTTGAAGAGTATCAAGATAAATGTAAAAAGAGAAGAGAACTAAGACCTAACAAGTTAGACTAGGAGAATGATGAGGAAGTAAAAGCTAAATTAATGGAAGAATTTAAGAACATCACTCCTGAAGAAGGAAGAAAATTGATGAGTCAGGCTGGTGTATTGATTATGCATGAATGGGAAATTGTAGATGCTATAGAATTTAATGCTATTTTTGATCTATATAGGATCTAGGACTAATTGCTTTTACAGAATGCGTAACGTAAAAGATCAATTATTACAATGATTAACATAAATGATTACATAATTAAATGCTCAAATGAATAAATGAACATAACATAAAATAAATGCCAAGATAATGAACTGAGAAAGAAAAGAGAGAAGAAATAGAGAGACGAAACCACAATTGATAACGGAGTTCGTCCCTAAGGACTACGTCTCTGGGTCCCTCTCCAATGGAGGACCGATCCGATTAGCTCCAAAAATTAGTTACAATTGAGGCAACATCATCCCCTTCAAGCTCATCAAAAGCACAGCATCACTTCGATATACAGGAACAATACAATTCATCTCTCGAGCATTCTCTCATTCTCCACTTGGACTTGGAAAATCAAGGCCTTTACCTCTCCTTTTATACAAAAAGTTTGCCTAATTAGGCCTAACCACTCAATTAATTGCATATCTCCCTCTATCAGTTCGTATCATGACTGATTTACCTTCTGCAATCTTCTTGTTTGGGTGGTTACAATGGGTTTTGTTTGTTTTGGCCTTATTTGGCCATTTGTTAAGGTTCGGTTGACAAACACTTATCAAAAGCAACCACTGTCTATGCATATATTGGAAGTTTCGCATGGCACAGCAGTGGTTATTATTTTTATACCCCGCGTGGTCGGGGGTTCAAAACCCCGGACCGGCCATTTAAAAAAAAACTCCAACGAAGTAAAACAACAAAACAAACAGCGATACAAATATAGTGAATGGAACGGCCGTGGGTGTAACGGTCATCGACGGCTGCGGGCACACAGGAGGTCGCCGGTTCAACTCACAACGACATTTTGTTGCAACAAACTCAATCGCCGGACGAGTGAGCGGGTGAACAAAATGCCACGTGTCGAGCCATTATTGGCCAGACCCTGCCGAGGTGTAAGCTAACCCAGATGACCAATCCATTGACTGTGAGCCACGTGTTAGAGCGCTACTAGCTGAAGGTGCTGACTAGCCATCCACGTGTCGAGTTCTGATTCACCGGAGGTGCTGACTCATCCGATGACGTATGCTGACTGGATTGCCACATATGATGTCCGTACCGTACGTCTGGACACGTGTCACATTATGATTGGTCCGTACAATCTGAGTCACTTGCCACGTCGGGCCGAAATTCATCCACTTGGCTTCCGTACTGTACGGACTGACACGTCAGCATGATGACGTCATCATCTGTACCCTCTAGTTGACTGAAGTTTGACTGCTTCTAACTTGAGCATATGACATTGGATTTCAAAGAAACGAACGCCGTCGGAATCATCTCGATGAGCTCTTCGCGATGACTCTGGTTCTGTCAATTTCTGAGATGATTATTTTTTTGCCTTCTAGACGCCCCTGAAGCCAGTTTGACTAGAAGTTTGACTGGCCGTAACTTGCACAAACGGAGTCCTTTTCGCCCCGTTCAAGTTGCGTTGGAACCAGGACATCATTCTCTTTTTGATGAAGCTGAAATCTGGAGTATTGGGAACACTTGAATTTTCACTGAAAAATTATCCCCTGGATCAGGCCTCCCCACTGGAGAGCTTTAGGACCTCCGAAAGCTTGATTACTTGGAAAGTAAGTGAGGGTAAAGTTCCCTCACTTTACCAATCTCCATCCATCTTGCTTTGCTTGGATGCATCCCCTTCAGGCCCACTCTGAGGTACTCAACATCTCCTCTTCGTGAAGTTCTGACATTCCTGTCGAGAATAACATCTTCTGGCAACTCTGACATGTACTCTGGTGAAAGGTCATCAACTGATGGAACTTGAATGTCTGAGACTTCATCTAGGATCATTGGAGGCTCATACAGTTTCAAATTCTCAACATTGACAACCGAGTAAATATGCATGTATGGAGGAAGATTGAGGCGGAAGGCATTAGTACCAATCTTCTCAAGGATCTCAAAAGGACCATATCTAATTGGCTTAAGCTTTTTACCTTCACCTTGCATCCTTTCCTTGCTGATATGTAACCAAACTCTATCTCCAACCTGAAAATGATGATCAGTGCGATGCTTGTCATGGCGAACCTTGTATTTTGCTTGGCTCTGTTCCAACCGTGCTTCCACTGCCTGATGAATTGCTTGGACTTTCTGGATGAACTTCAAAGCCTTCTCTACATCATGGCGTCCATCTTCAACATCATCTTTCCCAAAAGCAAAATCCATCGGTGTCTTGGGCACATAACCAAAGCATGTCTCAAAAGGAGACCTCTTAGTAGAAGAGTGTGATGCATGGTTGTAGGCATGCTGCACATAATGAAGACTCTCATCCCACAACTTAGGATGCTTACTGCAATACCCTCTGAGTAGATGCACAACTGTCCTGTTTACAACCTCTGTCTGCCCGTCGGTCTGCGGATGGAAGGCTGTACTCTTCTTCAGTTTAGTGTCCATGAGTCCCCACAAAGTTGACCAAAATTCCCCCAAGAATCGAGAATCTCGATCCGATACAATAGAAGTAGGTAACCCAAAATGAACCCATACAAATTGAAAGTACAAATGAGCTGTCAGTTCAGCAGTGACTTGCTTTTTACATGGCATTAAGATACACATTTTGCTAAACCGATCAACTACTACATACAAATAATCATGTCCCTTCCTAGACATAGGTAACCCCCCAACAAAGTCCATTGAAACACTTTCCCATGGACAAGAAGGTACAGGTAGAGGTGTGTACAAACCCAACTTCCTGTTACTAGGCTTACTAGTTGCACACATAACACAACCTCAATATGCTTAGTTACAGTTTCTTGCATACGAGGCCAATAACAATACTTCTGCAGCTGAGTCAATGTTTTGTTTACCCCAAAGTGTCCTGCAATCAATGAGGTATGTGCTTCTCTAATCACCTGTGCTTGTTCATCTTTTGGAACACATAATTTATCCAAGTGATATAATAGTTTATCCTGCACATAATAGTCTTTCTCTTCTACATGTTTACCATTCATTAAAGCAGCATAAATATCCTTAAAGTTCTCATCATTAGCATATTGTTCCTGAAAACTTTCATGAACCATAGAACTATTCTGAAGGATTATCAAAGCATTCATCATAGGAGGTCTAGAGAGCATGTCTGCTACTTTGTTATGGGTACCTTTCTTATACTTAATAACCAAATGAAACTGTTGTAGAAAACCCATCCACCGAAAGTGCCTACTTTGTTGCAGTTTAGTTTGTGAGTGCAAGTATTGAAGTGGCTGGTGATCAGTGTGGATTACAGTTTCTTTCCCCATTATGTAATGTTTCCATTTTTTAACACTCTGAACTAAAGCATAAAGTTCTTTATCATACGTGGGATAGTTACTTACTGCTCCTGAAAAGGTTTCAGAGTGGTAGCAAACTAGTTTACCTCCTTGCATGAGTACTGCTCCCATGGCAAATCCACTCGCATCTGTCTTGATCTCAAACGGTTGATGTAGATCTGGTAAGGCCAAAACTGGTGCGGTGCTCAACTTTCCCTTCAAAGTGTTGAAAGCCTTCTGTTGTGGACCTCCCCACTGAAAAGTTGCTTTTGTACTGATTAATGCATGCAATGGTGATGATATATAAGAGAAATTTGCAATAAATTTTCTCCAGTACTGAACTGCACCTAGGAAACTTCTGACCTCTGTAACTGTACTTGGCTTAGGCCATTTTACAATAGCTTCGACCTTCGCAGGGTCTACTTTCAATTGACCACTCCCTACGACATAGCCTAAGTACACTAAGGATGTCTTAGCAAATTCACATTTAGACATCTGTACATACAATTTTTCTTTTCTCAATACATCAAAGACTTTCTTTACAAGACTTACATGATCTTCGAAAGTTCGACTGAATACAAGGATATCATCTAGATAGACTATGACAAAATCATCAATAAAAGGATGAAAGACATCATTCATGACTCTCATAAAAGTAGCTGGTGCGTTACAAAGCCCAAAAGGCATAACCAACCACTCGAACAGTCCCTGTTTTGTCTTAAATGCAGTCTTCCAGATATCATCTTCTGCAATTCTTATCTGATGATAACCACTTCTCAAATCTAACTTAGTAAAGTAAACTGCATGTTTTAACTGATCAAGTAAATCATCTATTCTGGGAAGAGGATACCTGTTCTTTACCGTTATCTTGTTCAAGGCACGATAGTCGATGCACATCCTCCAAGTTCCATCTTTCTTTGGAACCAAGACAATTGGAGAACCACAAGGAGAAGTACTAGGACGAATAACTCCCTTTTCCACCAACTCTTGAACTTGCTTTTTAATTTCCTCATTCTACATAACTGATAAACGGTACATGCCGATATTAGGAAGTGGCACATCCTGCTGTAACTGGATTTCATGCTGTATCTCTCTCTTGGGTGGTAACCCCTTTGGTTCCTGAAACATGTCATCATAAGCGGAAATAATCTTGACCATTTCAGTTTTATGTTTTGGGTCACACCCCTTGAATGCCTCAGATTTATCATCTTCTTTGGCTTTTACAAGCATTAATACAAAGTTTTTACTTGAGTTGACCAATCTCTTCATTTGACCAGCATTAACTAGTGTAAGATTAGTCTTCACCTTATGTGCCCGTACAATGTATTCTACCCCATCTTTAAAAAGATGATACTTATTCTCCCCCCTATAAAAGATTGCTTTTCTGTCATAAAGATAAGGACTCCCTAACACAAGCCCACAAATATCCAAAGGGACCACATCGACTTCTACCTCATCTACAAAGTTTGCAGTGATAGCAAATCTTAATTTACATTGTTTGGTTACTTTTAATTGTGCATCATTGCAAACCCATCCGAGTGGATATGGTTTTGGATGAGGTGTTGTAGCCAAATTAAGTTTCTTTACAACTTCTTCAGATATTAAGTTGACTTGTGAACCCGTATCAAACAGAGTATCAATCTTAGTATGTTTTGTTACAACACGAATGTGAAACAATTCATTTCTTTGCTTATCAATCTTAGGAGAAGATTCTTTACTTGTACTTGCACTGGCATTAGAAAAACTTGCATCAGATGAGAGAGATATACCTTTCCCTTTACCTTGGATTCCGGTAGCAACAATCTTTGACTCATCTCCGGAGTCTGAACCAAGATCTTGTTGAATCACTGCAGTAGTCTTCTTGCCTTTATTACCTCCATATCTTTTCGGCCTCAACTCAGGATGAAGCTTCCAACATCTTGAATCATCATGCCCCTCTTTCTTGCAATGGGAGCATGTGGGTTTCTCACCCTCTTTCTTAGCTGTAGCTATTTTCTTCCCTTTGCCTTTATCTTTGTCTTTGTCTTTCCCTTTAGACTTACCCTCGAACTTAGATGGCTTCTTAGAAAAGTTATCACTAAATGTATTCTTACCCCTAGACTCTAAATGAGTAGCTTGAACAGACACCTCGTCTAGATTGTTGGGACTCAACATCAAAATAGTGTGCCTAAGGTAAGAATGTAAACCACCAATATACTTAAGTAATGTGTCTTGGGTATACAAGGGAACATTTAGAGCAATGGCCCATTTCCTAAACTCATGAGTATACTCCTGGACAGACTGCCCCTTACCTTGCCTAAAGGTTTGCCAATTCATGGTTAACTGTTGCATGTAACCTAAAGGGTAGAATTGTTTCCTAAGGGCAGCAACAAACTCCATCCAAGACATGTTAACTTGACCATGGCGAGCAATTTCTTCACGAGTTTTACTCTCCCACCAGGTGAGAGCTGTACCTCCCAACCGGAGAGTTGCTAATTGAATCCTAGAAGCATCTTCTACTAGGCCTTGTATCCTACAGTATACTTCTACTTGTTGGACCCAATCGTCTAATTTCTCAGCGTTTAACTCCCCACAGTATTTAGGTAATTCAAATTTTACATCAAGCTTAATTACAGGCTTAGATTTGCTCTTAAATGGATTTACATTAGCAGAAGGAGAAGGAGAAGGAGGAGAAGTAGGAGGAGAAGAAGGGGGAGTAGAAGGAGGAGAAGGAATTTCTGGAGCTTTCCCCTCTGTGTCTTTCTGATCTTCTTGCTTCTTGTGCTTTGAAGAACCTCCCTTTTCGCGCTTCTTCTTATCTGCATAGAGTTCCTCCACCATTGCCTTCATGTCAAGGAATAACTTTTGGAAATCCTTGTCACTGAGCTCTGAACTTTGTCCACCTTCTTTTTCTTCCATCTGTGACGGTTGATTAACTCTTCGTCTTCCGATTTCTGGATTGTATTCTTCAAGTTCTCCTTCGCCTCGTTGCAACCTGGATCTCATTAGCATTCAAATTGCAATACAAGCCACATACATAGCTCTGATACCAACTTGATCTATATAGGATCTAGGACTAATTACTTTTACAGAATGCGTAACGTAAAAGATCAATTATTACAACGATTAACATAAATGATTACATAATTAAATGCTCAAATGAATAAATGAACATAACATAAAATAAATGCCAAGATAATGAACTGAGAAAGAAAAGAGAGAAGAAATAGAGAGACGAAACCACAATTGATAACGGAGTTTGTCCCTAAGGACTACGTCTCCGGGTCCCTCTCCAATGGAGGACCGATCCGATTAGCTCCAAAAATCAGTTACAATTGAGGCAGCATCATCCCCTTCAAGTACATCAAAAGCACAGCATCACTTCGATATACAGGAACAATAAAATTCATCTCTCGAGCATTCTCTCATTCTCCACTTGGACTTGGAAAATCAAGGCCTTTACCTCTCCTTTTATACAAAAAGTTTGCCTAATTAGGCCTAACCACTCAATTAATTGCATATCTCCCTCTATCAGTTCGTATCATGACTGATTTACCTTCTGTAATCTTCTTGTTTGGGTGGTTACAATGGGTTTTGTTTGTTTTGGCCTTATTTGGCCATTTGTTAAGGTTCGGTTGACAAACACTTATCAAAAGCAACCACTGTCTATGCATATATTGGAAGTTTCGCGTGGCACAACGGTGGTTATTATTTTTATACCCCGCGTGGTCGGGGGTTCAAAACCCCCGACCGGACGTTTAAAACAAAACTCCAACGAAGTAAAACAACAAAACAAACAGCGATACAAATATAGTGAATGGAACGGCCACGGGTGTAACGGTCGCCGATGGTTGCGGGCACATAGGAGGTCGCCGGTTCAACTCACAACGACATTTTGTTGCAACAAACTCAATCGCCAGATGAGTGAGCGGGTGAACAAAATGCCACGTGTCGAGCCATTATTGGCCAGACCCTGCCGAGGTGTAAGCTAACCTGGATGACCAATCCATTGACTATGAGCCACGTGTCAGAGCGCTACTGGCTGAAGGTGCTGACTAGCCATCCACGTGTCGAGTTCTGATTCGCCGGAGGTGCTGACTCATCCGATGATGTATGCTGACTGGATTGCCACATATGATGTCCGTACCGTACGTCTGGACAAGTGTCACATTATGATTGGTACGTACAATTTGAGTCACTTGCCACGTCAGGCCAAAATTCGTCCACTTGGCTTCCGTACTGTACGGACTGACACGTCAGCATGATGACATCATCATCTGTACCCTCTAGTTGACTGAAGTTTGACTGCTTCTAACTTGAACATATGACATCGGATTTTGATGAAATGAACGCTGTTGGAATCATCTCGATGAGCTCTTCGCGATGACTCTGGTTCTGTCAATTTCTGAGATGATTATTTTTTTTGCCTTCTGGACGCCCCTGAACCCAGTTTGACAAGAAGTTTGACTGGCTGTAACTTGCACAAACGGAGTCCTTTTCGCCCCGTTCAAGTTGCGTTGGAACCAGGACATCGTTCTCTTTCTGATGAAGCTGAAATATGGAGTATTGGGAACACTTGAATTTTCACTGAAAAATTATCCCTCGGATCAATTTTAAAGTAGAAGCATCCTCTGCAAGACTCTGAAGAGGAAGTCAAGGAAGCATTGTAAGATTCTTCCTTCAATGAGGAATATGAGACCTTGTCGATTTGGTCATTGGCTCCTCAAGGAAGAAAGCCAAATGTTATAGATATTGATCCAAATTTCATAGAAGGATTAATAATAAAGAGATCTTTAGAGACCTTAACCACCAAGGCTACTAATTTGACTGTGAATGTGGCCAAATTGGCCAAAAAGACTATTGAAAGGGAGGAGGCTAAAAAGAAGAGCCTAATGGAGAAGTATAACCTTTTGATTGAGGAATACAACAAGATGCAATAGAAGAATGTTGAGTTGTAGACTGAGGTGGAAAGGTTTAAGTATAAAAAGATTGGGGAGACATCAAGTGCTCCAGGGACCAGTACATTACCTTCCACAACAGCGTCAGTGCCTCCTGCTTCTCCAATTGTTTCCACACCAGGGTATCCTAGTCAAAATCTTTCCCTCACCCCTCATTTAGAACAAATTGATGAAGAAACAAAGTGCTCTGTTATCCTACAAAGAAGTAGCTCTTAAGAATAATTAATGAATTACAAACATCATTAAATGTAAGTGAGGAGGGATCTCTTTCAAAGAAAAAGGACATTGTTACTACTGTCTTGAGCCATTTAAATGAAAAGGTTGATAATAAATTGTTATCTATAAATTATTTATATTCTTTGCTGTTAGATGCAGTAAAGAATATTGATAGGGATCAGGAGGTAGTGATACCATTGATTGAAAATTGGATCGCTAGGGCGAGTGATTTGGATGTCATGTATAAGGCCTCAAGGTTTGACACAAATAATATACCCCAATCATTAAAGCCTACTCAAGTTTTAGTTAAGTCATTGCATGGTTTTCAGACCCTATTAGATGACTTGAGTAGGAAGATTAGGGAGGTTGTGAAGAATTTAAATGATTGGGGTAACACATTGTTATCTGATATAATTGATGAGTAGGGGAAAGTCAAGTCACTCTAGCAATGGCATGATCAAGCAAGTGAGGTCATCAATGATCAAATTAAATTAATTTGTGATGACTCAGATTATGATTTGTTGGTGAGCTGTATGGATAAAATTATTAGCACCAACTCATTTTTGGAATCTTTTGAAAGTGATGCAAATCAGGTAGCGGTAAAGTACACACCTTATAATGCCAAGGTGAATGAGGTAATTAATTTTGATTGGCCGACTGATGAAGAATACTAGAAATGGGTAACTAAATATTTGACTGAGGAAGAATAAAAGAGTGGACTACTAATGGGTGGTAAATTAGATGTTGTAGTTACAATAGTTCTAGTTTTGCATTGATGACATTCTCAGCGTAGGTTTCTTGTGGTTTTTTGTTATTGCATCAACTTTTCTCAGTTGACATGATGAACAAGAATATTCTCCAGGGTGATGGCTATTGTAGCAAATTTTGTAATATCACCAAGTGTGCAAATTGGCTGGTGACATGTGTTCTTTCTAACCTGATGCTTGTTTGCTCCTTCATTTTCTATAAGAAGGATTTCAAGGCCAGAAGTACAGGTTAGCAAGTTAGAGAATTTTTGTTGAGTCTAGGTGAAGTTGCAGATAAAATTGTAAAGTTCGATGGTTTTAGAGAGAAATGCAATTTAGGTTTTGATTCATTCTATAACAAGTTTTGAGTTCATGGGGATTTAATGTTGTACAACAATAGTAGCATTTGAGTTGAAATGATAAATTCAAACTCATGTCTCTCCATTGTACATGCATATATGAATTTTGAATAAGATGACGAAGGGTTGTTTCATTCATCTCACTGTTGTGGTGTGTGTGATCCTTATTTTAGCTTTAATTCAAGGAATTAATTAAAATGCTTGAATGGGATTATAGGCAGATATGTTCTGTATAAGGATTTGATAAATAGTATTGGGTTAGAATGCATACTAACAAATTTGTAATGCAATATTGTCAGGGATCTTACATGTTATGTATTAAATCTTTCATAAACCTCTAGATGCTTATGAATTTGACTCCTGCAATGGATATATGGTACTAATCTAAGTTGTACTTATTCGTGTAGTTCAATAATTGTTCATCTTTTCCTAGAGCTTGCTACAAATTGCAAATCAATGACTATCTTATACTGTGGATTGTGTTGTAGTTATCTTATGCTCCAGATAGTTGATATTACTGATGAACAACAAATTTAATTCAGTATTATCCTATCATGTTGAGCTATTAAGTGGGATTATCTATTATTATTAATGGTGTTTATGATAATGGTGCAGAGGTTGTAAAAACATTAAGGGATTACTCTCCCAGGTCTTGCAGAGCCTGAAGTGTAGGAGGCTTCTTAAAGTCCTCATCAATTGGTCTAGGTCTTTTGAGCTTCCCTTGATTGGAATTGGAAATTCCATAGGTAGATTAGAAGACGAACCTAGTTACATTGTGAAATAGAACCAACAAAATGGTGACTCTACTGTGGAACTAATTTTAATATTTCTTGTCAATGTGTCGATTGTCCATTTTGCATAGAGTTTTCATAGTATTTTTGTGATTTGAAGGTTGAGCCTATAATTATGTGTTAGGTTTTTCCACTTCTTCTATTTTCATAAGTGTTAAGAGTTATGTTGTAAAGAACTTTTGTGTGTTGTCAGTATGAGGTTCCAAAGGTTTTCATTCTCCACCATGTGTCTTTAGGTATTTGGTATTCCCAAGAAAATTGGGTGGGGACTCTGAAGTCTCTGCACCAGTGTGAATTTTATTTTGAAAGGTTTATTATAAGTGGAAACAACTTGTGGACTAGTACGAAGATTGAAGAACACCAAGTCATTCATGAAGAATCATTCGTAATAGAAATTGGAAGGTGAACTTCCCAAAATTAAGAAGAAGGACGGGATAAAGAAAAGACCAAAATCTAGTAATGTTGCTCCCATGTCATAGGAATTTGTACACCAAGGTACAAGTAATCTTTTACACCCTTTCCCTGAGAATCTTGAAGAGGTGTCTAGAAATTCTGAGTCAGACAGTGGTGGATTTTTTGATTCATTATTTAATACACTAGTTCAAGAAGATGTGACATGACAGGATAAAGTGCTTGTTAGTGTCAAATATGCTGAAAAGAGAAGAGGCAGGAGTAGAAGTTGAAGCCATCACAAAGAATGCACTAGTGATGTGCCTCCTTCTGCTGAAAATGATGTAAACCCTTTATTTTCTGAATATGTATTGGAAGAGGTCAATCTAATAGACCTAGATGATACATTAGGTTCTAATATGACTTTTCCTAACCCTGACAATGTTTTTGGAGACATTAATTCTTTGAGGTGGTAAATCCAAAAGCAAGCTAAGCTCATGAAGAAAACATAAAAAGAAAGAGAAGCAGAATTGAGGGATTCTATGATTGAAAGGGATAGGTTGATGAGACAGTTGGCAGCAATGAAGCACCTGAACCAAGAAGAACCTAAACCAAGTGTTGAGGGTCCGGTTGTACAAAATATTGCTAATAAGGAAGCAAAACCTATGTCTAAAGAAAACCTAGTAGGCCACATTGATGTCCAACCCAAACCTACTGACCCAAAACCCTCAAATCATGTTAAGTCTCAACTGAGTAATACAAACCTTAAGCCTGTCATGGATAAGGGAAAACAAAAGGTTGAGGGGATTAAAATAAATGAGAAAGTGACTCCCCATTCCACTCAACAAGATCTCCAGCCACATGTGTCATTTCAAACATAATATGCCTTAGAAAAGGCTAGGAAGGAGAGTGAGGCTCTGGTAGAAGAGTTGGAGGGAATAGAGATTGAGGGTGCAAATGTAGAAATGAAGGGGAAAATAAATTTCCTAAAGATGTAAAATGTGGATGAGGCTACACAAGCTGCAACCTCATCAAATCATCAAGATGTTTTAAAGGGTGGTCCTAAAACTAATCCAGACCCCACCATAAATAATTCTAGCCTAAAGACTCATGCAAATAGGTCTATAAATCCAAATCAGAATGGTTCTAGAGTGCAAGATTTAGGGTCTGGTGTTGATCCTTAGGTGATTGAAGGATTATTTCAACAACGACCTATACAGTTGGAAAGGTATAGGCCATTATTCTTCAATGGTATCCCTGGTTATCCAAATCCCATCCCTGCTGACTTGAGAGAAAAGATGAATAAGTTTGTTGGCAATAATGTTGTAACAATAGAGGAAGACTTGAAAGCTTTTATGGATATGCTAAATGATTATGAGGTAGAACATGAAGATGTGGTAATGAAATTGTTTGTACAATCTCTAGGAGAAGATGCGAGGGATTGGTATAGAGGTCTACCTATATGCTAGTATTGGTTCATGGGACGAGTTTGAAAAGTGTTTCAAGGATAACTATGGTGATAAAATTAATGCTAGTTTTATGTTAAATGAATTTAATAATATCAAGAAGTCATTGAATGAGCCTGTGACTGAGTTTAATTTAAGATTTCAGAAAGCAATGTATAAATTGTTTCAGGTTTTGAGGCTTGATGAAAATGTTTGTTTAACTACATATTTCAATGCTTTTGATGCTAAAATGGAATATCTCCTCAGAGATAAGAACCCTCAAACTATGAGGGATGCATTTAGAGTGGATATAAATATTGAGAGTAACAGAAGAGCTTCTGGGAAGTATGCTAGGAGAGAAGAAACTACACTTTTAAAAAATACTAAGAATAAGACTAAGAAGATTTCGGCTGTAAAGCCTAAGGATGATGAAAAGTGGGAAAGGGTTTACAATACTCTGAAAGACATAAAGAAAATGGTTGCTAAGAAAGAGAGGGGTATATGAAATGCAAGGAAACCTTATAATAAAAATGATAGGCCACTCAGATTGCAAAATTATTGTTATAATACAAATTGGAAAGATGGAAAACCAATCTTTCCTAGCCAAAAGCCTAAAAATGATCAGCATACGCCAGAGACCTTAAAGAAACATTCAGTGAATCTAGTACTAGATAGACCATGGTGTGAAATGTGTGAACATCCACATGATCAAAATTATTGTGGTGTTGCACAGTTGCTTGTTGCCGAGGAAGTGTAAGAGGATGTTCATGATCAAACATCAGAATATGAGCAGGATGATGTAGATGTTTGTATGGCTAGATCATACATTGATGAGGCAGAAGTTTTTTTTGATGATGAAATACAGGAAGTTGATGTGGATAATCAAAGGAAGAGAAGTGAGATGTATCATCAACATGTCTTTTCTGATGAGGAAGATGATTTTGATCATAATACTTGCAATATGGAACAGGCTGAAGATTCAGTATCCTTAAGGAGACCATCAGAAGAAGAGATTGCAAGATTGACTGAAGAAATGGCTGCTCAAATGAGAAGTTCACTTCAATTGAGAAATATAATTATGGGTGGTGAACAGAGTAAACTTGTTGGCCTATTTATTAAAGAATGAAAGGACAAAAACAAAGGTGTTAAGGTTGACAACAAAAAATATGTAAAATTCAAAGAGGTTAAGAATGATAAGGTTTGGAGAAAAAAGAATGAAACCCCAAAGCCTCAAGAAGATGTGACTTCATCACTGGTGAAGACCAAGGTGATTACAAAGGTAGTTGAACCTGCTACAGAGGATAAGAATCAAAAGAAGCTAGGAGGAAGTAATCAACAAGAGAAAAAGGAAAATGATGAAGGTATGATGTCTAATTTTCCTAAAAATACACCTGTAGATATATTTCATGTGCTTTCTTAGGTTAAAGTAACCGTACCTTTCTTAGAAATGATGAGAATAAATGAACACAAAGAAAAGATAATAGCCTTGATCACAGATGTTGTTGGTAATAAGACTAAACAAGGAAGGGGTAAAGAAGCAAAGGATGAAGAAAAAGAAAAGGAAGTGGAGGGAATTGTTTCACAAATTCCCCCAATGTATTTAGGAAATTCTATTAACATGTGCCTTGAAAACATAACCCCTTTTTTCTTAAGTGTGGATATAAATCAGAAAAATATAAAGAACTGTATGATAGATTCAGGGGCATCTAATAATGTTATGCCAATCAAAATAATGGAGGAAATGGGCTTGACAGTAGACACTACTCAAGGTAAATGTTATGCTATGGATTCAAGAGAAGTGCCAGTTATTGGAACTATCAGAGCATTGCCTTATAAATTGAATCAGTACCCTAACAAGGATTTAATCATGAATGTATTAGTTGCAGACATCCCGCCTCATTTTGGAATGCTTTTGTCAAGAAAATGGAGTGAATCAATGGGGGGTAACATGCAATGTGATTTTTCATTTGCTACTTTTCCATTAATGGTTAGGATGTCAAAATTGAAAGGGAATCAAAAGTACCTCATATGATTGAGCATGGCCTGATTGAAAATATGACATATTTTATTGACAGTGGTATAGATATTGAGTTCAGGGTTGAGGAATTTTCTACCAATTGTGATAAGCCTACTACATTGATTGATACATAAATAAAACAATTATCATAATTTGATGACTTGTGGACTATGTATTTTGATGGTGCAAGTTCAAAGGAAGGTTTTGGTGTAGGTGTTTTGTTGCGATCACCAAGTGGAAAGACATTCAGGTTCTCTTTCACTTTGTTATTTGAATGCACAAATAATGTGGCAGAGTATGAAGCCTTGTTATTAGGATTGAGATTGGCTAAAAAAAATGGGATCAAGAAGCTCAAGGAAATTGGGGATTCTGAGTTTGTGGTCTCCCAAGTTAGATCCAAATATGTATCAAAGAACAAGAGGTTGAAACAATATAGGAATATTTTTTGGGATGAATTAGAGAGCTTTGATGCATTTGGCATAGGATGGATGGAGAGAGGTCAAAATAAGGTGGCAAACCTATTAGCCAACATTGCATTAAAACTAGATGATATGAGTTATGTTGGAATTTCAAAGGTTGAGGTGCAAACCAGGCCATTTGTTCCTGATAACATAAAAATTGGCAAGTTTTTGATAATGATGATGATATTATAAGGTTTTTGAATTGTGTGGGAGAGTATGGAAATCATGAAATTTACTTTGGAGCTTTCGTTGAAAATGTTGATGGTAAGGATACTATATTTGGAAATGAGGTCATTTAGTTAAAGAAAAACACAATTCCCAAGGGTCTAGTTGTATTAGAAAGAGTGTTTGATAATCAAGATAAGACAAAGGGTAATCACACTACTTCCCATCCTGATGACTTGGAAGAGATAAATCTTGGAACAGAAGCATCCCCAAAGAAGGTGTATATTGGAAAGAAAATGTCACCAAAGGTGAGAAGGATGCTAATTGACTTATTAAGGAAGTTTAGGCATGTGTTTGCATGGTCCTATGCTGATCTTAAGGCATATAGGGAGGATCTTTTCCAACATGATATTTCTTTACGTGATGATGCTAAGCCATTCAAACAAAAGCAAAGGCCTATTAATCCCACTTTAGCCCCCAAAATGCAAGAAGAATTAATGAAACTAAGGGATGTAGGAATCATCAAACCAATCAGACATTCATCCTGGGTATCCAACTTGGTACCAGTAAGGAAGAAAAATGGAGACATCAGGTTATGTGTAGATTTCAGAAATTTGAATGTGTCTTCATTAAAAGACAATTATCCATTACCCAATATGGAAGCCATGTTGCAAAGGGTGACAAGCTGTGAGTTAATGTCTATGATGGATGGTTTTTCTAGTTATAACTAGCTCATGGTCAAAGACTCTGAGCAGTTTAAGACAACTTTAACCACACCATGGGGAACATATGTTTATGTAAGAATGCCATATGGTCTAACAAATGCAAGGGCTACTTTTTTAGAGAGCCATGGATGTGGCATTTTCAGATTTCATTAACTTGTTTTTGGTGATCTAGGGTATGTGCAGGATCATGATGGGCCAAAAAGTGGCAATATGATGGGTATGTGTAGGGTATGTGGTTGATGACTTTTTTTTTTTACCCAAAATTGTGAAACAAAAAGGGTTTTTAAAGGAGATTCTTAGATTTCCGCCAATATAAATTATGCTTTACTTTGAATTTAATAAATAATTATTATTCATTTTCTATTTGAATTACAACTAAAGTCCTGATTGATAGGTTGATTGAAAAAAAGCTATAGTTTTCAAACAGTATCACATTTTTTGAATCCAAAACATGCGTCACATTCTATGCTTCATATATTATAGGATTAAAAAAAAATGAATTTCATGAAGTTTTGACCAATTTAAGGTGGTTAGACATACTTTTTTATATTTTTTAAAATTTGTAATAAAAAAATCATAATTAATTATTTACTTGGAAAAAAATTACAAAAAAATATGCATCACATCGAGACATGAGTCCTCTAATTATATCTAAAATTTTATAAAAAAATATTATCATTTTATTGTGGTTAGGATGGTTAGACAAACACCTACTTCTTATTTTTTTCCTAAAATTTAAGTGCTACTACATTGAAATTTCAAATTTTCACCAAATAGATTTTTTTGTTTTTAAATAAACCTAGTAGTTTAGAAACTCCATTCAATTTGCTACAGATTCTATTCTTGCATATTTTTGAAATAATATAGATAAATTATTCAAATTTTTACGTCAAGTTGCCTAACTCTAATTTTTTTGAATTTTTTGCCACTTAAAGGCGTATTTTTTCCATGATGATCCTGCACATACCCTCTACCAAGATGACTTGACAACATATTCTGAAAAGGAAGAGGATCATTGTGAGCATTTTGAAAAGATATTCATTAGAGCTTTGGAGTATGGTATTTCTTTGAATCCAAAGAAGTGTGTGTTTGGAGTACTAGAAGGAAAATTATTAGGACATATTGTTTCCAAGGATGGAGTAAAAATTGATCTAGAGAGGGTAATTGCAATTGATAAAGTTCCACAACCCTGAAATGTCAAAGGAATACAATCCTTCTTTGGACAAATAAACTTCTTAAGGAGGTTTGTGACAAGTTTTTCTAAGATAGTTCGCCCTATTTCCAAAATTCTCAAGAAAGGAGCCAAAGTTGAATTGGATGAGCAGTCCATGCAGAATTTCCAAGCCATTAAGCAAGCGATAAAAGAGGCTCCTATGTTAAGAACCCCTGATTTTTCCAAACCTTTATAGATTTTCTCATTTACAAGCTTTCCACACAATTGCAGCTGTGTTATTACAAAAGAATGCAGAAGGTTTCAAACAGCCTATAGCCTTTTTCAACAAATCTTTACAAGCTACAAAAATTAAGTATGATATAAATGAAAAAAAGGCATATGCATTGGTAAAAGTAGTAAAATATTTTAGGCCTTATTTGATGGGAGCTATTGTAATTGCCTATGTGCCTAGTGCTACTATTAAGGACATATTCATACAATAAGAACTATCAGGAAGAAGGTGTAGGTGGATAAATAGGATTCGGGAATTCAATATTGAGGTTCAAATTACTAAACTAGTAGGAGGACAAGGATTGGCCAAGCTTATGGCCCAAAGTAATCTGGAAGAAAATCAAATAAATTTGTTAGAAGAGGAGAATAGATCACATATATGTGATATGGAGCATTCTGAATGGTATAAAGATGTGATATATCATTTGCAAAGAATGAAATGTCCTAAAAATTTAAGTGAAAATGAGAAAAGGACATTGAAGTTACATGCTATCAACTATGTTATTTTAGATGGAAAGATCTGGTGGAGAAATGGAGAAGGTGTCATGTTGAAGTGTGTTGACCAAGATCAAGCAAAAGAACTTCTGAGTGAGATGCACGGTAGAGTTTGTGGAGGACATTATATGGCTAAAATAACTGCACATAAGATAATGAGGGCTAGATTTTGGTGGCCTATAGTTGTTCAAGATGCACACCAACTAGTGAAGACATGTGATGCTTGTCAAAATTTCTCTGGTAAGTTAAAATTTTATGGTAACTTGCCCCTAAAACCAGTTATAGTAGAAGCTCCATTACAGCAGTGGGGTATTGATTTTGTAGGAGAGATAGCATGTAAATTGAGTGGAGGCCACTCATGGATATTGGTGGCTATTGATTATTTCACTAAGTGGGAGGAAGTAATTCCAACAAAGAAAGCCACTAGTAAAGTAGTAATTGACTTCCTGATGAGCAACATATTGACTAGATTTGAGTGTCCAGAAAGGATTGTATCAAATAATGCAATGTGCTTTAGGTCTGAGGAATACATAGAACTATGTGAGAAGCATGGCATCCAAATTTATTATTCAGCACCATATCACCAATAGGCGAATGGATAGGAAAAATGAAGCAATAAAACCTTGATGAAGATCATTAAAATAATCTTGGAGTAGAATAAAAAGGCTTGGGATTCTAAGCTGAGAGTAGAAATTTGGGCAGATAGGGTAACTGTGAAGAAGGAAATAGGTTGTGCCCCATTTGACTTGGTTTATGGGATAAATGCCAGGTTGCCCCAAAATAACTTAATGAAAATGTATAAGTTTGTCCACATATATGATAATGAAATTAATGATGAGATGCAATTGAGAGGGAAGCTCTTATATAATTAGATGAAACTAGGAGGGAAGCACAAAAGAGAAATGTAAAGTTGCAGTTGAAAGTAAAGAATTTGAATGACAAGAGGGAAACTGTTAGGAGTTTCAAAGATGGAGATTTGGTTTTAATGTGGAATTCCATACTGGAAGATAAAGGGAAACATGGGAAATTTGATGCAATCTAGTTGGGTCCATTTTTTATTAATGGCAAGTGGGGTGAAGATTCATACTTCCTCCAAGATATGAAAGGGGATATTCTTGAACTGCTAGTTCATGGATAGTTCTTGAAGTTATACTTCGCTTGAAGTATTCTTTTCCATGAACAATAGTTTAGGTTTGTATATTTTGTCTATATTTTGTACATGGTTTGGGTCAACTGTTTTGTCTGAACAATCCCTTTTTGGTCATCTCCGCATCTTGGTTTGCTCTACCTGAGATTCTGAATTATCGCTTCATTCCAGTGGAATGAATTTCCCCAATTGGAGCCACTGATGGAACTTCAAATTTTAGCTCCTTGTGTTCCACTCTTGCCCTGCCTTATGTTAACTGGGCTTTCATGGTGTCAGAAATTTTTTCCTTAGGTTGAGGTTTAGCCTTATTTTCATGTAAAACCCTTGTGTTCATTTTATGCCTTGGTTGGGATCTATTCCACTGTTACTTTTTGAGGGATCTTAAAACATCTTATGTCCTATCATTCCGTCTAGGCTGAGTCCCTTCGTTTTAAAATGTTTTTTCCTTTGCAGGGTTTTATTTTCCTAAGTCTTAGTTGGCCCTATGTTTCATCATTTAAAAACAACTTATGGCATTTTTTACCGTCTTCCTAGGATGCCCCCTTGTCCTTTTAATAAATGTTTTATTTTATAGAGGATCAAATTCGCGCTACCATTGATCAATTGCCTTTAGATATCAATGGTTTCCCGCCATCGCGTGATGACCCCACCACACTGGTTTGCTCGATCATGATATCAAGGGCAGATGCCACATGTCCTATCTGGAGAGGCCGACGGGGATAAATTTTGAGTGATCGTCAATCAAGTGTTGTCAAGGTCTACGGTCGCCTGCCATCGCATGATCGAAAGTTTCAAGGTTTTTACTTATCGTGATATCATGGGTGACTACCACGTGTCTCATTTGATGAAGTCAGAGGAATAAAGGAAATACTATCTAGCCTTAATACATGAAAAATCAGATTACTAAAGTTCTCTTAAGGTGGACGTGTTTTAAATCGATAGATCTGTTATAATCTTGATGGGAACACTACTCAACAGTTAAAGACAAGGATGGTGACTATGTTGAAGGAACAAGATCATTGATGCTCAAGATCTATGGTTGCCCGCCATCGCGTTATCCAAAGTTACAAGATCTTTACTGATTGTGATATCGCAGGTGACCTCCATGTGGACTTCCTTGGTAGTGTATGGTATGGTGGGCCCCTTATTTTCCACGTTGGCAACTATTTCAGCTTATTTTGAAGATGGTCGTTCGATCATTTTATCTAACTAAAGGATCGATGGCTAGAATTTAAATTTGCATCAAATATGGTTGGAGTCATTCGTACAGTGCATGAGTGAGCTTTAATGGTGGATGAGACACTTGTTGGCATGATTTGATCGACATAAAATAAATTCTCTTGCTTTATTTGTATCACAAAGCATTCAAGGATTTTGCGGAGCAGTCTTAGAGCTGAAGGTGAAATTGCAAGTCTCTGCAGCCATAATTTGGGACTTCTGCAAATATAGCCGTGAGTTAATTTTTGTGCCTCCTGGTCATTCTGCACTTGAATTTGGGAAAAGATTTGTTGTGCTTATCATTGAGCTTGTTGGTAAACGTGTTAGGGCTATAGTTTAATTATAGATTGTGAGAAATTGTAGTGTTTTCTTCTTTTATTTCCTATCTCTAGTTAGTCCTAGCTATTTGAAGTGTAACGTTGTAAAGAGGCCATAGTTTGTCTGAGATGGAACTGCCAAAGAAACATTCTAGCCAAATTGACTATTTAAAAAGAAACCTGTACGAAGATTTCCTGGATCAATTGCCCTTGTCAACAAATGATAGAAAGAAGGGATTGGTTCTAAAGTGAGGGAAAATACTAGGGGAGGGGTTAGTGTATAATTGCTCCAACATAGCTGATGCTAGGGTTCCCCTCATAGGTTTGGAAATGTTTAGATTGTGGTATGGATAGAGGAATTTGCCTCACCCCTTTTCAAACCACTAGATATATGATATGGGGAAGCTAGTGGTACCAAATTTGTTCCATGATGTAGACCTGCTTAGGGCAGTTGCTGCAAGATATGACCCTGTCACATGGGTAATCAAAGATAATGATGGAGGCATTCTACTGAGTATTAAAAAAGAAGAAGTTCAATAGATTTTTGACCTAAGTGAACCAAGTGAAGACTTGGTTCCTATCAATCTTGAGGAAATGAAGCAAGAATATGCAAAGTTGAAGTCTCTTTTTAGAGCTAAGTTGCTTCCACCACATCTGGCTAGGGCAGGAGTTTCAAGATTTCATATTAGCCCCAATGACCAAGAACCTTTTAGATTAAATTATTTTGCAAATCATTTCTTGACCACTCTCTATTCATTGTGTCAGATTTTGGGTTTCGGCCTTGGTGCAGTGATTCCCATTGCATACATGTTCATGAGGGTGCAAATACAACACCCTAACTTCTCTATGACCTATGACTTTGCTTCTTTCTTCGTTGAGAGGATACATGAAGGGTTGTCAAAGTTGCAGAAAAATGATATCGACACTCAATTATTTTGGTATTCTATGCTGATGCATATATGTTCTTGTTCAAGAATGTTGATTTCTTCTCTGAAAAGATGAAATTAAGGCAATCGGTTGATGGAGAAAGATTGTCAGTACAGATATGGGCTACAGATTTATCTTGTAATAAAGAAAGCACCAGTTATGTGCAATTTCATAATTTCTTTGCTTCTAGATTGAGGGCTAGACTGATGGTGAATGTACCTAGGATTCCTGAGGAATTACTTGATTTCCATAGACCAAAGGGGAGGAAGCCAGAATTGAAAGTTTTCCATAACTAGGGTGACATTATCCCATACCCAGTCAATACTGTTTTGAGAGTATATGGTTTTCATGGAACCCCCCATAAAATGCCATACAATGTGCCACCAAGAATGGTATTTACAGAAGTTATGTGGCAAATAGGTTGTATCCATGAGGACAACCTCACTGAGAGGGGTAAGGGAAAATTTTTCCCTGATTATATAGTGGTGTCTGATTTTTCATTTTCAAAGGGAGGCTGGGTGCATTTTGAGAAATTGTTTGATGATTACCATTTCAGGTGTGGTCCAAAGTGGCAAAAAAATCCCGAAGGTTTCTTTGCTCTTTTCAGACAAAGAATAAAAGTTGGAAAGTTTGTGCATGAGTTCAACTTTCCTGAGGACCTAATTAGAAATGAGTTCGACCTAAATAAGCAGGATTTGAACAAGGATAAATGGATAGTGTTGATGATGTTTTTATGCACTTTTCAAAATAGGCAGTGTGTAAATGCATTACCTCTCTTGAAAGACAATATTCTACAATCAAATTACAGAACACTATCCCAAGGTCTCTAATGTCAAGTCTTGACAATGCTTGGAATATTTCAGTTGTTGGATGTGATTTGCTAGAATCACAAGGCGACCTTACGCATGAAATGCAAAGCATGGATACAGAGCATGGAAGTTGGATCCTAGAATGGAGTTCTTAGGATGAAAGTTGTTATGCATTGGCTATAGGTTCAAACAACAGTCTTGGACTCTATTTTGTTGTTGCATTTATCTTTACAATGTGCAATGAACCTTAACATAGGTCAGTTATTAAAAAAATAAAAGAAGGCAAGGAGGAGGAAAAGTTCCTAAGTCTGCAACTCGCTATGAATAGTGACAATGGAGTTCCTGCAATGGACAATTTCTCAAAACAATATCCCACTTAACCAGGGATTTCATAGTATCATGGAAATTGTGCTATCTTTTAAGGCCTACAGATATTTTATCCTTCATCCACCACATACATGCATGAATCAAAGATAAATTTGTTGGAGCAGCTTTGAAATCAAGTCCAGGCTAACTTTGTACAACTATCTACCATTAGCAAACAACAAAAAGTATGGACAAAGAAATCATCAACATGGCAGGAATGTTCATAATCATAGAATAAAATTTCTAAAATCTACCCAAAGAAAGAAAACAGCTAACTAGAATAGCAGTAAAACCTAATTCAAACATCTAACATTGGAGACTGAATCAAGTAACATGAGAGAAACAAAGAAAATACGCCAAGCCAATGCCTTTTCCTTATAAATTTCTATAGCATGTTTTTACAATAACTCAACTCTCACTTTTCAAATGAGAGGAGAGCCCTATTTATAGTTTTCCAAAATTCTAATGAATGGCCAAGATTCATTCTTATTGTGTGGCCAAGATTCATTACAAAATAGGGTTTCACCTACCCCCCAATATCTAGCAATTTAAAAATTATATTTTGTCCTTTACCCTATTTCATTTTCTTGCTAATGGCACTGTAACTCTTTTGTCATTTAGCGGATTGCTATTTTTACTGTAGCTACTCTACAGAAAGTTCTTCATCTTTAGCTGGGCTGTCCTCATGCCCCTTGGAAGCTGTGTATTTGATGAAGTTGAGGATGACTGCTTGGAGCTTATCTATCTCGATAATTTTGCATTGCAGCGCCTGGTAGCTCCATTCCTTTGCATTATCTTCTAGCCTTTTCCAATCCTCATCATACTTTGAGCCTTGGTCTTTGAACAACTCCGATTGGTCGAAGGTGTGGGCAGCAAAACTTAGAAACTCCGTTGTGATATCTTCAACCATCCCATTCTTCTTCTTCTCCTAGAAGTAGGGTTTTATCTTCTCTGGATCCAGTTGCACCATAGGCATATCATAGTCCGTCATCATCTTAAGGTATCAGGCACATTCTGTCTAGATTTCTTTGATCCATTCAATGTCTGGATCCACCTTGCTCATTATTTGCTCTAGCCTCTCCTTCTGGTTGTCAAAGTCTCGGCGCCACACATCCATCAACCAGTGATCTTCTTTCTTAAACATGAGCTTCTTCTCCCATGTGGCTTCAGACAATTGAAGGATAGCTTCGATCCTTGGGAAGGTGGAATCGTAGGTTGCAGGGAAGTCAGTGCAGAGCTTTCTTGTGCTCTCCAGAGACTGCATTAGATCCAAGAACTTGTTGGCTATTCACACAGCCTAGCTAATTCCCATGTTTCTGACGTATGAGACTTGTCAAAACCAGTCCTCTGTGGTTTTCTCCAAGTTCTTTGTCCTCTCCATTTTATCGATCTATTCCTTGGAAAGCAGTTGAGGTGCAGCTGTGGATGTAGTAGGTAGGTCATCCACTGAAGACTATTGCTGTATGTAATCTGTCAAGGCCGCAACTTATGCTTTGAGCTATCCTTTGAGATTTTATCTTGCTTTATCAGGTGCACCACTATAGCCACTGACTCCTCAAGGTGCTCGACCTTCTGTTCTCTGGTTGCGGTCCCCAAGTCAATGGTGGAGATGTTATAGCTTACCCTAGCTTGGCTAATCATGGGCATTACAATTTGTGCTGCTCGAGAGCCAGAAGCATCCATTGTTACTCTAGATCAGACCTTGGGCTTCTTCTCCTTCTTCATCATGATTTGGGCTCAAGCCAAGATGGCCTCTAACCTCACCCCTGGATCCTTCAGCACAGGGGTTTTTCTTTCAAGTTGTATCTCCAACCACTTGGGAATAGCAAATTTCCCCTTGGGTGAATCATGGTCACCCTCGCCATTCTCAGTCAATGCCAAGATTTCCACTTCCTTTTCTTTTTAGGATTCTCTTTTCTCTTTGGTAGCATCCTCCTCCTCCTTATCAGAGTCATGAATGAACACAATGCGTTTGACAGGCAACCTGGTGGATGGTTGCCAAATGGGGCTTTCTTTTCTTACTATTTATTCTTCTTTTCCTCAGTACCCTCAGCCTCAGGGCTTTCAACGATACGGGTTTCAGCCTTAGTTAAATCCTTTTGTTGCTACTCTTCTGGTGGCTGCCCTTCTTCATCATGTGGTGACCCTTTTGTTTCTATCCCAATTTCCTTCAGCTATTGTGCCATTTCCTCCTCAATGTCATCATCAAACGTTTCAATGATTTCCTTAGCACCAGAGCTGTCCTCCTCATCCCCACTCTCGGAAGAGCCCATCTCCTCCTCCTCATAAACCACCCTGTCAATGGTTCATTGTTTATACTCTAGGTTCTCATGATACTCATTAGCCTCCTCCTCGACAGACTTCGAGGCTTCCCACTCTCATTCCTCTAACCCCTTTGAGATTAGCATTGTGGCTTCCATAGTTGGTGGCCTTGTCGGTGGTTGTGAATGCTGAGCAATCACAAGAACTTGGGCAAGGGCTGCTTGGAGATTTGGATCCATCAAGATCTAGGAGAGCTTAGGGGGAAGGTTTTGCATGTGTTTTGTAAGAGCTTCAGGCATAGTGGCAATGGGAAGAGGTGTGGTTATTGTTGCCATAGGAAGTGATGTGATTGGTGACATGGCAGTAGAGGAAGGGGGAGTAGTCATGCCGGAAGAGGAGTCAATAACTATTACAAACTTGGCCGGAGGTGAAGGGGCAAGATGGAAAAAAATGTCTACTACCGGCAGGGATGCAGCGACCATAGCCAGGGAGGTGGGTGGTGCAATAGGAGGGGCAGAGAGAGCCAAGGGAGGCTACAATTGACCCTCACTCTCTACTTCTTTCTCTTGAGTTTAATGTTGTTCTGCTGCACTCCCTGCCAGATTGAGTCTTTTGGGAGGTGAGCCTCTTGTTTCTTTCTTTACATGGGCCTTGGGGTCTAGAGACTACTCGGTTTCTGTTCCTTTTTTTTTCCTGGACCTAGTGACTAGAGGAGACTTGGAAGTCCCATCCATTGAAGTGTCCAGGTCATCAACCTCCTGTTCATCCCAGTCAATTGATGGTATTAGCAGGTTGGTGACTCCAGGGTACCTCAAATGCATAATAGTGGACTCATCCTCCTCGACTTGGTCTAGTACGGGAAATGGCTGCACCCTTCTTACGAATTGCAGAATCATTCACATATAGTGCTTTGCACACACTTCTTTGTCATCTTGGAAGTTGGCCCAAAAATCCTCAATATGATGGAGATGGGCATATGTTGGCCCTAGCGCCTTCCTGACATGGCCATGGGGGTCCATCCGTGGGCAAGCAGTGTGTAGGTCGAAATGGTAATCCTTCAGTTATTTCTCACAGTTACCAGCACACTAGGAGGTCTGTAGTCAATACATGCCCTAGCCAAGGGTCATGGGATAGGAGATCCCCGTTATATGTTTGTTGCTGAAGATTGCCTGCAAATGCTAGAGTTGCCGAGAGAGCTCCAGGAAGATGATTCAATCATTGGGATATCGAGGTAATCTATTCGGCCTTTCAGTAAAGCCCTGAGCGCGGATGTACATAAACTTTGGGTATTGGATATAGAGAAAGGAGTATTGCTTCAAAAGTGCTTTGGCATTATGGGAGACCCTCCTCTTGAAGTCTCCGACAATCAATCTAATAAAATGGCCAATGAAGGCATCATTAACACTGCAGTAATCTCTTTTGAAGTTGTAGAACTGGAGCTGCGGATATTTATCAAAGGCTTTGAGTCCTCGCTTCTAGCCCTGATCGGGTGCCACAAACAACCTGTTGTATTTTCTTTGATCTGCCAAGGAATAAACAAGGTAGGAAGTCATATAGAATATGGAGCTCTTTTTTACGTTGACAAACTGCTCATGGAAGTAGTTGCTTATGATTCCTCCCTAGTAGAACAAAACCTTTGTTGTGACGTCCTCGTTTCCATGCAGAATCTACTCAATGAAATATACCATCCATTCCTGGAAGTAGGTGGCTATAGGAAGACCCATAACCCTGCTCAACATGGTTACCAGGTCATGGTAATCCTCATGGAAATTGCTATGGAAGAGGTCCTAAGGAACTTTCGCAGTGATGCCCTATCCTTCCTTGATCCAATGTAGATTTATTGATTTCTTGCATCCCGTCAGATTATCATCCCACGCTGCTTGGCATTCTTCTAAGGTGGGGACCTCCATCTATTGGAATGTGGGAATTTGGAAGGTCTTGGTGATCACTTCTGGCGACATGTCAGCAAGAATATTTCCCTCCTTATCAACAATCATTCTTGTGTCGGTTTGATATGCTTTCCGACAAGCCATGTCTAATTCGGGTGCCATGAGGGATGGAGGGAAACCGACAACCTTGGATATTCCACTTTGCCTTATCAATCTAGCATTCTTTGTTGTTGGGTTGACCCTGACTCTCTGTGTGAAATCATCCATATCCACCTAGCCAATGTTGGTGTTTGTGATCTCCTTCCAGTCCATAGTGACTTTTGAGTGGAGCAGCTCGCCCTGGAATTGGTACTTCATCTAGTGCTTGTCTTCTTTCCCTCAAGGGGTCCTTCCTAACTTCTTCCCCTTGTCCCCTTCGGATGATGCCCCTGAAGTTCCTGCACTTGATTCCATATATTCTGCAAGCAAGGACAAAGTTAGCACAATAGATCATCAAAAGCATTCATGTTAGTCAACATCTTGAAAATAATATCTATAATCAACTAAGCATGTCATGATCTTTTATCTCTAGATGTTATTGATTTTTTGATTATGGGCATTTGGACAATCTGGGCCTAGAGGGCTGGACTTCCCTAGTAGGAATGCTATCTGGAAGGGAAAACACAGCGGAAGGCCCCCAGAGACTTTCTTCGGTTAGATTTCAGCATTTCAAGAGGTTGGCAATGGAGAGGACCGAAATTCAGCATGTGTGTCGAAGTTAGATTCCAGATTTGGGCTTGTTTGGATCGATTTAAGGGAGCTCAGAAGTCTCAAGCCAAAAAGCTGTCGGGAGATAGTACTGTGGGGCGGCGAAATCATCACGAAAATCCGAAGATGGAACTTCGGGGTCCTGGGCCCGGATGGCCGAAGGGTGGCTGACAATATGTCATTTCATTTTTGAAGGTTCGAGGCGACGACACCGGGAAGGTGCCCGAAATTCACCATTTGGGATGGCAAATGTCAGATGGAACTCCGGGGGGAGTAGCCTGGAAATAAGGGCCTGACATTATGAGTTTTCGCTTTGAATTCAACGGCAATCAGTAGGGCAGAGCCCAGAGGTCGGGACGCCGGGCGAGATTTTCTTGTTTGCAATAGCGGGTGAGGATGGGAGTCATGGGCCATAGAGCTTGGCGAGCAGAAGGTTGTTAATAGTTCATGAGGTAGCTAGCGGCATACTAGAGTTCGAAGCCCGACGATTGGATGGATGGGGTGAAATCTCCCAACGGCAGGAGAAAGGCGAACTTCTGGGAACGGATGTCCGGACACCGAGGCCCGAGAGATCCGAAGGATGCCGCTCAAAAAGAAAGGCCAATGCTGGGGACAAGGGCGGGGCCCAGAGCATGGAGGGCATCAAAGTGTTCACCGTGAGTTCGGCAGAAAAGGAAGCAAGGACACCTCGCATCCAGAGCCCAGAGGTGACAATGATGTAACGATTTTAAATTGCCCGACAGAAGCAAACAGGAAGGCGGAGCCCACAAATCAGGACGCCGGACAAGTTTCGCCGTGGAAGACAGAAAAACACCCGCGAAACCCCAGAGGAGGAACTCCAGGGTCCGGGGTCCGAGAGGCCCAAAGGACATACGCTTACTATGAGGTTCCCATGGCTAGAAAAGGTCAGGATCTAGCAATCAGGAGGCAGGGGTCAGACTACAGTTTGAAATATCAGCACCCAAGGTGAACTCCGAATGAAGAAGTCTGACGAACCACGTAGGGAAGGTGACATTTCCGTCAGCAGGATTGTTCGAAGGTTTATTAACGGATGGTGAAGGCAGGTTTTGGGCCCGAGGATGACGTTTTCCCTGCGCGAAGAATAGTCGTGGCAAGGAGAAACTCCAGATTGGCAAGGAGGGCTTCCTAGAGGTTTTTCGATTTTCTAATACGTGGGTTTTGTGTGCAATTTCATGTTTTACTACCCTATGCCCTTTTAATGATTGTTGATTCATTTTAAATATCTCAAAATCATGAAACGAAGCTTGAGAAGGGAAAATGGATGGCCTACCTCAAACACACTATTCTGGGAGATGTGGGATCCACCTATGGTTGACAGAATGATGCTGAGGGTGTCGAGCATGACGATGTCGAAGACGGTGGGCTCCAAATGGCAGGTTGTCCAATCGCTCTGCAATCCTGTGAGATGAAAATGATGGGTTGGATTGGGTATTTTATACCCCTAACCGCCATGAATGTTCACATTTAATGTAGGTACAGCGGCGAAAAGTTGGTGGTTTCAAAAATATCGACGACGGTGGTGGGAAAGTAGGGGCCCGATGGCTGGGGAGACGTAGGATGGCGGTGGCAAAGAGGGAAGTGGGGCTCGGAGGGTGGACTTCTTCCAAATATCTACCATCATGGACGGAAAAACCATCATGGAATTCTGGACTCAGAATTCCAGACGGTCAGGCACAGAGCACCCCATGGCAGCGCGGCACCCGCACAGGCTACGGTTGGCAAAAATGTTGGCGGGACCCAGGCGGCAGGACGCTGCAGGAAGTCTACCGTCGCGGATGTTGAAACACAGACAGAACCCTAGAAGTGGACCTCTAGGGTCCGGGGCCCGGAGGGCGGGGCACCGCTCAAAAAATTTCAACAAGTTTTAGCAGATGCGCGGGAAGGGACTCAGACCCCGAGGTCGAGAAGGACGCGGAGCTGATGCCGCCGAGAACTACAATTCTAGTGGGAAAACCTGGAGAGAGAATCTTGAATGGCCGGGTCCAGAGCCATTGGCAGGGACAAACTGCCATAGGGATTCTGCAAGGCGTCGGAATGCAGCAAAATTAAAAAGAGGAAGGCATGGTTGATTTATGGTGGGACTTTGAAGTAACATTAACCATTAGAGACATCAAAAAGGGAGGCACACAAAATGAGGCAGCAACAAAATGACCTGAGAACGTGAAAGAAGATAGGGTCCCCATTCTGAACGGGGCATGTGTGCTAAGAGCACAACAAATGGTGACTCCGCTGGAGAACGCTCCCGAGCATTCTAGGGATAAATATTCATTTAGGACCTAGAATCTCTGGTTTCGCAGACTAAGAGTGGCTTCCAAAGATGAATCTGGGAGAACGAGATCCTTAATTGGGTCAGCTTATAGGACATCTCAGAAGTGTGTTTATAGTGAGTTCATTCCTTTCCTTGGGATAGTGACCAGGGTTATCAATTCAATCGAGCGAGCTACATAAATCATCTAACACCAAAAGTAACCTGGACATTGCTCCGCTGTCAGTCAGGCATCCATAGCCCCGACGAAGTTGTCGCTACAATCTCACGAATATTTCTCTACTATTGGCCGGGTGTCCATAGCCCTGGTAGAGTTATTTGAACACCCATATGGTCATTTATTTCTTTTTTTTAGAATTTCTTTGCTCTTTGCTTTGATATTTTACTTCTCTTTTATCATTTAGTTCGACCGGGTAAGCATTGAAGCCTACAATGGGTTTGAGACTCCAGTGGTCACTGGAGCAGACTTGAGATTTTTCACTCACTAGGGTGTCATAACAACCGTGGCACAGTCTTTTCAAAATAATTATTATGTGTTTTGTGCGAGATCTGAGATGTGTGTAAGAAGATCCAGCTAAGGGTCCAGTTCTGAGCAGAGTTCAAGTAAGGAAATAATTCACAGATAGCTTTCAATGATTGATAATCGAGAGTGAATGTTTAGCCAAAGAACACAAAGAATGGACAGCAAAGTAAATCGCTTGTCGAGCAAGCACGACCACCGCAAAGGGGCGGGAAATAACTTTCGAAACAAAACTGTCGAGAGGGAGAAAACAAAAGAGCAACATGAACAAAACACAAACAAGCCAAAAAGAAAACTACCCTAACCTATGTACAAATATTTACAACGAAGAGCTCGAAGGAGCTCAAGCCTAGAAGTAATGCTTCAGGTGTTGCTCGTTGACCGGAAATGAGACATTCTCACCAGTCAAGGTCTTTAGGCGGAAGGCATTATCTCCCAAAATCTCAGCTATTTGAAAGGAGCCAAGCCAGAGCTTGTCGAATTTGTTGTGTCCCCCTTTCTTTTCATGGGCCTTGTCCCAATATAGGACCAAATCTGCAATTCTAAAGGCCTTGATCTTGGCTTGGTTGTCGAACCATCTCTTAATTACACCCTGATGTTTAGCAAAAATTTTTATTGCACGGTCTCGAACTTCCTCTAAATGCAAGAGCTCAGCTAACCGAGCTTCCATACAATCTCCTCCCTCATAAAAATTGTTGATGAACTGAAGAGTATGAATCTTCAGATGGATGGGGAATATAGGTTTTAGGCCATAAACAAGGTGGAACAGGGAATCACCAAGGGTAGCCTTATGGTGAGTGCGATCAGCCCAAAGGGTGAAATGGAGCTAGGTATGCCAGTCCTTGGGATTTCTATCTAGCAGTTTTTTTATCATAGTAATCAAGTTTTTATTCGTGGACTCGGCAAGTCCGTTTCCTTGATGGTAGTAATTAGATGAGAATTTAAGGGCAATCCCATAGTCAAATGCCCAACTAGCAAATTTTAATGAAGCAAACACAGGTCCATTATCACATACCAAAGCATAAGGACAACCAAAGCGATTCAAAATGAAGCTTTCTAAGAAATTAGTAACTACTTCAGTTGTGCATTGCTTACATACTATTGCTTCTATCCACCTAGTACAATAATCAGTAGCGGTAAGAATGTACCTATGTTCCGTAGACAATAGAGGGCTTAACAGACCGATGAAGTCGAGACCCCATTGCTTAAACGACCTTACCTCCAGCACAGGCTGCAGTGGGATAGCAACATTCTTTTCCCTAGTGGTTGTGGTCTGGCATGTGTGACATGAACGAACATGGAAATGAGAATCCTTGAAGATAGTTGGCCAATAATACCCTGCTCTCAATATCTGATGTGTTGTGGAAGAACCAGAACCATGACCCATGCCAAATTTGTTATGGAACTCTTTCAAGACTTGATCTGCTTCTTCCTTGCCAAGGCATCTCAAGTAAATGCCTTCATGATTCTTCTTGTAGAGAATGGAACTCTGTAGCATGTAGCCATTGCTTTTCAATCTAAGGGCCCGCTTTTGGACTCCTTGTAGATGTGGTAGACACTTATGGTTCAACAAATAGTAGACAACATTCTGGTACCACTCTCCCAGGGATACATCCTTAAGCTGGTACTGCTACACAGTGAGTTTGGGTCCAGCTTCTGCTGTTGTTTCAGTACTTATGTAGGTGAGTGTCTATCCTCTCACCAGCTTCATCGGTTGGATCTCCATGTCATATTCTTGGAGCAGGGTGACCCACTTAACTCTTCGTTCGCCCAATTCATTTTGCATGAGCAGCATTTTTACTGCTGAGTCGGGGACAATGGCAAACACCTTATTGCGTAGGATATAGTGTCTAAATTTCTTCACCCCCCTGACGAGAGCATACACCTACTTTTCAATGTTGTGATATCGCAATTCAACATCCTTGAGGGGAGCACTCATAAAGGTGATCAGATGCTCATTTCCTTCATCGTCCTTTTGGGTCAACATGCTAGCACATGAATGCTCTGAAGCAAATGAGTAGATGTAGAAAGGCTTTAGATAATCTAGACTAACTAACACATGCACCTCAACAATGGCTCATTTGATTTCTTTGAAGGATTGTTTGGCATCAGCTGTCCATTCAACTTTGGCATCTTGTTTCAGCATAACATTTAAAGGCTTAACAATCTCTGTGAAACCTGTGATGAATTTCCTGACAAAGTTGATCTTTCCAAAGAAAGATTTTAATTCTTTCTTGCTTCCTGGGGGCGGGATTTTGAGTAAGGACTCGATACATTTGGGGTCTATGGAGATTTCGTGTTCTGAGATAATATGCCCAAGCAATCTGCCTTCAGTCACTCCAAAAATGTACTTCTTAGGGTTAAAGGAAACCCCAAACTCCCTGCATCTCTAGAATACCTTGCATAAATCAGAGATGTGGTCACCCCGCCTTTTAGAAAATACGGTCAAATCATCCATGTAGATGATTATGCACTTACCAATTAGGTCCTTGAAGGTGATATCCATGGCATGTTGGAAAGTGGCACCGACATTGATGAGCTCAAAAGGTATTCTCCTATAAGCGAACGTCCCCCACTTAGTGGTGAACGCCATCTTGTAACAATCCTTATACTGTACCATTACCTGGTTATACCCGGAGTATCCATTGAGGAAAGACATCATTTGGGAGCCGTTGATGATCTGTAGCACCTCATCCAATGAAGGTACTGGATAGTTGTCCTTCTCTGAGGTGTAGTTCAGATTGCGAAAATCTACATACAATCTAATCTCCCCATTCTTTTTTCTAACCGGGACCAAGTTGGCCACCCATGTGGAATGCCTAACTGGAAAAATGATTCTTGCTGAGAGCAACTTTTGTATCTCTTTATAAACGACAGGTTCCAGTAAGGCATTGATGGGGCGCTGCTGCTGGCAGAATGGCCTGACTTCCATCTTAAGAGGGATGGTGTGAGTAATGACAGAAGTGTCATATGCTTTTAAATCTTCATAGCTCCATGCCACCATATCATGGTATCCCCGCAACGCATCCGTGATTCCCTTTTTTTCCTCTTGCATGCACATCTTGCCGATAAAAATATTCCTGATCCTCTCGGCTGTCCCAAGGTTGTGAGCATCACACTAGTTACTTATGGCCTCCTTTTTCATTCGTTGATCCTGATCTCTGATCTAGTCCAAATTAATATGCATTCCAACTGAACCATACCCCTGGGGATCGTATTAGTTTTGAGGTTAATAACCCCCTCTATGTCTAGTTCGGCTTCCTGTAGATCAGCTTCATCAATTATTTGAGCTGCGAAGACGTCAGAACTTGTAATAAATTGAAGGATATGTTTGTCATCATTGAAGAATTGTAGGTGGGTAACATTATCTGGGACCGATGGCGTGGATGTCAGCTCAAACATAAATTTCTTGAGCCCAGATAGAGAGAGGGGTTGTAGAGTGCTGGCTACTTGAGATAAGACATCAGCTGTACAATTCTGAGCATGAGGGATCAATTGTATATTGAATGCATCTAAGCCCTCCAAGAGATCCCAGACCCTATGCATATAGTTTGTAAGTCTCTGATCATGATAGGAATACAACTTCCTGACCTATTTAACCACAAGCTCAAAATTTTCAAAAACTTGCAATATTTTTACATTTTTCTTCAAGGCCATGAGAAGGCTAGGGACTAAGGCCTCATATTATGCTACGTTGTTGGTGCAATAGAACTGTAATATGTAGGTAGCTAGAAACGTCTTACCCGTTGGGCTGATGAGTTCGAACCCAGCTCCAGCTCCTTGCCTGGACTTGGATCGATCAAATCGGACCGTCCAACACGTAGAGGATTCCTTATCTTCGGGTCTGATTGAGCTTCTATTCCCTTTCAGCTAGACGGCTGGCCCTGTGACCTTAAGGGGATTTTATAGTTTGATGCATTGATCAACAGGTGGTTCCACTGGTGCCTCCTTTATCGTTTCTATCTGAGGAGTAGCTGATTTTCTAACATGCGCCACCACTGCTTGACACAAGCAACAATCAAACTCAGATTGTTCAGCATTGTGAACCCTGCACTAGTTCGGCAACAGGAGATCCTGTAAATTCATTCGAGCCCCTAGGCTAAGCTGATCCCTTGCGCACTTCTCGATGAATTTCTGGAAGCCACTGAGTAGTCCCTAGTTGTCATCCTTATCAGGTTCATCATTGGCTTCTATCAACATTTCTATGTCTAGGGGCATTCATGTAGAATCGATCGAAGGACTACACAACACTAGTAACACTTCATTCATACACTCTTCCTGAAGCTCGACCTCATTTTGGTAGGCGAAAGGGCGATAATTCCCTAAGTCGATCTTGACGAACAACACCTCATTGATATTATTGTACTTCGTGATCATGTACTTCATACGGGGTTCACGGTCGATACGAATTTGATTTGGTAGCCCCTTCCATGGTAGCCACATGTGAGAAAGGTCTATGGTGGTATATCCATTCAGTGCCTTGGTGAATTCCCTTCCCAAGATGATTCCATATGCATCGGGAATGTCAGCCACTTGAATATCAATGACCTATTGTATCTGCGGGTCTATAGCAATCTGCATCGATATACGGTTTATTTCACCCATGATGTTGATCTCTGTTTTGTCCAGCTAGGTCACCTTCCTCCTTGAAGGTGTGGGGGTGATGCCAAGGGCATGACATTGGCAGACGCTCCTAAATTGAGCAGGCAGTTATCTAGGTTCTTCCCAAAGATCATAATGGTGGTCAGGAAAGGGGGGTTTCCGGTCTCCCCTGGAAGATGCCTGTAGGCGTGTCCATATGAGCTATCTAACCTTTATTCTTATCATTTCCCATATCCCTAGTCTGCCTAAATGGCCGGTTCTTGAAAATCTGCCTATTAGCCCTTTCCGGCTCCTTTTCAATTTATTTATTTTCTGACTGATTCACGGGAACATCCTTCCTTTTCCAGGTATTATCCTGTATCTTTGGTTCTTTCCTAGGATTTTCAAAAGTAACCCTCTTAGTTGGTGTTTCTTGCATTGTACTAGAAGATGGAGTCCTATTAAGAACCCTAAAGAAGGCATGCCTTATAGTAGGGACTTTGAGTAATTCGAAGGCTGATAAACTGACTTTTACCTTCCTAAACTCTTCTGCTACATATTCACCTATTTGCTCAATTTTTGAGCTAAAAGTCTGGCCTATGGCAGTAATAGGAGGTTGGGCCTTCATTTGACTAGACGGATTTTGGGATTGGCCTTGAGGTTGATTTTGTGACTGAATTTGAAATCTGTTCTTGTTGAGGTATTGGGTGGGTATATGAGGAAGTCTAGGGTTATTGTTGGCATTTGGATCAGGCAGGGTGGCAAAATTGTTTGGTGGCGTAGAAGTTGTAAATGGTCCACCTGCCTATCTATTCCTAAGAAAGTAGGGAGTTGACCTTTGATGGAACATGTAGACCTCATCTACAAATAGTTATTCTTCATCTACCAGACTATTATCTATTGAATCAAAGAGCTAAGCGAAGGTTTATTCATTAGTTACCTCTTGCACTTCCTCACCCTCAACAGGAGCGGGTTCGACCTCGGGTTCGTTGCGGTCACCTCATGGAAATGGTGCTTGATTAACCACAAGACATGAGGAATCATATGGCTCGGATGGGGCAATGTCCCTACAACCAGCATTGTCTACTACATTTTTCACTTCCACCTAGAATATTTTAGCAGCTGTCTGGAACTCGGAACAATCCAACTCGGAATGTCTGCTGGTTTTATGAATTCTACACTATCCGGACAAGGCTACCTCGGCCAGGTATACACCACTAGACATTTTTTCGTTGCTTTCCAGTTGATCGAAAGGCATAGGGACACCACCATTGTTGGGCCTAGTGTTCCATGTGCGATTCTGCCTTTGAGAAGGTCTCATTTCTGCATTCTGATTGGAATTTTTCCCCTATCATAGTTCTGCCCAGAGGAGCTGCCTACTTCTTGATTATCCCTACTGTCCCAATTGTCTTGGTTGTCCCAGTTGAGATTGGCCTGGAAGTTACGCTGGGAGGCCTGCAACTGGTTATTCTAGTTCTTTAGGTGCGTCATTTCAGTGGACATTTTCTTTATCATCTCAGTCAATTCATCTAATTTGTCTTTCTCAGTCCCATTCCTAGGCGACGGTGCTAGATTTTAGAGAAAAGCGGGCGGGGCTGCCAACTAATTCTGATAGGCTGGATGAAACTTCGGTCCCAATAGGTACAATGGCACCTGGGGCTGCTGGGGATATACCTGCTATTATGGAGCATCCTGAGAATAGTTATACTGCTGCTGAGGCTGCAAATAGGAAGGTACAGAAGGCGCGTAATTCAATGGCTGCCTTAGATGTGGTACCATAGGTAATTGAGGTACTTGGTTCATAAGAGGGGTTTGATGAGCAAATGCCTGATTAAGCCCCTGAATCTACATGGGGTGGGCTACTTGCCCCAAATAAGGCAGTGGGCTGGAGATATTCTACCCCATGTCCGCACTGGTGACAATGGCTTCCGCATAGGCGGTCACCAGGGTAGTAAGCGGTGGGCGCATCCTTTTCACCAAAACCGACGTGAGGTTGTCCAACGCCACATAATAGATTGGGAGACCCACCGCATCATTATGGAGGTACGAGTCCTGAAGCCTTGTGTAGGCCCAATGGAAGCAATCGTTGAAGGAGCCAATAGGTTCGTTGACTTCCCTCCTGATAGACAAGAATTGTTGGTAAAGCTTCAAAGGGCTGATAGGGATCTTGTATTTCAGTAGGAAGACATTCTTCATCAAATTACATGAGGTAATGGACCCCCTCGGCAGGTTGATGTACCAATAGAAGGCCTCTTCCCTCAACGAATGCGGAAAGAGGCGACATGCAACGTCCTCATAGTCAACTTGTATTTTGGTAATTGCTATCTCAAATATTTTGATATGCTCCTTAGTTGTTCTTTGTAGGTCACGTGGATGGAACTTCAAACAATAGAGCTTCAGATTCTTGGGCATATCATTATAGGCAACAAAATGTATCGGCGAAGGGTTATGTGCTAACCAAGCCATGGAGGGTGGCGGAGGTGGTATCTATTGTTGGAAGACAACAATTTAGGGATGTATTTGCAATCCAACAACAATCTGGGGTTGCACTTGATCCACGGCTGATTGGACTATGCCTTGGGCTAGAAGGGCCGGGAAAGGAGCAATCCCCTGGCTGCCGGAGATAGGAGGTGCAAATGTAGTTTGAGAGGGTTGGGTGGGAGATGAAAACTAGCCAAATGAAGGTGAGGGTGGAATGGAGGTAGATAGAATGGAGGAAGAGAAAGAGGCAACGCTACTTCCCTAAACTCGCTTTGCCCTCGTAGGAGGCTGCAATCTTCAAATTCTCCCTTGTTTGGTGTTGACCGTAGAACTCTTTGAAATCTTTCTAGGGAGAATGATCCGATTCGATCTAGCTTCACCGTTAACCCTTAACTTAGTATTTCCACCGTCAGCCCTCCTAGCACTAGTTCTGTTGATGGTGTTTTTATGCACTTTTCAACACAGGCAGTGCGTAAATGCATTACCTCTCTTGAAAGACAATATTCCACAATCAAATAGCATAACACTATCCCAAGGTCTCTAATGTCAGGTTTTGACAATGCTTAGAATATTTCAGTTGTTTGATGTGATTTGCTAGAATCACAAGGCGGTCTTATGCAGGAAATGCAAAGCATGGATACAGAGCATGGAAGTTGGATCTTGGAATGGAGTTCTTAGGATGAAAGTTGTTATGCATTGGCTGTAGGTTCAAATAGCGATCTTGGACTCCATTTTGTTGTTGTATTTAGATTTATAATGTGCAATGAACCTTAACATAGGTCAGTTATTAAAAAAAGAAAAGAAGGCAAGGAGGAGGGAAAGTTCCTAAGTCTACAACTAGCTATGAATAGTGACAATGGAGTTCTTGCAATGGATAATTTCTCAAAATAATATCCCACTTAACTAGGGATTTCATAGTATCATGAAAATTGTGTTATCTTCTAAGTTCTACAGATATTTTATCCTTCATCCATCACATACATGCATGAATCAAAGATAAATGTTTTGGAGCAGCTTTGAAATCAATTCCAGGCTAACTTTGCACATCTATCTACCATTAGCAAACAACAAAAAGTATGGACAAAGAAATCATCAACATGGCAGAAATATTCATAATCACAAAATAGCATTTCTAAAATCTACCCAAAGAAAGAAAACAACTAACTAGAACAATAGTAAAACCTATGTCAAACATCTAACATTGGAGACTGAATCAAGTAACATTTGAGAAACCAAGAAAATACACTAAGCCAATGCCTTTTCCTTATAAATTTCTATAGCATGTCTTTACAACAACTCAACTCTCACTTTTCAAATGAGAGGAGAGCCCTATTTATAGTTTTTCAAAAGTCTAATGAATGGCCAAGATTCATTCTTATTGTGTGGCCAAGATTCATTACAAAATAGGGTTTCACCTACCCCCCAATATCTAGCAATTTAAAAATTACATTATGTCTTTTACCCTATTTCATCTTCTTGCTAATGGCACTGTAGCTCTTTTGTCATTTAGCGGATTGTTGTTTTTACTGTAGCTACTCTTTAGAAAGTTCTTCATCTTTAGCTGGGCTGTCCTCCTACCCCTTGGAAGCTGTGTATTTGATGAAGTTGAGGACGACCGCCTGGAGCTTGTCTATCTCGATGATTTCATATCGCAACGCCTGGTAGCTCCATTCCTTTGCATTATCTTCTAGCCTTTTCCAATCCTCATCATACTTTGAGCCTTGGTCTCAGAATAGCTTCGATTGGTCGAAGACGTGGGCAGCAAAACTTAGAAACTTCATTTTGATATCTCCAACTATCCTATTCTTCATCTTCTCCTGGAAGTAGGGTTTTATCTTCGTAGGATCCATTTGCACCATAGGCATATCATAGTCTGTCATCATCTTAAGGTATCAGGAACATTCTGCCCGGATTTCTTTGATCCATTCAATGTCTGGATCCACCTTGCTCATTATTTGCTCTAGCCTCTCCTTTCGGTTGTCAAAGTCTCCGCGCCACACATTCATCAGCCAGTGATCTTCTTTCTTAAACGTGAGCTTCTTCTCCCACATGGCTTCAGACAATTGAAGGATAGCTTCAATCCTTAGGAAGGTGGAGTCATAGGTTGCAGGGAAGTTAGTGTAGAGCTTTCTTGTGCTCTCCAGAGACTGCATTAGATCCAAGAACTTGTTAGCTGTTTGCACAACCTAGCTAATTCCCATGTTTCTGACGTATGAGACTTGTCAGAACCAGTCCTCTGTGGTTTTCTCCAAGTTCTTTCTCCTCTCCATTTTATCAATCTGTTCCTTGGAAAGCAGTTGAGGTGCGTCCATGGATGTAGTAGGTAGGTCGTCCACTAAAGACCATTGCTGTATGTAATCTATCAAGGCTGCAACCTGTGCTTTAAGCTCATCCTTTGAGATTTTATCTTGCTTTATAAGGTGCACCACTGTAGCCACTAACTCCTCAAGGTGCTCAACCTTCTGTTCTCTAATTGCGGTCCCCAAGTCAATGGTGGAGATGTTATAGCTTACCCTAGCTTGGCCCAACGCAGGCGTTGCAATTTGTGTCGTTCGAGAGTCGGAAGCATCCATTGTTACTTTGGATCGGACCTTGGGCTTCTTCTCCTTCTTCATCATGATTTGGGCTTGAGCCAAGATGGCCTCTAATCTCGCCCTTTGATCCTTCAGCATAGAGGTTTTTCTTTCAAGTTGCTTCTCCAACCACTCGGGCAGAGTAGGTTTCCCCTTGGGTGAATCATGGTCACCCTCGCCCTTATCAGTTAATGCCAAGATTTCTGCTTCCTTTTCTTTTGAGGATTCTCTTTTCTCTTTGGCAGTATCCTCCTCCTCCTCATCGGAGTCATGAACGAACATGAGGCGTTTGACAGGCAGCCTGGTGGATGGTTACCGAATGGGGCTTTCTTTTCTTACTATTTCTTCTTCCTTCTCTTCCTCAGTACCCTCAGCCTCAGGGCTTTCAACGATATGGATTTTAGCCTCAGTTAAATCCTTTTGTTGTTGCTCTTTTGGTGGCTGCCCTTCTTCATCATGTGGTGACCCTTCTATTTCTACCCCAATGTCCTTCAGCTATTGTGCCATTTCCTCCTCAAGGTCATCATCAAATGTTTGAATGATTTCCTTATCGCCAGAGCTGTCCTCCTCATCCCCTCTCTCAGAAGAGCCTGTCTCCTCCTCCTCATAAACCACCCTATCAATGGTTTGGTGTTCGTACTCTGGGTGCTCATGATACTCATCAACCTCCTCCTCAACAGACTTTGAGGCTTCCCGCTCTCATTCCTCCAACTCCTTTGAGATTAGCATTGTGGCTTCCATAGTTGGTGGCCCTATCGGTGGTTGTGAAGGTTGAGCAGTCACAAGAACTTGGGCAAGGGCTGCTTAGAGAGTTGGATCCATCAAGATCTGGGAGATCTTAGGGGGAAGGTTTTGCATGTGTTTTGTAAGAGCCTCGGGCATAGTGCCAATGGGAAGAGGTGTGGTTATTGTTGCCAGAGGAAGTGATGTGATTGGTGACATGGCAGCAGAGGAAGGGGGAGTAGTCATGCCGGAAGAGGAGTCAATAACTATTACAGACTTGGTCAGAGGCAAAGGAGCAAGATGGACATAAATGTCCACTGCCGGTGGGGATGCAGCGACCATATCCAGGGAGGTGGGTGGTGCAATAGGAGGGGCAGAGAGAGCCAAGGGAGGCTGCAATTGACCTGTACTCTCTACTTCTTTCTCTTGAGTTGAATGTTGTTCTGCAGCACTCCCTACCTACTTGAGCCTTTTGGGAGGTGAGCCTCTTATTTCTTTCTTTGCATGAGCCTTGGGGTTTGGAGACTGCCCAATTTTTGTTCCTTTTTTTTCTAGACCTGGTGACCTAAGGAGACTTGAAATTCCCACCCGTTGAAGTAGTGGCAGCAACATCTTTTGTGGCACTTGACTCACTTTTGAGCCCCTCATAAGTTAGGATTACTCCCTGTCACTTTAAATGAGGCACCTTCCCATCGATCCACTCCTTGATACGAGTTTAGATTAGCTGGGTTATGGTGTCCAGGTCATCAACCTCCTATTCATCCTAGTCAATTGATGGTATTGGCAGGTTGGTGACTGCAGGGTACCTCAGATGCATGATAGTGGACTCGTCCTCCTCAACTTGATCTGGTACGGGAAATGGCTACACCCTTACAAATTGCACAGTAATTCGCATATAGTGCCTTGCACACACTTCTTTGTCATCTTGGCAGTCGGTCCAAAAATTCTTAATGTGATGGAGATCGACATATGCTGGCCCCAGCGCCTTCCTGACATGGCCATGGGGGTCCATTCATGGGCAAGCAGTGTGTAGGTCGAAATGGTAATCCTTCAGTTCTTTCTCGCAGTTACCAACACACTGGGAGGTCTGTAGTCGGTATATGCCCTGGCCAAGGGTCATGAGATAGGAGATCCGTGTTATATGTTTGTTGTTGAAGATTTCTTGCAAGTGCTGGAATTGCCGAGAGAGCTCCAAGAGGATGATTCGATCATTGGGATATCGAGGCAATCTATTCGGCCTTTCAGTAAAGCCCTGAGCACGGATGTACGTAAACTTTGTGTATTGGATATAGAGAAAGGCATATTGCTTCAAAAGTGCTCTGGCATTGTGGGAGACCCTCCTCTCGAAGTCTCTGTCAATCAATCTGATAACATGGCCAATGAAGGTGTCATTAACCCTACAGTAATCTCTTTTGAAGTTGCATAACGAGCTGTTTATATTTATCAAAGGCTTTGAGTCCTCGCTTCTGCCCCTGATCGGGTGCCACAAACAACCCGTTGTACTGTCTTTCATCCGCCAAGGAATAGACAAGGTAGGAAGTCATATAGAATTTGGAGCTCTTTTTTACATTGACAAACTATTCATGGAAGCAGTTGCTTATGATTCCTCCCTAGTAGAACGAAATCTTTGTTGTGACATCCTCATTTCCACATAGGACCTACTCAATGAAATATACCATCTATTCCTGGAAGTAGGCGGCCATAGGAAGACCCATAACCCTACTCAACATGGTTACTAAGTCATGGTAATCCTCATGAAAATTGCTACAGAAAATCTCCTGAGGAACTTTCGTAGAGCTGCCTCATCTTTCCTTGAGCCAATGTAGATTTATTGATTTCTTGCATCCCATCGGATTATCATCCCATGCCACCTGACATTCTTCTAAGGTGGGGACCTCCATCTATTGGAATGTGGGAATGTGGAAGGTCTTGGTGGTCCCTTCTGGTGACATGTCAGTGAGAATGTTTCCCTCCTTATCAACAATCGATCTTGTGTCAGTTTGGTATGCTTCCTGACAAGCCATGACTAATTCGGGCACCATGAGGGATGGAGGGAAACTGGTAGCCTTGGCTATTCCACTTTGCCTTATCAATCTGGAATTCTTTGTTGTTGGGTTGACCCTAACTCTCTGCGTGAATTCATCGATATCCACCTGGCAAATGTTGGTGTCTGTGATATCCTTCCAATCCATGGTGACTTTTGAGTGGAGCGACTCACCCTGGAATTGGTACTTCATCTGGTGCTTGTCTTCTTTCCCTCGAGAGGTCCTTCATGACTTCTTCCCCTTGTCCCCTTCCGCAGATGCCCTTGAAGTTCCTGCACCCAATTCCATATATTCTGCAAGCAAGGACAAAGTTAGCACAATAGATCATCAAAAGCATTCATGTTAGTCAACATCTTGAAAATAATATCTATAATCAACTAAGCATGTCATGATCTTTTATTTCTAGATGTTATTAATTTTTTGATTAAGGGCATTTGGACAATCCGGGCTCGGAGGTCCAGACTTCCCCAGCAGGAATGCTGTCTGGAAGGGAAAACATGGCGGAAGGCCCCCAAAGACTTTCTTCAGTTAGATTTTAGCATTTCAAGAGGTTGGCAATGGAGAGGACCAAAATTTAGCATGTGGGTCAAAATTAGATTCCAGATTTGGGCTCGTTTGGATCGATTTAAGGGAGCTCGGAAGTCTCAAGCCAAAAAGCTGTCGGGAGATAGTAGTTTGGGGCAGCAGAATCATCATGAAAATCTGAAGACAAAACTTTGGGGTCCGGGGCCCGGATGGTCGAAGGGCAGCCGATAATATGTCATTTCATTTTTGAAGGTTCAGGGTGGCGGCACCGGGAAGGCACCCAAAATTCGTCGTTTGGGACAACAAACGTCAAACGAAAGTCTGGGGGGAGCAGCCTGGCGGTAAGGGCGCAGTGTTATGAGTTTTCGCTTTGAATTCGGTGGCAATCAGCAGGTTAGAGCCCGAAGGTCAAGACGTCAGGTAGGATTTTCTAGTTTGCAACGACGGGTGAGGATGGGAGTCCCAGGCCACGGAGCCCGGCGAGCAGAAGGTCATTAATAATTCATGAGGCAGCTAGTGGCAGACGAGAGCTCGGGGCCCGACAATCGGATGGATGAGGTGAAATCTCCCGATGGCAGGAGAAAGGCGAACTTCTGGGAATGGATGTCTGGACACCGAGACCCAAGAGATCCGAAGGATGCCGCTCGAAAAGAAAGGCCAACAACGGGGACAAGGGTGGGGCCCAGAGCATGGAGGGCATCAAAGAGTTCGCCATGAGGTCGGCAGAAAAGGAAGCAAGGACAGCTAGCATCCGGAGCCTGGAGGTGATAATGATATAACAATTTTATATCTCCCGGAAGTAGCAAACAGGAGGGCAGAGCCCACAGATCGGGACACCCAACGAGTTTCACCATGGAAGATGGAAAAACACCCGCAGAACCCTAGAGGAGGAACTCCAGGGTCCGGGGTCTGAGAGGCCCAAAGGACATATGCTTACTATGAGGTTCCCATGGTGAGGAAAAGGTCAGGATCTGACAACCAGGAGGCAGGGGTCAGACTATAGTTGAAACGACGGCACCCAAGGTGAACTCCGAAAGGAGAAGTCCGACGAACCGGGCCTGGAAGGTGACATTGCCGTCAGCAGGATTGTTTGAAGGTTTATTAATGGACGACAAAGGCGGGTCTCGGGCCTGAGGAGGATGTTTTCCCTACGCGAAGAATAGCCTCGGAAAGGAGAAACTCTGGATCAGTGAGGAGGGCTTTTTAGAGGTTTTTTGATTTTCTAATACATGGGTTTTGTGTGCAATTTCATTTTTTACTACCCTATGCCCTCTTAATGATTGTTGATTCATTTAAAATATCTTGAAATCATGAAATGAAGCTCGCGAAGGGAAAATGGATGGCCTACCTCAAACATGCTATGCGGGGAGACGTGGGATCCACCTACGGTCGACAAAATGATGCTGAGGGTGGCGAGCATGACGATGTCGAAGATGATGGGCTCCAAATGGCAGGTTGTCCAATCGCTTTGCAATCCTGTGAGATGAAAATGATGAGTCAGATTGGGTATTTTATACCCCTAACCACCATTATTGTTCGCATTTAATGCAAGTACGACAACAAAAAAGTTGTTGGTTTAAAAAATATCGGCGACGGCGGTGGGAAAGCTAAGGCCCGACGGCCGGGGAGACTTAGGATAGCAGCTGTTGTAAATATTTCATGTTGGTCAGAATGGCAGCGACAAAGAGGGAAGCGGGGCTTGGAGGGCAGACTTCAGCCAAAGATCCGCCATCATGGACGGAAAAACCATCATGGAATTTCAGACTCAGAATTCTGGACGGTCGGGCCCAGAACACCCCATGGCAACTGGGGACCTGCACAGGCTATGGTCGGCGAAAATGTTGGCCGGACCCGGGGGGCAGGACCCCGCAAGAAGTCTGTCATTGCGAACATTGAAACACAGACAGAACCTCGAAAGTGGACCTCCGGGGTCCGGGGCCCAAAGGGCGGGGCGTCACTTAGAAAATTTCAACAAGTTTTAGCAGACAGTGGGAAGGGACGCAGCAAAATTAAAAAGGGGAAGGCATGGTCGATTTATGGTGGGACTTTGAAGTAACATTGACCATCAAAGACATCAAAAAGGGAGGCATGCAAAACAAGGCAGTGACAAAATGACTCGACAAGCCGAAAGAAAAGAGGGTCCCCATTCCGAACGGGACGTGTGTGCTAAGGGCACAACAAATAGCTTATGATAAGCTATTATATATTGTGCATAAAATGGATCCCAAGTATGATCCATTGTTGGAGTTCAATCCATACCATAAAAAAAATGATTTTCTGATGGAGTACTTCAAAGAGATTATGGGAACTTTGAGAACCAAAAAAGTAAATTTAGAACTGAGTTTGGGTGTACAGGAAGAAGGTGCCAGACCAATTGAAACAAGGTTAGCTTACCAGCCTAAAGAAAGGTGGCTCATTTACAGAAGGTAAAAGGATAGCAGTATTGATGAGGAAGAAGTGGAAAGAAAAGGAAAGAAAATAATGAAGTTGCCTTCACAACCAGGTCCAAAATTCAAAGTGCTTGGGACAATAAAAATTATTGATTTAGAATCATCACCAAAAGATAATCCCTCATCACCACCATCTGAGCCAAGTCCTAAAAGAAAAAATGTTGATCAACAACAGAAGGATCTAATGGATGAAATTATTGTTACCGATCAGGACATGTAGGTTGGTATGCCTCCCCTCCTAGGCCAGCTAAATTGGTTTTATCTGATTTACATTTGAAAGGAAAAAGTGTACAAGGTGAAAGAATGGAAGCGTGTATTGTGTTTCTAGATGACAATACATTTGTAAAAACTCCTATATTCTTGCAATTGATATGGAGGATGAAATTTGAAGAGTATCAAGATAAATGTATTAAGAGAAGAGAACTAAGAACTGGTAGGTCACATTAGGAGAATGATGATGAAGTAAAAGATGAATTAATGGAATAATTTAAGAACATCACTCCTGAAGAAGGAAGAAAACTGGTGAGTCAGGCTCATGTATTGATTCTGCATGAATGGGACATTGTAGATGATGTAGCATTTAATGCTATTTTAAAGTCAAAGCATCCTCTTCAAGACTTTGAAGAGGAAGTCAAGGCAGCATTGCAAGATTCTGCCTTCAGTGAGGAATATGAAACCTTAGAAATTTGGGCACTAGCCCCTCAAGGAAGAAAGCCAAATGTTACATATATTAATCCAAATTTCATAGGAGAATTAATAATAAAGAGATCTTCAGAGACCTCAAACATGGAGGCTACTAATTTGATTGTAAACGTGTCCAAATTGGACCAAAAGACTACTAAAAGGAAGGAGGATGAAAAGAAGAGCCTAATGGAGAAGTATAACCTTTTGATTGAGGAATACATCAAGATGCAGTAGAAGAAAATTGAATTGTAGACTGAGGTGGAAAGGTTTAAGTATAAAAAAATTGGGGAGACATCAAGTGCTCTGGGGACCAGTACATTACCTTCCATAGTAGCGTCAGTGCCTCCTGCTTCTCCAATTGTTTCCACACCAAGGTCTCCTAGTCAGAATCTTTCCTTCACCCCTCCTTTAGAACATTTGATGAAGAAACACAGTGCTCTGTTGATCCTACAAAGAAGCAGCTCTTACAAAGAATTAATGAATTACAAAAATCATTAAAGGTAAGTGAGGAGGGATCTCTTTCAAAGCATTTGAAAGGATATTTTTACTACTGTCTTGAGGCATTTAAATAAAAGAGTTGATAATAAATTGCTATTTATACATTCTTTATATTATTTGTTGTTAGATGCAATAAAGAATATTGATAGGGATCAGGAGGTAGTGATACCATTGATTGAAAATTGGATCCCTAGGCTGAGTGATTTGGATGTCATGTATAAGGCCTCAAGGTTTGACACAAATAATAGACCCCAATCATTAAAGCCTACTCAAGTATTATTTAACTCATTGTATGGTTTTTAGACCCTACCAGATGAATTGAGTAGGAAGATTAGGGAGTTGGTAAAGAATTTCAATGATTGGGGTAACACAATGTGATCTGATATAATTGATGAGTAGGGGAAAGTTAGGTCACTCCAGCAATGGCAGGATCAAGCAAATGAGGTCATCAATGATCAAATTAAATTAATTTGTGATGACTCAGATTATGATTTGTTGGTGAGTTGTATGGATAAGATTATTAGCACCAACTTATTTTTGGAATCTTTTGAAAGGGGTGCAAATCAGGTAGCAGTAAAGTACACACCTTATAATGCCAAGGTGAATGAGGTAATTAATTTTGACTGGCTAAATGATGAAGAATACCAAAAATGGGTAACTAAATATTTGACTAAGGAAGAATAAAAGAGAAGACTACTAATAGATGGTAAATTAGATGCTACAGTTGCAACGGTTCTAGTTTTGCATTGATGGCATTCTTGGCGTGGGTTTCTTGTGGTTTTTTGTTATTGCATCAACTTTTCTCAGCTGACATGATGAACAAGAATATTCTCCAGGGTGATGGCTATTATAACAAATTTTGTAATATCACCAAGTGTGCAAATTGGTTGGTGATATGTGTACTTTCTAGCCTGATGCTTGTTTTCTCCTTCATTTTCTATAAGAAGGATTTCAAGGCTAGAAGTACGGGTTAGCAAGTTAGAGAATTTTTGTTGAGTCTAGGTGAAGTTGTAGAGAAAATTGTAAAGTCTGATGGTTTTAGAAATAAATGCAATTTAGGTTTTGAGTTCATGGGGGTTTAATGTTGTATAACAGGGTATGTGCAGGATCATGGTGCACCAAAAAGTGGCAATATTATGGGGGTATGTGGCTGATGACTTTTTTTTCACCCAAAATTAATGAAACGAAAAGAGTTTTTAGAGGAGATTCTAAGCTTTCCAAAAATATAAATTATGATTTAATTTGAATTTAATAAATAATTATTATTTATTTTCTATTAGAATTACGACTAAAGTCTTGATTGATAGGCTAATTGAAAAAAATCTATAACTTTCAAGCGGTATCATATTTTTTGAATCCAAAACATGCATCACATTCTATGCTTCACATACTATAGGATTAAAAAAAGAAAAATTAAATTTCATGAAGTTTTGACCAAGTTAAGGTGGTCAAACAGACGAGTTTTTATATTTTCTAAAAGTTGTAATAAAAAATTCATAATTAATTATTTACTTGGAAAAAAATTACAAAAAAATATGCATCAAATTTGGACATGAGTCCTCTACTTATATATAAAATATTACAAAAAAATATTATTAATTTATTATAGTTAGGGTGGTCAGACAGACACCTACTTCTTATTTTTTCCCTGAAATTTACGTACTACTGCATTGAAATTTCAAATTTTCACCAAATAGATTTTATTTATTTTTAAATAAACCTAGTATTTTAGAAACTACATTCAATTTTCTAAAAATTCTATTATTACATATTTTTGAAATAATATAGATAACTTATTCAAATATTTACGTCAAGTTGCCTAACACTGATTTTTCTGAATTTTTTGCCACTTAAGGGTCTATTTTTTGCATGATGATCCTACACATACCCAACAGTAGTAGCATTTGAGTTGAAATGATAAATTCAAACTCATGTCTCTCCATTGTACATGCATATCTGAATTTTGAATAAGATGGCGAAGGGTTGTTTCATTCATCTCACTGTTGTGTGTGTGATCCTTATTTTAGCTTTAATTCAAGGAATTAATTAAAATGCTTGAATGGGATTATAGGAAGGTATGCTTTGTATAAGGATTTGATAAGTAGTATTGGGTTAGAATGCATATTAACAAATTTTTAATGCAATATTGTTAGGGATCTTATATGTTATGTATTAAATATTTCATAAACCTCTAGATGCTTATGAATTTGACTCATACAATGGATATATGGCACTGATATAAGTTGTACTTATTCATGTAGTTCAATAATTGTTTGTCTTTTCCTAGAGCTTGCTACAAATTTAAAATCAATGACTATCTTATACTGTGGATTGTGTTGTAGTTATCTCATGCTCCAGATAGTTGATATTATTAATGAGCAACCAATTTTATTTAGTATTATCCTATCGTGTTGAGCTATTAAGTGGGATTATCTGTTATTATTATTATTGTTTATGATAATAGTGCAGAGGTTGTAAACATATTAAGGGATTACCCTCCCAGGTCTTGCAAAGCCTGAAGTGTAAGAGGCTTCTTAAAGTCCTCATCAGTTGGTCCAGGTCCTTCAAGCTGCCCTTGATTAGAATTGGCAATTCCATAGGTAGATTAGAAGACCAACCTGGTTACAATGTAAAATAGAACCAACACAACCTAGATATGATCAACATCAAGATGGAAAAATAGTCAAAGGTTTATTCGACTCTTTTACTTTTTACCATTTCTCTTTTTCATCTTTGGCAGTGCATGCTTATGCTTTGTTATTACTATTTATATCATTCTCATGTGTTTTCCTTTGTGCTTATGTTGCTTTTCCATATGACCTTTGTCCTGGGGGCTTGCACACCCCCCTTGGTCATGGTTGTCCTATCTTATGAACATGGGTACATTTGAACCCCCCTTGGTTGTTGTTGCATTTGGTCTACTTTAGTGAGTTGAAAGCATGTTCTTCCTCTCACTAAAGTGGGGGCTAGATGTAATGATAGAAAATGGTCCCCTAAACTTGGCCTTCATTTAGTGTTATCATATGCCTGACATATTCACATTAGGTCTTGGGCCCTTGTGAATTAATGGATTTAAATGGTACCTTGTCAAAGTGTTGTGAAGTGTTGTAACACACTTTCACACTTTCCTAAGGTTTTATTAATTAATTGGGCTTAATGAAATTCTTTGTAATCAAAATAAATATTTATCTTGCCTTATTTGAAGTGTTGTAAATTTTTGTAACACAATTTCACACTTCTCTAGGCTTTTCATTAATAATTGGGCTTTCTTACGCTTTAATTGGCCCTATTTTGCATCCACAAGCCCAATTTATTGCATATTTTTTTGGATGATCCCGACACCAATCAGTAACCAATCATAATTCATGTGTTTATGGCTTGTGTGGCACAAATTTAGTGATCTAGGACTCATTTGCCACATTGGGAAAATGGATCCCACCTAGGTTTTTGGGTCTTGAACCGATTTTCACACATTTCTAAGAACTTTTGGTTTTTCATCCCATACATTATGTCTGATGGGACTTATTCACCACCTTGGGTGAATGATTCATGTGTGGACCAAAATCAAATTTAAATAAAATTTCAAGTGGGATTATATTCTCTCATATTTGATGTCAGCTTGTAGTGTTGTAATTTCAGGAATTCTTGCATAATTGAGTATAAATACAAGGTTCTTTCACTCATATTCAACACCTAGCATTTAAGAGATCATTAAGCATTCACAAGAGAATTCAAGATCATTCAAGGGTAGATTAACAAGCATTTTATAGTATCATTCAAGTGCCAATCATCATCCATGATGTTTTTGATTGTGCTAACAAGTGTGATGTAGAGTTTATGATTCAAGCAAGTGTTTCAAGAAAGATCAACATCAATCAAGCAAGAGTCAGGAACCACATCCCTTGTAGCCATATCAAGCATATTTGCAACACCTTATTTCTAGTGTTTAGTGAGTTGTAACATTGCTATTTTTTCATTCATCATTCTCCTTTCATATTTTCTTTCATTTCAAGGTTTAATTACCAAGGAGTTTGACCAAGGAAAAAACCTATTCGCTAACCCAACCAAAATTTTCCCTCTCCTTTCTGTGTGATTTGTAGGTCTAGCTTGTAGATTTCCTTAGGAGAAAGATTAGAGAAAATTTGCAAATCATTCAAAGTTTTCAAATTTGTCATAAAGCTTTGGAGAACATTGGAGAGGACCTATAGGTTGCAAATCAGAGATTTGGATCTAGATTCACCCTGGCGAATGAGTCCTAGTTCCAATACATTTTTAGGATTTTGTAGATTTGGATACCCTTTTGGCAGAAACCTATTCCTACAAAATTTCCCAGAAACATGACTGATTCACCAATCTTGGTGAATAAGTCCCAGTAAGCCTTCACAATAGATTTTTTAGTGATTCAGACCTCCATTCAGCCTTCTTTGGTTTCCCACGTGCACACTTTTTTTTTTACATTTTTTTTCATTTCATTCATCTTTCTAGGTCATTTAAATTTATTTTGCATTCAATTAGGGTTTTTCATTTCATCTTGTATATCATTATCTTTTCCATGTCTAAACTTGGTGGTGAACCCCTCATTAGATCCTATTCAGCCCCTAGGACAACCCTATTACAAGATATTTTTTTCTTTTGTATTCAAATATTTAGGGTTACCCTTGAATGAAATTGGATTTGTGGGTGTGTTGTATGTCCTAAAGAATATGTTAGCATGCATCCCATAAAAATTTCATTTAAGAGACATTTATGTTTCTTCCATGTTGACCCAAAAGGTTTATCTTTGTTTTCACTCTCTTTGTTTCATTTTTCTAGTTCTATGAGTATTTGGGAAATGATGACAGTTCCATGCTCTATGACAACCTTGTATCACAAACATATTGCCCCAAATCCATAGATCCCTTATATGTTTGTGGGGGAAAACCTTTCCTTCCTATTTCATGGCGCATCTTGCTTCAGAAATATATAACTTGGCATAGGGTTTTTTGAGGAAAGATCTCATGTCTTAGAATAAAAACATTGGCTACTTTAATGAAATTTCTCACAATAATGGTGTAACAACCTCTTTAAAGTGGGGGCATACATCGATGACATCTTTTGGAAAATTTCATGGCATGATTTTCCCTTTTTTTGGTGATGTGTCCTCTTCTTGGTGGTGTCATTGGATTTGATATCATCCAAGAATGTACAATCTATTGTCATGGCATGATGTGAACAAGGCATTCCATGGGCGATGATCTGACACTTTTGACTTGTCCTCTCTTGGAGAAATTAGGAACAATGCTTCCTAATAGGAAGACCATTACATGAACAAATAAAAATATCCTTAAAATTTTTTTTTACATGACATTCAAAAGCATTTACAAAAACATTTTCATTATGGTACCTTATTGAAGTTGATAGGAAAATAACTTCGGTATGGTATGAGAGGCTAATACGATTCTCTCATTTGCCATCTCATTGGGATAACTCACCTATTGCATAGACTAAGGTTCCACTACCCTAGAGTGAGCACACACATATTTTGGGACAACTCACCTAGTGGAAAGACTAAGGTTCCACTACCCTAGAGTGAGCAATGTATGTTATGGACAAAAAGCCTCGTTCCACATCCCGTTGAAATGATTGTGCTTGATCCTTTGTTTTTGTTTATTTTTCTTGTCATTTGAAAAAATTCCAAGGTATGATCATGTATCTTTGTTATTATTGCATACTTAAGTGTCTTGGATGTCTAATTTAGTGTGATTTTGACATGGGGTCATCCTCTCACTAAAGTGGGGGAAAATGTAGTAACAAAAAAAGTAGCCTTTTCCCTACTTGGTTTGATAATTGACATTAAATCTGAACTAATGATGTCTTGTAGTGTTGTTTTAATGTGTTGTACACATTCAAACTATTCTAGGACCTTTATTTAACTAAAACATTCCTTAACTGATCCTTTACAAAGGTGTTGTAAAGTGTTGTAGCACACTTTCACACTTTCCAAGGATGTATTTGCTTAATTCAGCCTAATGAACCCCTTTTCAATAAAAATGTATATAATATGTACCTTTTTTAAGTTTTGTAAATTTTTTTAAGGCACTCTCACACTTATCTAGGTGGTCTTAATTAATTGTGGTTAATTATAGCTATTAACCCCCTTTTGATTCAAATTTAGGCCTTAATTTTGACACCTCCCAAAGATCTATCCCAACAATAATAATTTAATTTACAAATTATTTCATTAGGAAAAGTTTGGTCCTAGTAAGTTGAGCTAGGACCTATTCATCCTTAATGGAGAATGGGTCCTCCTTAACAGGACCCCCCTTTCTCAATTGATCTATAGTAGGTTTTTATTTGTCTTTCAGTCCCTCAAAGTTTGGTCCTAGAAACTTAGCCAAGACCCATTCACCCAAGGTGGTGAATGGGTCCTACCCTAATGAGACCCCCCTTTTTGAATTTCATTATGGTAGGAATTTAATTATTTTTTTTCACATATCTAGTATCTGCATCAATTCTTTGAATTTTAGGGTTAATCGCCTAATTTAGTATAAATAGCGTTGGGTGAATTAACATTTTTTCTCCTAACACAACCTAGAAATTTTATGAAGCATTCAATCATTCATAATGCATTTCAAGGCAGATTTCAAGTGTTTATTGCAGCAATTCAAAGTCATATCATTATTTCAATGGTTTAATGCATTCATGTGTGTTGATATAAGAAGTTAATGTTGCATTACAAGAGCATTCATAAGGCATTTCAAGGCAAATTTCAAGTGTTTATTGCAGTAATTCAAAGTCATATCATTATTTCAAGGGTTTAATGCATTCATGTGTGTTGATCTAAGAAGTTAATGTTGCATTGAGGACCCATTTACAAGAATAATTTTACATCCTATATCTACATTCTTCATGGCCACTCCATGTTAGTTTTCATATTTTCATCACAAGACTTCATCCAAGGTGATACCATTTACATTATCTCATGTTCATTCTTCATTTAATTTATTTCATCACTTGGTTTTATTACCTACAAGGGGTTTGAATGAGGTGAACCCCCACTCACTAACAAATAAAAAAGTTTTTCTATGCTTGAGTGTGTGTTTGCAGATTTATGGTTTGAAGATCAAGTTGAGCAAGATTTGGAGCAAGATTGTCAAAGTCGTAAAGTTGTAAAAGTTGTCATTCAAAGTGCAAGATCACAAAAAGAGCTCTATATAATTGAATACAAACTTTCAGAACTTGATAATAGGGATTTCAAGAGTTTAGACATCAAGGAACAAGATCCTAGAATTAGTTTTTTGAAACCCTAAAGGGACACATTCACCATTGATATAAATTCTTGTAGTAAATTTTTTTTTGTGTTCTTGGTGGGAGAGATATCAAACGATCTTGGAGGAATCTCGACAAGATACTCTCTTGATCAATAGTAGAAGATGTTGCTTTATTTTATGACAAAGATATATCTTACTTAGTACAAGATGTCATACTTACACAAGACTCTTTAGATTGCGATATTTTGTACTCTCCTTTATGGGAGGGTGTAAAATCTATAAAATTCGGATCATTAGTGTTTTGTGCAATGAAATTAATGTTAAGTGAGGATTTCTTTGTTTCTTTCATTTCTTTCAAAGTAAAATACTCAAGACCACTAGTGTCTATTACTTCAGGATGCACTAATGTTAATGTTGGCTTAGAAGAATCTTTTGCAGGAGTGTTGATATTGAGTGAAGGCTTGGTTGTTTCTTTGAAGGGACAATAACCAAGACCACTAGTCTTTTCTTGTGTGTGAGGCTCTATAGGGTCACATATACCTTGTTCTCTAGTATGACATCCTTTTCCACTATATCCAAGTTGTTTCATAAGTTCATAACCTCTTCCATAAAGATTTTTACTTTCTTTTGGATTTGGTGGTTGCTCATAATCAACTTCATCAAAGTTTGTTGTATAATTTTTTTGATCTTCTAAAGTAGTTGAGGTGGATGCTTTCGAAGGGTTGTCTAAATTTTGTGTTGACATTACTACTTTTTCTTTTCCCCTTTCAAAGTCTTTGTTTATGATATTCTACCATGAATGAAGTGAAATCTAAGTAACGCCAATCATCTTCTAATAGCTTCATGACTTCCTTAATATGTTTTTCTTTATCTTTCTGTTGTATGGGTTCCACTTGTGTAGTTGGTGTTAATGTTGCCAAAGGATTCTTCTTGCCTTTCTCAATGTTTAAACAACTATTTAGTTCAAGGTCGGCTTTGATTGTATACACTTTGTTGTTGTAGAAATACTTCATTACAAGGTGAAGAGTTGAAAGTACTGCATGCATCTCATGAATCCATGTTCTACTTTAGAGAAGGTTATATGAAAGTTTATGAGCCATCACATTAATAGGATTTTGTAATGTGGCCTTTCCAATCATAATAGGCTTGATGTTATCACACCAAGTGGTTGTTTTCCTACATTGTCAAATCTATTAATAGATAAAGAGTCAAGTTGAATTTTTGATTTATCTAGGCTAAGCTTATCCAAAAGGGTTACACTACACACATTAAGGGAAGATCCATGATCAATAAGGGTTCCTTTCACTGCCCCCCCCATCATAGTCAGCTATTATCTTGGAAGCATCATATTGTTTTTGCACTTCCAAATGAGGGAGTTCACTTTGGTGGAAAAAAATGTTAGCATTTATTCCTTGAATCATTGTTGCTATGTCATTTGGTTGCACATTAGAAGGGATAGGAACTTGTTATAAAGAATTTTGAATCATGTTGTGATAATGAAGGGAGTCTTGAATAAGTTTCCATAAGGATATCTTAGTAGGAGCATTCTTAAGTTGTTCAACAAGATCATATTCCTTTCCACTTTGTGAAAGAAAACGAGTGGTAAGATAGGGTTAGACAATGGAAGGGATGTTGAAAGTCTTGGTATTTTTTGCATATTGTTTCTAGTGTTATATGTATGAGCAATAGTATTATAAGCCAATTTTTGTGACAAATTATTCTTAGGTGGGTAAAGGATAAGTTCAAGTTTGTTTTGAGTTTGAGGTTTGTGGGAAGGTGGGTAAAGGATGAGTTGAGGTTGAATAATATTAAATTCCCATAGCAAAGGAGAGTATATTGTTACTTTATCATCTTCATCTAAGGAAACTATATCACTATTGTCAATGTTATCATTTTCTTTCACTATGATATCCTCCATAGGAGGAGAGTTTTAGGAGAACTAAAAGTTATATGTTCATAAAATTCAAAGGTTGGTTCTTCTAAAATGACTTCATCACAAGTAAGGGAGTTATCAATGGTTGAATTGTCTTGTTTATCAATGATGCAATTATCTTGTTTGATAATTCTTTCCATAGGGGAAGAGAGGAAACTAAGATTCTCATGGCTCTTATTGCTTTGATCGTCCACTATCAAAGTTTATTCTTCACCAATAGTGGAGATATTAGGAGAAGGTCCAATTTAATTATTATGAGGGTCCATGATTTCATTTTATTTTTCTAGGTTCTCATTCTCTTGTGATATAACTTATAATCTAGTAGGAGATTTAAGAGGTTGGTCACATCCCATGATTATATTTTGTAAAGAAACTTCATCACAAATAGGGGAGGTATCAAGGGAAGGACAACTATCATTGTTATTCTTATGAATGATTGAATCATTTTGTTCAAATAGATCTTTCCAAATGCTAGGGACATTAGGAAGGATAGAAATAATGATATAACTTGCAATCATTGGATCTTCTAACAATAACATGTCTTCCTCACAAATGTGATTTTCATGACCATTCTCGATTTTATTCTCTTTCTATAAAGCATTTTCATTAGTAGAGGTGTTGGGAGAGGAATGTAAACTAAGTAAAGTAGCGACAATAGTTTCATCTTCTATTGTTATAATATCTTCCCAAGGGCAGTGAGGAGAAGGAAAAACAAGACCTTCATGATCTTGAATGATTGCATTATGTTTCACCAAGATACCTTCATCACTAACAAGAGAGGTATCAGGAGAAAAGAAATTATAATTATCATGATTGTCCATGCTTTCATCTTCTTCTATCACATCATTTCCACAAATAGGAGAGATACGAGGGGGTGTATATTTAAGGAAAGTGTCAACATTTTCATTCTCTACCACTAAGAGACTCTCATAACTAGGAAATGTATTAAATGAATGACTAACATGCTTATTGACTAACTTTTTCTTTACAAACTTGGAAAAGATAGATACTAACATTTGTAAAAATTAATCTATACAAGCTCAAAGTGGAAAGAGACTTAAATTGCAATGCAATGGCCTAGAATGAAATGTGTAAATGTAATTTTCACATCCTAAACAAGATAATTTGATGATAACACTATGCAACAATCTGAAAATGAAATGTTTTAAATGCAAATTTTGAATTAAGAAATGCATGAAATGAATTGATTTAAGCTAGATTTAGTGAAATGTATGTAATAGAAACTCAACCAACTAAAATAGATAACTAATGGTAGCAATCAAAAGTGTAGAAATAGGGTTTTCAATGTTGTAAATGGCAGCTTTAGGGCTGATCTTGGACTAATTCATCAAGAGGGGTGTATAAGTCCCAATCAGGGATTTTAGGGGTTTGAATGCTGATAAATAGTCACCACAAAACCCATAAACTAGGAAAAATCACCTGTACTGGGACTAAATCACCTAGAGGGGTGTATGACTCCCACAGTATGGTTTTTGCACCATTTTTAGCAAATTTTGTTTGAATGTTATGTTTTCTAGCTAGGATGATGTCTAGGCTAAGTGTAAATGCAGATTTTAGATGAAATTTAATGATGCAAGATGCAAAAATGAAACCTATATGCACTTTCACTAATGCAAGATTTAAAAATTGTAAATGAAAATTAACTAATAAAAACCCTAATACAAAGTTAATGTAAGCTAGATCTAGGACTATGATCCACTCCAAATCAGAAATGTAGGTTCACCAAAATGAAATATAGAAAAATTTAGGCTCATATGTTTTAAGGGATAGAGCTAACAAGTTTCTCCAAGTTTCATTGAAGGAAACCCTAGAGATATAAATCCAATGATAGATTGAGAGAAAGAGGTCTACAATAGGGTCTCTTGGGGTGTGATTAAATATAATAAGAGGGTTCACCACCAAGCTAGTTCTTGGAAAGATAAGAAATGAATGTAATATGCAAAGTACTATACAAACCCTAATTATATAACCTAGGAAATGAAACTAAAATGTTGAATAACAAACTAGGAATGAACAGAGGTGCACCTGCAAGAAGTATGAGGTTAGAAAAAATTCAAAACCCTAAAAACTTGTTATTTAATTTCCATTGGGAATCATATGCTAGTCTGGGTGATTTATTCCTAGACTAGGGTTTTTGTGCCAAAACTTGAATCTCACAATGGTTGATCTGAATTCTCTAAAATATAGAAAATGTGATGTACTGGGACTCATACACAAGTGGTGTATCAATACCACTCTTCTTTTATAGAGGGTGAAGATCTAAATTAGGTCTCCAATATCTGCTCTTCCTTTCACACTTTGTTCTGAATCTGAAACCCTAATTTACAACACATAGATGACTTTCTGTGAAGATAGAAACCTTGTGAATAATTGATGAATTTCTTACACATTGCAACTTAATCTTAAAATGATCTTCAAGCCTTAAATCACCTAGATCTATAATCAGACATGTAGAGAGAGAAAAACTTGTTGAATGTTAGGGAATAGGGATTTTCCTTGGTCAAACCCCTTTTAGGTAATTAAACCAAATGATGAAATAATGAAATAAGGAAATGAAATATGAAACATGCAACATGAAACATGAACAATGATACCTTGAATGATTTCTTGTAAACTTGCAATCTAACATGAAGTGGCCATGAATAGTGTAGATTTAGATCTTGAAATAAGTGTAGAACAATGCTTAATCTTGGATCTTGAATGCTACATCACAACACTATCTCAACAACATGCTTGATGCTTGATAACCTTGACATGATGATGGATCCTAAATTACTACAACAATTGATGAATAAATCTTCCCTTGAATGCCTTAGAAATTCTCTTGTAAACTCTCTTGATGCTCTTGTGAAGTCTTGGAACGATTGAATTTTGATGGCTTATGTTGATATCATGAAGGCTTAGGTGAAATAATCATTTGAGACCTTGTTTATATGGGAAATCCATCATGTTTATCATTTATTAGACCCCAAGGGTCAACATTCATGAAATTAGAACTTAAAACTTTGATTTATCACTCAAAACACTAAAAATGGTCCAAATGGGACTCATGCCACTTTTGGTGTATAGGTCCAATTTGGGTAGGACTCATATGCCCAAGGTGGTTTATGGGTCCCACCAGGCCTTTTTAGATAGCGGAAATCTTTGGGAGTTGGAAAATTAACTATATTTGATGTCTTTGTTAGGATTTCAATTGAAATAAGCCACAAGGTGCATAATATAGTATCCTAGGGGCCTATTAATGATTATATGAAGGTCATAAATGTAAGATGGCCCAAAAATCAATGTGAAGGTGCAAATAAATACACTTTACAACATTAAATTAAGTCAAAATTAGGTCAATTTAGCTTAAAAGGGACCTAAATCTAATGTGAATGTGTAAAACACATTACAACACTAGACCAAGGCCACATTAGGTCCATTTTAATGTTAACCATTCCCAAATCAAGTAAGGAAAAGGGATAATTTTTCTTTTGCACAACTACCTTCATCTTCAAATTAAACAATTTCTTCATTAAAAAGACTCTATTAGCTATAGAGGTCCTCTCATACATGTCACACAATGAATCCCATATATCTTTTTTCATCTTCTTTCTTGCAACACTAGACAAAAAATTGATGGATAGAGAGAGGATGATAGTTTTCTTAGCCTTCTTGTCCAAATCATCCCATTCCTCATCAAACATTTTTTAGGCTTCTTTGACTTTCCCTCTAATGCAATTGGTAAATTTGTTTGAATTAGGAGAACTCATAATTGTAGCTTCCATATCCCAAATTTGTTTCCTGAATTTTTTAATTCTCCACTTATCCGCCTCTTCCATATTTGTTAAAATTCACCAGTGTTGTGATATCAATTAAATTGAGAATTAAGAGTAGATAAAAAATTACAAATATAGAATTTAAACAAAAAAATATTGCACTTAAAAAAACACACAACACCATAATTTCCTAGTTCACCATTAATGGCTACATCCATGACAAAACCATGAAAATCTCTATTTTCTTATATCTTGTACAATATCTTGTAGAATTACATATATATTACATTATCTAGAAGGTATTTTAAAATTCTCTAAAATATGAAGAGACAGTTAGAAGAATTGAAGAGGAAACAAAGGAGAGTAATGGTACATGACTGTTGGACCTCATACAAGAAACACTTTCAACATGCTAATCTATCCTTCTTAGTGTTAATTATATTTTCAATTACCTACATCTAAAAATGAATATGCATATCTGTGATTTCCAAAGCCATATATAGTAGGCTATTAATTAGTTTTTGCATGAATTTGAAATACTTTTGACATCAATTATTAGTTAGGAATTTTGGTTGTGTGACATCTAGTTTGTATTTTCTTCCATAGCCATTGCATTCTCTTACATTTCTCTTATATATTTTAAACAGTAATGGCAGGGTCTCATGCGGCTAAGCTTCTTTTGGCTAGTAGCCACTACTCAACTTTCTAAGGAATTATTTATGTATTTTTGTGGTCTCATGAATATTTAATTTTCCTTCTTGTTTTCAAGAAGTAAACTTAATTTTGTATTATTAGTATTAATTGAAAATTGGTAGGTAAAATTTGGGGGTAAAAATCAAGGGAAAATATTAAAAAAGAGGGAAATGAATTTGTGGATCCATGTAGTATTTTTAGAAATATGAAATTTTTGCTTATTTCCAACCCTTATTTTTTTAAAGTCTATTTTAAATTCCTAAACAATAGCTACTCCACTAAAATAGGAAATATTTCAAATTATCCTTTTACCATAATATAAAATTTACATGGGAACAATGTGACTACTCAAATTTAAAGAGAAAATGCACTTAAATAGCCACATAAAATATACAATCTCTTATTTTTTTAGATTTGTAGAGAATTATAATAAAATTCTATTTATGCTATAAATCCTTGATATTAATTCCTTTAACATTTTTATCTACACGCATTCGACCAACAGCTACATCCCTAGCATAAATTTTGGAAGAAAAAAGAACTATGGGAGGTTCTTCAAAGTCCCCTATTTTCTAGAGTGGGCTCGTATTTGGGTTCTCCTTCCCTAGAGGTGACCCCCATTCCTATTGATCTTGATTAGAATGAGTTTCTAGAAAGTAGTGTTTTGGGGGTTCCCCATTTTGAGGTTCCTCTGCCTCCTTGTCTAAGATATGATCTTATTGTTCGAGGGAGTTGTTGCTTCTAGGGTGACTCATTAGGAGGCTATACAATTTGAGTTCAACAATGTTGGGGTTCCTCTTGATCCTTATTCTATTTCTCTCACTATTCTAGATGAGTGGATAGGAAAACTATGGATGGGTTGAAATATTTTCTTGTTTCGAGGTTTTATGGTTTCAAACTGAATATTGATGCTATTCAAAGTTGGGCTTTTGATTATTGGATGGCTTTTGGTCTTTGCATTATGGACTTTATGAATGGTTTTTCATTGTTTTCTTTTCATTCCATAAAGGAATACACTCACACTTATCAAAGAGGTCCTTGATATTTTGGCAAGCCTTGTCCTATTTTAAAAAGCTAGTTTGTAGGCTTTAATATTTTTGATATTAGAATGCTACCTATTTAGGTGTGTCTCCCATAGCTCCCATTGGAATTTTGGGATGAAGGTATTATTTAGGATATTTCTAATGTTGTTGGTCAATTTATCACCTTAGACAATGTCACTAAATCTAGTAAAGTTCTTTTTGCTAGATTTTCTGTTTTGGTTAAGTCTAGTTCTAAGTTGCCCAAAAATGTGAAACTTTACTCCAAACTTGGGGTTTGCGAGAAAGAAATTAAGTATGGAACTTCTCAGCTACTATAATCCACACATGATGAGTAGTGTCCTCAATCTAGTAAGGTTCTTGATTGGATAGTTGTGATCCCTTCTCCAGATCTCCACTATGTTGATGGAAAATGATCCCTATTTAGGATGAAAAGGAAAATTAGTGTTGTGCTTGGTAATCCTTCTATTGGGCTACATCCCACAAATATTTAAGCATATTTCCAAGCCCAACCTACCCCTCATTTGATGTATCTTCTAAATTTTGGCTTCAAGTCGTCTTGATATTTCTTTTGTTGTTGGATTTTGGGTTCCTTCCCTCACCAACTTCCATTTCCTACTCTAGTCTTTTGCTCTTGCTAGTCTTTTCTTTTTGGTTGTTGTTAGTTTTTTTATGTCTTATTTCTTATGAGACTCCTATCTTTTGAATCTATGATTGGATTGTGATGGGTATGGAAACTTCCCACCTTTATCTTAATAAAAAAATTATATTTTTGATATTTTGATATGCAAAAGGAAATAATTGATAACATATTTCCATGCCCTCTTAGGAATTTTTAGATATTAAATTGATAGATGCTAGCTTTTAACATGAATTTAATATATATAAAAGTGGGAAAGTTTATTCTACATATTATCTACTAAAACCTATCATTTTTTTAAGATCTTCATGCCATATTTAATACCATTCTTCTAGATCTAGAGAACCCTACAATAACACTTCTTCCTATGTATTTACAATAGATATCATTCATCTACGTATGCACCATATGTAGACATCATTCATGTTTTTTGATGATACAAAATATGCCATTTTACTTCTACACAAGAGATCCCAAAACTCTCCTCTATTCTTCCCTACAAATCTCTGAAATTTTTGTCATCCTTATACCCTTACTGATAGTCACATAATATTGGAGTTTTACTAGATTATTACATTTGATAATTTTACTTGATTATTATATTTGATCCTTCATTTATGGAAGTAATATTTTGGTAAGCTACCATATTGTTTTTTCCATCATGACTCTATATTAACACTAAGAAACTGTGTTAAATTCTTCTTCTTCATACCATATTTATATTTTTTCCATTTATACATTTGCAAGCCATTTCCTCTCAAGGCAATCATTTGCATATTTATTTTATCCTAGGTCTTATAAAAAAATATCTTACTCTAGATTTAAGATCACATTTTATAAATTTTGAAGTCAAAGAGATTTTAATTGTTTCTTAATTAATGATGTTTCAATGAAATTTGGATCTTGTCACTTCTTGATTTTTCCTTTCAACATAATTGTACAATTATGAAACCTTACAATTTTGTTATTATTATTTATTTTTTAGTAAAAGGAAAAGGCCTATATATATCATTATATTTAATATAAACTTTTAGAAAAAAATTGGTTATGAAAGCACCAGATTAAGTGTCAAGATAGCTAGAACAACTTGAAGATATCTATGTTGTGACTACACAATATGGCTTACATAGTTTGGAAACATGTTATTTCATGAAGCCATAGAACTTTCAAAAAGTAATTTATGCCAATTACATATGATTTAGTGCTTTAATAGAAACCAAAAACCATTCTCATTAACCATAATTTGATGAGCTCAAACACTAATACTCCTCCATGTGTGAGGTTGCCACCAAATTCTTCCCTACCTACTCAGAAGAATCTTCAATATGAAACAGAGGTAGGAGAAAATATGGAATTGGTACCCCTACATTTACACATGGATGGAACTCATGGGAGACTAGGAATTTGACAACAAAAACCATCTCCTTAAATATTTCATCCATCTGAAGAAAAATATCTCTGACATTGTTCTAAAGGGCTCACAACATAACTCTCTCATTGTATCTTTCAAATTCTATTTTCATGGCATCATAAATTTCCCTTAACGCATTCCTCTGCTTCAATAATTTCCTAGGGAAAATCCATCCAATGTGCCCTTTCCCTTTGAACAATTCATACTACTAAACCCCTTTAAGCAGAGAATTATTAGAGAGGAAATAGGGCTTAACAGTCGTATTTACAATATGCTCCAATTTGTCATAAAACTACAAAATATGAAGAGTATTTGAAATAAATATTGATATCACTTGAGACAGAAATAGTATGCAAGGAACTCATGGGCTAGTGACTTCAACAACTAGAATAACTCGAACAAACTCTTCAATACTAAGGAAATTAAACATGAAGATCAATTCCAGGTTTTCATAACTAAGAAAACCTGAAAAAAACTACTCCTAACCATTTATCTTCATTTAAACCCTAAAATTCCATGTTTTGTACTCCATTTCTCCTTTTGTAAACTTGCAAATAGGAAGAGATTCAAGAGAATTCAATGACTTAAGCAATGTAAATGGGAAAAAGTTAGATGCAAAATAGTTTGGAAAAATCCAATTTATTAAACTAAGTCTTCTACCCAAGCAAATGGTCATGCAAGAAAAGTTTAAAGCATTATATGCCCATATTTTCAATGCATGCAAGCTTTGATTTCACACAATTCTTTTGCCTCGTGGCAACTTATGCCCTTTCGATGTGATAACAACTTAAATGATGTGGGTGAATACACATGATAATTTGATCACCCTTTGTACTTGCACATATAACACATGTTAATTGAAAAAAATTATCTCCCACACACTTTCTTATACAAGATGACCTGGGCTAAAGGTAATGAAATATTCTGACACATTCTCTCCCATGTACTTGCTTATGGAAGATGACTTGATTTAAAGATGATGAAATATTTTTCCTGCATTTATTAAGATTTGAGTGATGATTTGATATTACCCTTTGCATTTTCTTCCTTGACCTTTAATAATGCAATGAATAATGACTTGTGTCAATCCATAGGAAGGGGTTCAAAAAAATTGTTAGGAAACTTTAGCTTCACCTCAAAGTGTTATTGACAAACAATTATGAGGGTGAAGCCTCATAAGAAACAATTGTACCTAATTAAGGTTATGTAATTAACTATTCCTCACTATTTGATATTGTTACTTCTTGTAGGGCACAACCCATATTTGCTAGACAATCTGCAATTTTGTTCACTTCCCTATAGGTATGGGAAATAAGACATGTTTGAAACTTATCTAACAGTTCACATACCTTTTGCAAAATATACTTCAAGTTCCAAATTTTACGGATTTTCCTTTCCTTACATGAGTTGATGATTATCATAGAATCTCCTTCAATGTGGATTTTTGTATAACTAAATGTATATTTAGTTTCAAACCCAAATTGACTACTTGAAATTTTACAATGTTATTCATACCACAAGGAAGATGAAATGATCTACCAGCTACAACTGACCCAACAAAGTCACAAATACAAACCCCTACTCTTGAAGCACCTAGATTCCCTTTTGAAGCACCATCAAAACTCAGTGTGAAAAAACCTGGTAGAGGAGATTGTCATCTAATAGAGCTCCTATCAATCCTTGTCTTAACATTTTGATGGAAACTTCATTTAAATATAAGACTATATTTTTCTAACTTTGTAAAATTTTATCATCCCAGCTTGTGAAAGGAGAGTTAAAACTTTTGTAATTTTGTATGTATATGAGTTGACTACCTCTGAAATTTATTTTTCAAATTTCACTTGTGTGTGCTTGATTGAAGAGGCTACTTTCCTGAAGATACACTTATTCATCTCCCACCATATTTTCTAGAGTACTAGTGCAAGAACTACTTGCCAAATACAAGAAAAAAGGGATGACTTATATAAAACTGGCCAAATTTGGAAGAGATCCCAAATAGAATTTGGCAATGGAAGATGCTAACTTAATTTCTTTTGAATAAACTCCCAACATTTTTTAGCATAAGAACATTCTACCTAAACAAATGATCAACATCTTGTAGCACTACACCACACAAGACACATTTAAAAGGATTGAAACTATTTGTAATTTAGCTAACCAATCAAGTTTGTTAAAACCCTTTTCCTTAGAACAAACCATGTAAAACTCCCTGATTTAGGGGGGACCATATTGTTCCAACAAAATTAATAAGCTCTTTGAGAAAGCATATGATCACCATTATTAAGCAATGATTTGTAGCCTTGTTTTACTGAGTACCAACTATATTTTGAGGGATCCCATACAACACTATTTGTTTTGGATGATAAAAACACAACTTTGTCCCTTAATAATGCTTGAGGTAAAAAATTTTGATCAACAAAAACTGAAGTGCTTGAAAAATATTTCCAAACTATCTTCCCAGGTAAACTATCTGCTATCAAAACATAGGCTTTTAGATTAGTACCCCATTCTTCAAATAAAATTGTCATTCTTAGCTATAGCCCTTCAATATTTTGTATTGGTGGATAGCCATCAACAAATCTTTCTAAACCTTCACTTTCTCACCATTATGGACTTCCCAAGTAATATATGGAATAATGACTTTCCTACTTGAGATGAAGAAGTTCCATGTATAGCTGACCCATTTGATGGATTTGAAATAGTAAAAATTCTAGTTGGGTTTTCATTTTCTAAGTACTTTTCTTGCCTTAGTTTACACCATTTAGCATCTATCTTAGAGTACATTCGCCAAGCTAATTTTGCAGCAAAAGCTAGATTCCTATTAGAGAGATTATGGATACCCGCACCACCTTGAAGCTTGTCTGACATCATATGTTTCAATGATATTAATGGTACCTTATTCTAATCATTCATATTCCCTTTCTAAAGAAACTTTTTGATAATCTTTTCAATCTCTAAAATAACTAATTTAGGGGCTTTGAGGACTACCAAGAAATAATTTGGAATCACTGTCAAGATATATTTTATTAGTGAAATGTGGCCTGCTAATGAAAACCACCTAGCTTTCCACATCAAAATCCTTCATTTTATCCTTTCAAAAACTTCACCCCAGTAAGAAATCTTGTTTTCTCCCATAAAAAATGGAATACCCAAGTATGTGAATGGAAGATCTATTAGTTGGTGAACACATTGGGAAATGGGTGTCCACCTTTTGGGAGATGGAACTTGGACCTATTTTGCACTTTAGCTCATGAGGAAACCAAGATCCCTCAACCAAATGACTTGATTGAGGAATGGGCTAGGGGTTTCCTTATGTGATTGGATGAGGGTTCACCATTTAAATGAAGCTTCAAAGGAGAAATGCAAACACTTATACAAAGATCCCTAGAAACTTGAAAACATGAAATCAGATTAATAATAGAATGAAATAAACTAGTACTTAGAGAAGTGGAGAGGCCAAAACAAGGTTTGTAAACCCTAGAAATTGTTGTCTCAAATTGCACAAAGATTGATATGCCAAGTTGGGATATTTAGTCCCACTCTAAGGTTTTCAAGGTAGGATTTGGGATTCTCTGAGATTTTATCAAGATCTACTGAATGGTGATAAAAAATTGTAATAGGACCAATATGCCAAGTTGGGTGATTTAGTCCCACTCTAGGTTTTTCTAAGGATCTTTATGAATCTTTTGAACCCAAATCTGATACCGTTGGATGTTGTCGAAAGGCTATATAATGTACTAAATTTCCATGTTGGGCGAATGAATCCAATTCACCTAAATCTATAAAATACACATCACAAGAGATAAAGGAATGTTATTTTGTTAGTGGATGGGGGTCTACCTCAATTAGACCATGTTTGAGTAATTAAACTTTAAAATGAATTGAAATAACATGAAGGAATGATGAATGCACAAATCAATGTAACAACTCACCAAACCTTGTTGAATCCTTGGAGTGTTGATTTGCAACTTGTATGAATTGACTTCAATGGATCTAGATCTTGATCATTAAACTTGATATGGATTTGAATGCTTGAACTTGCATCACCAATTCTACATCAATATGTTAGCTCACAAACACACATGATGCATGAAGACCTTGACATGACGCTTGAATCTTGAATTGATGCTCCAAAATGCTTGTTAATTATCTCTTGAATGCTCTTGAGGGTTCTTAATCTCATAAACCTACCTTAGGAATGTTGTCTTGAAAATATTAGATGAATTGAAAACTTGCTAACTAATTCTCCTTAAAATTGCTTAGGTGAAATTATGTGAAATAACCTTGTATTTATACTTGTTTATGCCTAATTTCTTGAAATTACAACACTACAAGATGATATCAGATCTAGGATAATAAAATCCTACCAATAATTTGAATTAAAATAGGTCTAGGTAAGAGTAAGACTCATACACCAGGTTGGGTGTTCGAGTCCCAGTGGCTTAAATTTGGGACACATATTTGAAGAGGTGTTAAGTTCAATGTAACATTTAAAATCATCCACTGAGACCTAGGTGGGTCCCATACATCTGAAGGGGCATATGAGTCCCAGATCCCTAGATTTGGAACACATAACCAAAAGTGTTAAATTATGATTTATCATTTGTTAAATGTTGAGATTATCCTTAGAAAATGCATTTAATTAGGCTTTTGGATGCAAAATAGGACCAATTAAGCATAAATGAGCCAAATTTTAATAGGGAGGGACCAAACAAGTGTAAAATTGTAAAGCGATACATTTTTCTACACTACATATAGCCCAACTTTGGTGAGAGGATGACCATGTGTCAAACTCACACTAAAGTAGATGAATTCACATCAAGAGGGGTCTATGTGTACCAATGCTAGTGAGATAGGATGAAAATGATCAAGAGGGTTGCACAAGTACCCAGGATCAAGATCCTATGGAAAACTAACATAGGAACAAGGGAACACATATGTGAATGATGTATGAAGCAACAACAAGGTATAAACATACATTGTCAAAGACAAAGAAGAAATAAAAGGAAAATGAGAGGGTGGATCAAGGCTCAATTTTTTTTCCAACTCGATGTGGATCAAGCCCTAGTTGTTTGTCCAAAATTTTTTACAAGTGGAACATGATGTCCACTATGAAAACAAAATGCACACTCACACGAGGTAGTGAAATTTGGTATCCACTAGGTGAGCCTCCAATGAGACACATATGCATGCAGATGGTATGCTCCCAAACACACAAGCAAGTGGCTATGGAAAATTCATGCCTATGGCTAGTGCCCATACGTACTAACCATACCAGAGCTATACCTCTTGATAACTTTGATAAGGTGCCCCAAAATGAAACTTTGAGCTTATGAATAATATTCAAATAAAATTTGTTCAAAGGGACTTTTCTTAGTTCATGTAAGGTCTCTTCTTAGGGAACATCATGTCTACTATCTCCGAGAGAGGAAAAATCAAATAAACATCACACTCTCAGAGGAAATCAAACCTAATGACACCACCAAAAAAAGAATGCATCACAAGAAGAAAGAAAATCACACAAAGAAACATGAGAAATGTTGAAAGATAATGTCAATGTATGCCCCCACTTTAAAGAGATTACTAACACCATTTTTGTGAGAAATATAATTTAAATTGGCCAATGAAGAAGACATGAGAGCTTATTCAGAAATCCATATGTCAATTCATATGTTCCCGAATGAAACTACACCATGAATAAAGGGTTGCCCCCAAAATGTAATGCTAAACATAGAAAGAAAAGTATGTCACCTACAAGCCAGCTTAAGGTATTTCATCCACATTCCAAGCTTTCTCCTATATATACATGGAAGGTGTCAACTTCCAAAAGAGACAATGACAAATTCCATACGAGGACAAGGCTTCCTAACCCCTTACCCCCACTTAATGCAAGACAAGGATGAGACAAGATAATTGATGAGAAGCATAATTAAATGATAATAAATGTCAATTAGAAGAAATAGGTGCTTCAACACAAGGAAGAGCACCACATTCTTTAAGATGTTGAATTTTATCACTTAAAGCCTTACATTCACTGGTAGAATGACCATGACCTCTATGATATGCACAAAATGAAATCTTTTTATACCATTTCATTCATATTCTTGGAGGGAGAGATATCAAGTGATCTTAGAGGAGTCTTGAAAAGATACTCTCTTGATCAAAAGTATAAGATGTTCCTCTAGTTTTTAGAAAAAATATCTCTTTCTTAGTACAAGGTGTCATACTTACACAAGACTCTTTAGATTGTGAGATTTTGTACTCTTCTTTATAAGAGGGTGTAAAAGCTAAAAAATTTGAATCATTAGTGTTTTGTGTCATGAAATTGATATTGAGGATTTCTTTGATTTTTTCATTTATTTCAAAGGAAAATAACCAAGACCACTAGCAGTTTCTTGTGTGTTAGGCTGTATGGGGACACATATACATTGTTCTCTCGTACCACATCCTTTTCCGCTATAACCAAGTTGTGTCCTAGGGTAAGTGCACAAAGTTGAGTCCACGAAACATGGAAGTTTTTGCCTTAGGCAAAAAAATGAATTCGGCTTCCAAAAAATGGGAACCCGTTTTTAAAAAGCGGGATCCTGTTTTTAAAAAACGAGATCCCATTTAGCTTCGGGATCCCGAGCCTAAGTTTAAAAAGGGATCCCGTTTTTGGAAACGGGATCCCGTTTTCGAAATTTTCATTTTTCGAAAATTTTCAAAACGGGATTCGTTTTGAAAATTTTCAAAAGGAAATTTCCAAAATAGAAAGTTTAAAACGGATCCCGTTTTCAAAAATTTCAAAAATGGAAACTTCAATTTTTGAAAAATTTCCATTTTGAAAGTTTTCAAAACGGGATCTGTTTTGAAAACTTTCCATTTTTGGAAATTTTCGTTTTGGAAGAATTTCAAAACGAGATCCCGTTTTTCATAGAACCATAAAAAATGGCATTTTTCTGAAGGGGATCTCCGTTTTTAATGAAATGGGATCCCGTTTTAAAACGGGATCCCATTTTTTAAATTATGAATTTTTGAGCGGTTTTTTGGCTTGTTTTTTAGTTCAGGAAATGGCTTGGGGACCCAAACCTAAGCTTTGGACCTAGTTTGACCTACAACTTGAAGGTCATATTAATGTCACAGGAAAATAATAACTTTGGACATATGTTTGAAGACCTATTTTAAGGATTTTTTCTGAAATTAAAACCCATTATAGATGAGGCGGTCAGATTCCAAATATGTAATTTTTTTACTAATTTGATTATTTTTTCATTTTTCAATTAATTTCTAATGAAACTAGTCCATAAACTTGAATTATTAGGTTTTTTAGTATTTTAATAACTTTTGATCAACATAACATTTTGATGAACGGATTGCACGAGAGCAAACTTTAGACAATTCTTTTCAGTTTAAAAATAAAAATTCAAAAATGATAAGTTTAGGTCATCTTATGGTTATCGTACCACGATTTTTCAAAATGACAAATATGCCTAATAAATATTTAATAAAAAAAATATTCAATAAAAAATTATAAAAAAATATTAAAAGCAAGCTTTAGTGAGTCACAAATCTTTTCCCAAAAGGATTTAGAAAAATATGATAATTTAGGTCAAAATATGGATGTCGTACATGTGCATGGTATGGTATAAAAAAGTGACTTTTAAACAGTGGTTTTTAGAAAGACCTATTGAAACTCAATTTTTATAATCTGGGTATTGAAATAAATTACATATTTGGAAACTAGACTCCGAGTAATACATTTTATGATTAGTGACTTTTTTGAAGATTCCATCTCTAAGTGCTTCAAATTTTAAGGTCAAATGTGTCAAATTCTGAAAATCAGGGAAAACACTTCCACTTTTTGGCCAAAAAGTGGACTCAACTTCTTGCACACACCCCCTAAGTTCATAAAATCTTCTATAAATATTTTTCATTTCTTCTAGATTTGATGGTTGCTAATAATCAACTTCATCAAAGTTTGTTGTTTAATTTTATTCTCTTTCTAGAGTGGTTCAGGTGGATGCTTTTGAAGGTTCATCTGAATTTTTTGTTGACATTACGGTTTTTCTTTTTTCTTTTCAAACTCTTTTTTATGTTCTTGTATTTTCCCATAAATGTAGGTGTGAAGTTTAAGGAACCCCTTGATCATCTTCCAATAACTTTGTGACTTCTTCAATATGTTTTTATTTGTATTTCTCTTGCAAGGATTCCACTTGAATAGTTGGTGTCAATGTTTTCAAAGGATTTTCCTTGCTTTTCTCAATGTTCAAAAAATTTATGGTTTAGGGCTATCTTTGATTGTATACACTTTGTTGTTGTAGATATACTTCATTTTACGATGAAGGGTAGAAGGCACCCCATTCATCACATGAATTCATGATCTACCTAAAAGAATATTATATGAAATATCAAGGTGCATAACATGGATCAAGGTTTGTAATGTGGCCTTTCCAACTATAATAGGAAAAGTTATCACACCAAGTGGTTGTTTTCCTACATTGTCAAATCCTCGAATTGATAAAGAATTAGGTTCAATTCTTGATTTATCCATGCCAAGCTTATCCAAAAGGGTTACACTACACACATTAAGGGCTGAGCCACTATCAAAAAGGGTTCATTTTATCCCTATCCTATTGAAAATAGCTATTATCATGAAAGCTTCATTTTTTTTTTTGCATTTCTAGTGAAGGTAACTTATCTTGATGGAAATTAATGTCTAATTTGACCCAAGTTATAGCTTGAATTTGGGCTTCCACATAATTTGATTGCACATTAGAGGGTAGGATCTTGTTGTAAGGCACTTTGAATCATGTTATGATAATGAGGGGATGCTTGAATAAGGTCCCATAATTATATCTTAGCAAGAGTGCTCTTAAGTTGTTCAAAAAGATCATACTCATTTTGTAAAGGAAAATGGGGAGGACCAGGTAAAATAGGTTGACGCAATGGGATAGATGTTGGAGTTGTTTTTCCTAGTTGTGGAATGTTTCTATTGTTTTATATATGAGAAACATTATTATAACTCAATTGTTGTGACATATTATTCTTAGGTGGTTCGAGGATGAGAACACATTTGTTTTGAGTTAGTGGTTGGTTTGAGGGTGATTAAAGGATGAGTTTTTTGTTAGAAGGTGCAATAATTAATGATCTCTAGGATGTCTAATAATTAGAGGACTCAAGGGAGTTCTAATTTTCATAACCTCACAAAACTTATCCTTATTTTCATGATCTCTTAATTAAGGGGAATCTAATTTCACTTCATCATCTTCATCTAAGGAAGTTACATCATTATTATTTGAAATACATACATTGAAGTTCCATAATTATCTTGCACCATGATATCTACCCTAGTAGCAGAGCTTTTAGGAGAGGAGACAACAATATTTCCATCACATTCCATGGTTAGATTTTGTAAATTAACCTCATCACCAATAGGGAGGAAGGAATTAAGATAGGAACAAATATCATTGTCCTACTTATGAATAATTGGATCCTTTCATTCAAATAAATCTCTCCAAATGGTAGGAGCATCAGGAAAGGGAGAAACAATATTTTCATGGCTCTCAATAAGTGTATCTTCTAACATAAATCTATCTTTTTCACAACTAGGAAAGATATTAGGAGAAGAAAAAATGTGCTTATCATGGTTATCTAAAATTACATCATCATGTCCTAAATGTATTTACAAGTAGGAGAGGTAGGATTTGCATAGCTCTCAACCAGCATATCTTCTTCACAAATGTGTTTTTCATGATCGTTCACAATTGTACGCTCTTTCACTAAAGCTTTCTCACAAGTAGTGGACGTGTTGGGAGATGAATGGAGATTATCTAGATTAATGTTAAGGAATTTTTTGATGATCTCACCTTCCTTAGTCACAATATCTTCCAAAGAGGGAGGAGGAGAGAGACAATCAAGATGTTCATGATTCTCAATGTTTGTTTCTATTGCTCTAAGATGTTTTCATAACTAAGAAAGATAGTGGAAGGATGGCTAACATGTTTCTTATTGACCTCATCTCTATGCTCGACATTGAACTCATAGGAGGGGATGTTGTAATTATACAATCTATTCTTAACCATTTCAAAACCACATCTCTTAAAAGAAAGCATTCTAACATGAAAAAGTAAGTTATCTAATTTATGTAATGCTAAAAATGTAAATAAATGTCCTACATATTTGAATATTTTTACTACTGAAATGAGTTTTGGAATGATTTATAAAATGAATACACTAAATGAATGATTTGACTTATATGTACATGAAACACAAATTCCTAAAACTTTCCAAACTAATACAGTAGGTTACTAGCAAGCCTAGGAAGTACAAAAGATCACCAAAAAGCTTAGAAAAGTTAGTTTTTGTAGGTCTCCCAAGACTCATTCATCTAGATAAGTGTATGTGTATCACTTAGGGTTTTTAATAGTTTTAGATAGTGAAAAATAGAGTTTAGAATACCTAGAAATCTGGAAAAAAAGATCTGTATAGGGACTAAATCACCCACATGAGTGAATGAGTCCCAATTAGGGTTTTTAAACCTAATTCAACAAATTTTGAGTTGATTTTAATGTTTGTAGGTTTCATGCTCAATTGACTATTTGCAATTACAGATTTCTAATGAAATTGAATGATACAAAATGCAAAAATGTAACCTATATGCACTTCTCACTAACAAAATGCTTAGAAGCCCTAAATGCAATCCAACAAATGAAAATCTAATGCAAATTTAATGCAATCTAGATCTAGGACTACAATGTTCTCCAAATTAGAAATTCAAGGGTCCAAAGGTTAGGTTCACCAAAATGAACACAAGGGAAATAGGTGTCCACCTTTTTGGAGATGGAACTTGGACCTATTTCACATTTTAGTTCATTAGGAAACCAAGATGCCTCAACCAATTGACCTGATTAAGGAATGGGCTAGGGGTTTCCTTTTGTGGTTGGATGTAGATTCACCATTTAAATGAATCTTCAAAGGAGAAATGCAAACACTTATGCAAAAAACCCTAGAAAATTGAAAGCATGAAATCATATTAACAACAAAATGAAACAAAAAAGTACCTAGGAAGTGGAGAGGCCAAACCAAGGTCTATAAACCATAGAAATTGTTGTCTCAAATTGCACCAAGATTGATACACCAAGTTGGGCAATTTAGTCTCACTCTAGGGTTTTTAGGGAAGGATCTAGGATTCTCTGAGAGTTGATCAGGATCTGCTAAATGGTGATCATAAATTGTAACGAGACTAATATTCTAGGTTGGGTGATTTAGTCCCACTCTGGATTTTTTTGAGAATCTTTCTAAATCATTGGAACCCAAAACTTACACTGTCGAATGCTATCAAAAGGCTATATCAAGGATTGGACCGCTAGGTTGGGAGAATGAGTCGCATTCACCTAAATCTACAAAATAGACATCACAAGAGAGGGTGATCCCACAATAGTGGTTTACACTTTTTGGGACATTATATTTTTAGAAAATATAATGATTTAAGCCTTGAAAAGTTCCATTTAAATGTTGATAAAAAAACCACTTTTGATTTACCTTTTGGGGGATCAAATGAATTCATTTAAAATTTAATTTTTGTAATTATTTATTCCTTATTATAAGCTTCCCAAAAATTATAATTTTATATATATTTAATTTTATTATTATATTTATTTTTTATTTTTTGTGAACGTATGTTTTTCACCAAAAAATCAAGCTCTTTGTTTTACACATGTGGAAAAATAGTAGATTCTCAAAAAGGAATTCTGAAAAATATCTATGCACTAGATATTGATGTCCTTGATCCAACAAAATAAATAAAATTGAATTTTGATTCACACAAGAATAGTTATGTGTTAGCAAGTAAACCTATGTCTGAATTGTAACTGGTCTGACTTCAAAAATTAATTAAGAAAAAAATTCAATAAAACAATATGAAACCAATTGCATGCACTAGATATCATAGCTATGAATCTAAATTTGAAAAAATTATAATTTTATCCTTCATAGAAAAAAAGATGTGTTATCCAATACATGTCACTCTTTAAAAATGGTGTTTATTGTTAAAAACTAGTTTTCGAAGGAGATGGAAAAACAAATTCAATTTTATTCCTAAAATTTTGAAAAAAAATAAAATTAGAATCTATAGAAAAAATGTCACAAATCACTAGTTTGCATTATCTTCAAATTCCTCATGGTTTAGCAGCTATAGGTGCCCAAAAGTGAAAATTTAGTTAAAAAAATTCAGTTCAATGTCTAGTTTGGCCAAAAATTGTAAACAATATTGTGGGATCACTTAAGAGAAAATAATGTTGTTTTTTTAATGGATGGGGTTTTGCCTTAGTCAGACCTTGTTTGAGTAATTAAACTTTGAAATGAATCAAAATAACATTTAGGAATAATGAATGAACAAATGAATATAACAACTCACCAAACCTTGTTGAATCTTTGGAGTGTGGATTTGCAACTTGTATGAATTGGCTTCAATGGATGTAGATCTTGATCATTCAACTTGATATGGATTTGAATGCTTAAACTTGCATCACCAATGCTACATCAATATGTTAGCTCATAAACACACATGATGCATGAAAACCTTGACATGACGCTTGAATCTTGAATTGATGCTTCAAAATGCTTGATAATCAGCTCTTGAATGCTCTTGAAGGCTCTTAATATCACAAAATTTCCTTAGGAATGTTGTCTTGAAAATATTAGATGACTTAAAAATTGCTAGCTTAATCTCCTTAAAATTACTGAGATAAAATAATGTGAATTAACCTTGTATTTATGTTTGTTTATGCCTGATTTCTCGAAATTACAACATTACAAGTGGACATCAGATGTAGGATAGTAAAATCCCACCAAGAATTTGAATTAAAATAGGTCCAAGTTAAAGTAGGACTCATACACTAGGTTGGGTGTATGAGTACCAGTGGAGTAAATCTAGGACACATATTTCAAGAAGTGTTAATTTCAATGTAGCATTTTGAAATCGGGCCCTGATACCTAGGTGAGACCCATATGCCCAAAGGGGTGTATGAGTCCCAGATCCCTAGATTTGCTATGCATAACTAGAAACATTAAATTAGGATTTTTCATTTGTTAAATGTCAGGATTATCCTTGGAAAAATGCATTTAATTAGGCTTGTGGATGCAAAATAGGACCAATTAAGGCATAAATGAGCTAAATTTTAACAGGGATGGCCCAAACAAGCATTAAAATGTAAAGGGATACATTTTTCCACACTATCTTCCTTTTTATTGTAGTTTTAGTGTTAAATACATAAATCTTAGACTTACCAACATTTATTTTCTCCCCAAAAGTTGAAGAATACTTTTCCAATACCTCTTTGATTTGAGAAGCTTTAGAAATAGAAAAAAAAAGGATAGTCTCATATACAAATAGGGAGTGTGTTACTGAAATATCTGTATGAGGAATTTGGATCCCTTGCTAGAGCCCCTGATTGTTCCTATGATGGATTTTTAAAAAATGGGGATAGAGGATTCCCCTACCTAACCCTCTGTGTTGCACTAAAGAAGCTTGTAGGTGAACCATTTATTATGACTGAGATTTCTTCCCAGATAGGAAAGAGATGATCCATTTGCACCATTTCTCGTTAAATCCAATAAAATACTAATAGTTTAATGATTTATTTCTATTATTATTTGTAGTTTGTTTGTTTAGATCTAGAGACATTTAAGTAACTACATGCAAACATATGTACATGCATGTATACACATATACATTGTTCTTAGTTTTAAGCATATTTAATTTAAGTGCACACATTTTCTATTTTATCTTTACTATCAATAAAAGTCAAAAGATCAAAATAACATCCTAACCATTTTAGAAAGCTTCCGTATAGGTACCAATATTCTTCCTATCCTAAACATGGGCTACACAATGATTTCTTGCAAGATAGGAACACCTTTTTTTTTATTGTTTAATTCAAACATTATTTTGTAATTTAAATATTAAATTTGTTACTTATAATTATAATATTTTATAGATTATAACATATTTCGTTACTTTTTACATGCCTATTTTCTTGTAATACTATTAACATTACAAAAAAGTATGTAGATGTCTACACAACTTTAATAGCACCTTGTCTAACAACTTCATCCATAACACTTTACTATCTATATTTTTGTATTTTCTTTTGTATCATTCGAAATTCTCATTCGTTCATCTTGTATAATCAAAATTTCTAACATCTCCATAATAGTTTCTCTCTATATTTTTATAAAACCTAGCACCTTTACTATTTTTGTTTAATTATTTTCCTTTAACTTTGTATATTTTGTTAGTTTAGCCAATAAATTGCACATTAGTTAATAAAATTCAATCTAGCATTACAATTAAAGTGGATTTCATTTATATTATAGTATTTAGGTGCTGCTCTATTTAGTTAGGGTTGTCTCTATATCAATTCAATTTATTCAACTCACCTCTTTACTATCTATATTTTTGTATTTTCTTTTGTATCATTCAAAATTATCATTCATTTATCTTGTATAATCAAAATTTTTAACATCTCAATAATAGTTTCTCTCTATATTTTTATAAAACCTAGCACCTTTACTATTTTTGTTTAATTATTTTCCTTTAACTTTGTATATTCTGTTAGTTTAGTCAATACATTGCACACTAGTTAATAAAATTCAATCTAGCATTAAAGTGGATTTCATTTATATTATAGTATTTAGGTGTTGCTCTATTTAGTTAGGGTTGTCTCTATATCAATTCAATTTATTCAACTCACCTCTTGACTAGGAGTGATTGGGAGTGGTTGATATATTTGTAATTTTCTCTTTGAAATTATGTTCTATTGATTGAATATAAATATTCTTTTCATTCATTTTTTTAGTTTTCTGATTATATCATAAATGTTAATTCTTAAAAAGAATCATTTTGTATCATGTGAAATTTAACATATTTCAAATATCAATATTTTTAAGAATAAAGGATCATAATACATAGAATGTTAATAAGCGCACATTTCAGTCAGATATATAAATGTAGTGATCAAGGCTATAGATGTGAGAATGATTAAGTATTGTGCATAGTTTTATCTTATGAGAATTGCAACTATGTTTTATTTGTTCATCTCAAATCTAATTCTGCATTATGAGTAGCATTCTTTTATCACTTCTAATTCTTAATCCACTAAAAACTCAAAAATATGCATATATTTGAATCACTTAATTTACACCAAAGCTGTGTCCAATTTGAGAGAGATCAACCTAAAATTTGAAATCAAAGGTTGACCTCTTTCCACATCACCTGCCCAACGATTGAAAACAAGTGCACCATCAATCTTTTGCTAAAAAGGCAATGCATATAAGGAAAAAGAAAGAAAATACTCTCGATAGACTATAAAAAATTTGAAATCAAAGGTTGACCTCTTTCCACATCACCTGCCCAACGATTGAAAACAAGTGCACCATTGACCTCTTTCCACATCACCCACCCAACGATTGAAAACAAGTGCACCATCGAACTTTTGCTAAAAAGACAATACATATAAGGAAAAAGAAAGAACATACTCTCGATAGACTAAAAAGGTGTCTCCCCTCGTGCAAACCAGCTCATATAAGAGTTAATACATCCCCGCTGAACATCCCCTCACGACAACTAGCTCATTTAAGAGTTAATGCATAGTATTATTGCAGCTAACATTTGCAACATCCCCAAAGAGAGCAGAGATGGCGTGGTTCTGGAAAGAGGGCATGACACTACAATATAGCTATTATCCCTCTTCCCAATATATATGTTGGGTGACTTGTTCTATTATCTTTCTCTTTTCCATATCTAAGATAATCAACATTGTCCCTACAACTATCGTATCTACCAATAGCTATACACCTGCCAATCGAACTGCTTGAATGTTTCATAAGTCATTAACTGGATTTACATGCATTTGGTATATGATCTTTTTACCACATTTATGTACCATAATTGCTGGCTATTTTCCAATGCCTCCTATTTTCTACAAATAGACCTGTAACTATAAGAATACAAAATAGCAACAGTCTGCTACATTTATAGAGAACAAACATTTCACGGAGCTTGTTAAAGATAAGGATTGCAGAAGAACAAATTGCAAACTGTAGGCCATTGTAACAAAAATCAGGTATGTAATCTACTTTTGCTACTTTGCATAGCTTAATTCTGCTATCTGTTTCCTTTATCTTTGTTCCAGTTCCATCTATTCCGAGAATGATTCTGGTTAGCCTTTCTAATCTTTACAAAAATATTTTAATTTTTTTCCCTTTGTGTTTTCTTGGATGTCCATACTCCGTTCCAAAGCTCCCATTTAGGTAGACCTAGAGAGGATCCTGGCAAAGCTAACAAATTAATCATTTTAAGCTTTTAACTAACTCGATACCCCTTTCCCAAACCCTCGAGCCAATATGAAACGAGCTTGCCTGAGTCTCGCAGTGTTATTTTTGTTGCCTGCCCTTTGCAGGGCTTCGATCTCTTGACCTCTTGATAGCTGAATGGAAGGTGCTATAAGTACCTGTCAAAAGAAAATTGTGGCATTCTCCAGCTGCAATATGCACTAATTTCATAGCGGGCTCCATGTTTAACACCGCATCGCTAATCGCTTGTGAAATTTAAGTAACAACTTCTATAATTCCAACTACAAATACCCCCATCCAACAACCATGCGTTATGCTTGAATTCCCTCGCAGAATACTTTTAGCTCCATCCCTTATGTTTATTTGGACATCTTTGCTCGACTTCCAACAAACATCCAGGTTGAGTGCGTTCCGAGTTTAGGATTGGTATGAGTGAGAAGCCCTTTGTAATGTGAAATTTGCACACCCATGTTAGTTCACCCATGTTAGTTCACCCATTTAGTTTTTTTTCTTTTTTATAAAATGTCTTATCGAGACGCGTATAAAGGTCGAGAGCTGAATATAACAATCTGACCAGCCCTTCACCTAATCTTCTCACCTAAGAATTCCCAAAGAAAACAAGATGGAAAAAATATTACCGTTGTAAATCAGATCAGTGTATAGTAGACCCCACTTTGTTCAGACCCCATTGCTCAAAAGGTGTTGTACTGTATGAACTCAAGAACCTCATTAATTCACTGGTCATAATTGGAGCAACACCTTCCAACGTACATCCTTTTGGACTAGACCCCATTAGCATGAAGGCTTGGGAACCCGCAGAGGAAGACATCACCAATCTGGGAGTAGTAACCCAATAATAGCAGCAACAATGCTACTCATATACCCAAAATGAGCAGTATTTGTCGTGCCCTCAAGCTCCAGGACTATTGCGCTTCCATTTACCCCACAGTCTTTTCCTTGCTCTATAATTCCTCTTTCTCTGTTGCTTCACCGATTTGTAGTTTTCATTTGGAACCAAATGTAATTGCAGAGAACCCTACAATTAAATGACATACTCTGAACTACGCAGGATTTTAGATATCAAAGATTGTTTTCCATTCACCTTTTCCAAGACCACTATGCTCCACCTGTTGCTTCAATCCACCAACACATAAACCCAACTATACATGCAACCAACTCCCACGTTTCAATATAATTTTCCAGCTTATGGCATCCATGCACATTTTATTTAGGTAAGAATAAAAAAAACTGCTTTATTTAGTGGATCCTTATCAATTTATATGTAGGCTCAGGTTATTTTATTGGCTGTGGAGCGGGGTAGTCAATTGGGATGGCGAAGGATCATATGTGAGTCTAATTCGCAGGTTGTGGTGAACTTACTGAAAAGGCGGTATATGGATAATGTGAGCTGGCAGTTGGCATTGATTGTTGAACAAATTCTCACTCTCTATGCCTCTTTGGAGCATATTACTTTCAATCATATTCCCCATGAATGGAATGGTGTGGCTGATTGCTTGGCTAAATGGGCTTCTGATCATATGCATGATTGGAATGTGGTGGATCGGGGCCAACTACCCCTGGATTTATCTCATCAATTGGATCACTTGGTTGAACTTGATAGGGCCATTTAATGCCCTTGCTTTGTAACGTTTCCTTGGTTTAATAAAAATTTTACCGCTTTATGTTATCAATTTATATGTAATTAAATCGATTTAATGGTTTCCAGTAAGCTTTAGGAAATGTTATATGTTTACTTTTAAAGGAAATAATATTTTTCATTTGAGAACTCATAAACTTATACTATATTTGTAATTACTATAAATTCATCAAGACATATTTAAAATTGAATTTTTATGCCAATCATTTCAACCGTTGGGTTTTGTAACTGAATTTGTGTTTCAATTTGTAATTTAAGAATACTCTTTTAATTTGAAATATGTTGACCTCTATAACTTAAGTTGTATCTGTATTTGAAGTCTAAATAAACTTTTCAACTTGACTTGTAGCTGTAATTTGTAATCTGAACAAGTTCTTTTAACTTAAACTGTGTTTATGTATGGCAAAATTTTAGAAGACATAGAAAATAAGCATTTATTTATTTTTATAGGAACTCCATCGCATAGCAGCAATTGTTCTCTCAATTTAATGCAGCAATTCAAGGACTCTCTTTATGAGCTACTTATGCCAATTTAATAGTTATTTACCACTCTTAGGAATATAGAACAATATAGAATCATTTAAATTTGCTACATCGGTTAAGGGAAGTTTTACATGTATTGTCATCAATTGGGTAACTTTTACACTTAAAGGCATTGCAATGATAAGATAATTAGATCACCAATTCGCTATTTTTTACACTTTTGAAAAAGAAATGTATAAAATCTTATAGAGGTCCTTTGCAATTTCAAGTTTATTATTATATATGATTATATAATAAAAAACAATTTGATCATTTATAAGTTTTTAGCTCAAATTTATTATTATATTTTATTATATAGTACAAATTGAATTTATTTTATATAAGTCTTTATTGAAATTTATATATATTGTTAGTCTTTATGATTTTAGATTAAAATCAATGGAAATTATTGTTGTTTGGATTTGTATAGTTAGTTACATTTATATAAAGGTACGGAATGTTAATTATTTACATTTCTTTAATTAATTATACAAAAGTACGAAATGTTAATTGTTTAGATACCTTACTAAGGAATGTTTTAAAGTTGAAGTCTCCCATTTTTTAATGATATATTAATTTTATTTTAAATAAGAATTTGATTTTTTGGGATTAGAATATTACATAGGTGGAATTGTTTTTAATATTTTAAGATCACTTTTAAATAATTCATAAACTAATAAAATCTAGGGTGCATGCATAAGGTGAGAAAGAGGAGATAATGATACTAAACATTAAAAAAACTTATAATTTTATTATGTAATATGTTTTGAGTATATGATTACTATAAGATTAATAATATTTTTTGTTTAAATTTTTTTTATTATATTTTTTGGGAGTGGATTTAAAGAGCATTTTAATATCATTACATTAAAATCCAACAAATCATTAATAATAAAAGTGAATCATATAATACAATCAAATAAATATTGAAATCTAAAGCGATTTTCAAAATTTTAATTTAACATTAAATTTTATTTAATTATTTAATTATTATATATGATTATATAATAATTTTTTTTATTATTGATAAGTTTTTAGCTCAAATTTATTATTATATTTTATTATATAGTACATATTGAATTTATTTTATATAAGTCTTTATTTAAATTTATATATATTGTTGTTGTAATTTATTTATTTATTTTATATTGTTCAATATTTACTTTCTTATTTACTTCACTACCAATATTTATATACTTTAGTTGTTGTAAATTATATCTCTCTTTTTCCTTTACCTCCTCTCATTGCTCATTTACACTATATTATCATTATCTAAGCCCTACAAACTAGTCAGGAGATCCACATTTTCGCTATACAAACTAATATTTATTATTTATAAGTGTTTCGCTCAAATTTATTATTATATTTTATTAGATAGTAAAAATTGAATTTATTTTATATAAATTTTTATTTAAATTTATATATACTGTTGTTGTAATTTATATATTTATTTTATATCGTTCAATATTTACTTTTTTATTTACTTTACTACCAATATTTATATACTTTAGTTGTAAATTATATCTCTCTTTTTCCTTTACCTCCTCCCATTGATCATTTATCTAAGCCCTACAAACTAGTTAGGAAATACATTGGAGTTGAATATGACAAATCCACATTTTTACTATACCAATGTTTTCAACTACATCCACTCTTGTAATGCGAATTAGACAATCCATAAAAAAACACATGAATTTCATCATTGTATATATTTCCTTATTCTACATTTTTATATGACATAGTTTTGAGTTCCATTTTTTTTTAAACGTGTTGTTCTAATATGCTACATGCATAAACTATGTTTACACAAACTCAAACAAGACTAAAATCAAATATAGCCAAACAATTTTTCGATGTACCAGATTGCATGCCAAAAATGCAACAACTAATTTATATTTTAATTCTAAATAATTTACGCTATCCAATATGAACAAGACCAAGCTAATTTTTTTAAAAATCAACGTTTAATCTTTTAGGAGAAGGGTGGGAGATGATTAAAAGTCTGTCCGTCGTTGGATATTTTGACCACCGCCTTCACCACTTTTCACGTCATGACTGCTTTTTCACCGCCGTCCACTTTTCACGTAAATATGAGCAAGCCGACTTGATATAGTAAATCAACGACGCACAGTTTTGGAAAACCATCCTGGCCGTTTGTTGACGTCCGTTTCCGTTAGCATTTTTCCCGCCATTCTTCTACTTCTTACGTTCACGGCATTAACGTCGTTCTATGCATTCTAGTGTACGTAGTCGAAAAAAGACTGCAAAATGAGGAAATGGCCTGATAGTTTATTTGTACGGCAATTTATTTTCGATAAAATTGCAAGAAATTATATATTTTATGTTTAATGCGATTCACATGCTCTGGATAAATGCATGTGCTTTTTTATGTTATGCATCACATGCTGGGCATATCTGTATTACCTGGTATATTTTCACAGTTTTATGGAAGCATAGAAAAGGAACGTGAACTGTTACCATTTTCAGGGGCTGTTGTTTATAGAGCTGATTTGTGTGGTGCACATGTACTGTGAGATCACAGAGAAAAACATTCAGCAAATAACTGTACTGTCGAGCTCGGGAGCTCTCGTAAGGATGTTGGCATTGCATATTATTCGTAATGAGTCTTACAAATTCTCAAGATGAGCCCACTGCAAAGGGATTAGGATTCGATCTTATAAGGGATCCTGCAATTCAATTTGCTGCCAAATTTTTAGCTTTTCCACTTTTGGGCATGAAACAGGAAAAAGTCATGCAATTTAAAAAATTTCAAACTGCAATTGAGCTATCCAAGGGCGTTCAATTTAATTGGTGTAACTTTGTTACTAGGGGGAGAGTTTTGTATCAAATTGGGCGTATCCAGAAAAATGGTGAGAAAAATGGTGGGGGTCGTCTTGACTACCCAACAATCCTTCAGGCTCTGGCACTTGAGGCCTTTTAACAATTCTTCCATGCCTTCCAAGGATATATCAGATGGAGAGCCCTACATCAATGCATTCATTCTCTGTGGAAAGAACATTCCCAAGACTGCACAAGAAAATAAGATGATCAAACAAGGAATTTCAAACATATTAGGTAAGTTATATTAAAAAACCTGACATCTGCAATCCTCTCAAGAAGAAGAGAAAGATAAGCAAAGGGTCACTACTGTTGGACGAAGCCATTGTGACGAAGAAACCCAGAACGACAATTGGGCATCCCAAGGTGCATATCATATCTTTTCTTATAAGGCAAGAGGAGCCTTCACTTTTTCAAGCAGATGAGATTGGAAACAAAAAGACACACTAGTGATGATGATCTCAATCTATTCAAAATAAACAAAAATTAGATCTAAAAATATTGTTGTTTTAGAGCTACTAGATTCTTGAGCTCCCTATATTATGCATGTCTGCAAAATGTGGTAGCAGAGGCATGAACCGCTTTGCAAAATGCCACTTATCCACCAGACACCAGCCCATAAGATTCAATATATTTTAACAACAAAAAATAAAACAAAATTCTCTTTAAAATGTCTTAAATTTTTCCCATTGATATTTGATGTGTATTATTAATGTGTATTAGATTTTATATAATTTAAATTATAAAATTCATTGCTAAAATACTAATATAATTATATTTCTTGTTATATATTATATTATATAAAAATCATATTCTATAATAAATAAATATTAAATATAGTTATACTATTAATATAATAAAAATATTATATTTAACTATAATAAACATAAAATTAACATATAAATATAATACACTATTTAATATATATAAATATTTTATAATTTGTGTTATAATTAATAATTATATGTATTTACCTATCAAAATATATATTATATATTGTAAATAATATAAATTACATTATATATGATGTAGTTATATTTATTATTGTATATAATATTGTATATACTCTATCTTATAATAACAATTATTAAATATAAATAAATAAATACATTATTATTTAATACAAATTAAATTATATATAATGACATGTTGCAACAATATAATGATCAAAATTGATGGTATTCTTGTATCATCTTGAGTGATATCCAGGAGCTGCTTTAGTTCAAGTTGATTAGGCTGTTAAATACCATGTTCATATCATCCTAGAAATTTCCCACAATACTCATTTCATGCTAGACATTCAAATATTTTTCTATATAATTTGGTCCATTCTAAAAAAATACGGTTTGTGAGAGTTGTGGATGTGTTTTTTAAATTACTTGATATTTTGTTATATTTTAGTGGGGATGTTGGATGAGATGTGCTAGGTGATATTTATGGAGATTTTTCTTTTTCTTTGTATGAGGGTGAATCTTCATGAAGATATTGCAAGTGTTTCTTTTGGTTGAGTGTTATTTAGTGTCTCTCTTGAATGCTTACTATTTTGGTTATGATATGAAGTAGGTATTTAAGAGCCCAACCAATATGAAGTGTCTCTCTTGAATGCTTACTATTTTGGTTATGATATGCTTACCATAATTGAAGGGATAGAACCTTGCAAAAAAAATTCAATTAGATATAAGACATTTAAACCGGTACATTTAGATAGGGAAGGAGGTACATCTCTCTATCTCTCTTTATATCTCTTTATCTCTTTCCCCATCCCTATTTATCTCTTTATGTAGTCCTATAACTATATCTCTTTCTCTCCATATATTTCTCTACCTCTATCTCTATATCTATCTCTCCATACCTCTTTATCTCTTTACATGTCCCCCTCTCTATATATGGTCCTATATCTATATATCTCTCTCTCTCTCCTTTGTGTATCTTTTTCCCTCTCCCCCTCATCTACCTATCCCTCTAACTATCTCCCCCTCTTCTCTCTTCCCCTCTCTCTTCTATCTATCTTCTTCCCATCTGTCCTATCCTCTCTCATCATATCCCTCTATCATTATTTATCTATCTTTATCTCCTCTATCTCTATATCTCCTCCTTCTCTCCTTCAGTTTCCTCTTCTCCATCTCTCCTTCCTTACTTTCCATCTCCCTTGATTCTCTTTCCTCTCTTCCCTTTTCCTAGACCTCTATGTCTATATATTTTTTCCTCTCTATCTCTATCTCTCCATATTTCTTCTTCAATCTTCCAATCTGCACCCCTATATCTTTCCCTCTCTCCACCTCTATCTATACATCACTTCCCATTTATATCTTTATATTTCTATCTCTCCCTAGATTCTTCCTCTATGTATATTTATCTCTTCCATATCTATATCTCCTTCTCTCCTCCATTTATTTATCTCTCCCTCTCTCTCTCCATCTCCATTTTCCTCTCTATCTCTATCTCCTTTCTTCTCTCTCACAGTCACTCACTCTCCCCCCCTCACTCTCTCCCTCTCTCCCTATTGCAAACATAACATGAGCAGGCCTATTGGTAATGGAGCTTGATATCTTTCTAATTTAGAGGTTTTATTTCAGTTGTCTTTGAATCCTTGTAACTAGATGCATAATTGATTTGAATCTATTACTTCTTCATTGAGACATTTTTTACACAAACAACTTTTTTGATAAATTCCCTATCAATTGACCTCATTTACTTATGTAAAAAAATAGACTAAAATATTGTCTAAGTGACCTTCCAGAGCAATTCGGCGTACCCATTGCACACCAAGGTGCAATTGCTAGTAATAGACATTTCTAGAATAGAGGATGGCGAGTGCGAATGGGAGCGGCGGAGGAATTTTGAATTCCTCTAAAGGTGCGAGCGATGGTGAGGATGCTTCAGATGATGATGATGACTGATTTTTTGGGGTTTTTTGCAAGTTCCTCTGTCTGGGTGTTTGGGGGCGACATGATTGGGAGTGGCTCTGCCCTCCTCTTTTCCCTGCTCTGGTGGTTTCAGTTTCTTCTGGTCCAGCTGGCACTGATTTGGTCGTCCTTGCTAGTGATGCTTGGTTCCATTGGGTGGGCATGAATTCTGTGCCTTTGTTTGGAGGGTTCGCTGTGACGTTCCCCTCCCTCCTCGGTTTCCTTGTTTGCAGGGGTCTTTCTGTTCTCCCATGATTGCTCCTTCTGGTCGGCGCTCTAGCCTTGGTGCTAGATTTTAGTAGTGGTAATGATTCTGAGGCCATTGTCGGTTACTCTGTTTTGGCTGCACTCCTGTTGTTGCCTTCATTTTGTTTGTTTCCTCTGGTTGGTGGCGGGGGTCTGGTGCTAATGGTGTGCTCAGTTCCCTTCTCTGTTGCGTTGCCTTTGCTGATAGTGGTGCTCTTTTTGGGGGTTATTGTGCGTCTCTCCATCTGTTGTTTGGGATGGGTCCCTCTCCTTGTTCAACGATGCTCCTTGCTTTTTGGAAATTGACTTTGGTTCTGCCTATATTGTTGGCTCCGCTTCTGGTTTGGGCTCCTTGCTGCTGTCCTCTTGCTCCACCTTGGCCTAGGAGTCTTTGGGGGAGTGCTGCTCCTCTTTGGTGGTTTTTTCGCTGTGGTTTTTGGTGCTGTAGTTGTGGTATTTTTTCGGGCCCCTTTGGGGTTTTTGGTTTGTTGATTGTTGGCCTGGGATCAACCCTGTTCTTGCTTTTAATTGCTTTGCCTCTCTTTGAGATTTCTTGTAGGTTTTTGAGCCTGCCTTATGGTCTTTTGGAGGTGTTATGATGGGCCTCTTGGAGGGGGCTGGTTGGCTGAGTCTCACGGGTGGTGAAGACATCCCTTGGCTTCCACAAGGGATGTGGGGTTTTGTTGCTAATAAGGAGCAAATTGGCTTGCACTTGGTGGAGAACGCTCCTGCTGTGGTGGAGTTGCATTTTGTTGATGGTGATGGGAGTTGGTTGGTTGGGGTTTTGATGGCTATTGCCTTTGATCTAACTTGTTTTCCTATTGAGGTAGAAAACTGGGCCTGTGTTGAAATATGGATTCCTTCTGAAGTGGTTTTGGTGTTCCAGTCTGGGTTGTACTATTTCCTTCGCTCTTCAATTGTTCTTTCAGTTTCTCCTATTGAGGTGGAGAATTCTCCTCTTGTGGTGGAGAATGGTCTTGTTGTTGGCATTGGGAGCTGGTGTAAAGGGGTCTTTGTTCCCTCTACTTTATTTCTCAGAAACTCTTCCTTTCTCCTTGTTTGGCGGAGACATGATGATGGTGGGTTTATTCTTGCCTATGGCTTCTGCTCTTTTGGAAGTTGTTGGCTTTTGTTCTTGTCATAGAAGGCTCATTTTTGTGGAAGTCTTGGAGTTTTTGGAGGTTGCCCTTTGGGTAGTGTTTTTGTTGTTAGGTTTCACTAGTTTCCCTTGTTTTTGGAGGGTGGGGTCTTAAATTCAGTGTTTCCTTCCCAACTATGTTTTGGGTTGGTCTTTTGTTGCTGTAGTTCCTTTTCTGTATAGTTGTTTTGTTACCGGTTCCTAGTTCCTATCAAAAGCTTTGGTTGTTAATGGTCTTATCTTTCCTCACTTTTCGTGAGTCTTGCTTTTAGAGGTCTCTCTTTTTGGGAGCCTACTCCCTTCTACCTTGATGACTGCTTTGTAATGGGTACTGGCCCCTCCAATTTTATCATAATCAAAACAATAGACATTTCAAAAGCTTGTATTTATTTTATAAAATAAATTTCAAATTAATTATTTTATCAATTTATATGCAAAATATTTACATTGTTTTTCTATTTTCCCTATAACAAATTTGTATGAAATGAAAAATATCAAATTGACATTGAAATAATATCAACATTGAATCAACACAACATTATGTTGAATGCTACTTGTAAGGGACATGGCCAATGGGATATTCTAGACACAATAGGAAAGATTCCAAACAATATATTTGACATTTATTCATTGCTTACATGCTAAAATAGGATTCCTCTAAATAAATTTACCATGCATGAATCAATTAGGTCAATTATATCACTTATTGTGTCTTTATGATGTATCTATACTTTGAAATTATTACTTATGTTAGATTTACATGTACATCAATGGGGGTAAAATGAAAATTAGTTTTTCAAACCCATTTTATTTCTCATTATTGTGTAGCCACATTTGTGGAATATCTTAAATGCAATAGAATATCAACAGGTATGATATTTTGTGTTTGGATTGGCTAGTGTTTAGAACCCTATAAAAAAAATTACTCCTATCAATTCCTATTTTCATGCACTTGACATTTACTCATCATTATTGTATCCTCATTTCAACTTATTTCCATATATTCACACTATGTGTTGGAATCACCTTTTAGCCTCAAGGTTCAATTTTTAGTGGCTCAAAATTAGGCTCTAGTTCAATCCCAAAGTGTGAGAATGAGGCTAACATTCTTTTTTAAACAATTAACTTATTATTACAAATTGACTTAACACACATTTGTGAGACATAATGCTATATCATTGTATTTAAAGACATTCAATTAGCAATTAATTTATAAGGATATCAAGGATAAAATTACTAAAATAGACTTTGATTCATAAATGCAATAAAGAATTGTTATATGTATAATCATCATCTAGACCATCGAGATGTTTGTTGCTCTTATCTTTAAAATTGGAGAAATCGCCATCATCCCAACTTGTCAAAAGAGTTTGACCAAGGAGAACTCATTCACCTATCAAGTTAGGGAACTCTTGAATGTTGTCATTAGATATAGCCTTTACATATTCAACTATTGAGATGTTATAGCCAAACAAATTTTTAGGGGCACATTCTAATTGATCAATCATGCACATCATATATCATTCTTGAACATCAAATCTAGTTTGTGTGAATTGAGATCAATCTCACTACACTTGAGATTGAACCACAAATGTTATGATAGCAAAATACAAGAAACAAGACAATTAGAAGAAAGATATCATCATTAGAATAGTAACAAATTATTTCTAGAAAATTTTAATATTCTTCATCATTAAGATTAAAACTAAATAACCCTATCCCTTACATTTAACTTTTATATATTTATTACATTTATCTATTATTTCTTATATATTTGAATTCCTTTTATTATTTTTAAAATTAATTAACACATAATTAACGTAAAACAAGGTTTTTCCCCTTACAATATTATTAATATACAGAGATATAATTCTGTATGATACGTTTCTACAAGATGACAATGTTGATTTGACATTGAATTGATATTAACAAGTAACCAAACCAACCTTGGCTTGAATGCCACTTGTAAGAGCCATGAAACACCACATGGTCCAGATTACTCCTTAACACGTTTTGTCAAGGCAAATGCTGGTTCAAGCTCGGTCTTTCTATCCTAATTTCCTTTATTTTTATAGATCTTTTTAATTTTTTTGAAATATATTTATGAATAAAATAAAAAAAAAATTATTAAAAAATTACAAATACTAGATATCTAAATACAGAGACATAATTTTGTATGGTACACGTTTGTACAACAAGATCAACAAATAATCAATATAACTCTAGCTTCAATGCCACTTGGTAGAGCGATTGTCCAAACAAAATGCGGAACAGTCATGGTCTAACATAGTCCAAACATAATAGGGAAGATCCATTCGGCCACCGTCCCGTAAAGAGGTATAGAAGCCTCCTTAGTCAACTCTGGTTCATAATACTATATTTGACATTTGTTCATGGCTTGCGTTATGGAAGGGTTTTCCTCAGATAAATCGGTGTTACATGGATCAATCAGGTGCATTACATCGTACTTTGTTATTTTCCCGTTTAACATTTTGTCTTTAGTTGAAATATAAAAGGTTTTATGCTTTACACCTCGTCAAACAGTCGGAGTTAAGGAGTTTTAGGAATTGGATAGTGCATAGAGCTCAAAAATTCAGATTCCTGAAAGAATTTAATGGCTAACAATACTGTACAATTGACCTTACATGCCTCTGTCGATTTCAGGGAAATACATTTCATAAGAGCGAAGACCGGAAGGTGGAGAGCTGCTTCTATCATCATGGGTAATTAGAAAATTAGTGTCTGTGAATGCATGTTTTATGTTTTTCTTTCATAAGAAACTGACGGTCTAATAATTATTTTCAGGATACAAATTCTGTGCAACATTGGCGTTTGCTAATTAGATGATAGGAGGTGATTTTAATATGGTGGAACACCATTCTGATCGTAGTTGGGCTAATCATGTCAATCTAAGTAATGAAGAGTTTGATAAGTGGATCTTGTGTCGTAATTCTATTGGGGTTATGGACCCTATTTGTAAAAAAGTGTCAAGTCATAAGTTTAACTGGTTTATTTGGACCAATTGTAGGTTGGGTGTTGATAGGAAACTTAGTCGATTAGATATGATTTATATCTCACCCAACCTACAATTGATCCAAGATTCGGAGGGAAATCTTGTGAAAGTTGACTATTTGACCACTCTTTCCAACCATTTTCCTATTATTTATGTTTTTACTAGCGAAAGTTCTATTAATTTGGACTCAAGGCTGTCATTCAAACTCAATACTTCTCATCAAGTAAAATCCCTTCTTGTGTTGATGCTTTGATTGACATTTGGAACTCCATTCCTAAACCAAAAGAAGTAGAATCCTATAGGAAATGGTGGCAGGCTGCTTTTTCTTCAAATGTGTTGCTTTCTTTCGGGCTTTTGGTAAGAGATTGGCATGGTAGAAAAAGCATAAAGAAAAATTTCTATAAGGTAAGTTGGATTTGAACAAGAAGTTGCTAATCTTAAACCTAGAGAACATTTCTATATGAGCTTGCACAACCACTATTGAAACTCAACTTCACAAATTTGATATGTACAAGGGCCAAGGAGCCAAGATTAGACCTAGATTACACTGGTTAAAAGAGGGTACAAGGGGTCCAAGTAGTTTTTTAATCATTTAAACTACAAACATAAAAATGAGTTCATTAGACCAATACAAGATGAGAATGGAAGGATTTATATGAACACAAAAGACATCATAAACATGTTCTAGGATTTCTATGAGAATATTTTTAGAGAGGAACCTCATTGGCATGATGATCAATTGTTATTAGAAGAAATCATCAAAGGGATCATTCCAAGAAGGGTGGACCAAGAATATAATCAATTCCTTGATTAATACCTTTCTATTGAAGATTTAGAGCATGTTGTTTTTCTATGGCCCCTAACAAAAGCCTAGGTATTGATGGGCTTTCGATTGCGTTTTATCAAACCATGTGGCAACATATTAAGGAAGACATCTACCTAGTTTATTTGGAATTTGTGAATCAAGGATCGTTGGGATCTAATATTAATAAAGGTTTGATCAAGTTTCTCCCAAAAGGGAAAAATACAGACCTTACTTCTAGATGGCGCCCTATTACATTGCTCCACACATCTTACAAAATCATTGCTAAGACCTTAGCCAATAGGATTAAACTAGTGGTAGGTTTCTTGGTGGTGGATTTATACTTGATAATTTAATATTGTCATGGGAAACAAGTGAATGGGGCCAACAAATAGGGAAAAATGTGTTGCTGGTTAAATTGGATTTTGATAAGGCTTATGATAGAATGTGGTGGAGATTTATTATCAAGATGTTGCAGTGGTTGGGATTTGGTCCTAAAATCTATAATCATGCTTAAATGTTATTCAATGATGTGAATTCTTAACTGGTGATTAATCATTCTATGTCTGATACTTTTCCTTTACAACGTTTGATTAGACAAGGCTACCAATTATCTCCATTTTTATATATTTTAATTGTTGATACTCTTGGTTACCTGTTGCAAAAATATAATCAAATGAATTTGATTAATGGAATTTCCATTTCCAATAATGCAGTTGTTATAAACTCTCACTTTGTTGATGACAATTTTCTATTTATTCAAAATTTTGATTTAGAAATTGAGAATGTTCAACAGGTTTTAAATTTTTATTATGAGGTGTCAGGCTCTAAGCTGGCTCACTATAAAACTGAGAGTATAATGATCCAATCTAGTTTAGTTCCTGATTGGATTTGTAAAAATTGGAAGCAAATAAAGCATGGATAGATTACAAAATAATCTCGGTATACCGTTGGAGTAGGTGTTACACTTCATGATATGTGGAATTGGTTTATTAATAAATTGAAAACTAAAATATTTAATTGGGGAAATAAATTTTTATCTTTAGCTGGTAAAATTCAAGTTATAAACAAGATATTTTTGGCCTCACATGTGTATTACTCATCGTGTTGGATTCCCTCTAAAAAAGGATATGAGTACTTAAACAAGTTCATTCACGAATTGTTATGGTCTAAATGGGATGGAAAAATGGGTTTTAGGGCCTCCTCTTGGTTACACTATATACAACCCAAGTGAAAAGTGCAGTTAGGCCTTTCAAATCCTAGAGCACAAGGGATATGCTTATCTACTAAATGGATAATTAGAGTTGTGTGAAGAGAGGAACTATGGAAAATTTTGGTGCATCATCATGTTATGGTGGCTACAATGAACAAAAGATGGTAGAATGTGAGTTGGTTGGATAAAATTCTTCTTTGTCAAATTTTCCATGTTAAAGCCTCTTTTCTACTACAAGCTATATGGAAAGCTTGGAAACATGTTTGTAAGCTTCAAAATTGGGGAGGGGATTCCTTGCAGTGTGGGTTCAACTTTGCTACCTCTTCTATTTGGTGGAACAAACTAGTTGAGTATCATGGACAATCTCTTGTTGTCTCCTTTCCTAAACCATCTCTTTGTTTTTCCAAAAAAGGTGTCAAAAAATTTAGTGATATCTAATATTTTGATTCAGGCTTAGATTGGGCCAGTTGGTAAGATATCAAAGATGCCTTTAACCTAAATAATAGATTTAAAAGCTTCATGATGTTTGTGAAATCATTAGTTCCTATTGAGATCCTAATGAAAATATACACTTATTTTTATTGCAATTTCTTCAAAGAGTAGTTGTGGATTGACCAATATCATTTCTTATGGTTCACTTTGAAGAAGATCTACTTTAATCTTCTTTTGAACATGAAATTGAATCCAGGACTTAACCAAAAATGGTGTTGCAGTTTCTAGGAAAAGAAATTGAGAAGACTTAGTGCTCAAATTTGGAAGTCCAAGGTAGAGGCTAATGCTCAAATCATGGCATGGAAAATTTTACACTATAAGCTGCCTATAGGGGACATATTAAAACATTTTAAGATACAAGTGGCCAAATGCCCATTTTATCATCATAATGAAAACATAAAACATATTTTTTTGGGATTTTTTTAGAGCAAAAGAACATGGAACATCATGTTTAGTCAATTTCCTGCTATGTTTGATCATGTATTACCCTAGAAAGAAGCAATTTTTGGTATTAGACTACACAATAATATTGTTGTTGATACTATGAGGCAGTGTGTTTTATTGTATTTATGGGAAAGTAGATTTTTATAAATCCTTTCTAATCACATTTTGCATCAGAAAACAAGCACTCTAAAGTTTTTCTTTGACATTTTGTTCCAATTCATCGTTCTATGTTCACAATGGAGGTGGGTACATAAAGATAAAGATAGCAACAAGCGTCTAGAGGCTATTAAGCATCAGTTCTTATAGTTACATGAAAGGAAACTCTATGGTGCTAAGTAGTTACAATTTGTTTTTAAGTTTAAAGTGTAAATACATGTTTTTTGTATTTTTGGATGTTAATTCCTAGAAGTTTTATTGTTATTGTGAAAAGTATGTAGGTATATGCTTAAAATTGCCTTCTATACTGTTGTACGTTATCTTGTAGTTGTTGTTCTATTATTGTAAAAATTATAAACTTGTGACCTTTGTTGTCTTTCCTTTACAACTATCCTCTTTCTAGATTGTTATTTATTATTTTTGTAATCTTTTTTTATAGTTTATTTCAATACAAAAAAATATGTTTTTAAAAATTCATAAGAAACTTGATGTTACTTTTAACTTTTAATTAATTACAAATAATTTAGAAATTATCATATAATTTTTTAAAAATATATTTATATAATAAGAAACATTATTACTAGGAGTGTTTTTCCTATTTTATTTAAAATATATATTTATCATTAAATTTAAAAAAAAAACTAAATACAAAATGTACTTTTTTAACTAGCATAATCATCTTTAACAAAATCTATGTAAAATATATTGAATTTCTTTGAAAATGACATCTTTTAACATTTTATACATAGATTTTTCTAAAGATAAATACAAATTTTATTTATTTAAGAAAAATCTTATTTTATTTTCAACTATCTAAATATTATTTTATATTTATTTTATTATTATTATTTTATATACTTTGGAATTATTTCATAAGCATATTAGAGGAGAGGAACTACTAGTTTTTGATTAGGGGGGAAACAGGTTTTGAATGGACTTGAAACCAATAACAACAAGTTTTGAATGGACCCAAAACCATCAGGTTTTGAAGGGACCTGAAACCCAAACTAAGATGAGCAAGCTTCCCAAAGAAAAGATTCAATAACACCTAGCAGCGAACCAAAGACTCAGCCAGCCAACAGCCAGCAAACAACCCAACACCAAGATTTTACATGGATCTTAAACCTATTGGTTCTGACGGGACCAACAAACCACTACAACAAGGTTTTGGTAGGGACCTTAAACCCAAACCTATAGATTTTGAAGGGATCCACAACTCTATACAACCACATTTTTCCAGGGACCTTAAACCCAAGAAAGTTTCCTGCAACAACAAAGCAACAATGCACCAATCCTTGAAGAAGATAAGTCTTTCCATTCCACACACACACAAAATTCTTCAAGAACCATCAACCACAAGGCCATCCTGTCATACCACCAGAAAGACGTTCTTTTGCAACACCCTTGCACTTGAAGAGTGGAAACAGACCCCACCTCAAGAGGAGTTGGCTCCCCTCTATAGGAGCAGATGTCAAGTAGACCCTTACCACGACTGCAATGAGCCTGCAACAAGAAATTACTCCACCTTCATAGGAGCAAACACAACCTCAATAGGTACTGTAATAGAGTAAATCAACATTAAGGAAAGATTCTCCACAAATCCACAATCCCCAACTCTACCTCTAGAAGAGTGGGCTCCACCTCAATAGGAGTAATCTTCACCTCAAAAGAAGACTCAGATTCGAGAAAAGAGGAGAGAGTTGACCAACTAGTAGAAGGGAGAAACCTAACACCCATCAACAATCCCCAACTCTACCAAGTTGAGCATGTTCTAATAGTTATAATAATATTTGTTGATTTAATGTCCAATATTTTTTATAGTATAATACTAGTAGTTATGACTTTAAATTTGTTAGTGTTAATCATGAGTACTCATTAGTGAATGAAATATGTCACATCATGTGATGTTGTATTAACACATCAATAAAATATGTCTTAATGCACAATTATAGTCTATCTTTTTTTTTTTAATCTTTTTGAACACTTGAATAAAAAACTTATTGATGTGGTATCATATTTCATTATGTGGACCTAAAACATTAGTTATAAGCAAAGACCTTTCCAAGTAAACCATTGTATTTGTAAGTGATTTTAAATTTCCATGTATGGTTTTGAGAAGAACAAAATTAGAGTTCTCAATTACTACATTATCTCCCATAATTTTATTTTACTTTATAATTATTTTATTTATTTAAGAATGGATTTTACTTAGAATTATTTTATTTTTATTTACTTGAGGGATTTTTTGTTTTTTTTATCAAAAATGGTAAACCACTTATAATTTTTATTTATAATATTTTTATTTACATATTGCTAGTTCAAGAAGACATACTAGCAGGAAAGAGCTAGCAAGAAAACCCCTAGTCATAGTCTGAGAAATAGTTTTTACAATTCAACATATAGACCAGAATGGTTAGCTAGACTTTTACAAAACATTAATTCCTTCCCAATTCAACTAAACTAAGTAAATGACCATGACAGTACATTTGATCGTTCCCATTTGATGTCCAAAATATCCTATTAGAATAAACAAACTATGTATATATCACTCCCTTATTACAAAATCTCAGCCCATTACACATAATGATTTATCATGAACACTACTAAATAGATGCAGATTTGCTTCCAGCTCTTTGAAAGCCATTAACTGAACTTTCTTCTATGTCCATATGCTTTCCTTTATTGTTGATGATCATAAGATGGGACTTTTTTGTTAATATCAGGTACATAATAGTAACAAAACTTCCTTTTAGCAGCTTGTGAGGTGGCTGGAAGTTGCAAATCATGAATACAAACATGGCTTCTCAGAAAAGAAATTGCATGAAACTTTCTTTTGAAATCATCAATCTCCTCCATAGAAATAGCAGACCTGTATTTGTTGAGAACTTGATATAGGTGCACTGATGTATCATGCATTGTGGATAATAACATACCTTGAAAAATCTTTGCATACCTCTTCTTGTGAAACAAGACGCACCATGGAAATAAACCACCAATCAAACCATCTCCCAACGTGAAATCATATTGTTGAACACTATTTAGCAAAGCATCATTTTCCAAATATGCACTAACAACAAACTTGTTAGCAATAATCCTCAAAACATCAAATTTTGGGACCAAGTCCAATAAATTTGATAAGAAAATGGAGAGAAAATTAGCAAGGAAAATTAGCCTTTGTAGCTCCCTATGTAAAATACCATCTCCAATGATAACTTTGATGCAATTTAAAATAGATTTACACTTAACTTTGAATACCTTTTACAACTCCTCCTTGTCAATGCTAGCCGAGAAGGGTTCCTCCCAAGATTTTACCTTAGAGGGTTATTTTATTTTACTTTTAATTTTTTTTTTTTTACAACATTGGTTTTGATTTTATTTAAAAAATTGCTTTACATTTGAATGCAAATTTTAATTTTAGATTTGAAAAAGTCACCATTCATTATTGGACTATTAAATTTTTTTGATTTTTAGTTGAAAAGTGCAAAAAAGTAATAAATTAATACATCTTTAAGTTATTTCATTTACTTAATAGTTATCGTATTTAACTTTAAATTATTATACATTATTTTATTTATTTTTATTTAAAAATATAGATTATTTTACTTTTGAGTAATTTTATTTATTTGGAAGTTTTTTAGATCAAAATTTCAATAGTTTTCTAATGCACTCATATTTTTATTATTAATTTCAATTATATAATAGTACTTTCATGTATATGTTAAATACATCTATCTAAAACACATCAAGATATATCTCTTAATGCTTAGTGATATGTAAATAGATCTATTTTAATTTTATTTTTTTGATATGTAAGGTAGGGATTTATATTAACTTGTATAAAATATACATGCCTATGCATAGCAGGAGATAGCAATCCTTCATGATCTGAGCCTATCAGCTAAACCCTCCAACTCGGGAAAAGACTACTGCTGGAACAAAATATGCAGTCTCACTACCTGTCTTCAAAACTAGCTACTATTACAATTTTAAACATAGAGAATTAATATAGAGGTCGAGCCTCACCCAGATGGTGTCAAATTACCAATTCCATGGTGATACTACTGAAACTAACCAGTATTATGATTAACCATAAAGTATAAAACATTAAAAAACTTAAAGCGCATAGGCCTAGCCTCACACAAAGCCATTTAAATCTGCAAACTGGGTGAAGTCTTCTACCCATTCCATCCCCTCCTCTATCATGAGCCTCAGCTTCCTCTTCAGGAACTCAACTACCATAGCCGATACCATCCTATGCCTCATCAATTATGTTCCCTTTAGGTCTAAAATGAAGGGAAAAACTTTGACAGCCTCGTCCATTTCCCAAAGAAGGTCCATGTCTGTGGGGCATAGGATTCCTTTGCCCTTGAAGGCTGATTTTAGAGTCCTCTCCAACCCACCTAGCAGATCACCTCAGAAAAGACACTCCATCATTTCTTTTGCCTCTGCCTTAGGAATTTTCTAGTCCAGAATAACCGCTAAGTACCGAGAAGAGATTTGAGTGTTGTCTCTCGCAAATTCTTTTCTTTCCAGATGACCTTTTCCTAATACCATTTTAACTACTAACAGTGCCAGGGGATCATCCTCCATTAGAATTCACTTTAGCCTTTGATCTGTAATCTCTCGAAATGCTATTTGTCTCTCTATTGCCACCAAAGAGACTGGTGTATCAACACCAAAACTTTCTAGCCCCCCCGCTAAAATGGTGATAATGAATTTTGACTTACTTACACTCGCCATTTGCAGCCCTTTTGTCGACCTTTCCCTGCACAAAAACAAACACAAACCAGATTTTGAAAACCATAATGTAAATGTCTTCATCAATTCATTTAAAAAGCTCGTATGTTGTAAGGCTGAGCCTCCACGCACGAATCTGAATAATGGCAAAGCAAGCTTTCGTCCTTGCAATGACATTGTCCTATGACCTTCATCCTTCTTTCAGACCTCTAGTCGTGAATAGCAGATTTTCCACTCGGCCCAAGCTATAGTTTTCATGATTGTCGTGTTGTTATCGCTTTGTTTTTTGTGTCACTAATTCCTCCTAATGCCACCGAGGCCTTCCCTAATTTAGTTTCCTGCTAAACTTGGATTACCTTCCTTTTGCTTCCCACCGCCATTTTGGAGATGACTTGGAATGATGTGAACTTACCCCTATGCAACCTTCTTTCTCTCCCCGTCCGCCACCTCAAATTCTCCTTCTTTCTGTCTAAATTTGTCTTTATGCATCTACCTCATGAATGCAAGTAGTTATATGAGGGGCGGAGGGGGCCCACCCTGCCACCCACTATTTAAAATATTTTTAATTTGCAATTGCAATAAAATATTTACTCTACTTAAATATATAAATATATTAGTAGTGCCAAAGTTTTATGGAAATAAATTATTTTTTAGTAGATAGAAGTATTTATGATATTTTTATCTACAATTTTCACAAATTATTTACTTGTAGATAAATATCTCATTGCCAATAAAAGTACTAATGTTATGAATTTATCATTTTATAATAAATAAATCTCATAAATACTAGATTATGATAATTTGTACAACTAATATCAATTATTGATTTTAATAATTTAATGATATATTATAAATATATGAAATAACATGTTTAATATGGAGCTTAGATTTTACCTCCAATTATTTGTTTATTTTAAATTGGGAATCTAATGGTTACCTTACCCTTACACCATCCTTTTCTCCCTTGATTTGTGTTATTGGTTTTCCCTTTTTTCCATTGATTTTAATTTATTATTTTTTATTACATTGCTTGATTTAAATTCTCATCTTCATCATAATTATAAACATTAATTTATATTAAAATATAATAATATTCATCATAGTAGAAAGTGTCAAAATATGGGCACCCGCTTTAAATTTTTTTTTTTTATAGATCAATCATTGTTTTCAAGAGGGCCTACATAAATATTGTAAATGGTCATATAGTTAATGATTGCACACTTGGAAAAATTCAAAATATGTTTTTACATAACATGAGTTAAAATTTCAAATTAAAGATTATATATAACGTAGTCAGCCAACATATGTAATGATATATTCTATTGTAACGTGTATCATACAAGGCCATGCAATTGCATATTAATTATAAAACCACATCAAAGAGAATTATGGCAACAATGTTGTTTTAACTCATAATTTTTATTTTCATTTGGACTACGTTGCCATTCATCATAATATAGTAGTTTAGAATTCCTTATATCATTATAGACTGTGTAGCCATACCAAGATGGAAAACCATGTTTTACCACAGACACATTTGAGGTACTAAATTGTTAGGAGAAAGAAGGTGTCTCAACCTTTGATTTTTCTATAAATTGGATTTTTCTAAATATTAAAAGTTGTTGATTTTCTCACTTTTTTTTTGTGAGTTACAACTTGCAAGTTTCTATTCAGATGAGGAGTCAAGTTAGAAAGTTGTCTTTTCTACAGGTGGAGTTGTGCATAATTTTTGTTTCTAATTCCGTGTTGAGTTTGCATGGAATGCAAGTTTTTGAAGAGCGGATTTTGTAGATTGGCATGTGGTGAAAATTAGAAAGTGCAGATTTTGTAGATTGGCATGTGGTGAAAATTTGGAAACTTACCATTGTGCATTTGTAGTGTTTTTGGCACTTTCCATGTTGCATCTTCAGCCTTTGCAGTTGATTTAGAAATGTTTATTTTATGCATTGTAAGCTCTTATATATTGAGCACTTGTCTATTTTGGAGTAGTATATGAAATTGTGTTGAGATACCATTATGTTGCAAAATTTACTCCACAAATGTAAAACTGATAAAATCCTATAGAAGCTTGCAATGCAAGTGTACTATAACCATTTTTTTACAGATAATACATTGTTCAGGCTTTCGGAGTGTGGGGTTTCTTTCCCGAAAGGGTTTTCCCCACGTATATTTGGTGTTATTTGTTTTATTGTATCTCTAATATATGTTTTATCTTTACTTGTAATGTGGATCTTATTTATTGTAATTGTTTAAGGGTTTGAATTTGAAAAAAATTGTACATTCTCTCCTTTGATAGATTAGCGTTAGAAGATTTTTTGTGTACTTGGCTTCTTTTCAATTGGTATCAAATCCTAATCACCTTTGATCTCAGTTATTGGGTTTGTCAAGTTTATTGTACTGATCTTATTTGAGTGGGAGCCTATTGCAGAAATTTTGTGTTGACCCTGTTGCAGGAAGGAGATGGGAAGCACATCTAGTAGAATTGAGATAGAGAAGTTTAACAGAGGCAACTTTGAGTTGTGGAAGCTCAAGATAGAAGAAATTCTTGTAGACGACGACTTGTGGACAACTATTTCTAGAACTATGCCATTAGGAATGAAACAAGAAGATTAGGATTTGATGGATCAGAAGGCTAAGGGTCTGATAAGATGAGCTATTTAGATGGTTTTTTACTCCTAAATGTCATGAAGAGAAGACTGTTGCACTTCTTTGGAAGAAAATTGCTCAAATTTATTAGGCTAAATTCCTCATAAATAAGTTGTTCTTGCATTCAACATGATTGTTTCCTAGTTTAACTATATTGGTGTGAAAATGGAGGAGGATTGTTGCATGACTTTATTGTGTTCATTGTCAAATTCTTGGGACCACGTTGCCATGGCCATTGGAAGTACCACTACCACCTTTAAGATGGATGAAGTGGTTGCATCATTCCTATCTGAAGAGATGTAGAGAAAATATTATGAAATGACTAAGGAGGCTCTACTGGTCCGAGGAAGAACGAAATAAAAAGGTAAGAAGAAGAACACAAAGCAAGAAAAGTTAGAATCCAAATCTGGTGGGAGATCTAAGTCTCTTGGTAAGACCAAGGTGAAATGTTGGAATTGAGGAAAACCTGGTCATTTTCACAAAGATTGTAAGGAGGAGATAAAGAAGAAAAAGAAGAAATTCTCTAATTCTCAATCTAAAAAATCCTCTCAGGATGATGCAGATACTTTTTTCATTGCCTTGGCAATGCATACATTGCAAGATGTGTGGTTGATAGCCTCCGGTGCCTCTTTCCACATAACTTCACATCAAGATTGGTTTTCTAAGTATGAAAATTATGATGGTGGGAAGGTGTACCTGGGTGATGACTTTACTTGAATATTGTTGGCCATGGAAGAGTCAAGAAAAGATTCCTAGATGGTAGAGTGAAGGGGATTGATGGTGTCCTACATATCCCTAGTTTGGCACGAAACCTTCTTTCTATAAGTAAGTTGAATGATGTGGGTATGCAAGTTGTTTTCTTGAATGGAGGATGCAAGATGATGAGAGGATCTATGGCACTTTCTAAGGGTGTTTGGATAGGCACTCTATTACAGCTATCTGATGCATGGACAATTCAGTGCAATAGTTCTTCTATAGAAAAGAAGAAAATAACTTTTGAGTCACTATCCTCACCATTGGAACTAGTAAAAAAGAATACTATTTCATCTACTTCTAAAGGCCATGCTTTCTGGGTACCTAAGCGTTCTCATGCTTTGGAGATGAAGTTACCTAATGAGAAGATAATGCTTTGGCACCAAAGACTTGGTCACATTGGTGAAAAGGGTTTAAGAACCCTAAAAAAAAAATTCCTTGTTGAGGGGCTTGATAATTGTAATTTTGAGTTCATTTTTTGTGAACATTGTATTTATGGAAAGCAAAATTCTGTCCAATTTTATCACAATTCTCATAAATCTTCTTGGGTTTTTTACTATGTGCATTATGATGTTTCTGGTCCTATAAATGTTCCTTTGTTATCAAAATCTATATATTTTGTTTCTTTCATAGATGATTATAGTAGGACATTTATTTATTTTCTCAAAAGTAAATCCAAAGTCTTCAACCAATTTAAGGAGTTTAAGGACTTGGTAGAAAATCAGACTAGTAGGAAGATAAAGTGTTTGAGGATTGACAACGGTGGTGAATTTTGTTCCAAAAAATTAGATAAGTTCTATGAACAACATGGGATTGAAAGGAATAAGACAACTCCATATACCCATCAACAGAATGGAATTACAGAGAGGATGAACATGACGTTGATGGAGAGGGATAGGAGTATGCTAAGTGCAACTAGCCTTGAACAAAAGTTCTTGGCTGAAGCTATTGCCACTGCATGTTATTTAGTAAACAGATCTCCTACATCAGCTCTTGTTGATAAGACACCTATGGAGGTTTGGTTGGGAAAGAATCCATAATTGAGACATCTTCATGTGTTTGGTTACAAGGCATATGCTCATGTGCCAAAGGAGAAGGTCAAAGTTGGAAAAAAAGGTTGTCAAGTGTATCTTCATTAGATATGGTATTGGTGTGAAAGGGGTACAAGCTTTGGGATCTAGTGACTGAAAATGTTCTCTATAGTTGAAGTGTTATCTTCAGAGAGATGAAACCTTCTTCCATTGTTTTGCAACCCACAGAAGAAAAAAATAAAGATGTAGTTCAACTTCCTCTTTACTCTAAGAAAGTTGAACCTGGATCCCAAAATGGACTTGATGATGAGGAGAACTTGAGAAGCTATAAAATTTTTGAAGAAGAAGAACCTCAACCTCAGCAAGTAAGGAGGTCTATGAGAGATAAGCAACAACCTGATAGGTTTGGATATTCAACTGAAAGGTTTATTTATTCATTGTTGAATTTCAGTTCTATTTTTGCTTTGATTGCTGACATTGATGAGCCTAGGGCTATTAAAGAGGCTATGGGTATGAGTGATGCAAATTCCTGGATGAAATCCATGGATGAAGAAATGGTTGCATTGGAGAAAAATGATACATGGGATTTGGTACCTTTTCCTAAAGGATGCAAACCTGTTGGATGTAAATGGGTGTTCAAGAGAAAATCTTGTGCAGATGGTAGTGTTGAGAAGTATAAGGAATAGTTGGTCACTAAGGGATATTCTCAGGTAGAGGGAATTGAATATGGTGATATTTTCTCTCTTGTTGAAAAGCTAACATCTATCGGGTTCTTGTTATCACTTGCAACAACATATGATCTAGAAGTGGAACAAATGTATGTGAAAACAATGTTCCTTCATGGTGACTTGGAGGAAGAGATTTATATGTCACAGCTAGAGCATTTCATGGTTAAAGGTAAAGAAAATCTGGTTTGCAAGTTGAAAAATTCTTTGTATGGTCTTAAGAAATCTACTAGAATGTGGTACTAGAAGTTTGATGTACTTATGTGTTTCATTGGGATTTATGAGATCTAAATCTAAATATTGTGTGTATTACAAATCTAAAAATGGCCGTATTCTCATAATTGCATTGTACGTAGATGATATGTTGTTTTTTGGGAATGGTAAAAGTTTGATTCAAATTTGAAGTCTCAGTTGTTAGCACAATTTGAGATGAAGGATCTAGGTGCAACAAGGTATATTCTAGGGATGGAGATTAGAAGAGAAAGATCTAATAGAAAGCTTTGGTTAAGCTAGAGCAAGTACATGAATACAGTGTTGGAGAGGTTCAACATGACAACTTGCAAATAGTTAGTTGTTCCTGTATTGCAGGGGACAAAGCTTTCTATGGAGGATTGTCCAAAATATCCTACTAGGATAGAGAACATGACTAGAGTACCATATGCAAGTGTTGTTGGAAGTCTTATGTATTTTATGGTATATACAAGGTCAAACATTTCCCAAGCAATGGGAGTCCTGAGTCAGTTTATGGATAATCCTGGACGGGTACATTGGGATGCACTGAAGAGTGTTCAAATATTTGTGGGGTACTTTCAATTATTCCTTATGTTTTCATGGATATCCTATTGGACCTCAGCACTCAGTGAGTATTCATGGATATGTGGATTCAAATTGGGTAGGTGACATTAACAACAAAAGATCCACCATTGGCTATGTGTTCACGATGTATGGTGGTGCTATTAGTTGGATGAGTAAGCGACAGGTTGTAGTCACTTTTTCCACTACATAAGAAGAGTGCATGGAAGTAACTCATGCTTGCAAGGAAGCCATTTGGCTTAAGCATTTTTGTTTTGATATTGGTTTTGATATAGGGAAAATTACTATCTATTGTGACAGTCAGAGTGCCATTTGCTTGGCAAAGAATCCTACTTTCCATGTCAGAACAAAGCACATTAATGTTCAATTTCACTTTGTTTGTGATATGGTAGAAGATAAAAAGGTGAAGTTGGAGAAGGTTAATAGCTTGATGAATGTTGCTAATGCATTCACAAAGTCAATGACCATAGAGAATTTCTGATGGTGTTTGGAGTCTATGAGCCTTACGACCTTTAGTAGTTAAATCCTATTACTTTCATTGGCTCTTCAAAGGTGTTCGACAAGTGGGAGAATGTTAGGAAAAAGAAGGTGTCTCAACCTTTGATTTTTCCGTAAATTGGATTTTTCTAAATATTAAAAGTTGTTGATTTTCTCACTTTTTTTTTTGTGAGTTACAACTTGCAAGTTTCTATTCAAATGAGGAGTTAAGTTAGAAAGTTGTCTTTTTTATAAGTGGAGTTGTGCATAATTTTTTTTAATAATTTTGTGTTGAGTTTGCATGGAATGTGAATTTTCGAAGAGTAGTTATTTTGGAAAGTTCAGATTTTGGAGATTGGCATGTTGTGAAAATTTGGAAACTTACCATTGTACATCTACAGTGTTTTGGTACTTTCCATGTTGCATCTTCAGCCTTTGCAGTTGATTTAGAAATTTTTATTTTACGCATTGTAAGCTCTTATATATTGAGCACTTGTGTATTTTGGAGTAGCATGAAATTTATTTGAGATACCATTATGTTGTTGGATTTACTCTAGAATTGTAACACTGATAAACTCCTCTAGAAGCTTGTGCTACAAGTGTATTGTAACTATTGTTAATAGATAATACATTGTTCAGGCTTTTGAAGTGTGGGGTTTTTTTCCCAAAAGGGTTTTCCCCACATATATCTGGTGTTATTTATTTTATTGTATCTCTGATATCTATTTTATCTTTACTTGTAATGTGCATCTTCTTTATTGTAATTGTTTAAGGGTTTGAAACTATAAAAGATTTGCACATTCTCTCCTCTAATCGATTAGTTTTGGAAGCTTTTCCACGTACTTGGCTTCCTTTCATAAATATGAGTTTGAATGCCAACAACATTTTGGACTTCCTTGGCTCATTCATTTGTAAAAGATTCACTTGTTTCTCTTTTGTATGTATATAATGAAGAGATAAAGAAGAAAATGCAGTTCATAAAATTTACAAGAGCGAGGAAGGCATAATAGTAATCAAATCGTGATGTATTCAGGTTATTCAAAATCTAGCTTTTGTGGCCACATTTCCCTGTTATATCACTTACAACTGTCAAAAGACCACCATTGATGAAGGCACCAATAGTTGTGGAGGATAAATACAATGTAGTTCCCAAACTCCTCATACTCTTAGGAGCTTAATCATAGAAGAATTCAATTCTAGCTACTTTAGAAAATTCTCTGCAATTCCCATTATTATAAACTATGGAAGTAGTGTGAAGATGGTTTGAGGTATAATTACATTAGCATTATCTCAAAGCCCATGTATTTTAATAACACTTAACCTTTTGACTTCTGTCAGCATAGTTGCTACCATGGCAATAGTATAGAGTGCCATACAAATCCCCATTCTCTGTAATATAGTTATGCCTCATGAATCTCAAGTGAATCTCTTGCAGATGCAAACAAAGAAGTAGTCATAGACTATAAGAGACATTATAATGGATATTTGAAGAAAAGCTCGAATACTAGCAACAGGAATTTCAAAATGAGGACCCATATGCCTGTCTAGTGTTGTGTCTTGCTTCATGAAGAGTGTGGTAGATTGAATTAACTATGTACTAGGAAAAATAGTTGTCAGTCAAATTGGATGGACTCTTATCACCAGCTGTATTTCCTCCACTTCTATTTCAGTGCATGGGTTTGAGATTGTGCCATTTTGTATTGTTGCTTTGTCCAAAAATCTATCATTAAAAAATAGATCATGCATTCAAACCACTAAAAAAAAAACCATTTTTACCAGCCTAGGTAAGATATATATTAGCCAAATTCCTGTTAAAGCAATGAATCAACAAGAGAAAATTACATCAAGATTAGTTTGGAACCTGAGAAGTTTTGTGTGAGAAATAGGATATCATCCATGAGAAAATTAATAAGAAACATTAGGATCGGAAGAAAAAATGTGATTCTCATGATCCTTAATGATTGCATCCCCTTACACCAAGACTCCCTCACAAGTAGGAGAGATATTGGGAGAGGGATCAATGAAAATTAGCAAAAGAGGAAATAGGAACTCATTTTAATGTGTATAAGAAAAACTCTTTAAATTTCTTAATAAATTTTACAATAAGATATCAGTTATGATAAAACAAGATGTTTACAATGAAAACAATATACTACATCCTATGGATAAAGCTAGTGATGCATGACAAAATTAGACATTTTTCAAAACCAAAAATTAGAATAGAAATCAAATCAGAATAGCAACCACAGTTAGAGGTTTGCACAAAAAATTCAGCCCAAACTAATTGGATAGGGATGGTACATTCCCTAGACCAGAGAGGTAATTTTAGGAAACTTAGGATCTGGAAACCACCTACAGTGTTTAAGGGGCTCAGGTTGTAGACATTCAAGTCAGCGAGTAAATAGAATTATGAAAATGCATAAAATCCTAGTTTTTCTATATGATGAACACACATGCTTGCAAGTTTTACATTTCTGAAAGAATGCAATAAATGTAAATGATGATTTTCAAAATTTACAATATTCTAATTGGCTAAATTTTTCCAAAAAAATGCAGAAAAGAAATTATTTTTGGTCTTTTGAAATGTAATTGATATGTAAATTTTTCACTTTTTCAATTTTCTTCCATAGAACATGCATGTAATTTTATCAAAATTTCAATACCTAGGATTGTATGTAGATTTCCAATCGATAAAACTTAGGTCTAAGTATCGAAAAAGGGAAAAATAAGATTTAAAATTATGCAATTTAATTCAAATTATTTACAATTCTTCCTTTTGATGTACAATGGACAAAAAATGTAAATGCATAATTTATAAAAAAAATACAATATAACAAGATATTTAAAGAATCTATATTTTTTACTTTAATTTTTGAAATTTATGCTAATGAAAATTAGAAAATTCCAAGTGTAGGATATGTTGGGTTTACCAAAATGCTGGTTGGGAAAAGTGATCCTAGATCCAATTAGGTTAACTAGGAATATCTCATTTTCACTTTGACTCAACATTCAAACATAAAATAACAAGGTTTTATAATTTTCTTGTTGCCACAAGGGAGAACCAACCTCCTAGGGTTTATTCTTTTCTTAAGTTGTAATTTAAGAGATAAATTTTATTTACATTTAAGCAAGCTTATTTGACACAACCCTAGATCTGAAAATATAATTTATTATATAGATGAAAATGAAAAGTATGAAAATCCTTCAAATCTAAGACTAAGATATAGAGAGGAACCTATGATTGAAATTTAGGGCTGATTTTCAAGGTCAGGGACATGGGGCACCCTAGACTTGCTTCCTCATTTTTCGGATTTGTAAAGTCTAAAATGCAGGTTATAGTTTTCTCTATGCTCTTTGGAATTGTCTCCTATTGGAATTTCTAGATTTGATCTACACACATGGAAACCGAGGGAAAGGTTGTGGTGTATAGGGGTTTTCCTAAGCCAAACTACATTTTGGTATTTCTACCTCCATGTACAATGATTGATGATGATCGAGAGGGCATACCCAGGTCAGAAAAAATCCAAAAACAAAAATAATTGACTTAAATGATAAATTATAATGTAGGTCAGGGAAAAGCCAAAAAAAAATAATTGACTTAAATGATAAATGATAATGTTACCTTGATGTGAAATCCTTGATAAAGTAATCGCACACCACAAGTTTCCATAAGCATTGATTAATAGATGCCTTGATTGCTTGATAGGCATACAAAAGGTTAGTTCCCAAAACACAATAGCTTGTTGTAGATAGCATGTAGAGGATAACTCAATACTTCTCCATAATAATTACATCATAATATCATCTCATTCATAATTTCCTTCTAATCTTCAAAATGAAAGGGGAAAAAAGTTTATATATACATTTTAATTAATATTTTGGGTAGGGGGTGACTTGTGATAACTTTTAAATTATGAAAGGTTGCCAATCAAAATTTCATATATTTCCAAAAAAAAAAATTGTTCAAAGGTGTCCAACACCCTTGACCAATGTTTTTAGCCAAAATTTCTAGGGATGATGAATATTTAAATGTATTTTATTGATGTAGCCTTCAAATGTGTAAATTATTATTGTAATTAATGTTATAGGAAAAATAGGGTGTCAAGGTAGTGTGAAATTGTCATGGCTGCCAACTTACAAAGCTACAATTCCAACATATGAGCACAATCTCTTAAGCCAAATTGATTCTTTAGAAGCATGAGTAGATTCCATATCCATAGCTTCAATAGTGGAAAAAGAAAACACAAGCCGTTGCTAACTCATCTAACTCTTTGCACCACTAAATAAAGTAAACACTGTAAGCACTAGTGGATTGTCTACTATCAACATCACCTAACCAACTTGAATCCACATAACCATGAATATAAGGGGAAAGTTTGTCTCCTACCAAATTACCATGATAACATAAAGGATACTCTAAGGTACCCTACTAATATCTGAAGACTCTTTTAATTACATCCCAATAAACTCTACCACGATTAGACATATATATGGAAGAACTCCCACTACTTGGGAAATGTTTGGTCTAGTGTTAACCATAGCATACATCAATCTTCCAACTACACTTTGGTAAGGCACTCTCCTCATGTCTTCCATATTTGATGGGGATGTTGGAAAATCTGAAATAGATAACTTCATTCTATTTATAAAAGGAAAACATAATGGATTACAATCATACATGTTAAATATTTGTAAGACTAAATTGGCATACTTACTCTATCCAAGCAATAGATTTCTATTCACTATCTCTTTTAATTTTAATCCCAAAAATTTATTTCATTGCACCAATATATTTTATTTCAAATTTAATTACAATTTGAGACTTTGGTTCTAAAATCATTCATTTCCCTTTACCAATAAGTAACATATCATCAACATATAATGTAGTGAACATGAAATGATCACAACTAGTCTTATAATAAACACAAAGATTTGATTTAGAATGGTTAAATTCTAAGCTCAATACTTATGTATTAAATTTCTAGTACCACATCCTAATACTCTTTTTGAGACCATACAAATATTTCTTCAAGTTGTAAATGAAATTACTTTTACCTTTCACCACATAGTTATATGTTTGTGTCATATAAATATCCTCCTCCAAATCATCATGAAGGAAAGTCATTTTAACATCTATTTTATCAAACTCTAGATCATAAGAAGAACTAATAGAAATAAAAAATATAATGGATGACCATTTTATAATAAGATAAAATATCTAACCATAATCAACACACTCAACCTAAGAGTAACCTTTTGCAACCAACCATACTTTGTATTTCTCAATACCTACATCTAAACAAATATTCTTCTTGAACACCCTTTTGTAACTAATAGTTTTTCATCCTTCACAGAATGGTACAAGATCCCATGTATCATTATTTTTCAAAGCTACCTTTTCTTCATCCATAGAAATATTTGAGGATTTGATATCATTCATACTTAATTCCTCTTCTACATATTTGGGTTCATCCATGTTAGTATTCAAAGAAAAAATACATCTCCAATCATCAAGTGAATACCTTTTAGGTGGTTTTATGCCTTGTAGACTTATGAAAAAGATGAGTTGGAGGTTCTTCCTCCTCTACTAAAGATTAAAATCTAGGTAAGCTCTCCTCAAATTATTTTCTATCCAAGGGCATTGATTTAACTATCTCAAGCGTAGAAGGAAATTGGATGGCATCTTCTTGTTCAATTTTTTCTACCCATAACATAATAGAAGGCTTAGTTTATCTAAAAATAGCACTTCTACTATATATTATCTTGTGTTATATATGATGCCAAAGCTTATATCCTTTAACACCATGTCTATATGTAATGAAGATACATTTCACAACCCTGTACTCCAACTTTATTCTCTTCTCCTTTGGCACATGTGCATATGCCTTGTAACAAGAGAATCTAAGATTTCTCAATGAAAGCTTGTGACTTGACCATGCTTCTATAGGTGTCTTATCAACAATATTCGATGTAGGAGACCTATTAATCATATAACAAGTAGTGGTTACAACTTCAACATTTGTTTTTTTCTAGACTAGTACCACTTAGCATACTCCTAGCCTTCTCAACAAATTTCTTATTCATTATTTCTATAACTCCATTATATTGTGGATAATATAGATTTGTCTTTTCCTAATGAATTCCATAATCTTTTACAAAATCAATCAAAGTTATTAAAGAAAAAATCATCTCCATTATAAATCCTCATAAATTTTATTTTCTTTCTATTTTACAACTCAACCATTCTTTAAATTCTTTAAATTGATTGAAAACTTTATATTTACTCTATAGAAAATACACCCATTTCCTTCTTCTATAATTATCAATAAATGAAACATAATATATGTATTTTTAAGTGAAGAAACATCTACAAGACCAAATAAATAAAAATGAATAAGATCCAATACTCTGTAAGATTATTGAGAACTCAAGAGAAATTGATTTTTTTTTTTTCATAAACTGAACTAAAGATTACAACCAGACAACCCTTCAACAAGATTTTTATTTTTCAAGATCCTTAAACCCTTTTCTTCAATGTGGTGAAGTCACTGGTTCCATTGCATAGTGTTATTTGTAGGTAATTTTGATTCAAAAGAAAAAGCACCCTTGGGTAGGTAGAAGCCATGACCACCTGCTGGAGATGAAACCCTCACCTCTTGCAATGATTTAGTTGCAAAATTGCTTTTTATAGTACTATTACACTAAAAACTGCGTGCATAAAGATTATACAATGTTCCATATTCGAAACCTCTAGCAATCAGAATAGCCCTATAACCATCTTGCATCATGTATCAAAAAATACTATCTACACACTTACACCTATTAAGTCTCTCATAGATAAAAATAATTGTGCTAATCTAGGGATATGTAACACACCATTAATCCCTTTTATTCTACCATAAAGAAAATTGATTCTCAATTTACCAAGGCCAAATATATTTAAGCAAGAATCATCACCCAAGTACAAATTACCTCCATAAAATTCTTCATATTTAGAAAACAAATTTTTATTAGAGGTCATATGTAAAGATGAACCTGAGTCAATTAATCATGCACCATTACATACACAATTTTCTAAAGATACAATGGATGCATTACCATATTCCTTCATGGACTTAAAATTTTTAAAAAAATCATTTTCTTCTTATTTTCTTCTTTGCACTCCTTACAGAAGTGTTTGGGCATATCACAGTTCCCAAAAAATAACTTTGGACTTTCCAAGAGATTTAGATCTCCCCTTGGGCTTGGATTTATCATGCTTCTATTTCTTCTTTCCTTTTTCCTTAGGTTTTTCATGAACATTTAGGGCTCCCTTGGTACTAATGGATACCTTCCTCTTCATCTCTTCAAAAAAAAAAAAAAAAGCCACCACATCTTTAGTCTGCAAGATAACAAAAGTACTTCCAATAGCCATAACAAGAAAATACCATGAATAAGGAAAAGAACCAAGGTATAAAATTATTCCTCCTCATCCATTTTGACCAATTGATTCCAATTGATCCACTAACATATTGAATGCTTCCATACATGGTTTATAATTTTTCCACCCTCTTCCATTCTTAAGGAATACAATTTCTTCCTGAATAAAATATTATTCACTAATTTTTTTTTTTTTATACATCTCACCAAGTTTTCTCCATAGTTTTTGTGTAGAGGTCTCCTCATGAATATTAATTAAAAAGAAGTCTACCAAGAACAATATGATTAGACCCTTGGCTTTACAATCCATAACATCATATTGAGTAGTCAAAGTAGGATATGTGGGTCTTAAAAATTTCTCATCCATAGCATCCCACAAATATCAGTCTATCAAGAAATCCTCCATCTTCAACTTCCACATCTCAAAATTATTTCAAGAATATTTCTCCACCTCTATTATTACTAATGAAATTACCATATGGAAATTCCTGCTACAAGATTGCAAGGTAGCTTTTGCACAAGATCCCACTCAAATCAGTATTAGCTCAAAAAAACCAAAAACCCATAATTGAAACCAAAGGTGATCAGGATTTGATACCACTTATAAGAAAGTTAAGGTAGTTGAACACATTTCTACACTAATCTTGAGAGGAGGGTAATGAAAAAAAATAGATCATCACAAAAGTTAAAAAAATTAAACAATTTAAATAAACACAAATATCACACATACCACAACATAGTGATTTACATGGGAAAAACTCATTTGAGATAAAAACTCCAAACTTCAAAATATGCCCAGTATATAATTCAAAAATCATGAATATTACAATACTCTTGCAAAGAAATCTTCTCATAGGATTATCACAAAGAAAATATTCAAAGGAAACACAAATATCAATCTATCAGAATACATCACAATGCACAATCATAATGCAATTCCATCATCAAATAGGATTTATTTTTTATGGAAAAACAAGACAAAAAAAATATTTACGATCAAAATTGAGAGCTAATTATGAATGGTCTAGATTTATAATAATAAAATATGCATAAAATGTGGCTTTCAAGGGTGTCAGCCTTGAACCCCCATCAAGGTGAGTGGTCCTCGAACCTTGTGGGGGGTACCCCACTAAAATTTTGCATGCTCAAATATATTAACCTCTTATAATTGGAGGGTTGAGACACCATTTTTTCCTAAAAAGTACTAAACCAAATACTAGGATTCTCAAATATGGAAAGACATTGGGAATAACCAAAGGAGACAAGGAAGAAGAAAGATAAAGAGAACCCAAATAAAAAATATAATATTATAACCTTTTTCTACTCATCCTAAATGTTACCCATATATTAAAATAAAATAATTCAATATTATATTCTAGTACCCTAATATATTTTGTATTAAATGAGGGGAATTCATTTATTTGAATATTGTAATAATTATTATAAAGATACTACTTCTAAAGTGATTCTAAAAATACTTCTTACGAAATAATGCCACTATTAACTCCTAACATGTTCTCTTGATGAGCCCCCTCCATAATGTGGCTAGATATGAGATGGTATATAGTAGTAAAGGCCTTCTCATTACCTATTCTACTTTAAATATGAAATTAAATTCACACTCCTACTATACAAGCTTTAGCATAAGTCTCAATATATTGACCATCAAATTTTGATGGTTCAACCCTCTTGAGATATTTGGAAAATTATTTAAATTAATCTTGTTAGGAATTACAAATCCACTCCATACCATCTCTATTTAGACATTATTTTTTTGAATACATTAATCTCTCTCTCTCTCTCTATATATATATATATATATCTAAGAAGGTTGAAACTAGCTAACTTAAAAAATATATCTCATTATAATTCCTTGCATTAATCTCTAAAATTAATAATTAAGGGTAATACAAAATGGCCCAAATGGCCCTTAGTTTTTAAATCATGACCCCATACCACATGTATTACATAATTTGAGATACTAAATATTAAATAGAATTTTAACCTTCCTTAAGCGTTTATCCATATCCTTAATGATGAAAGATTGTGGTTCAACGATAAAAAAATATTTTATTTGTTAATTGAACTAATATTCTTCTTTAGTTTCATCTTTCTTATATCTAAAATTAATATTAAGATTGAACATTTATGGTTGAGTGTGTATATGTCAACATCTTATTTCTATCACTAGGTCATGATAGTGGAATGATGTAAAATTTTGTCAAGTTCAAGTATTACACATTAGCTCCATGAAGATATAACATGATGCCAAGTGGAAAAATAGGGTTGGTACATATAATATTCATTAATTTCCTATAATAATGGATGGTCAAGATTAAGTAACTCATGTTAATATGGATGGGAATAATGTACTTAATAATATCCATGACCTTTATTTGGTTGTTTTTCATTAGTCTAGTCAAGACCTAACATTTTCTATTCTCTAGATTAATCGATATTATTAACTATACATACAAAGGACTTATTACCTGTAAAATTTTCCTAGTCCATATCATGTAGTTGCTTCAATTTACTAACACCATTTTTGTCATGATTTGATCATTCTTGTCTATTTAATTGAATAATTTTGATTGTTTAATTAAATTCATTATTTTCTTCTATTAATCAGATAATCAATATTATTGGATTAATTCACCCCTTTCATGCTAATTTTCATCCTATATTTTTTTAGACTACAAGAATCAGTCGGGCCAATTAATTTTCATCCTATTTTATTAAATCGAGAAAATTTTAAAATTAAATCCTTTAATTCTACTCATTTGATCAAATAATCTTAATTGTTTAATTAAATGTCATATATCCTACCCTTTTAATTGAATGATCTAATTGTTTAATTAAAAATCCTAAATTCTCTCATGTTGCATAGTTAAACAGTTTTCTAATTATTTAATTAACTAATTCCTCCAATTTCTCCAACTTGAAAGATAATATTCTTAAGGAATATTCTTCTCATTCAAATTCAAATATTTCCCCCCAAATGGAAATATCTTCCAACGTTCTTCCTCAAATTAAGGGATTGTACATTGTAATTCAATTAGAGCCCTTGATTAAATTGAATGATCCATGTCAATATTCAATATCATCCATGGATGTGATTAGTGATCCATGCCATCCTCTCACATTCATTTCTATCCATTGATTAGGTAAATTAATCTTAGCCATGGATTCATCCAAAAATCTTGTAAATAGCCCCCATTTCTATGAGTAAAGTGTTGAACATCTAGAATACTAAGAGGGGGGTTGAATTAGTATTCCATAAAACCATAATAAAATCCACTTAAACATTATCATAATTCTGAATAAATCAGAAAGAGAGAACATAGAAACAATTCAATGCAACCATACATATGAACACCAAGATTTTTACGTGGAAAACCCAAAATGGGAAAAACCATGGTGAGGGTTAACTCACAATATATTATATCTAGATACAAAATATTACAGGGCTCAATGTGAGAACTCCCTATCCTTTAAAGGCTCATTGTGTGATTACAAAAGATGGCTAACTGCCAAGACACAATGATAGTGGTTCACTTCCAAAAGATTGAACTGATATGATACACCTTCAATGTGCAGGGTTTAGTTCCACTGAAGCTCAAAATAAGAAGTACTACCTCACACAACAGTCACTCAACAAAATTGTATTGATCACAACTGATAAAACATTTAGGCTCTAATTTTCTCTTCTGTTCACATTCACTTCTCCTTCTCTCTCTCATGTACACCTCTCTTCTATCTTTCATCTTATATATACAAGTATATCTTGATCAACAATTAGGTTGGCCTAATTAGATGAACACAAAAATAATCAAAACCTTCTTTGTCAGCACCATATAAGATTTAAACATTTTATCCATGTAGTGTATTATACCAAGTCGGATATCATCCATAAAACATAACTAATCTTCATAATATATTGCTTTTGCTGAGTCAGCCAAGACTAGAACACAATTCTCCAAAACAAAAAATAATCCTCAAAGGAAATACCTTTCAGATCTAAGAACACATAAATTTCCCATCATACTTGTAGCAAAGAGACTATCAACAAAACTACAACATAAGAATGTTCACTTTAGTAGAATGCAGAGTCTCCCACATAACACACAAAGCAATAGTAGAATATAGAGTTAAACTCTATCAGAGATAAAAAAATTTCCTCACAACAAAAAAGGTCTCAAGATCCAATATATAGCTGTATGAATGAGTCAAGAAAGCATGGTTAAGAGATTAGAATTATATCAGATTTTGCAATGAATTCTGGACTCAAATACCAACACACTGATCCATCACAAAAGGGTATTACCTATAGAGAACAACTTCCGATAAAACAAGTCAACTTCCCATATAGTTATCACCATGTCGACATCAATGAAAGCATAGGAACAACCAACACAACCATCCATACTTCATGCTCATGTTACAAAGCTTCCAACAATATCCCCCTTTAGAATTGATGGCAACATGCATGACAAACACATTTTCTAGTATACTACAACTGAATACTCTAACTACTCCCCCTATCAAAATTGTTCTTCACAAAAATATTTTTCCTCTATCTCTCTATCTCTTTATCTCTCCCCTTTTGACATAAATGACAAAGGAAGGGGTCTAATATATATGTAAATATGCATCAAAGTGTATCCAGGAAGATATTAACACAACCTTGAATTAACCTAAAGAAGAACCTCTAAGACTCTCCAAGATAGCCTTCCATGATGCTTTACCTTCTTCCCATGAACCTTTTGAACTAACAACAGTCTTGCAAATAGCTCAAGTTTAGATAAGGATTCTACACCATTTGTTAAAGTATTGGGACTAAGAACAATCTTTGATAAGTCACCAATACAACCAAGAGCACTAGAAACAGAAGTATGTATGAGTTTAATCATGTCATTGAATGCCACAAAATTCTTGATAACATCTTTCCTTTGATCCTGCAAAGAGAAGAATTTGTCCTAAAGTTGCACAATGTAGGACCACCTCTAATTATCTTTGTCTTCTGCTAACCTATATGCATCTTCTTGAGTGCTCAACCGAGACTCACTCATCCTTACCTCATTTCTTGTATTCAGTGTATTGCTAGACCAATCTAGGAAAAAAGAAAGTAGTTCCTATGCCTCTTTTACAAAACCTTGTACACTCTCCAATTCCTTCATTACTCGATCGTGTGCATTCACAAATTTTCCTTTGATATCTTCTAAATTTTCGTCATCAAACCTAATTCCAGGAGACATTTCAAGTCTAGAGATGTAGACCTTCAAAGAATTAATCATGCGATAGAGATTCTCCACAACATAAATAGATGAATCAAAATTAGCATTAGGAATAACCTTCTGCAATTCTTCCAAAGCTCTTTGAATATTTATTCTTTCATGCTCATGTTCAAGATCACTTTCTTCTACAACTTCTTTCTTAACAACACTCTTCCTTTTCTTCCGTGTTCCGGTCACACTACCAGAGGTACCTTCTTCATTGAGATTCTTAGGGATTTCCAAAATAATTTTAGTGTATTTATCAACTTCAACCTCTGACACTTCATAATCCAATTCAAATATCCAAACTAACCTTGATTCAACTACCTCCATGGGATAGAAATTTGTAGAAACATGAAAATTTATGCTTCTGGAGTACCTTTCCAAAAAACTTATTGGAATCCTCAACCTTTTGTTCATCATCATCTAAAATGTTCCAAAGAATGTAGCAAGTGCAAAATCTTGCACATCTAAACTACAAAGATTTATCATGAAGTTCCTAATTTGATAGGCAATAGCCTCTGAATTTGACCATTCTATCCTTCCTATTACCATTAATTCTCTCAAAAATTAAAAGAGTAAACAAACAACCAAATTTCCATACCAGAACGTATTCTTCTTGAAATAATTCGTGATTGAAATCCCACAAGCCCTCAATGATATTTTCAAGAGAAACCTATCACACACAAATGAGAAATGACACAACAAAATATGTGATACAATAATGATTATTGATTATTGAATGAATACAATGAAGGATTGAATATCCTTAAGTAGAATCAAGCGAACTCAACATGAGACCTTGAATGATGGAGTTCTAACTGAGATAGGAGTGAAATAATAGAATGGATGAATTAGTTAAGTGACTTTATCTTATGTGAAACACAAAGAATAAAGCACATGACTGACTAAAATGCATAATTAATGCAATAACACTTGCAGTTAGAACTAGACATGATCTTTACTTAAGTTTGCATTACTTAGCACTAGAGTAAATATTAATTCATTTACTCCAACACCCCCCCAAATGAAAACTGATGAAGGAAAAGAAAATGAAGATTTGAATCCCCCCATAATGAAATAGCTCCCATGCCAATGAAAAGTGCTTGAAGATAGAATATGATCCACTACCTGCAAACAACATTTCTCCCCTTAGGAAGAAAAGGATCCACTGGTGATTAGAGAAGCCAAACCAAAAGAATGGTTGATTTTGGAATCCAAATCCAGATGATGTGCACCTCTAAAAACTACTTAGTTTCCACATGTTGGCAAGCGTTGATCTCGATCCAAGATATTTTGAAGATTGATAGAGAACACGCTACAAAGGTGATATATATGGTGGGCCAACAATGATGATGTGGCTGCTAACAAAGAGGAAAGGAGAAAATATAGGTGGAAAAACTCCTAACAATTTATTCAAACTAAAGAAGAAAGTTGCATCTGCTAAAGAACTACAAAGATTCCCTCCAATTAGGATGATGTCATTGTTTATCCATTGCTCAATATTGTCTTGATACAAAGAAACTCTGGAAGCACACGAGGATGCGACTCTGGAAGATCATGTAGTCAGGAACCCTACTAGAAAGAAGCCCTGGAAGCATCAGAGGATGTGACTCTGGAATATCATGTAGATAGGAGTTTAGAACAAATGAACACTTATGGCTACCAATTGGAGGAATAGTGCAGAGCTCGATAGTTAATTAGGAACTTTTAATATTATAAGTTTGTTTATTCAGAAGCAAAATGAAAGAAACCTATACTAGATGCTTTAAGTAAAAAACCCCATATGGAACTTTATATAAGTTTGAATTTTACAAAGCTCCAAATCTTCCCAAATCTTTATCATGTGGTGCTCGCAAAGCATGTACAATACTTAAAGAATCGATAAGGAAGAAAGTAAGGAGCATACAAAAGAAATTAGGTAAAGAAACATGCATGCATCTAAAAAAAAAGGTTTACATCTACCTCCATTGTGGAGAAAATATTCATAGAAATTTTCCTACAAAATATGATCAGGTCATACAAATTACAGGCTGATATTCCCTTGTACAAATCACTCCCGCCAAGCCTATGAAAACTCTAAATTGTGACCTTTCAAACTCGTATAGCCTTGTGTAATCGCTAGTCCATAGAGATATGGAGGGCGCAAAAACTTGCTGGAGGATGCTATAATATTTGACTACAAGATCTAAAGAGCGAAAGCCTATTGCATATTGTGAAAGGGCCAACAAATTTTCTTTGAGATGTGCAACCTCTCTTGTGCTTTCCAGACAGAGATATCATAGCTGCTTCAAATGAACATTGCCCCCTCTCTTGGAAGCTTTCACAGCTTCTAATGAGGAAGCTTTCCTAAAAAACCACATGCAGGATGAAACCCCACCCTTGAATACAAGAAATGTCACACCTCTAACATAGGGATTTCACACCACATACAAAGGAAATTCTTGTCTAGAGTAGAGGAATTTCATAGAGGAAATTTGTGGCTTAGAATTGAAATTGCACCCTCCAATGTATGAATTAGGATCTTTGATTAAAGGCACCCATCTGTGGATATAAATCACCTTCAATGCTATGAATGGACATGCAGACTGACTCCCAATAATTCTTCTGATACAAAAATTTCCTTAAAAAGGTGAATAAGGATCTTTAGATCTAGAGCTTTGATACCATGAAAGAATCTATGATTGAGATCCCACAAGCCCTGGATGATATTATGAAGAGAAACCTGTCACACACAAATAGGAAATTACACAGAAAAATATGTGAAACAATAATGATTATTGATTATTGAATGAATACAACGAAGGATTGAATATGCTGATGTAGACTCACATGGACTCAACATGAGACCCTAAATGATGGAATTCTAATTGAGAGAGGAGTGAGATAACAAAATGCATGAATTATTTAAGTGACTTTATCTTGTGTACAACATAAAGAATAAATCACATGATTGATTGAAATGAATAATTAATGCAATAAAACTCGCAATCAGAACTAGATGATCTTTTCCTAAGTTTGCATTAAGCACTAGAGTAAATATTAATTAATTTACTCCAACACTTCTTACTCTTCTTGATATCCTTTAAATTCTTCAAAAGATTTATACAAAGTAATTCACAAATGTCATATTCCATACCTCCTATTACCATATCAACAACAGTATGCACAACAATAGTAGATACTATAAGGTCATTGTTAGGGATACAAACTTTGTGATCGATGACCATAGCAACATACCTTATCACCGAATCAAAAATTGATCTCAAATTAATCTCTTTCCCTTTAGAACTCACACTGGTAACCTCAATTATTTCTTTCTCATCCATAGCCTTCTGTTTGGGAACTGGTCCAGAGGAACACAAACTAGTTACATCTCTAATAGCTTCTCTAGAAATCAAATGTGCCTCATCTATCCAAAGAGATTCATCATGAACACTATTTGAATATACTTCTTCTCAAATTCAAACAAGGGAACTTTCCTCCAAACATCCAACTTTTTCTCAACTAATACTCTTTAGGAATCATGGATCTCTTTTAATTCACTTTCCCAGAGCACGTTCAACTAAATTGACATCTCTTCAATTTTAATATAAACAAATGCATAGATATCTTCTGTAGGAAACATTGTTGAAGGGATGCTAGAGAATGCACCAACAAACTCTTCTGACACATTCCTCAAATTATATCTCTTCAACCTAGCTTTATCCACATAATTCACAACCTTTGAATTATCCATAGCAATAAAAGTGAAAGATTGTGCAAACAACAATACCTTTGAAAATGCCAATAAGAAATGTATAGATATCCTACTTTTAGAGATCACTTCAAATCCTTCTGTTATCTTCTTCAAATTCAGAATTTCCTTATAAACTTCCTTTGCACGCTTCTCCAAAAATAATCCAACCTTTAAAATTATCTGAATTTATTCCTTTCATTTCAAATGATTTTGCAATAAATGCTTCAACTTGCAGATAGATTGCCTCAAAAATTGCATACACCTCCATTCTTTCAAATTCTATAGACTTCATCCTTCACACATTCCACTGAGAAAATACCTTAACCTTGTTACCACATTAAGTATACTTCTATCATGATATGACACAAGTACCGTCGAGGGGGGTTTATTAGATTTTTTGGTGATTTCTCCCCTTAGCCATTGCTTTTATTTAGAAATTGACGAGAGTATCTACACTGGAGGTCGACACAAATAAGACTGATGATTCCTTTCTCCAAATCCTTTTCATTTCCTTTCTTGCTTCTTCCAGATACATATTTTTCTTTCTTCCATTGTTACTACTAGGGTGTTCTAGATTACTGCACTTACAACAAACAACATTCTTCTTTCCATTTTCCCTTTTATCCAACATACTAACTTTATATCCATTCTTCTTCTTAGAACATTTGTCGGGGAATGATAAAGAATGATTCACATTAATTTTACAGTCCTTTGGCTTATGACCAAATTTCTTGCAGGAATAAAAAACACCATTGAAGTGTCATGCCCCCTCAATTTGTTTATGTTCAGACAGTATTTTGGCTTTCATCTAGACTATTGATGCTATTATGTTGACTCTATGTTATTGCTTGTTAGACATTATACCCTGATGGATTCTATTCTGACATGGTGACATTTTGATGTGTTGATGTGAGATTGTTAGACAATAGTATGATGCTTATTTAAGTGTTATTAATAACAATATGCTGTTTGGTTTTACAATGTTAATGGCATTGTGACATTTGATGTCTTTTACTTATGTTATGTTTTGCAGATTAGTTAATTTTTAATTAAATGTGATGGATATGATGATGTTGTATATGGATAGATGTATGAGATATCTTGTTGCGATATGAGTTGTTATGTGTTGGTGATGGGGACTATGTCACATCACTCACTTGTGAGTGCCCTGCGCCTATGATTTCCCCATCATGGTGTGACTGAATATTTTACATGCACATGTTCGACACCTTGTTTTGTTATAGGCTACAGGTATAGGGCATCGACTCCACCTATTTATTAGGTTTGAGTGTGTTAGAGACCAATGGAGCTATTTTTCAGAGGTTGCACTAGGTCCCCCACTACGAGCCATTGTCCTTTTTAAGGATGAATCACTGTTGTCGAACCCGTCAGTAAGTCTTTGGTATCATTTTGTTTCCATGTGCTCATCTAACCTAAGTTCTTATGTTTTTGTTTTCTATATGTTGATTGATCATGGATTCATGCATGTGATTTGTGTTTGGTTTGGTTACTTCATGTGTAATGCCTGTCGAGAACCCTAGAGGATAAAACATACACTACTGAAAAATGGACAATTTTTTTTTAAAAGTGCAAGTTGCACAATGATTTAGAAGATCACATAAATTATTTTCCTAAGTCCCCTAGGGTGCACAATGGGTGTTACACATGGTATTAGAGAGATGGTTTTCACACAACTACAACAAGTAGAATTAAAACGAACAACTATTCTTCAATCGACAGAACTTTCAAATTACAAGATGCTCAATACTCAAAGAAATCATGCAACTACGGTTTAAGAGTAAGACTATCATCTACATGAGAATGCACACCTGGTGATCATGCAAACCCAAAGATTATTTTGAACTAAGAACTACTGAACTTCTTCAGTGTTTAATAGGAAATGACCTATGTTAGGCAACGACGGTCCAAAAGACAAAATTCAACACGCAAGTATTTTTTTTTTTATCTTAGGTTTGGGTGACAAAACATATGGAGAGGAGACTTTAAAGAAAATCCTACAGGCGCTAAATTATACTTTCATTGCTTATCACAAAGTTGCAGAGATTTTTCCTAAATTGAACATTGCTCTTGCAATAGCTTCAAGAGGAATTTTGATGCTTTAAAGAGATTAACTTTTGACTATGAATCTTGTAACACTAGTTGGAAACAAAATTATACTTTATGCATTCAAGATGTATTAACAGGGTGGTTGCCAGTTATTCCCTTAATTTTTATGCATGTAGAAGTTTGATTTCAAAATAGAAATGATTCTCAATACATTCACTTTATATCTATATATATATATATATATATATATATAACTTTCAGAGAGGATTTCGATTAGAGAAAATAATTAGTTTTGTGAAAGGTAATTAGCTAATATATCAAACCTATAGGACAAAGAAAGACAAGCAGTTCAATACCATTCACAGGGACACATCCATTGCCAAAACTCAAGAAGAAATATCAAATGAAGAGAAATTTATTCTACAAAATAATGCTACGCCTTTATTTTTGATGTGATGCCCCCTCAGTTTGTTTATGTTCAGAAAATTCTTTGGCTTTCATCTAGACTATTGATGATGTTATGTTGACTCTATGTTATTGCTCATTAGACATTATACCTTGATGGATTCTATTCTGACATGGTAACATTTTGATGTGTCAATGTGAGACTGTTAGACAATATTATGATGCTTAGTTTGGTGTTATTGATAACATTATGATGTTTGGTTTTACAATGTTAATGGCATTGTGACATTTGATGTCTTTTACTTATGCTATATTTTGCAGATTAGCTAATTGTTAATTGAATATGATGGATATGATGAGGTTTTGTATGGATAGATGTATGAGATATCTTGTTGTGATATGAGTTGTTATGTGTCAGGGATGGGGATAGTGTCACATCACTCGCTTGCGAGCGTCTACGACTCTGTGATTTCTCCATCACGGTGTGACTAAATTTTTTATGTGCACATGTTTGACACCTTGTTCTACTGCAAGCTATAGGTACAGGGCATTGACTCCATCTGTTTATCAGGTCTAAGTGTGCTAGAGCCCAATGGAGCTGTTGTTTTGAGGTTGCACTGGGTCCCCCACTATGAACCATTGTCATTTTTAAGGATGAATCACTGTTGTCAAATCCATCAGTAAGTCTTTGGTATCGTTTCATTTATGTGTGCTCATCTAATATTTGTTATGTTTTTGTTTGCTATATGTTCATTGATCATGGAGTCATGCTTGCGATTTTTGTCTGGTTTGGTTACTTCATGTGTAATGGCCAACGAGAACCCTAAAGGATAAAACATACACTATTGAAAAACGGACAATTTTTTTTTTTTAAAGTGCAAGTTGCTCAATGATTTAGAACATCATATAAATTATTTTCCTAAGTCCCCTAGGGTGCACGACGGGTGTTACACATGGTATCAGAGAGATGGTTTTCACACAACTATGACAAGCAGAATTGAAATGAACAACTAATTTTCATTCGGTGGAACTTTCAAATTACAAGATGTTCAATACTCAAAGAAATCATGCAACTACGGTTTAAGAGTAAGACTCTCATCTGCATGAGAACGCACACCTAGTGATCATGCAAACGCAAAGATTATTTTGAACTAAGAACTACTGAACATATTCAATGTTTAATAGGGAATGACCTATGTCAGGCAATGACGGTCCAAAAGACAAAATTCAACATGCAGGTCTTTTTTTTTTTATCTTAGGTTCGGGTGACTAAACATATGGAGAGGACACTTTAAAGAAACGCCTACAGGCGCTAAATTATACTTTCATTGCTTATCACAGAGCCACAAAGATTTAGCCTAAATTGAACATTGCTCTTGCAACAACTTCAAGAGGAATTTCGATGCTTTAAAGAGATTAACTTTCGACTATGAATCTTCTAATGCTAGTTGCAAACAGAATTATACTTTCTGCATTCAAGTTGTATTAGCAGGGTGGCAGCCAGTTATTCCCTTAATTTTTATGCATGCAGAGGTTCGATTTCAAAATAGAAATGATTCTCAATACATTCACTTTATATATATGCAACTTTCAAAGAGGATTATGATTGGAGAAAATAATTAGAAAAGCAGTGTGAAAGGTAATTATCTAATATATCGAACCTATAGGACAAAGAAATACAAGCAGTTCGGTACCATTCACAGGGACACATCCGTTGCCAAAACTCAAGAAGAAATATCAGACGAAGAGAAATCTATTTTGCAAAATAATGCTACGCCTTTATTTTTTCAGGCTAAAAGCAAATGGGGATGTTTTTTGAATCTTTTAGATCAATACACAATGCGTGGAAAGCTGTAAGCACTTGAATGATCACTATATCAATTTGTAATTCAATATTGTCATGAGAATTAGCTCTAACCGAGCCTCAATCGGGAGAAGAGAAGGGTTGTGAAAAAGAAGATCTTGATAGGCCAACTGTCCCCATTCACAGTTGTAATCTCCAGTCAACTCACTACGAATAACACCAGCTGTAAGGAATTTAAGAATGAATTTTCCTGGCGCTTAGATCAAGAGCTAAACAAACACGGGTTTCAAGTTTAAGATAAGACAAGTTAAATGGAATTCTAATTCCTACGCTAAGCATGAGTATAGTCTATGGTGGCTTGAAGCATAGCTTCACATCAGATATCGACTGTCACATCCAAAAGCTCCTACTATTATGTATATGAGCAAACATCATGGGTCGTGGTTAGGTACAAAAGAGAATGGCATGGCTTGGCTGCAATAAGAAAATAGAAGAATAAACAGGGTAACATCCTGGCTTCGTTTCAAATGTACACCAGCGAGATTACACAAGCCAACAAGATGTAAAGGGTTCTTAGTAACTAGAACAAAAAATATTGTTCCAGGGACGAATAAAAGAAACAGGAACACACAAATCTAATTTTCCAGAATTTCAATCATGAATCTTCTAAATGAATAACTTCAACAAACTTAATCTAGAAGTAGTTTAAAGAGCAGAGAAACCTGGATAATTTAAATTCTGGAGCTGAAGGTATTTCCCTCTTGATCGTTGTCATTCCATCTTACTAACATAAGGTCATTGAAACCTCTCTCTCGATTTTCATGGCTACTTTAGTATGAGTTTGAAGCAAGTTCATCCTCTCACTAAAGTGGGAGCTAAACGTGCCATAGAAAAATGGCCCCTTATCATTTTCATGGTCTTTTAGGCCTTTCCTCTTGATATTTGGTCTATTTTGTTTTGATTCATTGATGTAATGTGGCTTGAATATTCACATTAGGTCCTTAAAATGCAAATAATGATGTCTTGTGAAGGTGTTGTGAAGTGTTGTAAAACATTTCTACACTTTTCTAGACTCTATTCATTAAAATTCACCTAAAATTAACCTTTTTACTCATCATCAAGTCCTATTCTGAAGTGTTGTAAATTCTTGTAACAAGACTTCACACTTTTCTAGGCATAATTTCACTATTTACACCTTTCTTATGACTTATTTGACCCCTTTATCCCCTTATAAGGCTTAATTAAGTGAGTTTTTGAATGTAAACACCACAAACAACATTAAATGTAACTTAAATCTTGACACCCACTTTCAAGCCTAAGGTGGGACCCATTCGCCATAGGTGGCAAATGGGTCCATCTTGGCTCAAAATTCAAAATGTTTTAAATTTTCTTTTGGGTTTTTATTTCAAAATCACTTGATGTCGGCCTGTGATGAGGTATTAATGGGTTACTAAGGCGCAATATTGTATAAATAAGTGATTTTCACCTCATTTTACATCTTCTAATTCATCCAAGCAATATTTTCATTTATTCAAGCATTCAAGCATATTACAACATCAAATCGAGCAAATATCAAGCATTCAAAGGTAGCCATTGGTATATCTTTAGACTTTAATCAACAAGGATTTGGTAAGTTGATAGCATTTGCAGGTTATTCATTTATCATTCTCTGCCATTTCATTTCATTATTAAGGGTTTAATTACCAAAGTGGGGTTTGACGAAGGCAAACCTCTATTTGCTAACCCTCAACCATTTTCCCCCTTTGTGCATGTGTTTTGTATGCAGATTTATCAAGCATTTAGGTGTTGAAAAGTTGAGAAAAAGTCAACTAGGTGTTTCAAGTCAAATTAATCATATTTCAAACTTGGAGAAGACTTTATGTTTGTTTTCTACATAATTGACTTTAGTAGCCTGACAAGAAGACATTTCCAGATCTGGTGTTGCAGAGTTGTCTCCTGATTTATTATAATTTTGGGAGAGGACTAATTCGCCATCAGTGGTGAATGAGTCCCACCTTAAGGCTAGAAATCTAGGTTTTGTCAGATTCTAGATCCCAACAGTCATAAACTAGTTCTCGATAGTTTTCATCAGAAGTTGGACTGATTCGCCATCAGTGGCGAATGAGTCCTACTGTTGATTTTTAGTAATTTGAAACAGCATTTAGAACATTCGAGATTCCTAAAATCTTGCCCAGGTTCACTCTGATTTTTCCTTTTTCTTTCTATTTTGCATTTATTCATCTTTTAGTTCATTGTTTGCATATCATAGTGTTTTTTCAAACATTGCATTAATCTTAGGTTTTGCATTCATAATTTCTCAATTTCATAGTTTAGTTGCATTCATATCATTCCATTTAGTCCTAACTACACTATGATTCTTTCCTAATTTGAGTGAACTAGTTAGATTCTTTGGCCCTTGCTTTCTCCTTTTAGGTGCAAAACCCTAGAAATGCTAGAAAGTCCTAGAGAGCCAAAAATCTATGGTTCAGTAAGCAACTCCTTAGATTTGAGCAACAAAGAAACTCCCATTTCTTCCTTCTTTATGATATGTAAAATGTCTTTTCCACTCACCAAAATTATCTTTCTACTGTAGCCACTACTGTTGTCCTCTTCTTGTGCTCGGATAGGCAAAAAAGTATGTTTGATTCCATCCCTTTCAAAAGTATAGGTGTTAGTTATCCTATAATGTACGATTTTTTTATCTAACTATGAAGGTCTACCAAGCAATATGTGACACACATCCATGGGCATGATATCACACATCGCACTATCCTTATAACTACCAATTTGAAATTCTACTAAGGCTTGTTCATCTACCAACAACTAATGCCCCTTCTATAGCAAAGAAACTCTATGGGTATGTGTAGGATCATGATGGGCCAAAAAGTGGCGATATGATGGGTATGTGTAGGGTATGTGGCTGATGAATTTTTTTTATCCAAAATTGATCAAACAAAAAGGGTTTTTAAAGGAGATTCTTAGCTTTCCACCAATATAAATTATGTTTTATTTTGAATTTAATAAATAAATATTATTCATTTTGCATTTGAATTACAACTAAAGTCCTAATTGATAGGCTGATTGAAAACATCTATAGCTTTCAAACGGTATCACATTTTTGAATCCAAAACATGTGTCACATTCTATGCTTTGCATACTATAGGATTAAAAGAAAAATTAATTTCATTATGTTTTGGCCAAGTTAAGGTGGTCAGACATACAAGTTTTTATATTTTTTAAAAGTTGTAATAAAAAATTATAATTAATTATTTACTTGGAAAAAAATTACAAAAAATAATGCATAACATTTAGACATGAGTCCTCTAATTATATCTAAAATATTATAAAAAAATATTGTCATTTTATTATGGTTAGGGTGGTCAGACAAACACCTACTTCTTATTTTTCCCCTGAAATTTAAGTACTTCTACATTGAAATCTCAAATTTTCACCAAATAGATTTTTTGCCACTTAAGGGCCTTTTTTTTCCATGATGATCATGCAAATACCCCTATAAGGTGTAAGATGTTTGGTTCTCTTAAGACCTATTTTATCCACAGTTTTAATAGCCACTAGATTTTTAGTACTACCATTTTCAATAATTAATTTGTAGTACTTACCTCTAGCCTTGCACTTTGTCTTGAATAAAGCTCTTCTTTGTTCCAGTTCTATACTCTCCTTAAATGGCTTCAACAACACTCTCTTGAACAACAAAGAGTCTCCAGTCTTTGGTTCCTCATTGTGATGAGTAGGTGATCCCACACTTTCATGATCTTCTTGCATGATTTTATTGCTCCTTTTACACCTTGTGCAACCTTTACTTGAGAATTTCAAACACTCACAACTCTTATGACCAATAGATTGATTACATTTGAAACACTTACCAGAAAAACCTCTTCCTCTATCTTGATAACCACCTCTATCAAACAATCTTCCTCTATTTTTATAGCCTCCTCTTTCTTGATTGACTTGGAAATTATAACTAATAGCCCATCCATCTTGATAGGATTGTTGTCCCATACTATCCTATTTTATCCTTCCTCTAAATCCTCTTCCTCTATTTCTTCCTTGTTGTTTTTTCTTCCTTACAAGCTTCTCCTCCGCCTTAATGGAAAACTGATAGGCTTCCTCAAGAGTTCTATGAGATACTAAACTCAGCTAATCTTGTAGACTGTATTTCAAACCATTAAGGTACCTTGCTACCTTTTCCATATCCTCTTCACTGTGGCCTGATCGAATCACCAACTTGTAAAAATCTTCCATATATTCTCCTACAAACATATCCTTTGGCTTGATATTTTGCAATCTTTTAAAAGGATTCATTTGATAGTCTCCCAGATGGAAATTCAACTTGAATTTGGCAATCATTCTATCCCAGGAAGTGATCTTTTCCTTTTTCTTCTTTCACCTTTCCAACTATACATAATCCCACCACATTGAAACGTGTCCTTTGAGCCTTATACAAGAAAATTTAACTTTCCTTTCTTTTGCAACTTCTTCATACACAAAATATTTTTCTAGAATATTGATCCAGTCAATGAGTTCTTCCCCATTTAGGCTTCCAGAATAAGTAGGGACCTCTATTTTTAGTTTGGCTCCCACTCATAACAACCTTATCAATATTTCTTCCACTCCTTCTAGTTCTTCTCAAACTTCCTCTTCAATTTGGGATTGCTCTTCTTCCCCACCTTCACTAGCATCATCAATCACTATTCTCCCTTTTTGTGCCTGCTCCATGGCATCCATCCTTGCTAACAAGTTCTACAACAACTCTAGAACTCCTTCTTCATGGCATTTTTGACCACCACCTCGGTCATCTCCTCTTCTCATCCTTCTTAGTGGCATTCTACCCACTTCACAATCTTCCAATCTCTTACTGCCTTGATATAAAGATAATTCTTGCCCGAGTAGTTATAGAAAAAACAACAACACTTCAGGTAATAGAGGACAACAATAAATGGAAATCACAAACTACATAATGTTATCCCAAATAATTAGGCCAATCCTTTGCCAAGGGAAATAGGAACATTGACAAAATAAATTCCTCACACAAAGAAACATAAAAATAAGCTTATAAACAACAATGAAAGTAACCAAACAATGTGTATTGATCTATGAAACAAATTAGTTACAATGATAGTTGTTACTTGGAGGAATCGACTCCTTTTCCCATCAACACGATTCTCCCTCTATTCTATCTGGTTTTCTTTCTATAGTTAAAAAAATTTGGGAATCTTTCCGAGCCTCTTGGTCTTCTTTGCCATCACCCTTCCTACTATTCTTTTCTTCCCAACACCCAAACACTATTTCTACCAAATCCAATTAGGCTTCTCCCCAAACCATTGACATTTTCTATTTATGACAGAATCCCCCAACCTGTTCTAGTGGCGACAGGTAAGAAACCCGTGCACCAACAACCACAACCATCTCTATCCTTTGAGGGATTAGGGAAAGATAAGATTCAAGGATCTTGTAGGCAACCAAAACTGGTCACATGTCTTAGAGAAGGAAAAAAAATCAGCCAATAACAAACTAACACTAAAATTGAAGGGAAGCACTCAATGCCCCTGCATCAAATTCAAACTACTACTTACCTTCCCTAGTCATTTGGAATTACCTAGTAATTATTTATTAGTATGAACTACATAAGTATTGAAACTCTGAGCATAATTGAATTTATTTAGTACCTTTCTTAACTCATAGGATAATCCTAAGTTTTGCTCCTTTTTGACCTAGCCAACCTCACAACAAAGTGCTTTTCTTCATTGGGTCCTAGTTAAGCATAAATTTTCTTGGAGAGTCCATGATTAGAATACCAATATGGATTCTTAGATTACCTAGTTTAACTATAGCACCCACTAATTAATACATCCATTACCAAGATTTTTTGGCTACAAACTATACATACACATACAAACTTATATAATAGATGCAATAACTATACATTATGTGACACAAAGTATAATTGTGTGTGTTATAATTATCTATCCAAGGATCCCAAGAACATGTAATAAAGGAATTTTCTTCGTGTACCTCTCTAAGGAAGTCATCATATGATTGTAATAAAAATTATCATTATATTAGAATAATATAAATTGTAACCTCCTCGATACAACCAAGAGCATCATGTAACTAACCTATTGATGCAAGATCAGAGGAAGTAAACAACTCACACACTCTCATTTATCAAAACTCCAAACCTTCTTAGTTTGTTTACTTATTTAAAATTCATTTTACCCTTCTTAATCCTTGTAACAACTTAAAAAAATTGAGATCCACACAATAAGCCTCTTGTTGGTTTTGCAAACACCTTAAGCCACATCAAACTGATGGTATCAAACTCCTTTCTCAAATAATTTCAAATAAATGAACATCTCCAAGTAGACTGTTCAAAAGTAGCAATTAGGCCTTTTAGGCCACCTCAACAAATCAATATCACTTACCCAAGCCCATTTCACCTTCTTAACACCTCAAAAAAATGTAAATTCTCCTGCACAACAAGGTTAGACCATCTCCAAATCCCTCTTCAAACTATTACTACAAGCACTTATTTTAAGTCTCCAATTTTAGTTTCCAAATAGGACTGTCATAGAGGATAGTAGCAAGAATATATATAATTTCACCAAACCCTTGTCAAGAAGAGGTTTATAATACACCAACACAACCTATAAAATCACTTCGCCAAGATAACCACCTTTTATATCATCAAAATCATAAATTATGGATTGTTCTTATGCTTTGCCAAAATAGGGCAGTCAAAATAATAACGGTTCCAAACTCAAAATTCACCAAGTCCCCACTAAATATGATTCAAAATACACTTAAACTTCTCTTAGAAACAATGAGATTGAAGAAAAATGCACTCACCATAATTCAATCCCTCAAAACAATTCTGCACACTACCATTCTATAGATTTTGCTAAAAAATACAGTCCTAGGGCTCAAATGAAACACCCCAAGACCTTTTCATCAAACTCTATAACTTTTGAATCCTTTAATATACTCTTAAAATTTTCTACTCACTAATTGGGTAAGTGCACCAAGATGGTTCCCAAAAAGGGGGCTTAAGTGGCCACTTTTTTTCTGAAATCATGAAATGTTGACCTTGGACATGAAATTCAGGATAGTTACACTCAAAATTTTGAGATGGAACAAAAACAAGGATCAAAGTGCTCTGAGTCTACTTTCTAAACTACTAATTTATTTTGAAAATGGTTGAGATTAAGGGGTTCAAAAGAGGGATGTACACAAATTGGTGCTATTTTTGTTAGAAAAACATAACATAGCAACTCTTCTACGACCTGAGCACGGTGAAATTTTTTGTAGTATTTTTAAAATCGCTATGGTCAAAAGTTAGCTAACAACATCTAGTTGATGCACAATTTTTCTGATAATTTTTTAATGAATATTTTATTTTTTACTAATTTTCAAAGTGGGCACTTCCTGAAAAGCAGAATTTTGGCAGTGGTTCTCCTACAAATTTTGGAAAATAATTGATTTTTTTTTCTTTTTTTTTAAAATTTGTAGAAATGGAGTCTAGTTTCTAAAAATGTAATTTTTTTGAAAATTTGATGAACAGTTAATTTATAACAAAAAAAACACCAAACACTGCTTTTTGGCAAAAAACAGACATACAAACAAAAGAAATTATGGATGAAAGGCTTAGCATTGTCAAAAAGTGAAAAAATTACATCGTTGTATAGCTAAGAGAGAACCTAACATTACCCATGTTTTCGATTTTGTTGATATTGAACTAGATGCAATCTTGATGGTGAGCACGGACCCGATTATGTGAAAAATTGTAGAATTTGCAAAAACACGTCTCTGGCCTTGTTGGGAATTCCCTCCAAGCCTTTGGGTTGGTATTCCAAGGCAAGTACTTTCACTTTTTTTTCTCTATTTTTAATGCGAAATAACGCATGCGCGTTATAACATGAGGGCATTTTAAAAAAAAATTCAAAAGTGGCTAGAAAATTGGTACCCAACTTCATGCACCTGCCCAATTATTAGAGGATTTCCATGGCTAGGTGAGGAGAAACACAATTTTGAAGCCCACTGGATACCCTAAATCAGGGTTTTAGTCGCTTTTACAAAAACTACCATATCTTACTTAAAAATCCATTAAATCACATGAAACCAAGTTTATTATAAAGTAAACTCTCAAGAAATTCACCTTGAATGGAGGAGGAGAGGTTTGTGCACCGTAGAAGGCTGTACAATGGCCAAAAACCAGTAAATTGCTAGAAAATAATAGAAATCAGTGTTTTTTCATTAAATTTTCATCTATACAATTCTTCCCCAACCTTTCCTCAAGCCAAAAGAGGTTAAAAAAGTCCTTTATAAAGCCAATATAATGCCAAAAATATCTTTACAACTGTATGTCCTTTGATCTTCCTCTAGTTGTCAATTTTATTGCATTTTACACTTCTTTTTTAATTGACAACATTTTGTCATTTTTTTTGCACTTTTTACCTTTATGCTTAAAATAGCCCAAAATTACAAATTAAGAACTAATACATGCTAAATGTGACCCTTCTAGGCCTTATTTGAACATGAAATCAACTTGACTAATTCAAAAGCTAAAATGGCCTCATGGAGGCAAGATCTCACAAGGGTGCTTCTGCACCATTCTCTCCAACAAAAAAGAGATCCAAGTCCTCTTGGTTCAGTAGATACTCCTCCTTATAGTCTCCTTTAAGCCCTAAAAATTTTATTTTCACTTTTGGTTTGAGTTGGTCTATGCCAAATTGCTTCCATTTCATGCTTTCTTTGTGAATCTTCTCCTTCATCACAATCTCAATCTCAACACTTTGTCTTCCAATCTGCTTCATCTTGATCTACAAATGTATCCTGGTCCAAAAATTAGTACAATAAATAAATGACACATTAACTTGATCATATTACCTCCATCCTTTCTCATCTCTTTGCAAATCTCCATAAGCAATTCATCCCTTAACATTTCTTCATCCATTCTTATCATCAACTCAAAGTCTTCTTCTTCAAAAATCAGGTTCTTCATGGCTGCAACATCTTTTTCTTCATCATATTTAAGCTTGAGAATATCTCCACTTCCTTCATCCTTGAACTCAGCTCCTGCATCTTCAAATACTTCTTCTTCCATCTCTCTTATCTTCATTTGTCTTTTTGCTTGTCTTTTCCTCCTTCTAACAATCTTCTCTATGGGCCATGTAACTCTCCTTTTCACTGTCAAGTTACAACTTGTGGCTTGCTTCATCATTTGTTTTATCTTCATCATGGATTCTTGGAACTCCTTTTCCCATCTTGTCATCTCTTGCTTCAAATCTCACTTTAATGTTGCAATTTCTCTATCCATCTTCTCTTGTCTCTTTTTCTTATTTCTTTCTTCCTCTTACCTCTTCAACACATCCATCTTTTCCTCTTTCACAATTTCTCAACTTTCTCTTCCTTCTCAATGGCAGCAACCAGGTTCTCACATAACCTGCAACCACACACACACAACTACAAAACCACAACTACAAACTCACCATCTCAAATATTTCTCGGGATCTGATACCAATCTGATGCAAGATCAGAGGAATAAAACAACTCACACACTCTCATTTATCAAAACTCAAAACCTTCTTAGTTTGTTTACTTATTTCCAGTTCATTTTACCCTTCTTAATCCTTGTAACAACTCACAAAAACTAAGATCCAAGCAATAAGCCTCTTGTTGGCTCTGCAAACACCTTAAGCCACATCAAACTAATGGTATCAAACTCCTTTCTCAAAAAATTTCAAATAAATGAACATCTCCAAGTAGACTATTCAAAAGTAGCAATTAGGCCTTTTAGACCACCTCAAAAAATCAATATCACTTATGCAGGCCCATTTCGCCTTCTTAACACCTCAAACAAATGTAAATTATCCTGCACAATAAGGTTAGACCATCTCCAAATCCTTCTTCATGCTATTACTATAAGCACTTATTCTAAGTCTCCAATTTTAGTTTCCAAATAGGACTGTCATACAGGACAGTAGAAAGAATATATATAATTTCACCAAACCCCTATCAAGAAAAGGTTTCTAATACCCCAACACAACCTATGAAATCACTGCCCCAAGATAAACACCTTTCATATCATCAAAATCATAAATTATGGATTGTTCCTTATGCTCTGCCAAAATAGGGCAGTCAAAATAAGAATGGTTCCAAACTCAAAATTTATGAAATCCCCACTAAATATGACTCACAATACACTTAAAATTCCCTTAGAAACAATGAGATTCAAGAAAAATGTGCTCACCATAGTTCAATCCATCAAAATAATTTTGCACACTACCATTCTACAGATTTTGCTAAAAAATGCAGTCCTAGGGCTCGAATGAAACACCCTAAGACCTTATCATCAAACTCTATAGCTTTGGAATCCTTTAATATGCTCTTAACACTTGACTTACCCAAGATAAACACCTTTTATATCATCAAAATCATAAATTATGGATTGTTCCTTATGCTCTGCCAAAACAGGGCAGTCAAAATAATAATGGTTCCAAACTCAAAATTCACCAAATCCCCACTAACAATGACTCAAAATACACTTAAACTTCCCTTAGAAACAATTATATTGAAGAAAAATGTGCTCAACATAGTTCAATCCCTCAAAATAATTTTGCACACTACCATTCTACATATTTTGCTCAAAAATACAGTCCTAAGGCTCGAATGAAACACCCCAAGACCTTATCATCAAACTCTATAACTTTGGAATCCTTTAATATACTCTTAGAAAAATTGCTACTCACCAATTATCAGACGATTTCCATGGATAGTTGAGGAGAAACACAATTTTGAAGTCCACTAGATACCCTAAATCAGGGTTTTAGCCACTTTTATAAAAACTGCCATATCTTACTTAAAAGTCCATCAAATCAATGAAACAAAGTTTATTGTAAAGTAGACTCTCAGGGCATTCACCTTGAATGGAGGAGGAGAGGTTTGTGCACTGTAGAAGGTTGTACAATGGCCAAAACCTAGTAAAATTGCTGGAAAATAACAAAAATCAGTGTTTTTTCATTAAATTTTCATCTATACAATTCTTCCCCAACCTTTCCTCGAGCCAAAAGAGGTTAAAAAAATCCTTTATAAATCCAATACAATGCCAAAACTATCTTTACAACTACCTATCCTTTGATCTTCCTTTAATTTACAATTTTACTGCATTTTACACCTTTTTTTTTTGAATTGACAACATTTTGTCAATTTTTTTGCACTTTTTACCTTTATGCTTAAAATAACCCAAAATTATAAATTAAGACCTAATACATGCTAAATGTGACCCTTCTAGGCCTTATTTGAACATGAAATCAACTTGACTAATTCAAAAGCTAACTATGAATTATATTATTATAGATTAACTTTTAAATTAACAGTTTAATATTAATTTTGTCATACTATATGGTGATTTTTTTGTATTAGTGTATGAAATGGTCTTTGAATAGCTATTACAATACAATTATATGTTATTTAGGAGTAAAATGTTCCTCAAATTTATTCTCTCAAATTATTGTCATTTAAATCAACATCCTAGATATCATACAAGATAATTGTGTCTCTTGTGATCATCTACATTAATTTTTATATGTTGTTGGTTGATGGTTATGTGAATATTTAAGTTAAAGACCATTCTAGTATATGTTAATGTGAAATGTACATATATTTTTAAAAATTTGAAAAGAAATTTAGGGAAAAATAGAATTCAAAGAAAATCAACAAACAATACCAAAATAAAATAATAATATAGACAATATGACTAATATATCTATTACTACAAATAATTATTATCCTATAAAGAAACTATATATAATTTTTTAAAAAATATTGTTGATGTTTATTCATTTGTACATTACAAAAAATATTAAACTATAAAGGAATTAGAAAATGTGTCATTTAGTTTCAATGCATACAAATAATAAAGTGAGTAGATAACCAAATCTCTAATGGCATGGATAGAGAAAAAATAGAAATGCTACAAAATCTAAACTTGTGTCCAACACTATGAAAACTAATCCAAATTACTTCTATATATAAGACCTATTAGATACTAGTCATTTAATATTTGTGGCAACTAACTAGACAATATTTTACAAATTTTTAAATATTTTCTCTTCATTTAATTTTAGAAGGAAACATTTATTTATGACTATAGAGAAACTACTATAGTTTTGTTGATTTCTACTACTATCTTCTTTCACTTTGCAATCCAAGCTCTTATACCAATTTCATGGTGGATAGAAATGAACACTAAAAGCTATACCATACAAGTAATATTAAACTACAATTAATGTTTTTTCATTTGTACTATACAAATAATATTAAACTATAGATGAATTATAAAATTTCAATTTCAATGCATAAAAATAATCAAGTAGATAACCAAATCTCTAATGGCATAGATAGAGATAAAATAGGAATTCTACAACATCCAAACTTGTGTCCAACTATATGTAAACCAATTCAAATTACTTGAATATGTATAGGACCTATTAGATACTACCTGATTAATATTTGTGGCAACTACCTAGACAATATTTTTTAAATTTCATAATTTTTGCTTTTTATTTAATTTTAGAATGCAACATTTATTTATGACTGTAGATAAATTATTACATTTCCCTCAATATCTACTACTAATTGCTTTCACTTTGCTAGCCAAGCTCTTAAACCAATTTCATGGTGGATAGAAACCAACACTAAAACCTATACCTTCTATTCAACTTGATGAAAGTGTTTATATGATGCAATACATATTTTGAAAATTTAACTAACATATCAAATTAGAAAACTTAGTGACAAATATTTAATACGTTTTCCCTCTTCTAAGAACTACTTAAAACAAATATTCGCTACTCTTCAACGTTAATATGCAACTAAAACATACATTCCATGCATTAATGGCAAAACTTTCAAACTTGTAGATTAAACAAAAAAAACCATTGAAACTATTGTCTAGGGTAGAGGGTAGAGGGTCTAGTTTCTCTGCTAGTAATGGCCCTCGTCAGGTCAAGAAGAAGGTTCATCGAGAGGGTTGGTGGCATCCTCCCCCACAAGGGATTCTGAAGATAAATACTGATGGATCTTCTAGGGGGAATCCTGGACATGCTGGGATTGGTGGTATTTGTAGAGACAGTAATGGAGGTGTTGTGTTTTTCTTTTCTATTTACAAGGGTCGCCATTCTAATAATCTTATGGAGGCTCTTGCTATTTTATATGCTATTGAAAGAGGTTGTTCTCTAGGATGGAAGAGGATTATTTGTGAATCAAATTCACAAATTGTAGTTGATATGTTAAATGAGCGGAGATTTGATGGTGTTAACTAGAAACTAGCTGTTGTGATCCATTAGATTGTGAACTTGTCCAATTCTTTGGAATTTGTTTCCTTTTGCCATATTTCTAGGGAATAGAATAGGGTGGCTGATGTTCTGGCGAAGTGGGCCTCTCAACATGTGGAGAGATGGAATATAGATGACTGGGGACTTTTATCCTCAAAGCTCTCGTTGTCCCTCAAAAAGATAATCATGGAAGATCTTCATATGTAATTGGTTCCTTTGGAAACTTTTGTTGCGGGTTTGGTTGGTAATTTTTGGTGGTTGTTTCCTATTGCTTTGTAATGTTTCTTTGATTCAATAAATTTTTACCAGAAAGAACATTCTAAAAATATCAAAAATTATATCGTAACAACGCTTGATTTTTTCTTCAAAATTTAAGAATAGTTCTGTTCGCTTGAGCAACATTATCGAACAATTTTGTAGCAATAATACGGCATGTAGTAAGATAAAGATGTTTTTCTCACGTAATTTAAATAAAAGATAACTCAGAATGATTCAATTTTTGTCCGTTTCAAAGAAAATCACTTTCGGACCATTGACCAAGTAGAATGCAGTAAAACATATTAGGGAACCGATTTTGGAAAATTAGTAAGAAATTGCTTCTACAATCCACACTCCTTATTTATGGCTCATTTAGAAACAAATTACCATGTCCTGCTAGTTGATGATTGGATTTCATTTCACGTTAATATTCTAGCTTGCAAGTTTTATTGTATTTTTATTACATCAATCTGCATAGATTCCTAAAGAAAGTGCGACGTACAAAAATGTGGGAGTTTTATTGATTCCAATAGTTTATTTTGAGATGCTGACAAGTAAGTGTTGCATTGAATATCTCGATTCCAACGCTCACGACCAGGACAAATATCTTATTTGTTTCCTTCTAGCCAAGTTGAATATAAGCTCATTTTATGTCTGTGTTTCTTATTAATAATTATGAAGAGCATATGTGTTGATTTTTGTAGCTAGAAAAGTGGAATATGGATTTTCTTTAAAGCAACTCAAGATAAGATTTGCTTTAAATCAATTCGAGTTGGATTTTTAGCAACAGCAAAAATTTTATTCTTTAAATAGAATGTTTCTGAGTTTGTGAGGATAAGATAAATCCAAGAGTGGGATTTTATTTTTTAATAGAATGTTTCCGAGTTTGTGAGGATAAGATAAATCCTAGAGTGATTTTATGTGTAAATAAAGCCAAAGAAAGCAAGGAAAGATTCTTTCCTTGCACGCTAAGTAAAGCAGCTAGGCTCTATAAATACAAGATTGTTGTAGCAAACTCACATTGTATTTTTGAAAGAACAGTTTGATGTTAGGCTGAATAGAAGATCCAACATTTGCAGGTTTTTCCCCGCATTGGGGTTTCCTGGGTATATCTGTGTTATTGTCTTTATGTTATTTTTGCTTCCGCTGTTATTAGCTATTAATTAACCCAGTTGTATTAATTGTTATAAATCATATTTCTTTCTGTGAATTTATTGTGTAATTAATCTATTGCTGGGTTATAGAAATTAACATGGTATCAGAGCTCTAAACTCTAAATACGAAGCCAAGATTTGTGACACAGATTTCAAGAAAAAAAAAAAGTCATCCGATTTTCGTCTCTAGTTCTTTTGTAGCTATGGCAACCAGTGTTCGATACGAGGACAGGCTCGAGGGTGCGTCTAACTTCTTGCAGTGGAAGGTTCGGATTACATCTGTTCTCAAGGAGAACAGACTATGGATCTATGCTAGCACAGAAGTGACTCCACCAACAAATGATCCTGTTGCCTTAGATTCGCATGAAGTCAAAGAGGCCAAGGCTCAGAGGATTATCCTGGATGGAGTAAGAGATCATTTAATTCCTCATTTATCGGGGAAAGACACCGCCAAGGAGATGTGGGATACGCTCACAAAACTTTATCAGAGCGACTATAAGAGTCGTAAGATGATGCTCAAGGACAAATTGCATAATACCAAGATGTCCAAAGGCGAGAGTGTGACCTCTTACTTGTCCAAGCTGACACAGGTCAGGGATGAGCTTGCTGCTATTAGAGAGACGATTAAAGAAGATGAGTTGGTGCGTATAGCCTTGAATGGTTTTTCAAAGCACTAGGAAGTGTTTGTCAAGTGTGTTGTTGGCAGAGATCGACTACCTGATTGGGAAAGACTTTGGGATGATTTTGTTCAAGAGGAGATCCGTGAAGGTGCTCATCGAGGAGATCAGACAAAGAAAGTTCAAGATGAAGAAAATCTTGCTCTTGCAAGCAAGGGTAAGAAGAAGTCCAATAAAGAGCAATCGGAAGGTTCTTCTTCCAAGAGTGGGAAGAAGAAAGATCTGAGCAAGATTAAATGTTTTTGCTGCCATCAGATGGGTCACTATGCTAGTCAATGTCCGAATAAGAAAAATAAGGACAAGCAGAAGAACCAATTTTCCGCTACAGTAGAGGTGGACGAGTTTGCATCACGATTTGAAAATGAGTTTTCACTCATTGCTTGTCTCTCAAGTTCAATTGCCAACAGGGTATGGTATATTGACAGTGGGGCTTCTCGCCACATGACGGGAGTCAAAGAATGTTTCACCAAGTTGGAAGAGAAGAAGCTGGATTTCTATATTGAGCTCGGAGACAATGCCAAGTACCATGCAACTGGTATTGGCACCGTCAAGTTTCAGAGGGAATCTGGCAAACCTTTGTTGGTGGAGGATATGTTGTATGTCCCTAGCATGACAAAGAATTTAATCTCAGTTTCTGCCTTGGAAGACAAGGGTTACATCGTGACCTTTGAGAGGGGAAAAGTCTATATTCGTCCCAAAGATTCCAAGATTGCAAAAGTGATTGGTGTCAGGCATGGTAGCTTGTTTCGGTTACAGTTTGAGCCAGCACATGCATTGGTTAGTAGCTGTAAAGGGATAGGAGAATTGTGGCACGGGAGGATGGCTCACCTTCACTATTGAGCACTTAATATTCTTAAGGAAATAGTGACAGGGCTACCTGGGATGAAGACAGAAAAGCATGAGGTGTGTAAGGGTTGTGCTCTTGGGAAATATGCCAAGACCAGTTTTCCAAGCAGCGACACTAGATCCGAAGGGATTTTGGATTTTGTACACTCAGATGTGTGTGGACCTATGTCAACAACATCCTTGAATGGATATGAGTATTATGTTACCTTCATTGATGATTTCTCCAGGAAGATGTGGATATATTTCATGAAGAATAAAGATGAGGTCTTCAGTAGGTTCAAAGAGTTTAAGGCTCTCATGGAGAACCAAACTGGGAAGAAGATCAAGATACTGAGGTCTGATAATGGAGGTGAGTATACCTCGAATGCCTTCAAAGATTTTTGTGCTCAGGAAGGTATCAAGAAAGAGTTGACAGTTCCGTACAACCCTCAGCAGAATGGGGTTGCTGAACGGAAGAACAAGGCTATAGTTGGAACAGCCAAGGCCATGCTTCATGATTAGGATCTGCCTTGGTTCTTATGTGCAGAAGCTTGCAACACAGCTGTGTATTTGCAGAATAGGAGCCCTCACAAAGTGTTGGGCAAATTGACTCAGAAGAGGCGTTCACTGGTAAGAAACCAGATTTGGGGCACATTCGCATCTTTGGATGCCTTGTGTATTGTCACATTCTTGTTGAGAAGAGAACCAAGTTGGAACCTACTACAAAGAAGGGTATCCTTGTTGGGTACAGTGAAACTTCTAAGGCTTATCGGGTTTATATTCCTACTCTCAGGAAAACAGTGGTTCGTAGAGATGTGAAGTTTGAGGAAGAGAGGGCTCTTCAGAAGTCAAGTAACTTGATGAAAGAGGAGGAACAAACATCCATAGTTGAGGTAGCACAAATTCCTCAAACTTCAGTCATGCAAGCTGGAGAGCAAAACAAGCAGGATGATCAGATAGAGGAACAAATAATTCCTCAGCCTCAGATTCCTATTAGTGAGAAGAGGAGAAACAAGGCAGCTGAGCAAACATTAAGAGAGGCTCAAGAATATGTAGGTGATCCTCAAGATTCAGTCAGACAAAGAAGGGCTCCCAGATGTTATTCAGATTATGTGGCACTTATGAGTGAATTAATTGAAGTAGAGCATTCTAGCTTTCAGGAGGCATCCAAGCACCAAGTGTGGAGAGATGCCATGGTGGAAGAGTATTCTTCCATCATGAAGAACAGTGTGTGGGAGGTAGTACCAAGACCAGAAGATAAGTCTGTGGTGGGCTCGAGATGGCTGTATAAGATTAAGCATGCTGCAGATAGTAGTGTGGAAAAATTCAAAGCCTGGTTTGTGGCTAAAGGGTTTTCTCAGAAGGAGGGAGTCGACTATGATGAGACTTTCGCTCCAGTAGCTAGGTACTCATCCATAAGAGCTATCATTTCTATAGCAGAACAGATGGGTTGGAGGATTTATCAGATGGATGTAAAGACGGCCTTCCTCAACGGAGTGATTGAGGAAGAGATTTACATAGAGCAACCAGAAGGGTTTGAAGCACATGAGAGGGATTCTCACGTATGTAGGTTGAAAAGAGCATGGTATGGACTCAAGCAGGCTCCCAGGGCGTGGTATTCACGTATTGATAGTTACTTGCAGAGTGTGGGCTTCATCAAGAGTGAGGCAAATTCAAACCTATACTGTGTTCAGGTGAAGGGTGAACTTCTCATATTGTTGTTATATGTTGATGACCTATTTCTCACAGGGTCAGAGGAGCTCATAGCACATTGCAAGCGGGATCTTGCAGGAGAGTTTGAGATGAAGGACTTGGGGTTGATGCACTACTTTTTAGGATTGGAGTTGTGGCAGAAAGAGGGAGAGATCTTCCTTGGACAAGGGAAGTACTTAATTGATATCTTGAAGCGATTCAGGATGGAAAACTGTAAGCCTATGTCAACGCCACTTGTGACCAATTGAAAGAAGATTGATGCTTCCAAATCAGAGGCAGTGGACCCTACTTTATACAGACAGTTGATAGGCTCTCTTATGTATCTGGTCAACACTAGGCCAGACATTTGTTTTGCAGTGAACTCACTCAGTCAGTTTATGGTGGAACCTAAACGTGTGCACTGGATAGCTGCGAAGCATGTTTTGAGATATCTCCGAGGCACAGTTGATTATGGGTTGAAGTATGTTCAGCAGGATGGAGTGAAGCTCAAGGGGTTTACTGATGCAGATTGGGCAGGCAGTACAGCTGATCGAAAGAGCACTTCAGGGTGCAGTTTCAGTTTGGGATCAGGAGCAGTCTCTTGGTACAGCAGGAAACAGAAGTCAGTTGCACTGAGTTCTGCAGAGGCCGAGTATATGGCAGCCGGTATGGCTACATGTGAGGCTATCTGGCTTCGGAAACTTCTAGCTGGGCTCTTTAATCAAGAGTTGGATCCTACAGTCATTTACTGTGATAATCAGAGTTGCATCAAACTCTCTGAGAATCCAGTGTTTCATGACAAGTCAAAGCACATTGAGATCAAGTACCACTTCATCAGAGATTGTGTGGAGAAGGGGATAGTGAAGCTCAATTACATTCCTACGGATGAACAGATAGCAGATATCCTGACGAAGGCCTTGATGAAGAGCAAGTTTGAATTCTTCAGGGACAAGTTGGGTGTAGTGCAGAACACTTTCCTCGCTAAGAGGGAGTGTTGATTTTTGTAGCTAGAAAAGTGGGATATGGATTTGCTTTAAAGCAACTCAAGATAAGATTTGCTTTAAATCAATTCGAGTTGGATTTTTAGCAACAGCAGGATTTTTATTCTTTAAATAGAATGTTTCTGAGTTTGTGAGGATAAGATAAATCCAAGAGTGGGATTTTATTTTTAAATAGAATGTTTCGAGTTTGTGAGGATAAGATAAATCCTAGAGTGATTTTATGTGTAAATAAAGCCAAAGAAAGCAAGGAAAGATTCTTTCCTTGCACGCTAAGTAAAGCAGCTAGGCTCTATAAATACAAGATTGTTGTAGCAAACTCATATTGTATTTTTGAAAGAAAAGTTTGCTGTTAGGCTGAATAGAAGATCCAACATTTGCAGGTTTTTCCCCGCATTGGGGTTTCCTGGGTATATCTGTGTTATTGTCTTTTTGTGTTTGGCTTTATGTTATTTTTGCTTCTGTTGTTATTAGCTGTTAATTAACCCAGTTGTATTAATTGTTATAAATCAGATTTCTTTCTGTGAATTTATTGTGCAATTAATCTGTTGCTGGGTTATAGAAATTAACAATATGCACCAACTGCTCTTAGGATGATGAACTGCAGTAAACTATAATAAGGAATCTGAGAGATTACATGCCAACACCAATACATTTTGTCTTTCATACTTATTTGAGTCTCACCTTATATTCCATCCAGAAGATGTAGATTCGGGTGTACGAAACCCTTACAAAATACAAATTAGGCACGTTCGAAGTATTTTAAATTGTTGTAAATACAAGATGTGAAGTGTCGCTGGGAATGCAATATGAATTACATAGAGAGGCGATGTACTGTGTAACCTTAACGATCGAAAATGGCTGAGTACAAGCTACTCATGAGTAATGAAGCAGAAGAATTTTTTTCTGACGGTTCAGTTGATTCGAAAGGAAGACTTAGTGTCAGAGCAAAGACTGGAGGATGGAGAGCTTGTTCTCTAATTATGGGTATAAAAATTTCCACCACCACCTTTTTGTAATTAATCTCTTAGTTTTACTTAACAAATTAATGGTTTCCGAGTTTCTGTATACAGGCTACGAACTTGTTGAAAAGTTGGCTTTCGCTGGTGTTTTGGCAAATTTAACGGTGTATTTGACGACCAAGCTGCATGAAGGCACTGTCTACTCCTCCAACAGTGTCAGTAACTGGATTGGCACACTTTCTCTTACGCCCTTACTTGGAGCATACATTGCTGATACATATTTGGGACGCTTTTGGACATTTGCAGCCTTTTCATGTATCAATATACTGGTAATTACTGAATATGAGTATCTTTCTGTGTGGTTAAATATCGGTAACATTAAGGGGAACAGTTTAAACACATCATTCCAAAGTATATAATTATAATTTTGACTATAATATAATGGCTATTTATATGAGAACCCAGATCTCGAATCAAGCAGCCCGTGCGTTGACCCAACTAAAGATTTATTTTATTTTGAGATGGTAATTTTCACATTGATTTTTGGTGCAGGGAATGGTGATTTTAACCCTAACAGTTTCATTGAAGTCTTTAAAACCACCAGAATACCCATCAAATGAAGGATGTGAAAAGGCTTCATCTCTGCAAATAGGGATTTTTCTTTTTGCTTTATATCTAGTTGCTCTGGGTCAAGGAGGAACCAGACCAAATGTCTCCACCTTTGGTGCGGATCAGTTCGATGATTTCCATCTTAAGGAAAAAATGCGAAAGAACTCATTTTTCAATTGGTGGATGTTTATAGTTTTCTTTGGAAATTTTTTAGGTCAGACAATTATTGTGTATGTTGAAGACAACATCGGTTGGGGAGTGGGTTGTGGAGTTATCACTGGATTCCTATTAATAGCTTACGTTGTATTCATGATAGAATCTCCAATTTATAGATACAAAGTTGTTGTAGGAAGCCCACTGCAGCGAGTTGGGAAAGTAATTGTTAGGATGATTCAAAACCGGAAAATACAGGTTCCTGCAGATGCTTCTTGCCTACACGAAGTGGATTCAGAAGAATATCTTAGCCAAGGCCGACGCCCCATTGCCTACACTAAACATCTGAGATTTGTAAACTCTTACAAAATTTATCTTATTAAAGCAAAGACATTTGGATAATTAAACGATGGCGTGATTTGTGTGTGGCAGATTTCTAGATAAAGCAGCATTTTTAAACTCGAGATATTCAAATCCCTGCTCTGTGACAGACGTAGAGGAGACAAAGCAGGTGATAAGAGTTCTTCCCTTTTGGCTGACAGTCATATTTCCCAGTACAATAATAGTACAAGGTTTAACGCTCTTTACCAAGCAGGCAATGACAATGGATAGGCATATGGGCTCTAACTTTGAAATTCCTCCTGGCAGCATTGGAATTTTTTTCCAAATACCATTGCTATTAACCATCCCAATCTATGATCGCCTTTTAATCCCCCTTTTCAGAAGATTCACAGGAAATCCACGAGGCATAACTATACTACAGCGGATTGGTGTTGGAATGATACTTCGGAGTATTGCTCTGGTAGTGGCTGTTGTAACAGAAATTGTAAGGTTAGATGTAATTCAAAGCCGTGGAATTGCAGATAATAAGGATGCAATTGTACCCGTATCTTTCTTCATTCTTATTCCACAGTTAGTTATAATGGGAATAGCAGAAGCCATGGTTGAGGTAGGTAAACTGGAGTTCTTTTACGATCAAGCTCCAGAGAGTATGCAAAGTTTGGGAAACGCAATGTATGTAGCCTCTAATGGAATTGGCTCCTTTCTCAGCAGTGCTATTCTAACAGTTGTGACTCACGTTACTGGAAGACAGGGACACAAAAGTTGGGTACTGGATAACCTGAATGCCTCACGACTCAATTACTTCTATGCTCTCTTTGTAGTTCTGAATATCACGAAATATGTTGCTTTCTTGACCATGTCTTGGTCTTATACTTACAAAAGTGAACATAGTGAAGCCTTCGGAAAAACTTCTTCCAATGAAACGCTAGTGGCAGACAATAGTGGCCAGAAGGGTGTAGGGATTCCGATATAGGCTGGAACATATTCCATGCAATAAATAAGTGTGCAAGATAATGTATATTCAGGTAAACTTTTTATGATGGAAAATTATAGTTGATAAAATTATGAAAGTTAGATTATTATAATTAAAAATAAGTTGTTTTAGAAATATGAAAAATAATAGTTGTGAGAGGATGCAGCATGCAAAGAATTCAGCTTTTCTCAATGTGCAAATTTTTCTTTTTATAATTGAATATCAATTTTGTTGCATTTGTCTTTTATAATTAAATATCACTTTTGATGCATTTTTATTTTTATTTTAATAGTTTTTTTTCTATGTTGTATTTGGAAATTCTTGCACAATTGATATAGGGCTTCTAATGGATCCCTTTTTCTTTTCTTATAAATCTGCTCTTAAATCAAATGAACCTTTTTCATCAAGACATGACAATAAATTTGCTCGTCAATCTGATGAAACTTCTTCATCAAAATATGACAATGTTGTCTTTTTTCGGTGAATGCAATAAATAAGGTGAAAATGGATCCAAGATTGAAAACTTGTCATGACATAATTGAGTGTCTTGAGAAGAGTAATCAAAGGTCTATTTTGGTTATTAGCTCAAATCTAATTATCGATAATGTTTTCTATCTCTCTAAAAATGTTTTGATTTGCAAGTTTATGGTTATTTGAATCTAATTACCTTTTTGGAAGCATGGGTTCATTGGACCTAACAAATGAAAGGTGATATGGAATTTATTCTTATAGATAATTGATTTTTTTGTGGTTCTCTCTAGAATGGCTAGTCATGAATGGGTTATTCATGAAATAACAGTACATGGCTTTTGATCTGGCAGAAGAGCTCTACTTGATTCAATTTATCTCAATAAAATCTTAGTCAAAATAAAGGAGTGGAAATTTCTAGAGAAAATATTTTAAAATAGTTTAAGTATTTAATAGGTTTCATGTCCTTGAAAACATTAATGTTCTAAAGTCCACTTTGTTGAAAATGTCTTCTAATCAATAGGATTTGGATCTACCTAATTTTGGAGATCCTAAATCTTGTGCCTTATCTAATCTAAAAGTAACGAATACTCTATATATTAATTCCTTCTAATGAAGGGGCTTCTTCTTTTACCATTAATATGGAAAGATCTATTAGACTTAAGGATGTTGATTCACATCATTCCAATTTGATATTAGATCTTTCTACTATGCCAAAGACGTAGAATGATAGTTACAAAGACTATATTATGCTATAGTACAACCCTATTACACTTGAAGTCGAACCACAAATTTTAAGAGAACGCAAAATTAGAAACAAGATTATTCATTAGAGAAAAGATATCATCATTAGAATAGTAACAAATTGTTTCTACAAAAATTACTATTCTTCATCATTAATTTTAAAACCAAATAGCCCTATCTCTCACAATTAAATTTTATATATTTATTATATCTCTTCTTTTTTATATTTTTTTGGATACTTATTACTTTTAAAATTAATTAAAACATAATTTACATAAAACGAGGGTTTTCCCCTTACAATATTAGTAATATACAGCGAGTAAGTTATGTACAATATTATTAGTATAGAGCAATTAAGTTATGTATGATACGTTTGCACAAGATGACAATGTCGATTTGTCATTGAATTGATATCAACAATGAACCAAACGAACCTAGGCTTTAATGCCACTTGTAAGAGCTATGATTCATCAAATAGTCCAAATCACTTCGTAACAAGTTTTGTCGGGGCAAATGGTCATTCAAGCTCGGTCTTTCTATCCTAATTTCCTTTCTTTTTATACATCTTTTGAATATTTTTGGAAATAGATTTACGAATAAAATTAAAAAATACTAAAAAATTGCAAATGCTAGATTTCTAGATATCTAAATACACAGACATAATTTTGGACGGTATGTTTGTACAACATGTTTAACAAACCGTGAATCTAACTTCCTTTGGCTTGAATGTCACTTGGTAGAACAATTGTCCAAACACGATACGCAACAGTCATAGTCCAAACAGAATAGGGAAGATCCGTTCGGCCACCGTCCTGTAGAAGAGGTATATAAGCCTCCTTAGGCAAATCCGATTCATAATACCATATTTGAAATTTGTTCATGGCTTGCGTTATGGAGAGGTTTTCCTCAGATAAATCAGCAGTACATGGCTCAGTCAGGTGAATTGCGTCCTACATTGTTATTTTACCGTTTAACATTTTGTTTTCAGTTGAAATATAAAAGGCTTTATGCTTTACACCACGTCAAACAGTCGGAGTTTATGAATTGGATAGTGCATAGAGCTCAAAAACTCGGATTCCTGAAATAATTTAATGGCTATCAATACCGTACAATTGACCTTACACGCCTCTGTCGATTTCAGGGAAATACCTTTTACAAGAGCAAAGACCGGAGGGTGGAGAGCTGCTTCTGTCATTATGGGTAATTAGAAAATTAGTGTCTATGAACGCATGTTTTATGTCTTTTTTTTATAAGAAACTGATGGTCTAATAATTATTTTCAGGCTACGAATTCTGTGGAAGATTGGCGTTTGCAGGGATCTGGTCAAATTTGGTGGTCTATCTGACCAGTAAGCTGCATGAAGGGACTGTCTCGTCCTCCACAAATGCCAGCAATTGGGTTGGCACTCTATTTCTCACATCTTTGCTTGGAGAATATCTTTCCGAAACATATATGGGGCGTTTCTTGGCATTCCTAATATTTGCATGTATTTATATCCTGGTAAGTACAATTATCTCTTTCTTGCATGCTGCCTATAGAGCAACGCATTACGTGTTTGGCTTAAAATGGTGCATGTTTGTATGGTATATGTAACGTGTTGTTACTCGTTCACTGTATGTTTTCAACACAGTCTATAATTAACATTAGAGGATAAGTCACAAAGTAAATATTGTTATCTGTCAAATGCAAACTTGCTTGATGTTTAAAGCTGATCGAAATTGAGTTGTTTGAAAGTGATAAGGGAGTTCCTTCTAACGCAGGGAATGACGATCCTAACGTTCGTCAGTTTGAAGAAGTCTTGGAGACCGCCATACTGCCCATCAAATGAAGGCTGCCAAAAGGCTTCGTCGCCACACATTGGGATTTTTTACTTTGCCTTATATCTTGTAGCTTTCGGCTCGGGGGTAACCAGGCCCATAATTTCAGCTATTGGTTCACATCAATTTGATGATTCTGAACCTCAGGAAAAGTTGCAGAAGATGACGATTTTCAACTGGTGGGTTTTCATACTTTTCTTTGGGGGTTTGCTTGGTCAGACACTAGTTGTGTATGTTGAAGACCAAATCAGTTGGGCAGTTGGGTACGGAATTATGACCCTAGCATTGCTAACATCCTCCTTGATGTTGGTGTTACGAACCCAAATTTTTAAACAGAGAGTTCAGGCAGGTAGCCCATTGCATCGAATTTTAAATGTAATTGTTAGGGTGATTCAGAACTGGAAAGTGCAGGTTCCTTCAGATCCATCATTTCTTCATGAAGTGGATTCCATAGAATATGTTACTCAATCCCGACAACTCATTGCCCACACTACGGATCTCAGGTTGGAAGTTGATATATATAAGGCTTTCTAAGCTACGGTATTCATCATGAAAAGTAATATAGTGTATAAGCTTAATGTGGCAGGTCTAACCTGTATACCCTTTTGTCAATGGCAGACTTCTAGACAAAGCAGCAGTTAAAAATGGGACTTGCTCAAATCCCTGCGCTGTGACAGACGTGGAGGAAACAAAGCTGTTAATACAGATCCTCCAAATTTGGATGACAGCAATCTTCCCCAGTACCCTACAGATTCAGGCAGGCACGCTCTTCGTGAGGCAGGCCATGACTCTTGACAGGAGAATGGGTTTTAACTTCCAATTTCCGGCGGCCAGTATTGGAGTGTTTCTTCCCGTATCAATGCTCCTATCGCTCATTTTCTACAATCAGTTATTGGTTCCCTTATTGAGAAGATTCACTGGAAATCCACAAGGCATAACTACACTACAGAGGATGGCAGTTGGTATGTTAATCCATACTATTGCCATGCTAGCGGCCATGGTGAAAGAAATTGAACGTCTAAAAGTTATTAAGGAACATGGCCTTGCAGATAATATGCGTGCAATTGTTCCTCGAAACATATTCACATTGCTTCCACAGTTTATATTAATGGGAATAGGAGAAGCATTTATGGAAGTAGCGAAGCTGGAATTCTTTTATGATGAAGCGCCGCAGGGTATCCAAACATTGGGAACTGCATTGTATGTAGCCTCTATGGGAGTTGGCGCCTTCGTCAACAGTATTCTTCTCAACATTGTTAGCGGCATCACAGGGCAACTCGGCAATAAAAGCTGGATACTGGATAACGTGAATGCATCACGTTTCGATTATTATTACGCCCTCTTGGCTGTTCTAAACTTCTTGAACTGCATTTTGTTCTTGATTATGTCTCGCTTGTATACATTTAAAAAAGAAACAAGGGAATTTTCTGGGAATGATTCAACCGATTTAACAGATAACTTGGGGATTAACAGTAGTATTGAGAACGAAATTCAGAGGGGCATTTAGTATTATAAGAACTCACAGATTAGATTTTAGTCCAACCCATTGGATTCGATTCATATAAAGTTTAGAAGATACATTATTTAATGTTGTCGGTTATCAATTTGGGCAATCAAAGTGATGTTCCGGTGAATTTTAATGGAGGGTGACTAAAGTGCTTGAAATTGAAAGAAAGTGAATCAAAATTATCTTATAATCTGTATATACCGATACTTTCAAACGTGGGTAAAAGGTGTTAGGCTTTCGCGTTGGTTTGCTAGAATCTCTACCTTACAAACATTTTTATTTTTATAATCGATCGCCGACCATTACCCGGGGAAGACTATACAGTTGATTATATTAATTATATCTATACAGACTCTTTAGGCCAGCGCCATTATTTTGGCACTAACAATCTCAAAATCAGATATAATACAGGCTAGACAGTTTGGAGCATTCAACGTCTTGTGCCGACATCTCAAGCGATGAAGTTCGACTACCATACATATAAAAAGAATTGGTAAATTCGGGAATGGAGATGTAACCTTTTGGATATCTGTCGTGTGAAACAGAGAAATCGTTTATCATATGATTCTTACTATGTAGAAATAAAGCTTCGAAACATAAAGAATATGGTATGAAAGTGACGAACTGGAACTTGTCGTTTGATATCGTCGAATTAGAGAGAAATGTTCATTTTTAATAAAAATATTTGTTTTACGGTTAGAGATGACCTAATAATGATCATAAACATATTTGATATTAGGCACATGGTTAGTCCATCTTTTATTCTTTAATTAGTTTGAATATTTAATATAATATTATGTGATAAATTAAACGAAGTGTATGGGGCCCTTGTCCATGGTAAAATATTAGACATGAAAATAAGAAGACATTTTCTTTAAAGCAAATAGGTTTTGGAATATTTTTAAGAATTCCTAAGAAACTTGTTACTATTAACTTTTAATTAATTAGAAATATTATTGTATTTAGAAATTATCATATAATTTTTTAAAAATATATTTATATAATAAAAAAATTTATTATTAGGAATGTTTTTTATTTTTTATATTTTTTTAAATTATATATTTATCATTCAATTTCTTTTAAAAAATAAATACAAAATGCATATTTTTAACTAGCATATTCCTCTTTTACAAAAATCTATATAAAACATATTAAAAAAATATATAATAATTTCTTTGAAAATGATATCTTTTAATATTTTTTACATAGATTTTTTCTAAAGATAAATATTAATTTTATTTATTTAAGAAATATTTTATTTTATTTTCAACTATCTAAAAATTATTTTACTAGTATTTTTTGATATACTTGGGAATTATTTCATAGGCATATTAGAGGAGTGGTACCACTAGTTGAGCATGTTCTAATAGTTGTAATAATATTTGTTGATTTAATGTTCAATATTTTTTATAGTATTATACTTGTAGTTATGACTTTAAATTTGTTAGTGTTAATCATGAGTACTCATTATTGAATGAAATATGTCACATCATTTGATGCCATATTAACACATCAATAAAATGTCTTAATGCACAACTATCAGTCTACCCCTTTTTTTATTGTTTTGAACACTTGAATAAAAGAAATATTGATGTGGCATCATATTTGATTATGTGGACCTAAAACCTTAGTTATAAGCAAAGACCTTGCCAAATAAACCATTGTAGTTTTAAGTGATTTGAAATTTTCATGTATGATTTTGAGAGGAAGAAAGTTATAGAGCTCAACTACTACATCCTCTCCCATAAATTTTATTTTACTTTATTATTATTTTATTTATTTGAGAATGAATTTTACTTAGAATTATTTTATTTGTATTTACTTGAGGGTTATTTTATTTACTTTAAAATTATTTTATTTTATTACAATATTTGTTTTTTTTTTATATATAAAGAACTATTTTACATTTGAATGTAAATTTTAATTTTAGAATTGAAAAAGTGGCCATTCATTATTGGATTATTTTGTTTTGTTTTTACTTGAAAAGTGTAGAAAATTAATACATTAATACATCTTTAATTTATTTCATTTACTTGTTATCTTACTTTACTTTAAAATTATTATACATTATTTTATTTATTTATATTTAAAAATCTAGATTATTTTACTTTTGAGTTAGTTTATTCATTTAGGTATATTTTTTATCAAAATTTAAATAGTTTTTTAATGCACTTATAAAAACTTTTTATTAATTCCAATTATATAATAGTACTTGTATCTATATGTTAAATACATCTATCTAAAACACACCAAGATATATCTCTTACTGCTTAGTGATTTGTAAATAGATCTATTTAATATATATTTAATTTACAATTGCAATAAAATATTTACTCTACTTAAATATATAACTATAAGTAGTGCCAAATTTTCATGAAAATAAATTATTTCTTAGTATAAAGAAGTATTTATCATATTTTTATCTACAATTTTCACAAATTATTTACTCATAGATAACTATCTCATTTCAAATAAAACTATTAATGTTGTGAATTTATCATTTTATAATAAATAAACCTCGTCAATACTAGACTATGATAATTTGTACAGCTAATGTGATTATTCATGTTAATAATTTAATGATATATTAGACATGTTTATTAAGGAGCTTAGATTTTACCTCCAATTATTTGTTTTATTTTATTGGCAATCTAATGCTTACCTTACCCTTGCACCAGAGCCTTTTCTTCTTTGATTTCTGTCATTAGTTTGCTCCTTTCTCTCTTGAATTGAATTTATTGTTTTTAATTACATTGGTTGATTCAAATTCTCGAGTTAAACATAATTAAAATATTAATTTATATTAAAATATAATAATATTCATCGTAGTAGAAAATGTCGAAATATGGGCACCCGCTTCTAAGCTTTTTAATTTTTTAGTAGATCGATTGTTGTTTTCAAGAGGGCCTACATAAAGATGGTAAATGGTCATATAGTCAGTGATTGCACGCTTAGAAAACTTCAAAATATGTTTTAAAATAACAAGAGTTAAAATTTCAAATTAAAGATTATATATAACGTAGTCGGCCAAAACACGTAATGATATATTATATTGCAACTTACCCCATCACAGGCCATGCAATTGCATATTAATTATAAAACCACGTCAAAGAGAAGTATTGCGACAGTGTTATTTTAACTCATAATTTTCATTTTCATTTAGATTACGTTGCCATTTGTCATAATATAGCAGTTCAGAAATCTTTATTATTATTATAGACTGTGTAGCCACACAAAGATGGAAAACCATGTTTTACCAGAGTCACATTCCAGGTACTAAATATGAGCTTGAATGCCAACAACATTGTGGACTTCCTTAGCCGATTCGTTTGTAAGAGCTTCACTTGTTTCTCTTTTGTATGTATACAATGAAGAGATAAAGAAGAAGAGAATGCAGTTCATAAAATTTACAAGAGTCAGGAAGGCGTAATAGTAATCAAATCGTGATGCATTCAGGTTATTCAAAATCCAGCTTTTGTGGCCATGTCGCCCTGTTATATCACTTACAACCGTCAAAATAGCACCGTTGAGGAAGGCGCCAATAGCTGTAGAGGATAAATACAATGCAGTTCCCAAACTTCTCATACTCTCGGGAGCTTGATCATAAAAGAATTCAATTCTGGCTACTTCGAAAAATGCTTCTGCAATTCCCATTATTATAAACTGGGGAAGCAGTGTGAAGATGGTTCGAGGCACAATTGCATTAGCCTTGACTCCAAGCCCATGGCTTTTAATAACACTTAACCTTTTGACTTCTGTTAGAATAGCCGCTACCATGGCAATAGTATAGAGTGCCATTCCAATCCCCATTCTCTGTAATATACTTATGCCTCGCGGATTTCCTGTGAATCTCTTGCAGATGCGAACAAAGAAGCGATCATAGACTATAAGAGACAATATAATGGATATTTGAAGAAAAGCTCCAATGCTAGCAGCAGGAATTTCAAAATGAGGACCCATATGCCTGTCCAGTGTGGTGGCTTGCTTCACGAAGAGTGTGGCGGATTGAATTAACAGTGTACTAGGAAAAATGGCTGTCAGCCAAATTGGGAGGACTCTTATCACCAGCTTTGTTTCCTCCACATCTGTTACAGTGCATGGGTTTGAGCTTGTGCCGTTTTGTATTGCCGCTTTGTCCAAAAATCTGTCATTTAAGAATAGATCATGCATTCAAACCACAAAAAAAACCCCTTTTTTCCAGCCTAGGTAAGTTAATATTTAGCCAATTTCTTCTTAAAGCATTTAATCAGCAAGAGAAAATTACATCAAAGTTAGTTTCCAACCTGAGAAATTTTGTGTGAGCGATAGGATATCGGCCATGAACAATGTAATCCTCTGAACCCACTTCATGGAGGTCCGATGCATCTAAAGGAACCTTCTCTTTCCAGTTTCTAAACATCCTACCAATTACTTTGGCCATTCGCTGCAGCGGGCTACCTGAGACAGCTTTGTATCTGTAAATTGGAGTTCCTATCATGAACACCACGTAGGCTATAACCAGTCCTGTGATTATAATTATGGAAGCTACTCCCCAACTGATGTGATCTTCCACATACACAATAAAAGTCTGGCCAAGCATATTGCCACCGAACAAAATTAAAATCCACCAATTGAAAAAAGACGTCTTCTGCAACTTTTCCTTGGAATCCAAATCATCAAACTGATCTGCCCCAAAAGTGGTGATATTTGGTCTGGTTCCCCCTGCTCCTAGAGCAAGAAGATACAAAGCAAAGTAGAAAATCCCAATCTGCAAAGAGGTAGCCTTTTCGCAGCCTTCATTTGATGGGCAGTCTGGCGGCCTCAAAGACTTCAATGTGACTGCTAAAATCATAGTTCCCATTCCCTAAGCCAAAATCAATGTCAACCATCATTCAGACAACCCAATTAATTTCCTATATGCCATTTATAGTATAGGAAACTATTTAATAGTTACCATGATATAAATGCTTGAAAAGACTGCAAATGTGCGGAAGCGGCCTAGGTATGTATCAGCAATATATGCTCCGAGTAAAGGTGTGAGGCATAATGTGCCAATCCAATTGGTGACATTCCTAGAGGAGGACACGGTGCCCTCGTGCATCGTTTTAGTGAGATACACCACCAAGTTTGCCCAAATGCCCGCAAAAGCCATTCTTTCCACAACTTCATAGCCTGTACAGAATCACACGAAATCCACTTAGTTATGAACCAGCAACCCTAATACTTAATGCCACTAACACAATGAAATTAATCCACTTAGTCATGAAACAGCAGTCCCAATAGTTAATGCCACTAACACAGTAAAAGTATCAATGAATCACAAGAAGCAACATACACAGACCCTACAATGCTCAAAAATGAGTTCTTTCATTGATAAAAAACAACACTGCCATTAAGGCACGCTTCATAAAAAAGAAAATGTTGAAAACTGAATACCAATGATGAGAGAACAAGCTCTCCACCCTCCAGTCTTGGCTCTTATAGCTGGTCTTCCCTTCAAATCGACAGATCCATCTGATGTGAGTTCTCTTTGATCTTTAGCCATCATTAAGCTCAACTTAACTCATATGAACATCAGCTAAGTGTTCGAGGTTATATGCTTTGATGCAAGTTCTAAAACATTATATAATTCTCCACAAGTACATTAATTACAGTGGACAACCGGGTGGTAAATTTGATTATATTGACCGTGAAACGGGGATCTGACGAAAAGTTATTATGCAACTGAAGAAACAAATATCAATTATTTTATTGAAATCCCAATATATTACAATATATACTTCTACATGACATCACCTATACATATTTTCTTTTATGCGTCTTATCGGGATGTTAGATTTATATTAGACGATAGCTACTGCTCTACGAATGAAAAGCTTTCTGCAGAAAACAAAATGTGTTGGGTGAATAATTTAGTAACTAGGGAATCCTGCCAACTCTGAATCAATTATTAGTCCCTGCCTCTAAGCGCAGAGACTAATGTTTTCACATGGCCATTCATGTATTTGTCTGTATTTGTTTGCGTTGAAGAATGTGTCAATTCAAAAGATTGAAGGCATTTCCTAATGTAAGCTTTTAATCAGATATTTCTTTATTTAAAAAAAAATGTGTATTGGCCGATGTTTTTCGATTGAACGATCGCAAAATTAGTATTAGTTTTTATCAATAGGAAAAAAAGGTGAATGCCATGGTGCGGTAGGTACAATACTATTAGTTTTTAGTAAGAGCTTGTAGATGGCAATTGTAAAATAGTACACGTGCCTTGTTTATGCTTCGACATTTTGCATACATATCTGTTACGGTTGCTTCATTGATAACATCTGTTAAAAATCCCAAAGCAAGAGAAATGGTGATAGGACACAAATTGTACACATGCCTCGCAAATATGTTGGTAGTGGCAAGCATGTTGCATCCTGGTGCGACATGGAGCTGTTGAGGTCTGGGCAGTAGAAAATACATATATAATGACATGGCTATTTGGATATTGCTGCTAGTAGCATAAATTTGGCAATGGCTATTCTTGCCGTTTTTGGGCCCCAAAGATAGTGTTCTTTTGTTCTTTTTGCAGTTATTAAAGATTTTTAAATAGGAAAATCCAGAGCAATCATTATTGGAATTTATTGTACTCTGAAGCCTGTACGAGGAAAACACATCAAAAACACTTTCAGGATCTTAATCCCTTCGTTTCCCTTGATGCCAGGTGCAACAGTTAACGTTTATTGGCAGTGAACTAAAAGCTAGTAGGTAAGTTTGAAATGTATAGAGAAAAATAAATAGTAGTGTGTTGAAGAGAGGAAGAAGTTGCAGAACCAAAAATGTTTGTGAAGAAGAAGAGCAGTTGGAGTGTTGTGTAGCAATAAGAAACTAGAGAAGAAGAAATGAATAACTTATAGCTCCAAAGAGAGCAATGATACATAGTAGCCTTAGACAAGGCTAGGAAATAGTCATACACAACAGTTCTAGACAGCTGTACAAAAACCAATCATGTATAGCAATAGAAAAATTGTTTATAATGTTTTGTAACATGATTCTAAAAGCTTTGTAAATGATCTTTTGGGTTAAAGAATAAATTTCTTGTATTATTATTTCTTCTTAGTGGACTTTGTAGTTGTTTTGTTTGAGTTTATTGCCAGCGGTTGGTAGTAGAGTAGCAAATCCATGTGTAGTTTTGAATCCTGTTTCTATCAAACTAGTATCAGAGCAGCAATATCTATACCGCATTTAGATTTTATTCCAACAAACTAGTATCATAGTATCTGCGTTTAGAGATTCTATTGTAGTTTCAAACATGGTTGGAGAAGATAGCAAGAGTTTGTAGTAGCCACCATTGTTAAATGGGGAAAGATAATGAAGACCCTCATGGTTGTAAATGATTTATGGAAGCTTGTGGTCAATGGATTCACAAATGTGATTGACCTAACAATATATGCAGCCTTCACAAATAACAATAAGATCTAGTTGAAGAAGTTGAAGGAGACATGAAGTAAAAGTACAAAATATCTAAGTTTGATAGAGGCAATCTTGAAAAAGGTGTAAGAGTTGTATATATAATGCTCTATACCATACAAGACTTGGTTGAAGATTATAGAGACCCAAGATCTAGAAACTTTTATGAAACTTTTATGAAAGTACAAACTTTTATGAAAGTACAAGAGAGATCGACTATGAGAGAATAATGCTATTCTATTAAAGGATGCAAATGATAGATTATAATTGGATTTATTTCATAAAATGAGAACCCCTTGGTTATATAATAAAGGTAAGACATAGGATTAAACAGGTCATCAAAAGTTCCTCAATCCTTCGTCATGAGATAACAAACATTAAACAACCTAGGATGTACAAGAAGTAAATAACATAAGATAAGATAAGATCCAATGCCCACTAAAGATTTTAGAAAGATTCCTAAGACCTAAGTAAACATAACATGTGAATAGGACCTACTAGATGGACTAGCTAAGTAAAACACTACATTCCCACAATACCCCCCTTAAGTGCAACTTAGGGAGGAAACAACTAATAAAAATGATGCAACCTAGGATGTACAAGAAGTAAATAACATAAGATAAGATAAGATCCAATGCCCACTAAGGATTTTAGAAAGATTCCTAAGACCTAAGTAAGCATAACATGTGAATAGGACCTACTAGATGGACTAGCTAAGTAAAACACTACATTCGAACAATACCCCCCTTAAGTGCAACTTAGGGAGGAAACAACTAATAAAAATGATGCATCTTATCACTAGGCCATGAAAGCTACCAATTTACAAATTCAATCTCTCATGAATAGACAAAAGGAGAAAACCCAGTGAGACAAAACTCCTCTTCAAAGGGGATGAAAAAAAATGCTCTCATTGAAGAATTAGAAGGAAAAATCCAATGCAAGGAAAGCATCACCCCCATAAGAGGGAACAAGAGAGACCATGCAAGTCTCCTAATGTAAAGTCTCCTACAATGATTACAGATGCTCAACACTGAAAGCTAAATATGATCCAATCTCATTAAAAAAAATTCATATCTTTAGGAAGAAACAAAACCAATATGGTATACAAGATGTATTCCCATTCCTAGAAATAAGATGAGGGAAGGATGATGTGTGATCTATCTTAGAATCATGCTCAAATGTTACCATGTCAATGCTGAAAATTGGTAATCCAAACATATGCTTTAGGTCACATTGATGAAGATGCAAATCCAAAATCTAGTAGAGATTATCATAGAACACAGTACAAAAAATTTGTATCTCCTCTAAAGATAAAAAATCCTCCTCCAAATTTTGCTCAAAAGTATCTACATTCAATTGAACTTGTGAAGAATGATCACGTAGAGAATGAACAAGAGGGTCTAAGTGTTCTCTCAAAATAATTGAAGAAGGATCATTTCTATCAAATATAAGATGTATGTAATCACTAGTGTCACCCACATATGAAATATAGGACTCTGCAAATAAACCTGCAATGTTTATCAAATACTCATCCCACATAGCCATCTTTGGAAGACAATGGATATCCTACTGCACTGAATCACAAGAAGCCAAAATTGTGGAAGCACGAGTATCATTAGAGACTACAATAGAAGAAGGAGATGGAATTTTAGCATAAGTGTCTAGAACCTCAAAAGAATACTAGGATTCAAATGACCATACTAAATCTCCTCAAAAGTCTTCACTATGGATTCCTAAATGTGAACATAAGTCAAAGGAACAATATGATAAAAATGTGAGAAATTGTAGACACGAGATTGATGACCAACTTGCCCAACTACAACTATATATTTGCTATGCAAATACCAAATTATGATGGATTATGGTGTGAACTCAACACTCTTTCTTCTTCCAACATGTGTGATCAGATAGATAGAAAGGATATTGGTTCAAAATAAAGGCAAACAAGAACATCATTAAATTCTCTTTCATCAATGTAAATAGATCTCTTTGAACAAAAACACTTATATGTGTCATTAGTGTGATGTGGGGAAAAATGATCTATGGTCTAAATCACACTTTCTCCTACATTACAATAGTTGTCCAACCAAAATTAACTGACATGCACACACTTGGCTACTAACGTCACTATAAGAGCTAGAATGGTGGATATGGGATATGGTTCTCTCTTTAGGGGGGAAGACATTGATTTGATTGACTAGGAATAAAATTGATTTGATTATGCAAATGTATTTCTACGTCAACTATGAAGTTAAAACAAGCATATGTAAAGGGCATGTCCAAGATCATCATGGAAAAAACAAGCCCTTAAGTGGCAAGAAATTCAGAAAAATCAGAGTTAGGCAACTTGAAATAAACATTTGAATAAGTTATCTATATTATTTCAAAAATATGTAACAATATAATTTGTAGAAAATTGGATAGAATTTCTAAACTACTAGTTTTTTTTTTTTTTTTTTTAATAAATATTTGGTGAAAATTTGAAATTTCAATGTAGTAGTACTTAAATTTTAGGGAAAAAATAAGAAGTAAGTTTCTATCTGACCACCCTAACTAGAATAAAATGATAATATTTTTTTATAAGATTTTAGATATAAGTAGAGGACTTATGTACCAATGTGATGCATATTTTTTTGTAATTTTTTTTCAAGTAAATAATTAATTATGAATTTTTTATTATGACTTTAAAAAATTATAAAAAACGTGTATGTCCAACCACCTTAACTTGGTCAAAACTTCATGAAATTGAATTATTATTTTTTAATCCTATAGTATGTGAAGCATGTTTTGGATTCAAAAAATGTGATACCATTTGAAAGTTATAGATGTTTTTCAATCAACCTATGAATTAGGACTTTAGTTGTAATTCAAATAGAAAATGAAAAATAATTATTTATTAAATTCAAAGTAAAGCATAAAATATATTGGTGGAAAGCTAATAATTTCCTTTAAAAACCCTTTTCATTTCATCAATTTTGGGTAAAAAAAATTCATTAGCCACATACCCTACACATACCCATCATATCGCCACTTTTTGGCCCATCATGATCCTGCACATACCCTAAATACAAATATTTGCATAACTAAAACACATAAATTGAAAATAGAATACAAACTTATGAATTTCTCTCTTGAGTGTAGAGATAGAGGACATGGGTGATACCACCCTAGTCCAAGGAATGCAGATATCAAGAATTAGTGAATAGATATTAGATGGTAATAGTCTTAGGCTCTTCCTTCATAGACTCTACTTCGAAACATTGTTTGTTGATGATTAATTCCGCTTGCCTTAATTAATTAAAGTATGAGGCTTGAATGCTTGATCTTTCAATTATGTCTACAATTTTCTCCCAAATCCACTTCACATCTGCCACTTGCACACAAGAGAAGGGGGAAAGGGTTGTTTTGTATGGGGGCTTTCCTAGGTCAAACACCATCTTGTTTTTTCCACCCCTACAATAACTATGATGATGTAAAGAGTGCTTACCCTCGATCAAGTAGAAGAAAATGGATAACAAAAAGCAATAAACTAACAAATGTTACAATATACCACTAAGATATGCTTTCCTTGATGGATTGAAGCCATTATAATCATCTCATACAAGGATAATTGTTTTCTTGATTGAAGGTTTGGAAGTGTTAGTACTCACAGAACAAATGAACATAAACATGAAAAAATTCACATATAAGCTTGATGCATTGCAAATGTGAATGTTAACTATTAATAAGTGCTATTGCAGTGTAGGAAATTGTATACCTTTATGATTTTACACTATGTCTAGATTCCTTAATTAGTTGGACTTAATTAAGCTCCTCATTTTCCAAATTATGTATTTGAAATCCCTTTTTTTTCATTTTTCGAAAGGGAAACATGTATATTTAATTAATGCAATCAATGTTTTAATCACCCTGCAATGAATGTGTCCTAGACTCTTTGGCCAGACCTATTTTTCCAAGGGTGAATAGGTCCTCTTTAGGTCCTAGATCCCAAATTTATTATATTTTTAGAGGTATTTTAATGATTAAGTTTCGTATGCAATTGTCATCTTTTAGAATATAATTTTGTAGAAATTAGATAAACACCTATAAATATAGTTATTTTTTCAATTGAACATCAACAAGAAAGAGGTGAACATTATGAGAAAACATATTATTGTCAAGAGAATTCAAGAGTAGATTTATCAGTCATTTGTTGCAACATTCACGCTCCTATTGTAGTGTAGAAGAAAGTATCCCTTTTTCACACTTAATTTGGGAAGAAATAATTAATAATAAAATGGACTTAATCATTCCTTATTTAGGGTGTTGTAAAGTGTATCTTTACACTTTCATAGTAATCTAGGGATTTATTAATTAATTGAAGTTAAATTGAGATTAATTGGCCCCTTTACTTCAAATCCAAGCCTAATTAATATCATTTTCTGAGGGATAAAACCCGATAATCTTAAATAAAATTATACAACAATTAATTTTACATGGAATCTGGTGGAGCCATAAAAAAATTTCTTCATGTTCCACTTGTTCTATGCCTCTGTGATCTTATTTGGTTCACTGGTTAGGGTGTTAGGTTTACTGTTTAGGGTTTATCTTCCATTATTTTGAAAAATCTAGCCTTTACCATTCTTGCTTGTATTTTCAAATTGACATGGTGCTATCGATTCTCAGTCATCTTAGTTTGGACTTATGTCATTAGATTCATCTAGTTTACTAGCCCCTTTTCCTTGTTCAGTCGGTCATCTCATCACTAGGAAACATTATGCGTTAATATTTTCAAGGGTTTAATATTTATGCCTTCATCTAAGGTCTATATCTTAGCTTTCTAAGTTCCCCATTCCCGTCGACCTGGTAGGGTACCCCTTTTAAGTCACTAACCTTTTGCATATGAAAATTAGAACATTTAATGGAAGCGGTTGGATCTTCTAATTTAATCTTAACTGTTCCCCACTAGTGCACGACAATATAATATTAATTAAAAAATACCAACGGGTTGATGGGTGTATGGCATGTGTCGTCCTTCAAGGCGGGGCCCATCATCCTTTGAAGGAAATGAGCATCAAGCCTTAGTAGATCAATGGTTATGATAGAATGTTTTGGGTTAGTCCGAGCCTTTCCCACCAGCCCGTGGGGGACCACCAAAACCTTTCATATCTTAGCGGGGAAATGGGGAGTCATCATGTGGTGTGATTTAAGCCATCAAGGGAACTATAATGCGACATGAAATATTTCTCAAATATTTAGATATATAGTGTTAAGTAGTGGTAACTATCGAGATACTATAGGGTTTATTTGAGCATGTGGTTGCATGCAAAGTAAGATGTTATAATCTTGGTTGTCCATCTGATGAGAGGGATAAACAATTAGGTAGATGACTTGAATGGTTAAAGGCATGCAAGTTGGATGTTTTTAGATTCAATTTGAACCATTCCCCATTGGCCCGCTGCCATAAGATGTTCATGGGTAAAATCCAACAGGCAAGTGGGAAAATGACATGTGGATATCTTCAAAGTTCATAGAGATAGTGGAGCTCCAAGGATGGAAATGAATCCACATGGCATATTTTGATTGGTCAGTGACATGGGTCATCTATGGTCAAATTTTCAAACTTGTTTGACTCAATCTAATTCGTTAATTATAGGTCATCTCATTGTAGGATCAGTGGCTAGAATTTAAAGTTAGAAATTGAGGCTTAATTAGTTGTTTTGGTTCGCACAAACGAACAGTAACATGTCAGTTAAGATGTTGAACTACCAGATTGATTGCTTTAATTCCATAAAAACTTATTTTAAAGCACAATTTCAATTTATTGAAGAATTCAAAGTAATTAAGGATTTCTTGTGGTATGTAAAAAATCAATTGGTGTCCAAAAATTAGGGTTTCCAAGCATTGACAAAATGATAAATAAAAATCAATAGCTCGTGCTTCAATTGCTTAAAAATTTGTTAAAAGAATTCACTCAATAATTTTTTCATTTATATTCCCTATCTTTTTCATTTATTTTAAGATTTGACATTCAAATTGCATGATAAAATTATCAAATCATGCTTGTTGCTTTATGTCAAACCTGTGCCCTAGCTTCAAACCTTAGGTTTTCTATGGGATTAACCCTAAATTCAAAAGAACCTTATTAACATGGCACCTCCATGAGCCCAAACCTCAGTATCATTAGAAAAGAAAGGAACCCTTTACAAGGACCTCCTTGATCAATTAAGCCATCAACAAATGAGAAACAAATTGGTCGGTGTATGTTCCAAGGCCCTAAGATAAGAGATGGCATCATTGACAATCAATCTACCATAAAAAATGCCACATTTCCATACATTGGATGGGTACAATTCAATTACTAGTTTGGAAATAGGAATTTTCTAGTATACCTATATGTAACCCTTGGAGATTGGACATGGGTAAACTGGTTGTGCCTAATGTTTACATGGATGCTGACCTTATGAAGGTAGTGATAGCTAATTATGACCGAGTTTCTAGGATTGTAAGAACTTATGATGGTGTTGAGATGGTAAGGATTACCAAAGAGGAAATAGCTAAAGTTTCATAGCTAATTGAATGGAATGAAGACATGGTTAAAATTGATGAGAAGGCACTAAGAGCTAAATATGACAAAGTGAGGCCAACTTTCAAGGTCTCAATATTGGAGCATTTCTTGGAAATTGCAAAGGGATGAGGGAAAATAATTTTGGGCCCATTTGATAAGGTGCCCTTCCCTATAAATTAATTTGTGGTATATTTCCAAACAACATTTTATTCCTTATGCCAGATCTTTCCATTTGATCCTGGTACGAGAATGCCTATGGCTTATATGTATATGGATACCCATATTCAACACTCCACATGTAATACCATTTACGACTTTGCATCATATATTGTAGAAATGATACGTAAGGGTTTGGTTACATTGAAAAATGGTGAGAAATGGGTAAAATTACGGTGCTAGTCTTTGCTCATGCACATGTTTCTTTACAATGGAGCTAGATTCTTTCATATAGATGTGACATTGGTCAGAACAGAGGATGAAATTGACACACCTGTCCAATGTTGGACTCGACTCTTGGTAGAAATGATCGTGAGTCTAGCTTTGTGGTGTTTGAAAAAAAAAATTCCTCCAAAATGAAAAGGGCTTCGATCATGAATATGCCCAAGATCCCTACATAACTGCATGATTTCCTAAGGCTGAAAGAGATGAGGCTTGATCTAAAAATTGAGCACAATTAGGGAGATGTGATCCCTACCCAAGTTGTACAATTCTTAGGGTTTATGAATTAATTGTTGCACCCCATATACTTCCAAGGGATGTGCCACTAAATAATTTTTTTTCTTGAAGTAGTGTGGAAATTGGGAGATGTAGAATACAATCATCTACTCAACATGAGGAAGGGAACCTTTTTCCCAACATACACTATGTTTTTTGACTTTGTCATGATTGAGCTAGCATGGAGAGAAATTGTTGACATACTCAAACCATTTAGAATGAAGAGGGTGGGAGAAAATAATCATGACCTTGAGGGTTTCATGGTTTTTCTAAAGAAAAGTATTAGGAGTTCAAGGTTCACTCATATCTTTCATTTTCCTTAATATGTGATCATAAATGTTTTTGATTTCCAAAAGAAGGATGACAAGAAAAAGAAGTGGATTACATTTAACAAATTGGAGAAGGAAATGCAGATAAGGGATCCAAATTATTTCTCTTAAGGATATCAAAGATGGAATTCAAAAAGTTGAATCTGTGATTAAAAATTTTGAGTAGGGGTATGTGCAAGATCATCATGGAAAAAAAAAGCCCTTAAGTGGCAAAAAATTCAAAAAAATAAGAGTTAGGCAACTTGATGTAAAAATTTGAATAAGTTATCTATATTATTTCAAAATTCAGTAAGAATAGAATCTGTAGCAAATTGAATGTAGTTTCTAAACTACTATGTTTGTTTAAAGAAAAAAAAACTATTTGGTTAAAATTTGAAATTTCAATGCAGTAGTACTTAAATTTTAGGGAAAAAATAAGAAGTATGTGTCTTTCTGACCACCCTAACCACAATAAAATGATAATATTTTTTTATAAGATTTTAGATATAAGTAGAGGATGTATGTCCTGATGTGATGCGTATTTTTTTGTAATTTTTTTCCAAGTAAGTAATTAATTATGAATCTTTTATTAGAACTTTTAAAAAATATAAAAAACTCGTATGTCTAAATACCTTAACTTGGCCAAAACTTCATGAAATTCATTTTCTCTTTTTTTAATCCTATAGTGTGTGAACCATAGAATGTGACACATGTTTTGGATTAAAAAAATGTGATACTATTTGAAAGCTATAAATGTTTTTCAATCAGCCTATCAATCAGGACTTTAGTCATAATTTGAATAGAAAATGAATAATAATTATTTATTAAATTAAAAGTAAAGAATAATTTATATTGGTGGAAAGATCAGAATCTACTTTAAAAACCCTTTTTCGTTTCATCAATTTTGGGTGAAAGAAAAGTTGTCATCCACATACCCATCATATTGCCACTTTTTGGCCCATCATGATCCTGCACATACCTGTAGGTTGTAGTGAAGTTGAAAGAGGAAAGGATGATCCAAGAAAAGGCAAAGGTTGTGGTAGGTGAGGAACAAGGCAAAGGGAAGGCCCTTAAGATAGTAGAAAGACCTACTTACCAAACTCTAAAGAAAATAATAGTGTTTATAAGGAGGAAGGACATGTTGAAGAAGAAATAAATAGTAACCACCCCTACTCAATCAAAGGGGTGAAGAGTTCCTTCACCTACAAATGAATTTCCACCATTGTCTCCTCAAAGACCTGCTACTCCACAAGTTACTGAACTTGATTCACCACCAATAGTATCATCACTACCAAGGCAACTACCTCCAAAGAAGCAAAGGATAAAATTAAGTGGTTTGACAGATTATATTGAAGACTCTAATGATGATATAATTGTTACTAAAGAGGAAATGTTATAGGGTATGCCTTCTCCCCCTAGGGAGATAGTGCCACAACATATGGGCCTTAATTTGAGCAAGGTAGACTTCACTGGTATGAACAATACAAATGATGTTCGAGAAGAGGCATGTAATAAATTCATGGAAAATGACTCATTCGTTAAGTCACATTCTTTCATGGAGTTTAGATGGAGGGAAAAGAGGGAAGAATAATCTAACAACATTGCCAAGAAAAGGAGCTTGAACCCTCAATTCCTAGATAAGGTCATTGAAGCCCATGTTATAGAAATGAGAGAAAATTTTCAGAACACCACAACTCAAGAGGGAAGGGAATTCATAAGGAAGAGTGGTCTTATTTTACTACTAGAGTGGGATCTTGGCTATGCAATCACTTTTGATACAGTAAAGAGACATGACAAGACACTTTACACTACAAAGTAAGAGGTACCAATTGCTTTATAGGGGTCTACTTTCAGTGAACAATGGGATACACTTGCAATTTGGTCCCTAGCCCCAAATACAAAGAAGCATCTAGTTGCAGAGCCAATTGCAGACTTCAAGGGAGGGTTGATTATCAAGAGAGTGTCAAACACCTCTTCCATTAAGGAAGCTACTATGTTAGTGAATGTAGCTGAGTTTACAAAGGAAACAGTGGAATGTATGACTGTAGAAAGAGATTGATTTAGAAAAATATATAATGCCATGTTGGTTGAGTACAACAAAGGTCAACAGAAAGTTGTAGAATTGCAAATATAAATTAAATTGTTGAAATAAAATATGTAAACAATGTAGACCAATGTACCAATGCAAACTGAATTTTCTACTCCCCCATTGAACCTCAAAAGGAAATGCCAACTTCCCTTGTTCGTCCTCTAGAAGTTTCATTGGAAATTGTTCCATACAATTTAGGAAATGTGTCAATTTTAGTTGAGGAACCAAGTACTTTAGATGAAACCTCATCTAAGGAAGTCACAAAAGAGGAGTTGATTGAGTAGCTCATGGTTTATGAGGAGAGGTGTAAGCAGCAGGATGAGCTCATTCATGTGAGCAACCTCAAGATTGTGGTAGTGGTACTTGAGCATTTGAACAACTTGGGTATAGAAAGAAGATTAATCAACATCCATTCAAGCTACTTTTCCATGTTCAATCTGATAAGAAACTTTAATAGGGATAAAGAAGTGGCTATCCCGCTAATGGAAAAATGGATTCCTAGGTTCTAGGATTTGAGGCTTATGGCTATCGAATATAAGCATGATGCAAATAAGCCACCCAACATTCAACCTATTCTTTGGCTTATGAATGGAATCCAATAATTCCAAGGGAAGATTAAACCATTAGAGGAAAAGATTAGAGAGCTTGTGAAGAAGTTTGATGAGTGGAGTTTCAATCTACTCCCAAACATTTTGAGTGGATATGGTGAAATCAAACCTCTGCAGGAGTGGAAAGATGAAGAAAATAAGGTGATTGCAACTCAAGAAACCTTAATTTGTGAAGGATTTGAAATGGATATGTTAAAGAATAGGGTATGATCATGGAGAAAACATGCCCTTAAGTGGCGATGATAATTCAAAAAAAATAGAGTTAGGCAACTTGACGTAAAAATTTGAATAAGTTATCTATATTATTTCAAAAATATGTAAGAATAGAATCTTTAGCAAATTGAATGTAGTTTCTAAACTATTAGGTTTTTTTTTTTTTTTAAATCTATTTGGTGAAAATTAAAAATTTCAATGCAATATACTTAAATTTCAGTAAAAAAATAAGAAGTAGGTGTTTTTCTAACCACCCTAACCATAGTAAAATCATAATATTATTTTATAATAGTTTAGATATAAGTAGAGGACTCATGTCCCAATGTGATGCATATTTTTTTGTAGTTTTTTTCCAAGTAAATAATTAATTATGAATTTTTTATTACAACTTTTAAAAAATATATAAAAACGCGTGTCTAACCACCTTAACTTACTCAAAACTTCATGAAATTCATTTTTTTTTAAACCTATAGTATGCGAAGTATAGAATGTGACACATGTTTCAGATTCAAAAAATATGATACCATTTGAAACTTATAGATAGATGTTTTTCAATTAGCCTATCAATCAAGACTTTAGTCATAATTCAAATAGAAAATGAATAATAATTATTTATTAAATTCAAAGTAAAGCATAATTTATATTGGTGGAAAGTAGAGAATCTCCTTTAAAAACCCTTTTTTTTTATCAATTTTGGGTAAAAAAAAAGTCTTCAGTCACATACCCTACACATACCCATCATATCGCCAATTTTTGGCCCATCATGATCCTGCACATACCCAATAGTATGGACATGCTCACTCATACAAGGATTTTCCGTGAGGAGTTTGATAGGGAGGCTAACTAGGTGGTGATTAAGTACACCCCATAAAGGGTAAAAGTTGGCCAGGTTATTGCTTTTAATTGGCCATCTGAGGAGGATTTTGAGCTTTGGAAAATAAAGTATATTGTTGTCCCAGATGAGTAGGTTGTTTTAGTGGTGAGGTGGTGGCTAAAATTTTGGTTGTAGGTCTACAATAATGAAGATTATAGTAAGGGAGATATAATGCATGGCCTAGAACTAGTACAAATTAGTCCTTAGAACAATTTTAAAATATTGTATTCTCTACAATTGAAAATTGATCACAAGGATTGCAGACGTGGAGATACTTTGGCTTTTCTTCTTTTTGTATTTCATGCTTTTATTCCTTAAGGCTTGGAGCATGTGGAAAGAATTTTTTTACTCATGGAAAGAGTGTTTGCATCGACTAAAGTTCCTTTTGGAGGGTAGGAGGTATCTTCATCAATGAATTAGGAACAACTTTTGTCTCGTATGGATACTTTCCCCATAGTTTTACAAATATAATTAATTTTGTTTGTAAATGTGAATGTCAAATGAATACTTGGAATTTGTACATTCTGGCCCAAGGATTGTTTTGCTCCTTTGTTTCTATAAGAAGGAATTCATGGCCAAATTTATAGGTTGTTGATTGATTTTCTAAGAACTTTTGTAAAGGAAAATAAACAGAGCAATCCAGAGTTTTGTTTTAGGTTTTGATTATTTTGTTGTGCAATTGTAATCTTCGATTACAGTACTAGCATTTGACTATGGAAGATGGTGCAAATTCAAAGCCATTTCTATCCTGGTGTATTTATTATATGAACTATTAATAAGATAATCAAGGGTTGTTTTATTGATCTTCATTTTGTTCCAATGAATGTATAGTTTCATCTTTGTTTTAATTCAAAAAATTAATTAAAATGTGTGGATGAAGCCATAAGTTTATGTAATTTGAGTATCAAGATCTTTTAAGGAGTTTTGGTTTAGGATATTAAGGTAAATGCTATAATACAATATTGTAGAAGCTTTATAATGCTAAATATTAAGTTATCCTCTAGTTAGATTTGTGTGGAGATTGAGTACCTACCCTAGGTTAAGGAACTAGTATGAGTTTTATGTTTGTGATACAGTTTTCTTGATCATTCATCAACAATACATTCAAATCATTAAACTCTTTAAATTCTTGTTGAAATGTATGTCAAAATGGAATACATGTGCTCTATTGCTTTTGAAATAGTTAATGCATAAATGATGGGATAGATCTTCACATTTATTAGTGTCAAATCATTTATATATAGAGCTATTTGTTATTTACAATGTATGTGATTAATTAGCACAGAGGATCATAAAACACATTGTGGTATCACCTTCCTAGGTTTTCTAGAGCCCAAAGTGTAGGAGTAAATCCTTACAAGATTTCACTCATTTGTTGGCCAATCCTTCATAGTTATTTACCATTGAATTTGGAAAATTCATAGATAAAATTTGTTGAAATGCACTTGGCTATTTAAAAACACCAACAGATTGGCGACTCTACTGGGGAACAAGCTTATGAAAAATCTCTAGTTTGAGATTAAATGTGTAGAGTCTTATATTTTGCAAATATGTATTTAACCATAAAGAATTTTGTTGAAATGTCTTGGCATTTTTCAGAATGAGGTAGGTTTTTCAAAGATTCGAGAAAATTGTTCTCCTTTGTCAAGTTTCCGTTGAGTTGTAAAAACTCTTTTTCAACAGTCTCTCTATGGATTAAATCTTACATTTTTGTTCAATACTCGTAAATATTTTCAATTCCCATCAAGTTGTGGGTGGTGACTCTGAGTCTCTATGCTAGTGCACAAGCATTTATTCTAAGAATGTTGAAAGAACAAAAGAGGAAAAAAAAGTAACATGAAGAAACATTATGGGAGGAAACTTCAGGAGGAGCTCCCTCACAAGCCCAAGCTGTCATGGAAGAAAAAACATGCTAAAAAAAGTAAGTATACTAATCCTCTAGTACATGAAGCATCTAATTTTGATCAAGTTGTTCAAGATGAAGAGATACATAAGTATGGCATGCCCCATGATAAGGAAGAAGTCATTTCTACAAATTTTTCGGTTACCACTACAAGCTAGCCTATCCCTACTCCCAAAGTTTCAAAAGAGCCTACCTATTGGTGGAATTTTTGGGATAAACAATTTGATCCAAGTTGTTCATCCAGAAAGGATAGTCCTAGGACTAGTTCTATTTTCAATGAGAAAAATTTCAATATTAAAGGAAAGTATAGGGATAGGACTCCTAACCCTCCCACACAAAAGGAATTAGTTAACCTTACCAACTATACTCCTGAAAAGTCTGAGGATGAGGTTACCCTAGAAGATCCTGAAGAGGTGATAACTAATATCGCACGGGTTGAGGAAGATGCATTGAGAATTACTGATTTGACATTGAAACAATGCAATGAAAGAGGGCAAAAAATAATGGATGCTATGATCCAGAAAGATTAGTTGAGAAAGAGTAGAATCTCTGAGAGAAATGGTGGATGAGGAGCCATTTCCTAAGGATGAAAATGAACTAGTTCTTGGAGAGATTGTAGGTCAAGTGAAAGTGAATTCTCCTATTGGAACATCTGCAACTAGTACTTACACTAGTTCCATTATGACAACTAAAGCCTCAAACCCTTCTACTATACTTAAGTAAAAACCTATAAATACAGGGAAGAAACCTATATATCGTCCTAAGCAACTCATCCCAAAAGAAAACCTAGGTGTATCCATTGTAGACAATCATACCATTAATGCTCAAAATAGTTCTATCCCCTCAAATGCACCCCCTAACCCTGAAATCGTAAGGTTGAAATTGATCAATGAGAACTTGCCAAATCAATTGGATAAAATGCAAATCAAAGCCTCAAATGTTGAGATACAAAGTAAAATTGCTTTCCTCCAATCTTTTATCACATATCCTCAACCTTCTTATTTTTATCTCTCTATCCTTATTTCCCAGCCCCAAAATATCTAGTTTGGTGGACATGATCTGTGTAGAAGTCGTGGTGGAGGATAGCCTAGAGAGGGTGGTGGAAGTAAAAATAATCAATATAGAAATCAGGATGCTGGTGGGAGTGGAGGTGGAGGAAACAATGGAAATAATGGAGGAGGTGGAACCGATAACACACAATCTAGTGGCCAAGGTGGTGGTGAGCCTCATAATAATCAGAGTGATCAATTTACCAAAAGGCCTATGTAGTTAAACAACCTAAAACTATGCTTTGATGGGACTTGTGGTTATCCAAACCCTATTCCTGATGACATCAAAACTATATTGGTTAGAATTTCTGGTAATAATTCCATCAGTGGAGATCACTTGAAGTATTTTGATAACATTATGGATGACTTTTAGGTTAATATTGAGGATGTAATGATGAAATTATTTATACAATCACTCATTAAGGATGTTAGGGAATGGTATAGGGGTCTACCCGTAGGAAGCATTGGATCATGGGAGGAATTTAAAAGGTTATTCAGGGAACAATATGGAGATAAGACTACTCCAAGGTTCATGTTGAATGAATTTTACAACATCTCCAAAGGGTCAAATGAAATGGTTTCTGATTTAAATGCTATATTTGGCTATGTGCAGGATCATGATGGGCCAAAAAGTGGCAATATGATGGGCTTGTGGCTGACGACTTTATTTTTACCCAAAATTGATGAAACGAAAAGGGTTTTTAAAGGAGATTCTCATATTTCCACCAATATAAATTATGCTTTACTTTGAATTTAATAAGTAATTATTATTCATTTTCTATTTGAATTACGATTAAAGTCCTAGTTGATAGGATGATTAAAAAACATCTATAGTTTTCAAATGGTATCATATTTTCTGAATCCAAAACATGCATCACATTCTATGATTCACATACTATAGGATTAAAAAATAAAAATTGAATTTCATGAAGTTTTGACCAAGTTAAGGTGGTTAGACATACGAGTTTTTTATATTTTTTAAAAGTTGTAATAAAAATTTCATAACTAATTATTTACTTGGAAAAAAATTACAAAAAAATATGCATAACATTGGGACATGAGTCCTCTACTTATATATAAAATTTTATAAAAAAATATTATCATTTTATTGTTGGTAGGGTGGTCAGATAGACACCTACTTCTTATTTTTTCCCTGAAATTTAAGTACTACTGCATTGAAATTTCAAATTTTCACCAAATAGATTTTTTCTTCTTTTGAAAACAAACCTAGTAGTTTAGAAACTACATTCAATTTTCTATAGATTCTATCCTTACATATTTTTGAAATAATATAGATAACTTATTCAATTTTTTACATAAAGTTTCCTAACTCTGATTTTTCTAAAAAAATTGCCACTTGAGGGCCTATTTTTTCCATGATTATCCTACACATACCCATTTCAGAAGGTAATGAATAGGTTGCCCCATAATTTGAGACCAAATGATGATACTTGACTTGTCACTTATTGTAAAACTAATTGGAAAAATGGAAAGCCAATAAAAAATAATTAAAAAATACACAAGATCAGGTCACACCTGATCCTCTGCAAAAATATTCTGCAAATTTGGCTAACGAGACTCCTTGGTGTATGGTTTGTTAGTTTCCTCACTCTTCTCACCAATATATAGTTTCAAAATTGGTTGACATTGAAAAAGGCACACCAGATGATTGTGATCATTATCATGAAGATTATTTTGAAGTTAATGTGATTATGATAAGGTCTAATTTTGCTAGTAATGAAAGCTCATCTAATGAACTTGATGTGGATGGTCAAAGGAAAAGAGACAATGCATATCACCAATAGGTTCTCTCTGATGAAGGGAGTGATGATGATCATGATGTATGCACATTGGAAATAGCTAAGGATGATGTGTCCTTAAGAATTCCCTTAGATGAGGAAATTGCAAAGTTGATAGTAGCCTTGGCAGCACGTGCAAGAGGATCTTACCACTTGAGAAATAGAACAGTAGGTGGAGATTAGGGTAAGGCTGGTAGCTTCTTCATCAAGGAGCATAGTACAAAAAATAAAGAATCAAAGGATGAGAAAAAAGTGGATGAGGCTAAAGCCAAGGAAGGAAAGGGGGGAAAAATTTGTGCAAAGAATATTGAAAAATGAAAGGCTAATGGAGAAGTCATATCTCCTACTATGAAGGTAAAGAAAAAAAGGCATAATTTTGTGCCTGAGAAGGAGGCCAAGGCTAAAGTTGAAGTGGAGACTGAACAATAGGAGCACAAAACTGAACAACGTATGATACCAACTGATCTACCTAAATATACTCATATTGACATGTTTCGGTTACTTTCACAATTGAAGGTTTCGGTCCCCTTGCTAGAAATGATGAGGATTGAGGAGCATAAAAAAAAGGCAGTAGCCCTTATAAATGGTGCTACTATGGCCTATAATGGAGTAGTGGTGTCTACTCCACCCAAAGAGAGTGGAAAAGAATTGAAAGAAAAGGAGGTTGAGGGAGTAATTATTGAAATCCCTCAAATTTACTGGGGAAATACAATAACTGCTTATCCTAGTAACATAGACCTATTTTTTGTAACTTTAAATGTTGATCTAAAGTTCTTGAAGAACTTTATGATATATTTAGGATTCTCTTCCGATATTATTCCAATTGAATTCATGAAGGAGATGGGATTGAAGATAGATAGCGCCCATGGCAAGTGTTATGCTATAGATTCTAGAGAAGTTATTGTAATTGGGGTGATCAAGGAAATCCCATATAAGTTATCTACATTTCTAGAAAAGGAATTCAAAATGAGTGTAACAGTGGTAGACATTCGACCAAATTATGGAATGTTGTTGTCAAGAAGATGGAGTGCTTCAATGGGGGTAGTATGCAGTGTGATATGTCTTTTGCTACTTTCCCAATTGATGGTAAAGACATCAAATTGTTTAGGGAATCAAGAGTCCCACACATGATTGAGCCTACTCCTGAAGATGATAGAATCCACTTTTTTGACATAGGCATCAATGTTTTTAGGATAGAAGAGCTACTAGGGGAAAGTGACAAACAACCTACACTAATTAAAAGAGAGATGAAATTTTTTTCTAATAATGATGATCTTTGGATTATGCATTTTGATGGTGCATGCTCCAAGGAAGGATCAGGAGCAGGAATAATATTGGTTTCACCTAGTGGCAGGAAATTCAAGTTTTCCTTCACTTTGTCATTTGTTTCTACAAACAACATGGCAGAGTATGAGGCTTTATTGTTGGGGTTAAGATTGATAGAAAAAAAATGGGATAAAGAAGTTGAAAGTAATTGGTGATTTAGAATTGGTGATATCCCAAGTTGGATCCATATTCACATCAAAAAATAAGAGGTTGAAGTAGTACATGAATTTCGTCTAGGATTCCATAGAATATTTTGATGGTTTTAGAATTGAATGGATAAAAAGAGGCCAGAATCGAGTGGTAGATTTGTTGGAAAATATTACACTCATGCATGATGATATAAATTTTGTTGGTATGTCCAAAGTGGAGGTAAAAACAAGGCCTTCAATCCCTAAAAACATAGAAAGCTTGCAAGTCTCTGATGATGATGAAGACATCTTAAGGTTTTTAAAGTGTGTGGAACAGTATGAAGGTCAAGAGATTGATTTCAGAGCTTTTGTTGAGACAATGGATGGAAAGGATACAATCTTTGGTAATAAAGTTATTGAATTAAAGACCAATAAGATCCCTAAAGGTCTTGTGGCCTTAGAGAGAGTCTTTGATAACCAAGATAAGAGAAATTCCAAAACATCTACCACCCATCCTAAAGATTTAGAAGAAACTATGAACTTAGGGACTAAAAATTATCCTAAGAAAGTTTATGTGGGACAGAAAATGAAGCCCAAGATCAAAAAATGTTGATTTATTTGTTGAGGAAGTACAGGCATTTCTTTTCTTGGTCTTATGATGACTTGAAGGAATACATGCAGGAATTATTTTAGCATGTGATTCCTCTAAAAGAAGATGCAAAGCCTTTCAGACAAAATAAAAGAATTATTAATCCCACCTTATCACCGAAGATGTAGGAAGAGTTGGTGAAGCTAAGGGATGTTGGCATAATTAAGCCTATTAGGCACTCATCTTGGGTGTCTAAGCTAGTGCTAGTTAGAAAAAATAATGGTTACATTAGAATATGCATTGATTTTAGAAATCTCAATGTTTCATCAATAAAGGATAACTATCCATTACCTAACATGGAAGCCATGTTGCAGAAGGTGACTAGATGCGAGCTCTTAACAATGATGGATTGTTTTTCTAGTTACAATTAGGTTAAATTGATGGATTCTGAGAAGTACAAGACTGCATTTACCACTACATGGGGCACATATGTTTATGTTATAATTTCATTTGGCTTAACTAATGTAGGTGCAACTTTTTTCTTACAATCTACCAAGATGATTTAAATGCATACTCCAAGAAAGAAGATCATTGTATGCACTTGGAAAAAGAATTCATCAAGGTCCTTGAATATGGAGTCTCACTTAACCCAAAGAAATGTTCCCTTGGGGTCACTAAGAGCAAGTTACTAGAACACATTGTGTCAAAGGAGTGAGGATTGACCTTGAGAGGGTAGCTACCATTGATAGAATTCCAAATCCAAAGAATGTGAAAGTAATTCAATCATTATTTGGGAAAATTAATTTTTTGAGAAGTTTTGTCACAAAATTTGCAAAAATCACCTGCCCCATATCAAAAATGTTGAAGAAGGGTGAGAAAGTGGAGTGGAATGAAGAGCCAAGAAAATCCTTTCAAGGGATTAAGCAAGAAATCAAGGAGACCCCAGTCCTAAGGACCCATGATTTTTCCAAGCCACTACAAATCTTCTCCTTTGCATGTTTCCACACTATTGATGTAGTTTTGTTACAAAAAAATCAAGAAGGCTTTGAGCAATGCATTGCATTTTTTAGTAAGTTTGTTCAAGATATAGAGTTGAAGTATGAATTGATTGAAAAAAAAGCTTATGCACTGGTGAAGGCTATTAAAAATTTCAAAACTTGTCTTGTGGGAGGTACGGTTATTGCATATTTCCCTAGTGTTGTTGTTAAGGACATCTTCACCCAACAGGAAGTCACGGGTTTAAGATGTATATGGATAAATAAGATACATGAATTCAACATTAACATCTAGATCACCAATTTGGTAAGAGGCCAAGGATTATCCAAGCTAATTTCTAAAACAAATTTGGATGCCAACCAAGTAAACCAAGAGGATTATTTTGATATATCACATGTTTGTGATATACAAGAATGTGATTGGTACAAAAATGGTGTCTACTACTTAGAAGCAATGAAATATCCTGAAAGGTTGAGACACAATGAAAAAGGGACTCTTAAGTACATGCAATCAAATATGTAATTATCAAAGGTGAACTGTGGTGGAGAAATCTAGAAAGTGTCATGTTGAAATGCGTTGACAATGAAAAAGCTCTAGAGCTGCTACCTGAAATCCACAATGGAGTGTGTGGAGGATACTAGATGGCCAAGACCACCGCTCATAAGGTATTAAGAGTTGAGTTTTTGTGGTCAACAGTTTTTAGGGATGTGCATAAGCTTGTGAGAACATGTGATGCATGCTAGAGGTTCTCTGGGAAGCTCAAATTCTCAGGTAGCTTTCCACTTAGACCAGTTGCAATCCAAGCACCATTTCATCAGTGGGGTATTGATTTTATTGGAGAAATCTAAGATAATTCTAGTGGAGGTCATTCTTGGATCCTTGTTTCCACATATTACTTTACCAAATGGTGGAATCAATTCCAAAAAAGAGAGAAACAAGTAAGGTGGTCACTGATTTCTTGATGGACAACATATTAACTAGGTTTGGAGTGCCTGATAAAATTGTTTCAGATAATGTAATTTGCAATCTAAAGAATTCACATTTTTTTGTTCCAGGAATGGGATTTAGGCATCCTACTCTTCACCCTATCACCCATAGGGCAATGGTCAAGCATATTCAAGCAATAAGAGCTTGATGAAAATCATTAAAAGATCATTGAGAAGAACAAGAGGGCTTGGGACTCCAAGTTGAAATTATCTTTGTGGCGTGGATAGGGTGACATTCAAGAAAGAAAATGGATATGCTCCATTTGACTTGGTTTATGGCATTGTAGCAAGATTACCCTAGAACAATCATATGAAAATGTAAAATTTTATCCAAGAATATAATGAAGATGTGTGTGATGAGATGCAACACAAAATTAATACCCTTATGGAGGTGGATGAGATGAGAAGAGATGCTCAAAATAAAATTTCAAGATGAAATTGTAGGTCAAGAACTTGGATGAAAAAACATCTCCAAGAAAGTTTGAAGTAGGATACATGGTATTAATGTGGAATGCCAAGTCTGAGGACAAGGGAAAACATGGGAAATTTGATGCACTATTGTTGGGCCCTTATTTGAGCAGAAATAAAAATTGTGAGGACTCCTAATTTTTGCAAGATCTAATTGGGAAACATCTTGAATTTCCAGTACATGGACAATTCTTGAAGCCATATTTCTCTTGAAATATGTTATTTTCCATGTACATTGTAAATTTTGTACATTTTGTATATAGGTTTGGTTTGACTATCTAGTCTGGGTAGTTTCCTACTTTTGGTTCTTTGTATTGGTCTACTCTTCTAGGAGATGTTCGATATCTCACCATGCTTGCTAAGAGGCATGCATCCCTAACTAGATCCACTAGTGGAACCCTCAAAAAATTTCTTCATGTTCCACTTGTTCTATGACTCTGTTATCTTATTTGGTTCACTGGTTAGGTTGTTAGGTTTATGGTTTAGGCTTTATCTATCATTCATTCAAAAACCTAGTGTTTATCTTTCTTGCTTATATTTTCAAATTGACTTGGTGTTACCAGTTGTCAGTCGCATTAGTTTGGAGTTATATCATTAGATTCATCTAATTTATTGGCCCTTTTGCCTTGTCTTCTCGGTCATCTCATCACTAGGAAACATTATGCATCAAGATTTTAGAGGGTTTAATATTTATGCCTTCATCTAAGGTCTATACCTTAGGTTTCTAAGTTCCCCATTTGTGTCGACCTAGCAGGGTCTCCCTTTAATGTCACTAACCTTTTTCACGTGTAGATTAGAACTTTTAATGGAAGCGGTTGGATCTTCTAATTGCATCCTAACCATTCCCCGCTGGCCTGTAGAAATAAAATATTCATTAAATAATAGCAGCGAGCTGATGGGAAGGTGGCACATGTCCTCCTTCAAGGTGGGGCCCATCATCCTTTGAAGGGAACTTGCATCAAGCCTTCACAGATCAACAATTATGATAGAATGTTGTGGGTTAGTTTGAACCTTTTCTCGCTAGCTTGCAGGGGACCCACCAACACCTTTCATCTCTCATCGATGTAATGAGGAGGTTCCATGTGGCACAATTTAAGCCATCAAGGCAACCATAATGAGACATGAAACATTTCTAAAATATTTTGATACAGTGTTAAGTAGTGGTAACTGTCGAGCTACCAAAGGGTTTATTTGAGCACGTGGTTGTATGTAATTAAGATGTTATAATCGTGGCTATCCATCTGATCAGAGGGATAAACACTTGGGTGGATGAATTGAGTGGTTAAAGGAATGCAAGTTGGAAGGTTTCAAATTCAATCTAGACCATTTCCTACTGGCCTGCTACCATAAGATGTGCATGGGTTAAACCCAATGGGTAAGTGTGGCAAATGACACATGGATATCATTGAAGTTCATAGAGACAATGGAGCCCACATGATGGAAATGAATCCACATGGCATATTTTGATTGGTCAGCAGTAGGGGTGATCTACAGTCAAATTTTCAAACTTGTTTGACTCAATCTAAGCCATTCATCAAAGTCATCTCATTGAAAGATCAATGGCTGGAATTTGAAGTTTGAAATTGAGGCTAAGTGAGCTGTTCTAGTTCATGTGAGTGAACAGTAATGGTGGATAAGACATTGAAATACTAAATTGATTGCTTTAATGCCATAAAAACATGTTTTAAAGCACAATTTCAATTCATGAAAGCATTCAAAGCAACTAAGGATTTCTTGCTACGTATTTAGGCTTATTTGGCATCCAAAAATTAGGGTTTCCAATAATTTGCAAAACAATAATTGAAAATTGATACCCTATGCTTCAATTGCTTGAAAATTTATTGAAAGTGTCCACACAATCATTATGTCATTTAGATTTCTTATCTTTTGCATTTCTTTTAAGGTTTGACATTCAAATTGCATGATAAAATTGTCAAATCCTACTTGTTGATTTATGTCAAACCTATGCCCTAGTTGCAAACCTTAGGTTTTCTATGGGGTTAACTCTAAGTACAAAGAACCTTATTAGCATGGAATCTCCACAATCCCAAACCTTAGGATCATAAGAAAAGAAAAGACCCCTTTGCAAGGACCTCCTCGATCAATTAAAGACATCAACAAATGAGAAACCCATTGGCCAGTGTATGTTCCAAGGCCATAAGATAAGATATGGCATCATTGAAAAACAATCTACCATCAAAGATGCCATATTTGCATACACCATATTGGCACAAATCAATTACTAGTTGGGAAACCAAAATTGTGGTATACCTATATGTAACCCTTAGAGATTGGATGTATGGGTAAACTAGTTGTGCCGAATGTTTACATGGATGTTGAACTTCTAATGGTCGTGGTAGCTAATTATGACCCAATTTATACGGTTGTAAGAAATTATGATGGCGTTGAGATGGTAAGGATTACCAAAGAGGAAATAGTTGAGGTTTTCAAGCTAATTGAATGGAGTGAAGACATGGTTAAAATTGATGAGAAGGAACTAAGAGATGAATATGAGAAAGTGAGGCACACTTTCAAGGTCTCAATATTGTAGCATTTCCTGGCAACTGTAAAGGAAGGAGGGAAAATCATTCTAAGCCCATCTGATAAGGAGCCCTTTCCCTATAAATTGCTTTGTTGTATATTTCCAAAGAACATTTTCTTCCTTGTGCTAGATCTTGGGGATTTGAACCTCGTTCAGGCATGCCTATGGCTTCTATGTACATGGCTTCTCATATTCAACATCTCACATGCAATACCATTTATGGCTTTGCATCATATTTGGAAGAAATGATGCATAAGGGTTTCATTGCATTGAAGAATGGTGAGAATTGGGTAAAATTTTGGTGGTATTCTTTGCTCGTGCACATGCTTCTTTACAAGGGAGTTGGATTCTTTGTTAAAGACATGACAATGGTCACAAAAAAGGATGAAATTGACTTACCTATCCAATTTTGGACTCGACTTTTGCATAGAAATGATCATGAGTCTAGCTTTGTAGTATTTGAAAACATTTTTTCCTCCAAAATGAAAAGGGATTTGATCATGAATATGCCAAGGATCCCTATAGGATTGCATGATTTTCTGAGGTCGAAAGAGAGGAGGCCTAATCTGAAAATTGAGCATAATTGGGGAGATGTGATCCCCTACCCAAGTTGTATAGTTCTTAGGGTTTATGGCACAAGTGTTGCACCCCATATACTTCGAAGGGATGTGCCACTAAGAATTGGTTTTCTTGAAGTAATGTGGAAATTGGGAGATGTAGAAGACAATCATCTGCAAAACATGAGGAAGGGAACCTTTCTCCCAAAATACACTATTTTTTTTTACTTTTCCATGATTGAGACAACATTGAGAGAAATTGTTGGCATACTCAAACCATTTAGAATGAAGAGGGTTGGATCAAGGAATCATGGCCCTGAGGGTTTCATGGTTTGGATGAAGAACAGGATGAAGAGTTCAAGGTTCACTCATATCTTTCATTTTCCTCAAGATGTTATTAGAAATGTTTTTGATCTTCAAGAAATGAGATAATAGGAAAATGAAGTGGATTGCATTTAAAAAATTGGAGAAGGAAATGCAGATAAAGGATCTAAAGTATTTAGATCTTAAGGATATAAAAGATGGAATTTTGAAATTCAAATATATGATTCAAAATATTGAGCAGGTTGTAGGGAAGTTGAAAGAGGAAAGGATGATCCAATAAATGGGAAAAGATGAGGTAGGTGAGGAACAAAGCAAGGGGAAGGCCCCTGAGATATAGGAGATACCTACTTACCAACCTCCAAAGAAGCAAGGGATAGAATCATGTTGTTTGGTGGATTATCTTGAAGACTATGATGGTAATTTAATTGTTACTTAAGAGGAAATGCAATAGGGCATGCCTTCTCCCCCTAGGGAGATAGTACCACAACATATGGGCCTTAGATTGAGCAAGGTAGACTTAACTAGTATGAACAATATAGATGATGTTAGAGAAGAGGCATGTAATAAATTCATGGATGATGACTCATTCGTTAAGTCACCTTCTTTCATGGATTTTTCTTGGAGGGAAAAGAGGGAAGAATATGATGACAACATTGCTAAGAAAAGGAGCTTGAATCCTCAATTTCTAAATAAGGTCATTGAAGCCCAAGTTAGAGAAGAAAAGAGAGAAACTTTTTAGAACATCACAACTCAAGAAGGAAGGGAATTTTTAAGGAAGACTGGTCTTCTTTTACTACCAGAGTAGGATCTTGCTTCTAGTATCGCTTTTGATACAGTAGAGAGACATGCCAAGCCACTTTACACTAGAAAGGAAGAGACAAGAATTTATTTACAGGGATTTTCTTTTAGTGAACAATGGGATACACTTGCAATTTGGCCCCCAGCCCAAAATTCAAAGAAGCCTCCATTTGTAGAGCTAGCTACAAACTTTAGGGGAGGGTTGACTATCAAGAGAGTGTTAGAAACCCCTACCATTAAGGTAGCTATGATGTTCGTGAATGTATCTTACTTTACAAAGTCAATAGTGGAATCTGTGATTACATTGTTGAAAGAACAAATGCAAACAATGCAGACCAATGTACCAATGACTTTGCTGGTCCTCTATCACCTCAAGAGAATGACATATTCCCTTGTTCTTCCTCTAGAAGTTATATTGGTATTTGTGCCATAAAGTTTAGGGAATGTTCTAGTTTTAGTTGAAGAACCAAGTACTTCATATGCACCCTCATCTAGGGAAGTCACAAAAGAAGACTTGATTGAGCAACTCATTTTTTATGATGAGAGGTGTAAGAAGAAAGATGAGCTCATTCTTGTGAGCAACCTCAAGATTGTGAAAATGGTACTTGAGCATTTGAACAAGGGGATAGAAAGGAACTATGATAGGGATAAAGAAGTGGCTACCTTGCTAATGGAAAAATGGATTTTGAGGTTCTAGGATTTAAGGCTTATGGCTATTGGATCTAAGCATGATGCAAGTAAGCCACCATTCATTCAACCTATTCCCTCGCTTGTGAATGGAATCTGATAATTCCAAGTGAATATTGAAACATTGGAGGAAAATATTAGAGAGTTTGTGAAGAAGTTTGATGAGTGGAGTTTCAGTCTACTCCCAGACTGTATTTTGAGTGAAGATGGTGAAATCAAACCCCTGCATGAGTGGAAAGACCAAAATAAGCTAATTGCAACTCAAGCAGCCTTAATTTGTGATGGAGTTGAAATGGATATGTTAAAGAATAGTATGGACATGCTCACTCATACAGGGATTTTCCTTTAGGAGTTAGATAGGGAGGCTAACTAGGTGGTGATTAAGTACACCCTATATAGGGTAAAAGCTAAACATTTTATTGATTTTAATAAGTCTTTTGAGGAGGATTTTGAGCTTTGGAAAAGTAAGTATATTGATGTCTTGGATGAGTAGGCTACTACAGTGGTGAGGTGGTGACTAAAATTTTGGTTGTAGGTCTACAACAATGAAGATTATAGTAAAGGAGATATAATACATGGCCCAGAACTAGTACATATTAGGCCTTAGATACAACAATGCTAAAATATTGTATTCTCTCCAATTTAAAATTGATGACAAGGATTGCAGATGTGGATATACTTTAGCTTTTCTTCTTTCTTTATTTCATGCTTTTCTTCCTCAAGGCTTGGAGCGTGTGGAAATAGTTTTTTTTCTCATTGAAAGAGTATCTACATCGACTAAAGTTCCTTTTGGAGGGTAGGAGGTATCTTCATAAATGAATTAGGAACAACTTTTGTCTCATATGGATACTTTTCCCATGGTTTTACAAATATATCTACTTTTTTTTGTAAATTTGAATTTCAAATGAATAATTGACATGTGTAAATTCTAGCTCGAGGCTTGTTTTTCTCCTTTGCTTCTATAAGAAGGAATTCATGGACAAATGTACAGGTTGTTGATTGATCTTTTGAGAACAACTTTTACAAAGGAAAATACAGAGAACAATCTAGAGTTTTATTTTAGGTTTTAAGTCTTTTGTTATGCAATTGTCCTTTTTGATAATAGTGCTAGAATTTGTATATGGAAGATGGTGCAAATTCAAAGCTATTTTTCCCCTAGTGTATTCGTTATATGAGTTATTAATAAGATAATAAAGAGTTTATTTGTTGATATTCATTGTGTTCCAATGAATGTATGACTTTATTTTTGTTTTAATTCAAAGAATTATATAAATTGCTTGGATGAAGCCATAAGTTAATGTAATTTGAGTATCATGATCTATTAAGGAGTTTTGGTTTAGGATATTAAGGTATAATGTTGTAATGTAGTATTGTAGAAGCTTTATAATGCTAAGTATTAACCTATTGTCTAGTTAAATTTGTGTGGAGACTGAGTCGGGCCTACCGTAGGCTAAGGCACTAGTCTAATTTTTGTGTTTGTGATGTAATTTTCTTTATCATTCATCAACGATACATTTAGATCATTAAGCTCTTTAAACTCTTGTTAAAATACATGTCCAAATGGAATACATGTGCTCTATTGTTGATGAAACAGTTAATACATAAATGATTAGCAAGATATTTACATTTATTAGAGTTTCAAAGAATTTTTATATGGGTAAACCCACAAAAGTGGTTTACAATTCGAATGAGGAAGGAAAACTAACAAAAAATAACTCCATGCCAAAAAAATTCATTCTTGGGGTTCGAACGAACTCATTGGTTTGCAAGAACTAAAAGAGGGTTCACATGAACCTATGTTCAAGCGAACCAATTAAATGTGTCCCACCAAAAAAATAGATGAAAACCCCTTTTTGAAAGGGGGTTTGCTTGAACCCCCCCTAGTTCAAGCGAACCCCCTTTTCCTTGATCCCTGCTCGCTGCCACCAAAAAAAAATAAAAAAAAATTCCCTTCGAAGCTTGGCTTGGGGATAAAAATGGAGGAGACGTCATGAACCCAACTAGAATTAGGTAGTCCTTAGAATGAGCTATTCAATGACTATAATTTTAATATGTTTTGGTTTTATTATCTATTTGGTTTTTTACCTTTATTAAACATAGGTTTTTCACCAAAAAATGAAGCTCTTTGTTTTGCACATGTGGAAAAATAGAAGATTATCATTTTTTTAAAAAAATATTAGTGCACCAGATATTGAAGTCCTTGATCCAAAAAAAAAAAAGCAAAAATGAATTTTGATACATATAGAAAAAGTTACATGTTATACAATTGCGCTATGTCTGAATTGTAATTGGTTTGACTTAGAAACTTGATTAAAGAAAAAATATTCAATAAAAAACTATATAACCAAGTGGAAGCACTAGATATCGGAGTTACAAATCAAAATTTGAAAGAACTATAATTTTATCCTTCATGGAAAAAAAGTTGTGTTATATGGTGAGCGTCACTTTTTTAAAATGTTTTATGAAAAAAACTAGTTTTCGAGGGAGATGGAAAAAGAAGTGTAATCTAATTCCAAAAAAATTGAAAAAAAAATGTTTAGAATCTACAGGAAAAATTTCACTAAACTCTAGTTTGCATCATCTTCAAATTCCTCATGGTTTAGTTGCTATACGTGCTTGAAAGTGAAGATTTAGTTAAAAAAAATTATTTTAGTGTCTAGTTTGGCCAAAAATTGTAAACCTCTATTGTGGGATCACCCATATAGATCTATTTCTTATTTACAATGAATGTGATTAATTACCATAGAGGATCATAAAACACATTATGGGGTCACCCTCCTAGGTTTTGTAGAGCGAAAAAAGCACGAGGAAATCCTTACAAGATTTCACTCGTTTGTTGGCCAATCCTTCATAGTTATTTACCATTGAATTTGGAAAATTCATAGATAACTATTGAAATGCATTTGGTTATTTAAAGACACCAACAAAATGTGTAGTACATTAGTGACCTAGGACCCATTCTCCACTTGGTGAATGGGTCCTCACTAGGTCCTAGGAAACCCTTTTTGCATATTATTTCACAATCCCCAAAGTGTGTCCTAGTTAAGTATGCTAGGACCCATTCACCCTATGGCGAATGGGTCCTCTCTTAACCCTAGGACCCCTGCTTGGGAAATTTTTTTGGCGGTATTTTAATGTTTTCAAATCCTAAATGTGATTTTAGCTTGTGTTATTTGAATTTTAGGAATTAAGAGTAAGATAGTATAAATAAAAGTTTATTTCACATAGTTTCACCTAGAAAATTCAAGTTATCATAAGAGTACTTTCACAAGAGCATTCAAGAGCATTCAAGAAGGTATTCAAAGGTAGATTCTTAAATTTTATCACAACAATCAAAGGTCATATCATCACGTATCATAGTGTATCATGCATATTAGTGAGATAATATGTTGATGTAGAATTAGAGATCCTATTCAAGCATTATTTATAATCAAGTGTTGTGATCAAGATCTACATTCTTTGAGGCCACATCATTCAAGATTGCTAATTTTCAATCTAAGATTCAATTGAGGATTGGTGAGTTGTGGCATTACATTGTTCATTCATATTTCCTTTTATGCATTTTTTCATTTCAAGGGTTAATTACCAAAACAATTTTTGATAGAGGAAAACCCTTATTTGCTAAAAAAACAACAATTTCCTTCTCCTTTGATGTGTGATTGCAAGTTTTAGGTTGAAGATCAAGTGGAGAGAAAAAGTTGTCAAAGTTGTCACATCTCCTGTAAAATCATGGAAAGTCTTCTACACAATTTATTTCTAGCTTTTGGGAGCTGAACACCTAGGATCTGGGAGTGTAGACATTGAAAAATAAAACCAAAAATTTTTTTTTCTAGAACCCTAGAAGGCACCCATTCACCACTGGGCGAATGAGTGCTTAGTGAGGCTTGGAAAAGCACTTTTTGCAACAGGTACACAATATGTTACCCTCTTCAAACATGCCTTTTGATTACTGTAATGGTTAGGATTTATTTCTAATTATTATTTATGTATTATTACCCTCATAAATTGAATGAATTAACACTAGCAAAATTAGGTGTACCCATTTGTTAATCTCATTTGTGGTGCACCTATATTTTTATTTGTTTCACCTATCATCATGTTCAAGCTTATGTGCCTTCCTACCATCATGTGAAGGCTAATATGCATTGTTGATCCTAAATAATCCAAGCATTTAAGTATCCAACAAATTAAGCAAAGCAAGATCAAGTTTCTTGGGGTGATGTGTTTGACTTCAGTCCTCTGAGGGAAGCCATTAAAGATTTGGTGAGTTTTAGCAAGCAAGTGTTCACTCATCATTCCTTCCATTTATCATTTGTCATTATTCTTTTATTAAGGTTTAATTACCAAACTAGGGTTTGACTAAGGTAAACCCCCATACAAATAAACAAAAATAAATTACCTCTTTGTTTTAACATTAAAATGGACCTAATAATGCCTTGATCTAGTGTTGTAATGTGTTATGCACATTTACATTAGGTTTAGGGCACTTTTAAGCTAAATTGACCTAATTTTTCCTTAATTAGTGTTGTAAACTATATTTATTTGCGCCTTCACATTAATTTTTCAGCCCTCTTCCATTTAATACATTCATATCAACATTAATAGGCCACTAATACCCTTTATTATGTATCCCAAGGCTTAATTCAATCGATATCCTAACATAATCAACAAATACACTTAATATCTTAGCCCCTGCAACATTTCCTCTGCCCAAAAAGGCCTGGTGGGACCCATAGACCACCTTGGGCTTATAAGTCCCACCCAAATGAGACCTATACAACACCTTGGACGTATGAGTCCCATTTGGACCCTTTTTTAGGATTTTGAGTGGGAAATTAGGGCTTTGGATTCAATTTTAATGAATTTCAACATTTGGGATCTAATAAATGATAAGTTAGATGGAATGCCTATATAAACAACGTTTCAAATCATCATTTCAGCTAAGAAATCATAATATTAACTAAGCAATCAAGATTCATGCATCCTAAGACTTCACAAGAGCATCATAGAGTATTCAAGAGCATTTCTAAGGCATTCAATGATAAATTTCTTCATCATTTTTTGTATCAATTCAAGATCCATCATCACATCAAAGGCATAATGCATCAAGCATGTTGTTGAGCTAGTGTTGTGATGTAGCATTCAAGATCCAAGTCAAGCATTGTCTCATATTAAACTCAAGATCATGTTCTACATTCTACATGGCCACTTCATGTTAGATCATTGATTTACATCTCAAGACAACATTCAGGGTATCATTGTTCATGTTTCATTGTTTCATCATAAGGTTTAATTACCTAAATGGGGTTTGACCAAGGAAAACCCCTATTCCCCAACAATCAACAAGTCTTTCCCTCTCTCTACATGTCTGATTGCATAACTAGGTGCTTTGGGCTTGAATATCCTTTGAAGACAAAGTTGCAAGATTTAAGAAAGTTGTCAAGGTTGTTACAACGTTGTCATCTTCACAAAAAGTCACCTACAAGCCATAATTCAAGCTTTCAGAATTAGAGATACGACAGAAGGGAAGCTACAAAAGATCACTAGATAATACCAAAATTTTAGCCAAACCCTAATACTATGACTAAATTTCCACTTATTGCGTATGAGTCCTAGTACTTCCTTTTTTCAAATTTGAAAAGATCTAGATCAATCACTATGATATTCTAGTTTCTTTCACATAAACCCTAGTGTGGGACTAAATTGCCCAGACTGGTGTATGAGTCCTAGTGAGAATTAAAAGTTAAAATTTTAGGGTTTCAGAGCTTTTTTTTATCACATCTTTCTTCAAGGTACCTCTCTACACATTGTCAATTTGTTATTCTATATTTCAGTTTCATATTCTAGATCATAGCATTAGGTTTTACATGTCATTTACATTTCTTGTCTTTCCAAGCCCTAGCTTGATGTTGAACCCCCTTTTAGACTTTAATCACACCCTAGGACACCCTATTGTAGATCTCTTTCCCTCATTCTATCCCTTGATTGAGATCTATAAGGTTTCCTTGAGTGAAACTTGTAGAAAATTGGTTGTTCTCTCTCTAAACATAGAGCTACTATTTTCTAGGTTTTATTTTGGTGAACCTATCCTTTATAACGCATTTATTTTATTTGGACTGCAACATAATCCTAGATATATCTTGCATTAACTTTTCTTTAGGTCTTGCATCAGTTAATTTTCATTTAGGATTTCTCAATCTCACATTAGTGGAAGTGCATATAGGTTGCATTTTTGCATCTTAAATAATTCAAATTCACTTGAAATCTATAATTGTGCTTAGTATAGGCATCATTCAAATTAGAAAACCTAAAATTCACTTATAATTTTTAAAATTAGTTCAAAAACCCTAATTTGGGACTCATACACCCCTTTGGGGGATTTAATCCCAGTACAGGTGGTTTTGCCTAATTTCTAGGTATTCTGTGTTGACTATTTATCAACAATTGAATCCCTAAAATATCCTGACTAGGATTCATATGCCACTTTGGGTGATTTAGTCCCATTTTTGGATGTTGTGGTTGTGTTTATGATATGTGGTTGTCATTGATGTCAACACTATTAGAATTAATGTCTTAAAGGCTATATATGTTGATGATATTGAGAAAATTGTAATAAAAAGAGTTGCAGGTTGTCAGTGGTGAAGTGAAGTTCAGTTTATCGATGAGTTCAGTACATTCTTTTTCAGATGTTATGGAATAAAGGGTTTATTATTGAGTATATCTAGTTTATCCATGTTGAGTTTCAGGGATATGCGTGAAGATTTGATCAAGTTATGAAAATTTGTATTCTGACAGTTTTTATGTTACTTCAGTTGGTGTTCTTCAATGAAGATTATGTGATTTTAGTAAGTTCAGTTGTTGCATATGCTTCTCTAGTGATTCATGATGTTTTTGGATGTTTCTATATTTTTCTCTATCTATATTGCATGTCTTCATAGATCATTTTGCTCGTGATCCAAAATTTTCTCTTACGTGTTCATGTTTTTCATGTTCTTGCCTGACAAGGTGTTTGTAGTGCGTTGTGGATCTTCGAGGAGTAATTAATTGAAGTGGTTCATGTTTGAGGATATTATTTTGGGTCTTCACTATGTTATGGCTAACCTTGGTTGATTCACATGAATAATTTTTATTGATTTGGGCCAATAGTTTATATTCTTTTTATTATTTTGTTGAAGTCGACTTGTAGTGATGTAATTTCTTCTTGCGGATATATATAAGTGATTGTTTTATCATTTGAAGGCATAAGAGTGGATGAGTGTGTGAATTTTTCAAGTCCTATGTGTGAATATTGTTTAGATCATATGAAGGAAAAGCAGAGTGTGAAGAAGAGTGAAGAAGTGTTCATGAGCTTAACCGAAACTATAATCAGGCATTAGCAGATGCTATTTTTCTTAGTTCAAATTTGATGGATGTAATCAAAATCTTTCTGTAATATAGTTTGTCTTCCTTTTGTAATTGAGTAGTTAGCTTTAGGTAGTGTTCCTAAATGCATGTGCATTCCCCATTCATATTTCCTTATACTTTTAATAGGGTATAATCTTGTGGACTGACCTCCACTATGGTTTTTCCCCTAACAGGGTTTCCAGGTAAAAATCTTGGTGTTATGTTTATTTCTGATGTGCTGTTCACTTATGATTTCATGGTTATCGATCAGATCTGAGAATAAGGTTAATAAGTTGAATAAGTTTGAAATTCTATGACAAATGATTCACCTCCCCGTCTTAGTTGTCTTCCCTTGTGTTGCCAACAATTGGTATTAGAGAAGGTTCCTTGGAAGAATTTTAACAGCTTGAGGTGATCTGGGATGGTGACTTATAAGAAGGATAGTCCTAGATTTGATGGAACAAATTATTCTTTGTGGAAGACTCAAATTGAGTGCCATATAAGATGCATTGGTGAAGCTTACTAGAACATTACAAATAATAGGTATGTTATTCCACAAAATGGTCCTACTACTACTGCTGAGATTAGGGATGCTTAGTATAATATCAGGGCTAAGGAGGAATTGTTGAGTGCTTTGAATAATACTGAGATGAAAAATGTGATGGATCTAAAGACTGCTTATGAGATCTGGAAAAAGTTGGAAACCTTGTACGAAGGTGATGCTAATGTGAAGATTGCTAAGCTACAAAGTCTGAAAGGGAAATATGAAATGTTGAGAATGGGTGATGATGAGAACATTACTAGTTTCATGCAAAGAGTGAATGAACTTGTGTGTGGTATTAGATGTGCTAGTGGATAGTTTGACAAATATGAGATTGTTGCTAAAGTGTTTAGATCCTTGCCTACTTCCTATAAAGTCAAAGCTAGTGCTGTTGAAGAGCTCCGAACTGTAACAAATGTTACTAGAGATATGTTGATTGGTAAGATTACTGCTTTTGAGTTGAGTGAATTTGGTGATGCCCTTCCTAAGGTAGAATTTGCATTTAAGGCCACTATTTCTAGAAGAGATAAACATAGATATGATCTGGGTGAAAGTTCATCAAGAAAGACATTCAAGTATGAGGATGAAATGAAATAGATCGAAGAAGAAGAAAGAGAGCTAGAAGAGATGGAAGCACTGATTGTGAAAAGAGAAGCTAGAGGACAAGGTAAGTATAAAGGGAAGTTGCCGCTTAAATGTTTCTCTTGCAATAAGAGAGGTCATTTTGCATCAAGGTTTCTAGAAAGAGCTTCTAAGCCAAGACATAACAAGCCTAAATTTCAAAAGAAGTGTTATTATGTTGCTGATGAAGGTGTGACAAATAATGAATTTGATAAAGGAAATATAAGTGAGGACAAATGGGTATTTATTTCTATCAAGGAAAATAATCTTGTGTCTACTGAATTTTATAGTTGTACAAATGTGGAGAAAGCCCTAGTTGCTCGAGTTGAAGAGAAAGATGAATGGGTAATCGACAGTGGATGTTCACATCATATGAAAAGAGATAAAAGTAAGTTTGAGATATTGGAAAAGAATGATGGTGGTGTTGTGAGATTTGGTGATGATAAAGCTGGTGTGATCTGTGGAAAAGGATGCATTTCTCTTGATGGTAAGCATAATACTGATGATGTCCTATCTGTAGAAGGTTTGAAGCATAACATTTTAAGTGTTGGAAAAATGGTTGATAAGGGATACAATCTTGAGTTCAAGGATGGAAAGTGCAAAATATTGGGAAATTCTAGAAATGTGATTGCATCAGGTACAAGAAAAAAAGGTAATATCTTTCACCTAAGTGTTGCTAGTAAAAGTTGTTTGATTGTTCAGGTTGATGAAGACATACTTGCACCATCTAGAACCTATGGATATGATTCTGATGATCAGAATGATAGTACTTGAACAAAGGAAAGCAAGTTCAGACTTCAAATCAAGTTCAAATTATTCCAATGAATCAAGAAGATCAAGAGGAAGGAGAAACTGGTGAAAGTGTAGAAGAGAGATCAAAAGAGCCTAAAATTCAAGAATTCCTTAAGACTCTGAGGTATGTAAGATTGAATATAATTCAGAAGATCAGATCATATGAGGAGAAGAATTGTAGAAGAATTTTGTTTAATTTCAAAGAATGAGCCTAACATTGTGGATAAAGAATGAAAAGATGAACATTGGGTTGAAGCAATGAAAGAAGAGATACAATAGATTGAAAAGAATGATACATGGACTCTTGTTCCCAGACCTAAGGATAAAAATGTGATTGGAACTGGGTATTTAGAAACAAACTGAATGAGCAAGGTGAAGTGGTTAGAAACAAAGAAAGACTGGTGTGTAAGGGATATTCACAGATGGAAGGTATTGATTTTGAAGAGACATTCACCCCTGTTGCTAGAATTGAAGCTGTGAGATTGTTTCTTACTTATGCTGCTTACAAAGACTACAAGGCTTATCAAATGGATGTCAAGTTAGCTTTTCTAAATGGTTAGTTGGAAGAAGAGGTGTATGTTGAGCAACCAGATGGATTTCAGTTGACTGATCAGGGAGATATGGTTGTTAGTTGAAGAAAGCATTGTATGGAATCAAGCAAGCCCCTAGAGAATGGTATGCCATATTGAATAAGTACTTGATGAAGCTTGGATTTAAAAAAGGTATTGTTGATAGTAATCTATATTTCAAGAAATTGATCATAATAAAGATTTGATTGTGGAATTCTTTGTTGATGATATCATTTTTGGAGGAGATGATAGCTTGTGGATGAAGTTGTTGATGAGATGCATAGTGAGTTTGAGATGTCAATGATTGGAGAGATGAAATCCTTTTTGGGATTGCAAATAAATTAGTTAAATAAAAGGATCCTTATATCTCAGTCCAAGTGTAGTACCCCTCCATTCTCACCTGCGATGTGCAGGTAGTCTGGCTAAGGAATCAGAAGAAGAAGATGGGACAAGAGCTTCTAATGGTATTTTTGTGAGTATGATATTATATTATGATTGCATTTAATTGGTGATGCTTTTATATAGATGCAGTATTAGGTGGTGATGCAGTGAATTAGTAATTGTTCATGATGATATGAGGTGATTTGTATATCTTAGTGATGTTGTTTTATATTCAATGTTGTAGTTGCTAATGTGGTTATGGCGAGTGGATGGCATAGCATCACTCGTTCGCAAGTGCCCTGCTACGCTGTGATTCCTTCTCACGAGGTGCTTGTATTTAAATAGATATATTGTGCACAACATTGTTTGTATGCAAGGATTGCAAGTACATAGTCTCGATTCCACGTGCTTCGGCAGGACAGGGCGAGCACCTATAACCCAATGGTATAATGTTGAAACAGAGGTGGGGATGAAGTCATCCCATCCCATGATGTCAGACCGTCTTGTTTAAATGGTTTTGTGTGTTCTTGTAATTATCGTTCTTTATGGTTGTCGTTTGTGTTTTGTCGTACATTATTTATGTTGGTATTTTATAAGTTGTGATTGAATTAATTAAATAAGGGTAATATGGTTTATTAAAATGTTACATTAAATTGTATTTAAATATTTAAATGTTTTATTTATTTTTAAAAAGTCATGTATTTTATTAAATGTTAATTAAATATTAAATTGTGTTTATTATTTTAATTAATTATCTTGTTGAGGATAATTGTTAGAATAAATTATTTAAATTAATTAGATAATGTGCTTTGCAAGTAAAGTTGTAAAAATAGAAATTAAAACAAAAAGTATTGTGGAATAAAAATAAATAATTAAATAAAAGAATGAAAAAGTTATGGGAGCGAATGTGAACTCAGATCTGGCTGAAAAGCTTGCTTTTAAAAATATAATTTCTTTTATTTATGATTTTTTGAGAGCTTTTGAAAGAAATGGGTAATATCTTTTATTTTTAATTGAAATTTTTCTAAGTTTGACACATAGATAGGATTTGTGATAGAGGAGTTGAACAAGTTTTGGTTAGGTATTTTTGAATCTTTTGATATATTTTGAGGAGAGATGTAGAAAGGGATTGGGAATCTGTTACTGGTTATTTTGGAGTCTTCTGAACAAAGAATCAGATTCGAGTTCGAGCATGGAATTTTGCAGAGGAGATTTCGAAGCCGGAACGAGAAGCTCTATGTAGAGGCCATCGAATTCAGGCAGGCAACATCACATTTTTGAGAGCGTAGGACTCCAGGTTCCACTCTCTTCTCTTAATGGTTTTAAATCTGTAAAAGGAATAAAGAGGTGTTTTAGAATCAATCTCTGTTTAAAAAAAAAAATCTTTCTATGATTTAGATTTAAATGATTTCTTTGAGATTAGAAAATGAATAAACAAATAGGTCTTATTTGAAAGGAAAAATTCTTGTTGAATTTGGAAATCATGTTTTGCAAAAAAACTAAAAAGAAACTCTTCGAATTTCCTTTAGTTATGCTCTATTTCTCTCTTTTATTTTTCTATTGAAAAAAAATTAATCTTCGTATTTTGGATGGTTTTGAAATATTATTTTAATAATCATCAATATATTTATACTATAAATATATGATGTTCTGTATTTATAAAGAAAACTGTGTTCTCTATAGTTATTTATAATTATATATATTTAAATATATATATATATATAAATATATAATATGTATTTAAAAATAAATTGTTTTTTTCTGCATTGCAAATAGGGCCGAATTTGACTGACAAAATCCATGCCAGGGCGAAGTCATCATTATTTTTCTTTAACAATGGAAATCTTTTAAAAATAAAAATTAAAACAATATATATATATATATATATATATATATATATATATATATATATATATATATATATATATATATATATATATATATAGGGGGGGGGACACCTCCCCTATGCCCCCTCACGAGACACAGCACAGTGCTATGCACAGTCCTCCGTGTACTGCATACTAGCCGGAGTTTGAATTAAATAAAATTTAATTTTAATTTAATTTTGTTTTATATAAAATTTTATTTGGTGGTCGATTTTTATGCAAATTCGAATTAAATGCATTTTAATTTATATATATATATGTATGTATTTATTTATTTTTATTCTTTGTAAATGCATTGTTTGGCAGTAAAGTAATTTAATCAGAGTATCATCTCTGTTGTATAATAAATTAAATAAAATGAATCTGGATGGTTAAGTATAAATAGTTAAGAGTTATATATATATATATATATATTTATACACGAAATAAATGTTAACAATTGTTGATTTAGATTCTATTGGTTAATTATAAAAATTAATATATATTTGAGTAATTAAAAGAAGTAAATTATGGAAATTGTGGAAATTATTATTGTGCGAGGTAAATGGGGATTACTTTTAAATATAATTAAAACCATGGATTATTTTATTAAATGTAGAACTCTAGATGTAATTGAATGACAAATGTATTCGGTATTAATTAAGACTTGGAATATTTTAATGATCAATTATTTGGTGTACTAATTTAGTTATTTGTCTGGGAATGAAAGTCAATGGTGCAATCTTGCAACTGTAATGCGAGTTTTCTTTTATGTTATGTTTCTTTTTGTTTAGTGTTGTCGATGTGGGAATCGTTGTTGTTGGTGAAACTTTGTTCTAGAGGCTTGTTATTTTAGAATGTTATTCTCATCTTGGTTATGCTTTTGGAGTTAGTGGTTTTATGTTTGGAAGGGTTGAACGGTTTTGTAAAACTTTTGGTTATGGGTAATTGTGAGAGGGTTAATGCCTCGTGTGTTTAGAATTGGTTTTATGCTTTATATGTGTTAGTTCAACCCTTGTTGGTTTGATTTATGTTAGGGGTCTTAGGGAGAGTGGCTCTTCATGGGCGTCGGCACCTCAGTTGGAGGAAGGGCTAGGAGAATCCCATGAGAGCTATGTGATGACACTCTCCACTAGAAACCCTTGTGCTTTGTTTGTAGTTGCTTCTAGATATTGTATTCTATGTGTTGTATCTGATTCTTGTGAATTTGATTTATGGTTGTTATTCAGTTACTTGTTTAATTGATAATGCTTTGTTATATTGTGATGAGTTTCATAGCTTTATCTTGTTATGTTTGATTCGTGAACGTTGATGGTTATGTCATTGTATGCCTTGTGTATTGTTTTGTACTATGTTGTTCATGGAGTCGGTTCGACAATCATGGCCGAGTTAAATTCATTGTCACCTCTAAGCACGAGGGGTGAGTTATTCATAATTCACATGGTTGGGTGGAACATGCTTCACACCCTTTGGGTTCCCCATCAGCATCCTTTGTTCACAACATTTCTGCAGTTGGTGTTGCACGAGTGTTCCTTTGTAATTAAAATTTCATTATATGTATATTATCCCGCACGTTTGGGAAATTTGATGTAATTATTAATCAAGAGCTTGTAATGTAATATTAAAATGATGATGTAATAGTTACGATCAATTGTAACTTGTTAAAAGAGATTCATTATGATTGTATTATGTGATGTATTAATATTCTCGCTCTTGGTTATTGGATGTATTTTTATTCATGGTTTATAATGTTAATAGTTATGTTGTTATCTTTTACTTTCGTTGTTATTTGTTTGTGAAGTAACCTAGCGTGCCCCAGAGAGCTAAGCGTAATAGTGTAATGTAATGTGTTATGTGATTCTGGTTAATGTTTCTTGCATGTTTTATTTAATTGTTTTTAAAAAATAAAAAATAAAAAAATTGCTATGTGTGTGTTCTCTGGGGTTTGCACGATGGGCATTACAACTTGGTATCAAAGCACTAGGTTCATATACTGGGCACTCTGGTTTCATATGAGCCCATTATGTTGTCCTAGTGAATTTGTTAAGTGAAGTTCTTAAGTGATCACGATGATCATGTGGGATTGTTGAAAGGATGTAAAGATTTGAACCACGTAGTTGTTGGAAAGTAAGTGTACTTGTAGAATTATGTATGTAATTGTACTTCCCTTGTAAATGTGAGAAACTAGTAACTGTGCATCGGTTGAGTGTTATGAATACCCCGTACTTGCTTTGTGGGCACATAACCCACAGGTCTTAGGATGGAGATACGGTGTACCCATCCATTTTGAATATGTTGTATTTGGTGTGGGATTAACCATACCACTATGTGTGTTTGTATGTTTGTTACCTGATTGAGGGCCAACCGACATGTGGTTGAAAATCTATACATATAAGAGTAGCCAAAAGCTAGTTTCATGGATTCTTTTCTTTTGGTTCTCTAGTCTCTCAATCTGTGAAGGGGTAGTAGCAACCACAAAGTTCCTTGGGAGGAGTGTGTAGCGTACACATATTGCGATGCAGAGTAGTCTTAGCTCAACCGATCCCGAGGAAACGTAATCACTACTTCCCCGTATGATGGATTAGGGTACTTGATCCATATGTGCTAGCCTAAACCCCACAGTTTTGAGTATAGCAGCATTAGATTGTTAGTTTATGCATGGTCGTCCATAGGGACGTTGACCTGGCATTAGCGAGTCAACCTCATTTGTATGAGAGGTGAAGCTCGAGTAGCCCCATATTGATATGCTCATATTTGTCTTGCATACACCATATTTGCACATGTTCCGACATGATGCAATGGATAAAATGCCACACCCCACTGATGTTGTGACACAGTGTTTGTGATGATGACTTGTTGCTGATGGTAGTGAGTTGGGCTCGAGGACACAATGCCATGTGCATAGACATGTGAAGGCGCACTATCAGATTGTGTTATGATAGCTTACTTGTGTGATGAGTGTAATGGGGCCTCACACACTTGTAGAGGGATACTCATGTTTGCTTTCGATAGTGTTTGGGTTGGTTAGCATATGGGTATGTCCTTGCCATGAATACCTATGGAGATGACAAGTACCTATGTGTGCCTTCTCCATGAGGTATCGCTATGCGGGGTGTGTCTGCACGTGCCTACTTCCGTGGAGCCACAGACACACCTCCATGCGGCATACGTCAGTGCGTGCCTTCTCCGGCTAGTGTATGACCATGTTGCGTGATGACACGAGGCAGGGTGTAGCTGAGGAGCACACTCTGGGTCATGTGGATGGCATGCTCACTCTGCACCACATGAGGGCTATTGTTATAGCTGGACGATGTTCCCTCCTTCCTTGTTTGGTGGCTATTATCTAGTCACACAGTGTTGTATTGTACAATTTTGAAGATTGGGGACTTCCTTTATGATTGTTGATGATTTTTAGTTGACCTTAAAGGATGACATTTTGTTTATGTTTGATTGTAATGGTTTAGCCACACTTTGTGACTTATTCTCTCATAGCCCTCATGGTTACATTTGATTTAGTGTTGACATTGCACACATTTCTTGCTTTACTGTTGAAATTGAATCTTATTAGATGTTTGTTTTATGACTTTGGTGGCCAAACTAATTTATCCTTGTTGTTTTCAAGGTCGGCCATTTGTCGTATTGTGATTCCTCTCCAAGGGCGTATGAGGCGAACTTGGTGAGTGTATACGAGGAAGTAGACACAGGGAACCTTGAGGATGAGGGTATGTGAGGCTATTTTATAGATAGGACCCACTACCCACCTATGTGTGATGACTATCTCTTGGAGGCTAAACACCTTGTACAACAAGAGAGGGTTCATAGTGGTCTTGTTTGGATGGTCTCGCCATGTGTGTGTGGCCTAACACCATCAAGCCACTGAGTGTGAGATATGGTTTATGTGAGATGGATTTTGGCTCTTGGCTCATGGATTTTGTTCATGGTTTAGTATGCTACTTTCCGACGTCCAGATGGACCCTGGTGTCGCCTTGTTATGTGGTTCCTAGTGATGTGACTGTGTATGTATGTGTTAGAAGAATATTTCTTATATTTTGTGCCTATTGATGTAAAAGAGGGATAACCATGCTGTCTTAAATGTGGGTATATTGTGACTTTGTGGTATAAAATCGATTGGATATTATTGAGAATCGTAAATTGTGACTTAAAATATGTTACTGAAACATGATATGGTGTGTATTTTTGTTAATTTCAAGTAATCATTTGATGTGTTTTCCTTCTATGATATTTTGAAGATGTTTGTTGTGTAAATGGAAAATTGAGTTAATAGGAGTACTTGCTTTGTTATTAGTGCTGAAACCAAGTATGTTATTGTAAGAGATGTAAGGATTTATAAATAAAAGTAGTTAAGAAGATATTATGGGTATGTGCAGGATCATCATAGAAAAAATAGGTCCTTAAGTGGCAAAAAATTCAAAAAAATCAGAGTTAGGCAACTTGACGTAAAAATTTGAATAAGTTATCTATATTATTTCAAAAATATGTAAGAATAGAATCTGTAGCAAATTGAATGTAGTTTCTAAACTACTAGTTTTTTTTTTTTTTTTAGAAAGCTATTTGGTGAAAATTTGAAACTTCAATGCAGTAGTACTTAAATTTCAGGGAAAAAATAAGAAGTAGGTGTGTGTCTGACCACCCTAACCACAATAAAATGATAATATTTTTTTATAATATTTTAGATATAAGTACAGGACTCATGTCCAGATGTGATGCATATTTTTTGTAATTTTTTCCAAGTGAATAATTACTTATGATTTTTTACTACTTTTAAAAAATATAAAACTTGTATGTCCGACCACCTTGACTTGGTCAAAGCTTAATGAAATTTAATTTTTCTTTTTTAATCCTATAGTATGCAAAGCATATAATGTGATGCATGTTTTGGATTCAAAAATGTGATACCATTTGAAAGCTATAGATTTTTTCAATCAACCTATCAATCAAGACTTTAGTCAATTTAAATAGAAAATGAATAATAATTATTTATTCAATTCAAAGTAAATCATAATTTATATTGGTGGAAAGTTGAGAATCTCCTTTAAAAACCCTTTTTGTTTCATCAATTTTGGGTAAAAAAAAATTCATCAGCCGCATACCCTACACATACCCATAATATTGCCACTTTTTGGACCACCATGATCCTGCATATACCCTTATTTTCAAATGTGAAGCCGGATAGTGATTCTAATTGTAATGATTCAGAAAGAGGGTGTACATCAATTATAGATTAGAGAAATTTTGGTACTAATGTGGTTATGTTTCCATTTTGAGCCATGTGACTTCCAGGAGTAAGTCGAGTTTTAGGGGGGGAGGATGTAGTACCCCTCCATTCTCACCTGGGATGTGCAGGTACTTTGGATAAGGAATCAGAAGAAGATGGGACAAGAGCTTCTAATGGTATTTTTGTGAGTATGATATTATATTGTGATTGCATTTAATTGGTGATGCTTTTATATAGATGCAGTATTAGGTGGTGCTGCAGTGAATTAGTAATTGTTCATGATGATATGAAGTGATTTGTATATCTTAGTGATGTTGTTTTATATTCAATGTTGTAGTTGCTAATGTGGTTATGGTGAGGGGATGGCGTAGCATCACTCGTTCGCGAGTGCCCTACTACGCTGCGATTCCTTCTCACGAGGTGCTTGTATTTAAATAGATATATTGTGCACAACATTGTTTGTATGTAGGGATTGCAGGTACATAGTCTCGATTCCACCTGCTTCGGCAAGACAGGGCGAGCACCTATAACCCAACAGTATAATATTGAAATAGAGGTGGCGATGAAGTCATCCCATCCCATGATGTCAGACCGTCTTGTTTTAATGGTTTTGTGCGTTCTTGTAATTGTCATTCTTTGTGGTCATCGTTTGTGTTTTGTCATACATTATTTATGTTGGTATTTTATAAGTTGTGATTGAATTAATTAAATAAGGGTAATATGGTTTATTAAAATGTTACATTAAATTGTATTTAAATATTTAAATGTTTTATTTATTTTTAAAAAGTCATGTATTTTATTAAATGTTAATTAAATATTAAATTGTGTTTATTATTTTAATTAATTATCTTGTTGAGGATAATTGTTAGAATAAATTATTTAAATTAATTAGATAATGTGCTTTGCAAGTAAAGTTGTAAAAATAGAAATTAAAACAAAAAGTATTGTGGAATAAAAATAAATAAATAAATAAAAGAATCAAAAAGTTGTGGGAACGAATGTGAACTCAGATCTGACTGAAAAGCTTGCTTTTAAAAATATAATTTCTTTTATTTATGATTTTTTGAGAGCTTTTGAAAGAAATGGGTAATATCTTTTATTTTTAATTAAAACTTTTGTAAGTTTGACACACAGAGAGGATTTGTGATAGAGGAGTTGAACAAGTTTTGGTTAGGTATTTTTGAATCTTTTGATATATTTTGAGGAGAGATGTAGAAAGGGATTGGGAATTTGTTACTGGTTATTCTGGAGAGTCTTTTGAACAAAGAATCGGATTCGAGTTCGAGCATGGAATTTTGTAGAGGAGATTTCAAAGCTAGAACGAGAAGCTCTGCATAGAGGCCATCGAATTTAGGCAGGCAACATCATATTTTTGAGAGTGCAGGACTCCAAGTTCCACTCTCTTCTCTTAATGGTTTTAAATCTGTAAAAGGAATAAAGAGGTGTTTTAGAATCAATCTCTGTTTAAAAAAAAAAAAATCTTTCTATGATTTAGATTTAAATGATTTCTTTGAGATTAGAAAATGAATAAACAAATAGGTCTTCTTTGAAAGGAAAAATTCTTGTTGAATTTGGAAATCATGTTTTGCAAACAAACTGAAAAGAAACTCTTCGAATTTCGTTTAGTTATGCCCTATTTCTCTCTTTTATTTTTTGTGGAAAAAGAAATTAATCTTCGTATTTTTGATGGTTTTGAAATATTATTTTACTAATCATCAATATATTTATACTATAAATATATGATGCTTTGTATTTATACAGAAAACTGTTTTCTCTATAGTTATTTATAATTATATATATTTAAATATATCTATATATAAATATATAATATGTATTTAAAAATAAATAAATTTTTTGTGCATTGCAAATAGGGTCGAATTCCACTGACGAAATCCATGCCAGGGCGGAGTCATCATTATTTTTCTTTAACAATGGAAATCTTTTAAAAATTAAAATTAAAATAAAAAAAATAAATATATATTTATTAAGGGGGGGGAAGGGTCGTACCCTTTCCCTGCCCCCTACACACTATGGGGACTGTCCACAGCAGTTCGTGGACTGCTATATGCGGTAGTCCGTAGGACTACTGTGCACAGTCCTCTATGTACTGCATACTGGCCGGAGTTTGGATTAAATAAAATTTAATTTTAATTTAATTTTGTTTTATATAAAATTTTATTTGGTGGTCGATTTTTATGCAAATTCGAAATAAATGCATTTTAATTTATATATATATATGTATATATATATATATATGTATGTATTTTTATTTTTTTATTCTGTGTAAATGCATTGTTTGGCAGTAAAGTAATTTAATCATGGTATCATCTGTGTTGTATAATAAATTAAATAAAATGAATCTAGATGGTTAAGTATAAATAGTTAAGAGTTTTATATATATATATATATTCACAAAATAAATGTTAATAATTGTTGATTTAGATTCTATTGGTTAATTATGAAAATTAATATATATTTGAGTAATTAAAAGAAGTAAATTATGGAAATTATGGAAATTATTATTGTGCAAGGTAAATGGGGATTACTTTTAAATATAATTAAAACCATGGATTATTTTATTAAATGTAGAACTCTAGATGTAATTGAATGACAAATGTATTTGGTTATAATTAAGACTTGGAATCTTTTAATGATCAGTTATTTGGTGTACTAATATAGTTATTTGTCTGGGAATGAAAGTCAATGGTGCAATCTTGCAACTGTAATGCGAGTTTTCTTTTATGTTATGTTTCTTTTTGTTTAGTGTTGTCGATGTGGGAACCGTTGTTGTTGGTGAAACCTTGTTCCAGAGGCTTGTTATTTTAGAATGTTATTCTCGTCTTGGTTATGCTTTTGGAGTTATTGGTTTTATGTTTGGAAGGGTTGAACGGTTTTGTAAGACTTTTGGTTATGGGTAATTGCGAGAGGGTTAATGCCTCGTGTGTCTAGAATTGGTTTTATGCTTTATATGTGTTAGTTCAACCCTTGCCGGTTTGATTTATGTTAGGGGTCTTAGGGAGAGTGGCTCTTCATGGGCGTCGGTGCCTCAGTTGGAGGAAGGGCCAGGAGAATCCCATGAGAGCTATGCAATGACACTCTCCACTAGACACCCTTGTGCTTTGTTTGTAGTTGCCTCTGGATATTGTATTCTATGTGTTGTATCTGATTCTTGTGAATTTGATTTATGGTTGTTATTCAGTTACTTGTTTAATTGATAATGATTTGTTATATTGTGATGAGTTTCATAGCTTTATCTTGTTATATATTGTTATGTTTGATTCGTGAACGTTGATGGTTATGTCATTGTATGCCTTGTGTATTGTTTTGTACTATGTTGTTCATGGAGTCGGTTTGACAATCATGGTCGAGTTAAATTCATTGTCACCTCTGAGCACGGGGGTTGAGTTATTCATAATTCACATGGTTGGGTGGAACGTGCTCCGCACCCGTTGGATTCCCCATCAGCATCCTTTGTTCGTAGCATTTCTGCAGTTGGTGTTGCACCAATGTTCCTTTGTAATTCAGATTTCATTGTATGTATGCTATCCCACACGTTTGGGAAATTTGATGTAATTATTAATCAAGAGCTTGTAATGTAATATTAAAATGATGATGTAATAATTAGGATCAATTGTAACTTGTTAAAAGAGATTCATTATGATTGTATTATGTGATGTATTAATATTCTCGCTCTTGGTTATTGGATGTATTCTTATTCATGGTTTATAATGTTAATAGTTATGTTGTTATCTTTTACTTTCGTTGTTAGTTGTTTGTGAAGTAACCTCGCATGCCCCAGAGAGCTAAGCGTAATAGTGTAATGTAATGTGTTATGTGATTATGGTTAATGTTTCTTGCATGTTTTATTTAAAATAAAAAATAAAAAAATTTGCTATGTGTGTGTTCTCTGGGCTTTGCACGATGGGTGTTACAACTTGGTATCAAAGCACTAGGTTCATATACTGGGCACTCTGGTTTCATATGAGCCCATTATGTTGTCCTAGTGAATTTGTTAAGTGAAGTTCTTAAGTGATCACAATGATCATGTGGGATTGTGGAAAGGATGTAAAGATTTGAACCACGTAGTTGTTGGAAAGTAAGTGTACTTGTGGAATTATGTATGTAATTGTACTTCCCTTGTAAATGTGAGAAACCAGTAAGTGTGCATCGGTTGATTATTGTGAATACCCCATACTTTCTTTGTGGGCGCATAACCCAGAGGTCTTAGGATGGAGATACGGTGTACCCATCCATTTTGAATATGTTGTATTTGGTGTGGGATTAACCATACCACTATGTGTGTTTGTATGTTTGTTACCTGATTGAGGGCCAACCGACGTGTGGTTGAAAATCTATACATATAAGAGTAGCCAAAAGCTAGTTTCATGGATTCTTTTCTTTTGGTTCTCTAGTCCCTCAATCTATGAAGGGGTAGTAGCAGCCACAAAGTTCCTTGGGCAGAGTGTGTAGCATATGCATATTGCGACACAGAGTAGTCTTAGCTCAACTGATCCCGAGGAAATGTACTCACTAATTCCCCTTATGATGGATTAGGGTACTTGATCCATATGTGCTAGCCTAAACCCTACAGTTTTGAGTATAGTAGCATTGGATTGTTAGTTTATGCATGGTCATCCATAGAGATGTTGACCTGGCATTAGCGAGTCAACTTCGTCTGTATGAGAGGTGAAGCTCGAGTAGCCCCATATTGATATGCTCATATATGTATTGCATACACCGTATTTGCACATGTTCTGACATGATGCAATGTATACAATGTCACACCCCACTAATCTTCTGAGACAGTGTTGGTGATGGTAGCGAGCTGGGCTCGAAGACACGATGCCACGTGCATAGACACATGAAGGCGCACTATGAGATTGTGTTATGATAGCCTACTTGTGTGATGAGTGTAATGGGGCCTCACACACTTGTAGAGGGATACTCATGTTTGCTTTCGATAGTGTTTGGGTCGGTTAGCATATGGGTATGTCCTTGCCATGTATACCTCTATCGATGGTGAGTACCTGCGTGCGCCTTCTCCATGAGGTATCACTATGTGGGGTGTGTCTGCGCGTGCCTACTTCCGCGGAGCCACAAACACACCGCCATGCGGCATACGTCAGTACGTGCCTTCTTCAACTGGCGTATGACCATGTTGCATGACAACGTGAGGCATGGTGTACCCAAGGAGCACACTCTGGGTCATGTGGATGGCATGCTCACTCTGCACCACATGAGGGCTATTGTTATAGCCAGACGATGTTCCCTCCTTCCTTGTTTGGCTGCTAGTATCTAGTCACACAGTGTTGTATTGTGCAATTTTGAAGATTCAGGACATCCTTTATGATTGTTGATGATTTTCAATTGACCTTAAAGGATTATAACTCGAGTGCTATTAACATTTCTAAGAATACAGTGCTGCACTCAAAAACCAAGCATATATCCATCAAGTTTCACTTTTTGAGAGAGAAAGTAAGTGAAAAGGAAGTCAAATTCGAGTATGTGCCTACTAAGGAGTAGATTGTAGACATCTTTACCAAGCCATTACCTAAGGATACTTTTGAGTATCTCAGAGGGAAGTTATGGGTGATTACCTCTCCTAATCAAAACAAAGATGCATTGATTTACATCAATCTGTGCATTTCATGGTCATATTTTGATCTAGATTGATGTTTTAGTGGTTGCTACTTACGGGGAGTAGTCAAATGTTCTGATGTTCAGATATGTGGTTCAAAGCTTGTATAGAAGAGATCTTTTACATTGATGTCAAAGGGGTAGAAGAGTAATGTGAAAATTTTTATGGGAGAGAAGAACCTTTTGAGGAGAAGAGTTATGTGGATGAATTGAGGAGAGAAGAATCTAAACATAAGGGGGAGTAAGTGTTGTTGCATTGATGGTGTTTTTCACATCATGTGTTTCCATCAATGCCAAAGGGGGAGATTGTTAGATGTTGTGTTTGTGTTGTTGATATGTGGTTGTCATTGATGTCAACACTATTAGTATTAATGTCTTAAAGGTTGTATACGTTGAGGATATTGAGAAAATTTTAAAAAAAAGAGTTGTAGGTTGTCAGTGGTGAAGTGAAGTTCAGTCTATTGGTGAACTCAATATGTTCCTATTTAGAGGTTGTGGAATAAATGGTTTCTTTTTTAGTATATCTAGTTTATCCACGTTGAGTTTTAGACATCCGCATGAATATTTATCAAGTTATGAAAATTTGTATTTTGATAATTTTTCTATTACTTCAGTTGGTGTTCCTAAATGAAGATTATATGATTTCAGTAAGTTCAGTTGTTTTGGATGCTTCTCTAGTGATTCATGATGTTTGTGGATGTTTCTAGATTATTCTCTATCTATTTTGTATGTCTGCATTGATCATTGTGCTCGTGATCTAAGATTTTCTCTTGCGCATTTTCATGTTCTTGGCCGACAAGGTGTTTGTAGCATGTTGTGGATCTTTGAGGAGTAATTAATTAAAGTGGTTCATGTTCGAGGATGTTATTTTGTGTCTTCACTATGTTATGTCTAACCTTGGTTGATTCGCATGAATAATCTTTATTGGTTTGGGCCGACATTTTATATTCTTTTTATTATTTTGTTGAAGCCAACTTGTAGTGATGTAATTTCTTGTTGTGGATATATATAAGCGATTGTTTTATCATTTCATGGTATGAGAGTGGATGAGTGTGTAAAGTGTGAGAGTCTTATGTGTTAATATTGTTCATATCATATGAAGGTAGAGAAGAGTGTGAAGAAGAGTGAAGAAGAGTGAATAAGTGTTCATGAGCTTAACGAGAACTGTAATCAGGCATTAGCAGATGCTATTTTTCTTAGTTCAAATTTGATGAATGTAATTATCTAAATCTTTCTGTAATATAGTGTTTCTTCCTTTTGTAATTGAGTAATGAGCTCTAAGTAGTGTGTCTGAATGCATGTGTATTCCCCATTCATATTTTTGTATACTTTTAACAGGGTATAATCTTGTGGACTAACCTCTACCATGGTTTTTCCCCTAACAGGGTTTCCACATAAAAATCTTGGTGTTATGTGTGTTTCTGATGTGTTCATTTATTATTTCATGGTTATTGATCAGATCAGAAAATCAGGTTAATAAGTTGAATAAGTTTGAAATTATGTGACAACTAATTCACCCTCCCTCTAAGTTGTCTTCCCATGTGTTTCCAGCACCCATATCAGACCTAAACCTACCTTTTACAACATTAAAAATATCTTTTCTAGGTTTATGTTTGTTTTTGTTAGTTATCTAATTTAGTTTGTTGTGTTTTTGTTTCATTCATTTCATTAGATCTAGCTTAACCAAATTTCATTGAGTGCATTGCTTATGTAACATAGAAAAATGGATCTTTGGACATTTTCATGCTCATTTGGGTCTTTCTTGTGGATGTTGGCTTATTTTTTCCTTGATTTAATGTTGTAATGTGAAGAACACATTCACATTAGGTCTTGGGCCCTTGTGAACTAATAAGAATTTTATGATGCCTTGCAAAAGTGTTGTGAAGTGTTCTAACACACTTTCACACTTTTCTAGGATCTTATTAATATATTTCACCTAAATAATCTCTTATTATCATTTACCAAGCCTTATTTCAAAGTATTGTAAAGTTTTGTAACAAACTTTCACACTTTTCTAGGCTTGTCATTAATCATTGGACCTTTCTTATGCTTTAATTGGCCCCATTTTACATCTACAGGCCTTACTTAAGTGTATTTTTGAGAATAAACCTAAAAAACATAATTTAAAATATCTAAAATCCGAAACCCACTTTAAATGCCTTAGGTGGGACCCATTTGGCATTAGGGGCGAATGAGTCCCCTTTGACATAAAATTCAAAATCAATTCAAATTTCTAGTGGGTTTTTATTTTCTAAAATCTAAGGTTAGCCTATGATGTATTTTTGGGAATTAGGGAATAATTGTGTATAAATATAGGGTTTTTCTACCCATTTCACCCCCCAACAAGTCAACCAATTAATCAATCCATCACTCAAGCATTCTAGGTATTTCAAGCATTTTCAAGTCTACATCCATTAAAGCTATCACTTGCATGTCTGGAAAATTCTACTTCAAGGGTTTGGTGATTTGTAGCATTGCTTTTTTTCATTCATCATTCTCTTTCCATATTTCATTTCATTTTCAAGGGTTTAGTTACCAACCTGAGGTTTGACCAAGATAAACCCCTATTCACTAACCCTACAACAAATTTTCTCTCTTTGCATGTGATTTGCAGGTCTATGCTATAGATTTTTCAAAGATCAATATTGGAAAATTTTCCATCAAATTTTTAAAGCTATTCAAAGTTTTCAAAACCCTAAAAGAATCTTGGAGAGAACATATAGGTTGAATTTGACAATTTCAGACCCAGATCTGAATTAGGAGCAAAAGTGCAAACCAAGTGCTATAGTTTCCTATTTTAGATTTCTAGAAATCCAAAGGTGGACTGATTCACCATTAGTGGCGAATGAGTCCCACTACCCAGGCCTAAATAGGAATTTTGAAGATTTGAGTACCAAGTTGTCCAAAACTTGTTCTGGCATAGTCTTCCTGAAGTAGGACTAAGTTACCCAGCTTGGCATATGAGTCTTAGTTGGAATCAATAGTGAATTCTTTAGGATTCAAGAGCTCCATTCCATCTCTTTCTAGTCTCCAGGTGCACACTCTCAATTTGATAAGTTTTTGTTATAGTTTACTTGCATTTCTAGGTCTTTTTGCATATCACATTGTGTTTTAAAATGTCTTGCATTTTCCAAGTTTTGCATTAGTAGTGAATCTCTTTTATCAGTTTTTAGCCTTTAGGACAACCCCTTTGACATATTTCAATCTCATTTGCATTGGAATCTCAAGGGTTTTTTCTTGAGTGATCCATTAATATTTTTGTACCTCTCTCCTTTTAGGTTCAAAACCCTAGAAGTGTAAGGGAGACCCCACAACAAAAATATTTGGTTTAGCTTAAATTAAAAATGGTATTTACAATATTTCATTTTCATATTGTTACATAGCATAATCAGTCAATTATCATGTTCTAAATCTAAAAATTGCATTATCCTTTTGCATGTTTGCTCTATCATTGTTGCATTTTAAATTTCTAGGATAATTATTACATAATGTTTCTATTAAAAAAATCTATAGTTATCATACTTCATGTTCTATTCTCAGATCTTTTTGTCTATTGTAAGAAATTTTTGCTAAGTGTATATGAATATGAAGTCCTCTTCCCTCTCTTTTTCTTTGTCATTGAACCCTCTTCTAATATCCCTTCTATAAGTGAGATTAGTCTAGATAAACAAACTACAACCTTGAGTAATCGTAAAAATCATATTCGTTCTTCTCCTATTTGTGAAGAAGATATCACAGTGTTGGAAGAACCAATCAATGCGAGTTTTTAGAACCTTAGTTGTTTCTCTCTTCTGACCTCTCTTATTGGGAAAAATATTACTAAACAAGAGGACATAACCATAGGTAATCATGATGATCACATAACAAAATAAAAGACCATTGAAACCTATCTAAATACCACTTCAATTAGTCAACATTCATCTCCCAACCTCTTCCACACATTGGACAATGTTTTAGTGAAAGAGGATTCAACTATTTATGAGGAGGATATGTTGGTGTTAGATGATCAAATCTTTAAGATCTATGAAAACCCTCTTTATGTTTCATCCCATACCTATCCTATTTTGGAAGACATTATAGGAAAAAGGAATGAAATTATGGACAATCATGAAAATCACATTTTTCCTTCTCCTAGTATCTCTCCTAGTTGTGAAGAAGATACTTTGATGTTAGAAAATCAAATCGATGAAAGTCATGAGAATATTAGTCTCCTCTCTTCCTCTAGGGAAAATATTATTGAACAAGAGAATTCCATCATTGATAAACAAGAAAATAGAACCATTGATAACTCCCTTACTTGTGGAAGTCATTTTAGAAGAACCAACCTTTGAATTCCATGAACATCTAGTAAGTCATTCTCCTGAAAACTCTCCTCCTAGGGAGGACATCATGGTGGAAGAAAATAAAAAAATTAATAATAGTAATGTGGCTTCCTTAGATGATGGTGAAAAAATGGCACTAGACTCCCCTTCACTAGAAATATGTCCATCAAACTAAAATCGCTGAGGTTATGAATGCAAAAGTTTCTGTTAGATCCCCCTTGATTATTAGACCTTTGAAATACCCTGTGGGATATCCTAAGAATCCTATAATTCTTAACCACCCTCACAATGACCACAAACTCAAAACAAACCTAAAATTATCCTTTACCCACCTAAAAAATAATATGTTGCAACAATCGAGTTATAATACCATTTCTCATACATATAACACTAGAAAAAATATGCATCCAAGACAAATAACCTTCAACATCCCTCCCATTACCTCAACCTATCTTACTTGGTCCTCCTCTTTTGCATTCGCGAATTGGAAAGGAGTATGATCTTGTTGAACAACTTAAGAATGCTCCTGCTAAGATATCATTATGGGACCTTATTCAAGCCTCCCCTCATTATCACAACATGATTCGAAGTGCTTTACAACAAGTTCCTATCCCTTCTAATGCACAACCAAATGACATAGCAGCCATGATTCAAGGAATAAATGCCAACATTGTTTTCCACCAAAATGAGCTCCCTCCTTTGGAAGTGCAAAACCAAAATTATTCTTTCATGATAATAGTTCAATATAATAGAAAAGGGATAAAGAGAACCCTTTTTGACAATGGCTCCACTCTTAATGTGTGTAGTGTAAACCTTTTGGATAGGCTTGGTGTGGATAAATAAAAAATTCAACCTGCCTCTTTATCTATTAGTGGGTTTGATAACATGGGAAAATGACCCCTTGGTGTGATCATTTTTCCTATTACAACTAAAAAGGCCACATTAGAAACATTGATCCATGTTATGCCTCATGATCTTTCATATAATCTACTTTTAGGAAGATCGTGGATTCATGCAATGAATGGGGTGCATTCTACTCTTCATCATATAATGAAGTATGTCTACAACAAAAAAGTGTACACACTTGATGATGATCATGAGGCTTACAGTGTTTTACAACTTGAAAAATACAAGGAGAATCCTTTGAAAACATTGACACCAACCACACAAGTAGAACCCGTACAATATAAAGACATAGAAAAACATATTGAGGAAGTCACAAAGCTATTTGAAGATGATTGGGGTTCCTTATATTTCACATCATTCATGGGTGAATACAAGATCATAAACAAAGAATCTGAAAATGGAAAATAAGAATCCTAGTAATGTACACAAAAAAATTGGAAGACCCTTCTAAAGCATCCACCTCAAATGCTTTACAAGAAACAACAAATTACACAACAAACTTTGATGAACTTGACTATGAATAACCACTGAATCCAAAAGAAATAAAAAGCTTTATGGAAAAGGTTTTGAACTTATGAAACAACTTGGATATAGTGGAAAAGGATGTGGTGCCAAAGAACAAGGTATATGTGTCCCTATAGAGCCTAACACACAAGGAACGACTAATGGTCTTGGTTATTTTCCTTCAAAAGAAAATCAAGCCTTCCCTCAATGTCAATACTATTACAAAAGATTCTTGTAAGATAACTTTAACATTAGTGCATCCTGAACTAATAGACACTAATAGTCTTGGTTTTTGTCCTTTGAAAGAAACAAAACAAATAAATAAATCCTCGCTTAATATCAATGTCATCACACAAAACCCTAGCGATGGAAGTTTGCTAGATTTTACACCTTCCTTGAAAGAAGAGAACAATATCTCAACATCTAAATGGTCTTGTGTGAGTATGACACCTTGTACTAAGCAAGAGAAATATTTATCATAACATAAAGCAACATCTTTTACTACTTATCAAGAGAGTATCTTGTCGAGACTCCTCCAAGATTGTTTGATATCTCTCCCTCCAAGAGCACGAAAGAAATTTTACTACAAGAATTCATTTTTTGCATATCATAGAGTTCATGGTCATTCTACTAATGAATGTAAGACTTTAAGTCATAAAATTTAACATCTTAAGGATTGTGGTGCTCCTCATTGTGTTGAAGCACCTTGTTCCTCTAACTGAAATTGATTTTCATGTTTCTCATCAATCATCTTAGCTCATCCTTGTCTTTCACTAAGTGGGGGCAAGGGATTAGGTAGCCTTGTCCTCGCATGTCAGTTGTTGTCGTTTCTTTTGGCTAGTTGACCACCTTTCATGTATATATAAGAGAAATCTTGGGATGTGGATGGTGTTTCTTAAGTTGTCTCACATGTGATGTACTGAGTTACCTTTAGTTATTGCATTTTGGGGGCAACCCCTTTCTATGACAGATTTATTTGGAAACGTATTACTTGGAATAAGGGATTTCTGAATAAGATTTCATGTATTTTTCTACTTTAAAGTAGTTTCTCACAGCAATGGTGTTAGAAACCACTTTAACGTGGGGGCATACATCGAGACTCATAAGTTCACTATGTGATTTTCTTTATTCTTATGATGCATCCTTTCCTTGGTGGTGTCATTGGGCTTGATATCCTCCAAGAGTGTGATATTTCTTTGACTTGTCTTTGCTGGGAGACATTAGGAATGATGTCCCCTAAGAAGAGACCTTACATGAACTAAGAAAAATCCCTTTGAACGTACCTTACACTATTTTGCATTTACAATAACCGTCATATGGCCACCTTACATAACACACTTTGCTTGCCCATGGAGCCATCTTGTTTGTTCATGATTTTCAAGCATACGAAGCTTTTCTTGCCTCATGAAGCTTGAAGTTCATTGTTGTGTGGTTCCTTATCAAAGTTATCAGGAGGTATAGCTTTGGTATGGATGTACGCATGGGAGCCAAACTTAGGCATGACTTTCCCATATAGCCACTTGCTTGTGTCTGTGAGTGCATACCAACTACATGCATATGTATCTCACCTCTTTGGGGTCTCACCTAGTGGACAACCTAAGGTTCCACTAGCTCTTGTGAGCATGTGTTTGATTTGCATAGTGGACAACGTGTTCCACATGTAAGCCACCCTTTTTGGATAATCGCCCATCAGACAATCTAACGTTCCATTTCCTCAAAGTGAACACATACATTTTAGATAAAAAATCTTAAATATAATCCACAACATGTGAGACAAATTATCAAAGGTTGATCCATCTTTTCTTTCTTTTCCTTTCGTCTTTATGTCTTTGACATTGCATGTTTTTGTATCTTGATGCTACATATTATACATCTTGTGTGTTTCCTTTTATGCTTATAATTGGTTTGATGTAGGATATTGGATCTTGGGGGATTGACCACCCCCTTGATCTTTTTCATCCTAGAACAATCCACATCGATACAGTTGGACCCCTCTTGAATGCCTACTTTAGTGTGAGTTTGAAGCAAGTTCTCCTCTCACTAAAGTGGGGGCTAAATGTAGTGTAGAAAAGCGTAACCCTTTTTCACACTTGATTTGGGAATGGTTAACATTAAAATGGACCTAATTTTTCCTTAGTATAGTTTTGTAATGTGTTTTACACATTCACATTAGGTTTAGGGCCCTTTTAAGCTAAATTGACCTAATTTTTCCTTAATTTAGTGTTGTAAATAGTATCTATTTACACCTTAACATTAATTTTTATGCCCTCTTACATTTACAACCTTCATATCATCATTAATAGGCCCCTAAGACTCTTTATTTTGCATCCCAAGGCTTATTTCAATCGAGATCCTGACATAATCAACAAATACACTTAATATCTAAACCCCCACGACATTTCCTCTACCCAAAAAGGTCTAGTGGGACCCATATGCTACCTTGGGCTTATGAGTACCACCTAGATGAGATCTATATAGAACTTTGGGTGTATGCATCCCATTTGGCCCCTTTTTATGGTTTTGAGCATGAAATCAAGATTTTGGATTCAAATTTCATGAATGTCGGCATTTGGGATCTAATAAACGGTAAATTAGATGGAATTACTATATAAACAATGTTTTCAAACCATCATTTCAGCTAAGAAATCATAATATCAACTAAGCGATCAAGATTCAATCATCCTAAGACTTCACAAGAGCATCATAGAGTATTCAAGAGAATTTCTAAGGCATTCAAGGGTAGATTTATTCATCATGTCAAAGGAATAATGCATCGAGCATGTTGTTGAGCTAGTGTTGTGATGTGGTATTCAAGATCCAAGTCAAGCATTAACTTATATCCAATTCAGGATCAAGATCTACATTCTACATGGCTTCTTCATATTAGATTGTTGATTTACATATCAAGACATCATTCAAGGTATCATTGTTTATATTTCATGTTTCATTGTTTCAACATAAGGTTTAATTACCTAAACAAGGTTCAACCAAGGAAAACCCCTATTCCCAAACAATCAACAAGTCTTTCTCTCTCTCTACATGTGTGATTATAGATCTAAGTGCTTTGGGCTTGAAGATCCTTTGAAGAAAAAGTTGCAAGATTGAAGAAAGTTGTCAAGTTGTTACAAGGTTGTCATCTTCATAAAAAGCCACCTACAAGCCATAATTCAAGCTTTCAGACTCAGAGATCTAGCATGAGGGAAGCTAAAGGAGATCAACAGAGAATACCAAAATTTCAGCCAAACCCTAATACTAGGACTAAATCACCACTTGTGGTGTATGAGTCCTAGTACTACCTTTTTATAGATTTCAAAAGATCTAGATTAGTCACTATGAGATTCCAGTTTCCTACACAGAAACCCTAGTTTGGGACTAAATCACCTAGACTGGAGTATGAGTCCTAGTGAGCATTAAAAGTTAGAATTTCAGGGTTTTGGAGCTTAGTCTACTCACATCTTTCTTATAGGTACCCCTTTGCTCATTTTTAGTTTGTTATTTTGTATTTCAGTTTCATATTCTAGATCATATCATTAGGCTTTGCATGCCATTTACATTTCTTTTCTTTCAAAGCCCTAGCTTGGTGTTAAACCCCCTTTTAGACTTCTATCACACCCTAGGACACCTTATTATAGATCTCTTTCCCTCATTCTATCCTTTGATTGAGATCTCTAAGGTTTCCTTGAGTGAAACTTGTAGAAAATTGGTTGTTCTATCTCCCTAAACATATAGCTACTATTTTCTAGGTTTCACACCTATCATCATTTTCAATCTTATGTGTGCTCATGTCATCATGTGAAGGCTAATATGTATTGTTGATTGTAAATAATCCAAGTGTTCAAGTATCAAAAAAATCAAGCAAAGAAAGATCAAGTTTCTTGTGGTGATGTGTTTGAATCTAGTCCTCTAAGGGAAGCCATTAAAGGTTTGGTGAGTTTTAGCAAGCAAGTGTTCATTCATCATTCCTTCCACTTATCAATTTTCATTATCATTTTTATCAAGTTTAATTACCAAACAAGGGTTTGACCAAGGTATACCCCCATACAAACAGACAAAAAACAATATCCCCTCTTTGTGTATGTGTAGGCTATAGGTTGAATATGGATTGAAAAGATCTTGAAGAAGTAATTTTGCATTGTTGCATTTGTTGTCATCATTGTTGTCAAACGACGTAAAATCTTATTTAGAATTTATTTTCAACATTTTGATAGTGGGACCTTGGGCAAATGGAAGCTCAGATATTCTACTAGAGGACCCAAAAATTTGGCCCGAACTCCTATACAAAGACCCATTCACCTAAGGGAAAATGAGTCCTTGTAGGCCCCTCCAAACCAATTTTTCTAAGCATATTTGTTGTTCTCTGCACTTCCCAGATGCACTGGTAAACTATTGCTTCAATCTATCAATCTTTGGGATCTTGCATCTTAATATTAGGGCATATAGGATCATTAAGTTAATCATTCTAAAATATTTCTAATCAATTCCAATCCCCCTTATGATATAGATTCAGGTCTAGTTGGCTCACCTTTAAGGTTGATAGTTGAACAATTCACCTCATTGATCTATATCACAATGAAAATTACAAAAATGTGGAAATGGACCTAGGTTATGGACACTAAGCTTAGAATCACAAAAATTTTATGTTTCAACTATAAATTTTTCTTAATTTTATCTTGACTACTTTTTAGGATGCTCAATTTCTCTATAGAATTTCGTAGGATTTCAAATGGTGAAAAAGACTTGTATTTATATACATTTATTCATTTTTCAAAAAAATTATTGTCAGCATCCAAAAAATAAATTCTAAATTTTAAATTTTAAAATACCAATAATAACATATTTTAAAATGGGCCAAAATATGTTAGACAAGTCTGATACTACACTAGTTCAAACTTATTTCATGTTTTTTTCTATCGTTAAATGAATATTACTAATTCCCAATTTTATTTTGATTTCTGAGAAATGTAAATACTAATTCTAAATTTTATTTTTATTTATTCGAAACAACCACAAAATAGTCAATTTAAGAGAATAAGTAGGTCTAAGCACATAGAGCGAGCTAAACCTAGTGTGAAATTGTTAAGGGTGATAATTTACGATGCTACATTTAGCCCCCACTTTAGTGAGAGTATGAAATTATACCAATTATCACACTAAAGTAAGGATAAAATGAGAAGGGTTCTTTTATCCAAATATTGAACAAATAGGATGACACTAAATTTAGAGGATGCACCATCCCCCAGGCTCAATATCCTATGGAACAACAATGCAAAGAAAAGGGAACACATACATGAGGTGCAATGCACCATGAAAAACACAAATAATAAACTATGAAGACATGAAAATGAAAACATAATGCAAAAACAATGCAAACATAAAATAAAAAATGATGCAAACATAATGTAAATATGATGCAAACACAATGAAAACATGATGCAAACATGAAAAAGGGGCATGACATAACAAACTAGCAAGTTTCATAGAATTTTTACTAGGATCCATACCGAAAGAATTCATGAATCACAAGGCTCACAAAGTCTAAGGTGACCTATGAGTAAATGAGTCTAAAGCTACTGAAGTCTGATATTCACCTCGAGGTGAGATTTATAAGAAATAAAATATTCCAATGAAGTTTGATATTCAATAGATGAGTCTCAAAAATAGTAGCAAATGAAAACACATGAGGGCTATTGAAGTCTAATATTCATTAGGAGAGTTGTCATGTCAACCACACTAGGAATTATAGGCCCAATAATTCTAATAAGGTGCTATAAAATATGATCAATATTTCATGAAAGCATAACTAAGTTCAACATGTGTGAACCAGCTGAAGCACATAATGGAATTTATGCCCCCACTTTAAAGTAATTTCTAACACCAAATAGGATTAATTTCCTTTAAGGTTGAGTAAAATGATATTTAATAAGACATGAGAGATTGTTGGGCAACCCTATGCCAAATGATATGTTCCCAACAAAGCTAAATCATGACAAGGGATAGTCCCCAAGACAAAGTCATGTAATTAACAAGTTAAATACAAAAATTAATGTATCCATAGATCAGGGGTTAGTATAGATGAGAGATGATGCATAATATGATCATGCTCAATATTTACATCATTCACCAAATACTTTTGTAACTACAAACACAAGGGAGGAATGCTATATTAAGAAAACATACAAGATTTTTGGTCAACATGGAAGAGACCTACATGTCTCAACACATTGCATTGTTCTCAAAAGGAAAAAAAGAACAATAGATAAAAGACACTTACTACATAAAGAAAAATATATGAATTCCATGATAGATTCATTTTCTTTGTATCTTTGTGTCAATGAGAACAAGGGTCATCCAAAGAAAACTAAGAAACACCAAGAAATGATAGGAGGAACATGATATGGAGACCACATTATATGTAAGAAAAAACTCAAAGACGTGAAAAAGGGTACTACGCATGCTAGTTTATCTATAGAAAATCATTGGCATCCCAATCTTGCTCATCATAAATAGAAAGATGACAATAGGCTAAAGGAAATACAAAAATTGTTGTATAAGGATAAGTATCATTGAGCACATGATGGGTAACTCACATTAGGAGGATCATCATGGTTGTCCCATCTAGATTCACCAATTTTGCAAACATAAGAGATAATTCATTATCATCCTCACTATAAAAATTTATAAAAATAGGTTATATGTTAGCAATACCGACATGATTGTGAACACTAACATCCATATTTGTATCTAGTGAGCTCTTTATTCTTTGTTTTGGTTGGGATAAACAAGGTTCAACTTAATGGTTTGGCGAGGGTGGTGGAGTGGAGTAAGGAAATGATGAAGATGGATGGGTGGGAGGTATTTCATCAAAATTTTGGTGTATAGATGGATGATCATCAGGTAAGGGTTTGTGGTCTTAAGCAAGATGACAAGCCATAGCTTGATGTCATTATTTGTGTTTGTTTTAACTTCAATTTTGTCTTGAACAAGCTTCATCTTGTGAAGGAACAATTGAGAAATTTCCCAATATTTGTCCCTTTTCCTCCTTTGTGGAAGGAATAGAAATCTATCAAAGATTGAGAAACCATAGGTGTTTTAGGTTTAAGCACCAAAACTTGTTTTTCCTTAGGAGGCACCAATTTAATCCCTAAGGGCTTCACTGAATGGTTGTCTCGTGGTGCTTTATAGGATGACAGAGAAGGAACAACAATATGGGTATGTGTAGGATCATGATGGGCCAAAAAGTGGCGATATGATGGCTATGTGTAGGGTATGTGGCTGACGACTTTTTTTTAACCCAAAATTGATGAAACAATAGGGGTTTTTAAAGGAGATTCTCAACTTTCCACCAATACAAATTATGCTTTAATTTGAATTTAATAAATAATTATTATTCATTTTTTATTTGAATTACAACTAAATTCCTAATTGATAGGTTGATTGAAAAACATCTATAGCTTTCAAATGGTATCACATTTTTTGAATCTAAAACATGGGTCACATTCTATGCTTCACATACTATAGGATTAAAAAAAAAAAAATCATAAAGTTTTGACCAAGTTAAGGTGGTCAGACATACAAGTTTTTTATATCTTTTAAAAGTTGTAATAAAAAATTCTTAATTAATTAATTACTTGGAAAAAAATATAAAAAAATATGCATCACATCCGCACATGAGTCCAATACTTATATCTAAAATATTATAAAAAAATAAATTATCATTTTATTGTGGTTAGGGCGGTCAGACAGACACCTACTTCTTATTTTTTCCCTATAATTTAAGTGCTACTACATTGAAATTTCAAATTTTTACCAAATAGATTTTTTTTAAAAATAAACCTAGTAGTTTAGAAACTACATTCAATTTTCTATAGATTCTATTCTTACGTATTTTTGAAATAATATAGATAACTTATTCAAATTTTTACGTCAAGTTGCCTAACTCTATTTTTTCTGAATTTCATTGCCACTTAAGGGCCTATTTTTTCCATTATGATCCTGCACATACCCATATATATAGTCTAAAAGGTTATGGAAGAATATCCAGTTTGGGCCAAGATTCATTCACTACAAGTGAAGTATGAGGAACAACCATCACAACAACTAGAGACTGAGGGGCCTTAGTAGAAATGTTGGTAAGGGATAGTTGGGCTATTCACATGTATTTAAAATTTTGATATGACACGGATAAACAATATTAATGATGTTTAGTAGGTTGGGTAGGTCGAAATTGAAAGTAATCTAATGAAAGTTTGCACGAGAGGGGAAATTATTAAATCCACTATGCTAGATGGTATACATATTTTATTCATATGGAAATTATGAAATTTATGAATAATTGATGGGACTTTGTTCGTGTATCTTATCCATGGATAATCTAACTTCACACAAAACTAGTATGACATTGAGATTATGGTAAGTAAAAAATCCGTTTGTTTAGGTCTAATATTTACTATGAGAGCTATCGGTTAGTCCAGGATCATGGGGGTCCAAACTAGGCCCTTAAGTGGCAATGAAAATTCAGAAAACAACGTTAGGAAACTTGACATAAATATTTGAATAGGTTATTAACATAATTTGAAAACTATGTAAGAAAAAATTTGTAGCAAATTGAATGTAGTTTCGAAGCGGGTCCTCTTTTGGGAAAAAAAATATATTTGGTGAAATTTTGAAATTTCAATATAGTAGTAATAAATTTTCAGGAAAAAAAAAAAAGGTAGGTGTATGGCTGACCAACAAAAAAAAAAATTGAAACCTTCAATATAAGCAGAGGACGCATGCCTAGATGTTCCAATTTTTTTTTTTTTGCAAGTAAATAATTAGTTATGATTTTTTTATTAGAATTTTTTTTAAATATTAAAAAAAATTGTATGACCACCATAACTTGGTCAAAAATTTATGAAATTCATTTTTTTTTTAATCCTATAGTATGGGAAGCACATAATGTGTTGCATCTTTCAAATTCAAAAAATTGTGAAACCATTTTAGAATTATATTTTTTTTCAATCAGCCTATCAATCAAGACTTTATTCAGAATGCATGTAGAAAATTAATAATAATTATATATTTAATTCCAAATAATCATATCTTATATTGGTGGAAAGCTAAAATTTTTATCAATAAACCCTTTTCATTTCATCAAATTTGGATTAAAAAATGTCATCAGCCACTTTTGGGTCATATCGCCACTTTTTGGACCCCCATGATCCTACACTCACCCCTATAGAACAATTGTAGGGTGAATAGAGCCAAAATCAGCCTTTAATAGTTCTTTTGATTTTTAATAATCATCATTATGAATTTCATGCACATAAAATATTCTTTAGTGATCATGTTCACCATACACACATGACCAATGAGTATTCCCTTTGTGGGTTTATTAGTTCCTACCGATAGGAAGATTACTAATGCAATCATTTGATTTTTATTTTTTCACCTATGCTAACCAATCACATTACATAATTTAAGTATATTTCTTTTATTTCTATAACATGTATTTTATAACATATTTTTTTATCTTTAAAAATTATTATTTATTTATTTTTCCATTGGTCAGAGTAGCTCTATAATTCATTTTTCATTTAAAAAAACTTGAGAAATTAAGTTATCACAATAAATTTACCTAAACATTATAGTTAATTAAATACATGGGAGAAGTTGTTGGAAGCTATGGAAACCTGCAAAACCTTCACAACAACAACACACAAAGACAACAATGAACAACAAACATGCTCAGCGATGCATAGTTATTCTGCAACGCTTCTTGTTTATGGATTTCCAATACCATATGTGTGTTGTGCAGGTCTATTTCTTCATTATTTTTATTTCTCTTTTAATTTCTCATAAGCTAATAGAAACAATTGATTCAACACTAATCGCCATTGGCTAGTTTTCTGGCATGACATCAATAGACTAGTTTGGTAGGGTTTCATAATATTTTCTCTACAAATTTTTCCCATTTTTCCTTATCATATTTAATACATTTGCAAGCGTTGCACTACTATGTCTGCTATGTTTCTCTGATTAAAGGTACTAGCTATAATATGTTGTAGATTTTGAATCTATCTTATATTTTATCAAAGCTTAAAGCTAAATTTGAACATTTGCTTCATAATTAGGGACTAGAAAATCTACAGGGTCAAAAATTCATTGTAATAAATTGTATTGGAATAGCTATAAAGCTGAGGAGGAAGAATATCTCTTGAATTCTAACACACAATCACAAAATATTACACCCTGTCCCACTTTATTTGTAGAACTTGAGGAAATGGAATTTTTACTATCATTTGGGTTTTGAGGCTTGGTAAATATGAATAAATCCATGAATTTATGTATATATATATGTCTACAGGCATTGCTAGGATTGCTAGGGGTTTATGTGAAGCTTATTTTGAGATGCAGAAATAGAAAGTGCTACAGTATATATTGTTGTATTTATTCTACTATTGCAATGTTCGACATATGCTTATTTGATAACACCCTCTGAAGATAGTTCGTTGAACTTCCACTTTTTATGTTTTTTCCCTAGCTTATGTTGTCATGGTAGTAAGTCTATTCTCTAGTTGGATTTACTTTAGAGTGTTTGGATTTATGTAAAATAGTTGTGTTAAATACTAGGAGATAGTTTGATGTAATGTTTAATGGTTGTTCCAGCTCCAAAACATCATGTTATGACCATGTTACAATGGTGATGTCAAAGTAGAAACACATCAATACTGACTTTTGTTGGCCTAGCGATCTACTCATACATTTGTTCTATTATAGTTTTACTCATTTTTTGAATTATGGGTATCTAAGCTGTGGTAATCCTTTTGTTAGGAGAGCAGAGGACATTGAGGTTTTACCCTTTGCACAACAAGGGTGATTCCTTATGTGATTAGGAGTACTCACCTTATCTTTGGAATTGCTCATCCTCTAACAATCGGCTTGTACCCTTTGCGGAAAAATTTATCTGCAACAGAGTTTTGGACTTGGGCATCCTCTTAAGAAGCATGGGTTTCCTGTTGTTTGAGACCTAAGTTTTTCCAGCTGAATTTGTAATTATGACTAGGTTCCAAAACTTTATAATCACATTTTCTTCTCTGGGGATATTTTAGCAAAATGCCTTTTTTTAAAGAAAAAATTGTCACAAATTTTCACAATTTGATTCCAATGCTAGGAGTTTGTGTGCATAGATTAGGGCTAGAGCTGATCAATAACATAAATAATATTTTCATACCATTGTCAAAGGTTTCATTCAGCTCAAATGAGCTACATGTTAGTGTAACAAACCGTGTCTAGAATTGTTCTGCACTTTTAGCTACTAACATTTTCCTTTTTGGATAATCCATATGGACTGCCTACATGTGAATGGCCTAAATTTTGTATGAATAACAAGATAAATGAGGATGATGATTTGTAAGGAGTTTGCAAGTCAATACTATAGATGACTTGCTAGAACATTCATGTTATGGATAGAGTTGTACAAATCCATTGGCCTACATGCCTAACAATAGCAATACTACAAACAAAAATGCAATGGTAGCATTGAGTAGGCACAATATTAATAGTCTTAATGACAACCTACAACTCTCTTTCCTATCAGGTTCAATGTCAAAGGTATGGATGGCTGGTGATTTAATGATGTTCATGATTTCCCATCAAAACCAACAAGGGTAACAATGGTAAGAGATTCAAATTAATGATGAAATTGGAGAAGCAATGGGGTTTTGTAAGAATGACTGTTCATGATATGAAAATTAATAGAAGAATAATTCATTTTGAGACCACTCAAGTCAATTTTTTAAAAGTAGCAACATTGTAGAATGAGGTAATAAAGCTCAACAATACCATCAATAACCATTTATTAATAAGTTAGCTAATAACAATATCAAATTGAAATTTTCTCTAGAAAAATGCTAAGTTGCTATGTAACAGGTTGCAATTAGAATTTAACACTTAAGTAAGAAACATCATACTTTGCTACAATTGTTGTTCATGCAAAGGAATTGGTAATATAAATTAGGACAGTCACAATTTTGTAAGTTCATTTTTTGAAAGTTGTGGCTTCAGTTGCATCCTTGTCTAATGCATAGTTTTCAACTTGTTAGGGATACTGAAGCATGAAAGGGGTGTAGATGTTGGCATAGAAATAGAGATAACATTAACCCTCTTTATCTTCATATGCTTTTGAATTTCATCATTCCATTAAAGTATTAAATTGAAGAAAATTTATGTACTTCTACATTTATTTGTAATGACCCTTTCCACAATCTAAACTAAAATAGAGAAAAATATTTACAATGCGTGCATTTTAAGAAGATTATTTTTTATCTAGAGCATTATCACTCTGCAAAAGTAGAAAAAAGTGAAGCTTGAAAGGAATAAATATGTTCAAGACTTACTAAAACAAATCAAACTCTGAGGTGAGCCACTCCCAACTAGTGAAGACAACCAAACTTCAAGACAAACTGCTATGGCATGGGCATGTGTAGGATCATCATGGAAAGAATAGGCCCTTAAGTGGCAAAAAATTTAGAAAAATCAGAGTTAGGCAACTTGACATAAAAATTTGAATAAGTTATCTATATTATTTCAAAAATGTGTAAGAATAGAATATGTAGCAAATTCAATGTAGTTTCTAAACTACTAGGTTTATTTAAAAGAAAAGAAAATCTATTTGGTGAAAATTTGAAATTTCAATGCAGTAGTACTTAAATTTCAGGGAAAAAATAAGAAGTAGGTGTCTATCTGACCACCCTAACCACAATAAAATGATAATATTTTTTTATAATATTTTAGATATAGGTATAGGAATCATGTCCCAATGTGATGCATTTTTTTTGTAATTTTTTCCAAGTAAATAATTAATTATGAATTTTTTATTACAACTTTTAAAAAATAAAAAAAATCGTATGTCTAGCCATCTTAACTTGGTAAAAATTCATGAAATTCAATTTTCCTTTTTTTAATCCTATAGTATGCAAAGCATAGAATGTGATGCATGTTTCAGATTCAAAAAATGTGATACCATTTGACTATAAATTTTTTCAATCAACTTATCAATGGGGACTTTAGTTGTAATTCAAATAGAAAATAAATAACAATTATTTATTAAATTCAAAATAAAGCATAATTTATATTGGTGGAAGCTAATAATCTCCTTTAAAACCCTTTTGTTTCATCAATTTTGGGTAAAAAAAAAATCGTCACCCACATACCCTACATATACCCATCATATCGCCACTTTTTGGCCCATCATGATCCTACACATACCCGCATTGCAAATATATGATTTTCCAACCCTTTGAAATGATTATTCTCAAAAAATTTATAAATAAAGGGTTCCACGAGAGAAGAGGAGTCTTCTTGCATTTATATTCCCCAATTTTCTCATCACCCTTAGTGAAAACTTAATATGCATAATTGAAATTTTAACTGCATGTTAGCTTTTTGCTACTTCAACTAAACTTCCAACTAGACTCATAAAATTTTGATTCCAATCAAGATTCTTGTCTAAATAGACCTATTCTTCTATTGAGTAATTTCTTTATAAAACCATCTATTTCCATACTAGGATAGAATCCTAATATTTTTATTCATTTATTTTTCATTTTATTCCCTTAATGCCTGTTGACTTATTACATTATGTATATGTCAAATGGTTTGAGTTAGTGGTTTAAATGGACCATAACATGAACATTGTTTTTACTCTATCCCTTTCATGCCATTTGGAGTTGAATTTGGATCATGTGGAGCAAACCTCACTTCAATAAATATGATTCAATGGGATTGAAGTTCATTGATCATAAACAACAATGAACAATAATGCTTAAAATGAGAAACTATTATAATAAGATAAAGAAAAACACCAAAAGTAAAAATCATCTTACTTGTATCAAAGAATATTGTTGTCTTAAATCAGAACAATAATTTTGAAATTAACTATAAAGATGCCTTTTCAACTTAATTTAAAGCCACCCAACAACACAATGGCACATGAAAAGTGGTAATACACATATTACCATAATGATTTCTTGAAAAATGATTTTTTATTTTTCTCCTTTTCATGTCTCTTTTATTTTATTTTTTTCTTCTTTCCCTTTCCTTCTTTTCAACTGATCATTCTGTGTTAGGGGATTCGGTGCCATCAGGGAACTTAAGTTGTGTTTTATTTTTTTTATGTTGAATTACATACTGTTTGCATTTGGATACCAATGATAATGGATCTTTCGAGATGCTTAGACATTACCCTATTATTTAGAATAATTTTGCAACTAGTACATGCAATGTCAACTACTTCCAATGATAAAAGAACATTAGTTTCCTAAAAGTTAAACACATCCATTAATTGTCAGTTGTGTTTTTTTTTTTTGCAAAATGCCATCCCTAGTGGTTGGCTTAGCCGTATTTCTCAAGATTGATAGATGAAGTCAAGGAAAATAAATGTATAATGAAGGTAATTTCTTAGTTATTTCATCCATAGTTTCTTGTTGATTCCATGCAAATATCTCTTAGATTATGTACATGACTTAGTTGTTTCTTTCCCTAACAAATTCAATATGCAATTGATGCAAAGACCAAGGGGAGAAATTTTAGGAAGTCTACCTCCATGGGATCAATAGGTAAGCTAATAAAATTAAGGAAGTTGGTTTCTCAAGAAACCTTGAAAGGAAGAAAAAAAATAATACAGATGTTATTGAAATGGATCCGACTTATAATACAGTTTCCTCAAGATTCTCAAGAAACCTTGCCAGCAAAAAAAAGAAAAAAGACTAATGTTATTGACTTGAATTACAATAAAATTTTCTGATTTTCCCTGTTTTATATTTTCCCTCTTAATGCTCAAAATAAAAGATTAAAAATTAAAAAGGCATAGCTGAGATGACACTTTCAAATCAATTGGGACTACTTTTCAGCCAATAAATCTTTGTAGTTTGTAGTACCCTATTGTTTGAAGCTAAGTATCACCTTTTTTAACCATTAAAAGGATTTTTTGTTTATTTTTAATTTTTTGAAAGGCCTTGCTTTAAGGGTACTATTTTCAAGGTCAATCTGTCAATTTCTCCATATCAAAAATTTGTAATTTGGCTTTCAAAATTTTCCTTTGCTTCCAGTTTGAACTTAGTGTGTAAAAATAAGCATTCATGAATGGCCCTTGATGTGTCTTGATTGGTTTTTCTTTTGGTTATGCCCATTTTATAGCATCAAGGCATGTTCTAGGAGAGGTTTGATTGCATGCAAGTCTTTTTGGACCTTTTCAGATTACCAAGACATGAACACATACCATGTTATGAACATTTGCACTTTTGTAAGCTATTACAACTCTTCTGCTGTTTTCAAGGGTCATTCTACTTTTAAGAAAAAAATTTAATTGACTTGTGGCCTGAATTATAAAATTAAGGCTTATAGTAACAAAGCAACTTGTTTTTAGAGAATTGAGAATCAAATTTGAAATGATTTAAAACTTGTAAGATCACATTTGTATGGTTTCAATTTTCTTAGAAATTTCTTTACGAGAAATGAATTGTATTGATCAAACAAACTTTACAAAATATTTGAAATGTTTTATCTCTAGAGAAAATCTAGGTGCCCCCTCCACATGATCATTGCCCATGGTAATAGAGAAAATGAAGGGTTGTTTCACTGACCAAATAGGCATGGCACCCTCAGCATCTAATGGATCTCAAGATGCAGTCCCATGAAAGGGGCTTGGGTTACTATTTATATTTTGTAAAATAAATCCATAGTATTAGAAAAATGAACCTACGGGAACAAAATGAATCTTTTTGTACAAAATACAAGTGCAAGCTTTAAGCCAGTGCTTTTAGGGAGCTCAAAGTTTACCCTACCAACTTAGTGGATGTATAACATATATACCATCTAGTTCTACATGATTTGTCTAATTTATCATGGAAAAATTTGTCACTTGCATCCCAAATTTCTAATCAATAAGAAGTGAAATATCCATAGATCTGCTTGGTAGGATAAGTCTTCCAACTTATCTTAGAAGCACCTGATAAGAAATTTTAGTTATCCCCTCCCCTCAATGGGAACATTTCTTTGGAATCAGGGTAGCTTCCACCATAGGAAATCATGTTGCAATCATGACTCTACTTAAACTAGAGGACATACTTAATTCCTCTAAATTTAAATGTGTGGATCCTTCACTCAAGCACCAAATTCATTTTCTAGAAATATAGTCTCATGGTGTTTATTCTATCAAAGCTCACTAGACCTATCATAACTATGCTTTAATAAATTTTATGCCACTTACCTAGCTGGGGAGGAAATAGAAAGAGCTTGAATGAAACAAGAAAAGGCCCAAAAGATATTATCTAGGATGGCACTGTTTAGGGGCCTCTTCATGAAAAGATTAAATCTTCTTTACATAACTTAAGAAATTCTCCCTTGAAATATATCTTATTGTTAAAATATTCAAGTGATAATTCTAATTTTTTTTATCAGCAAGTGATAAATTCTGATTTTTTAGCTTGCTGCTCACGAATAACAACAGGTATTTGATAATGTTGAGAACAAATTTCTCAACCTTTTATTAATGAAAAGTAGACTTTTTGAAAGTTCTATTCTTTGTATCAGTAGAGGAAAGATTTGGTAACTTAGAGTTTAAATTTGTGTAGACCAAAATTTTGCATAGGTTTGTGGTCAGTTACAACAAAATTTTAGGGCATTGAGTTGTCATCGATAAGAGAAGCTATGATTTTTTTTAAGGTCAGTTAAGACAAAAATTTCTTGATCAATGAGTTGTCATCAACAAGAGAAGTTGTGATTTTTTTTTAAGGTCAATTAAGACAAAAATTTCTTGATCAATGAGTTCTCATCAATAAGAGAAGTTGTGATTCTTTTTAAGATCAGTTAAGACAAAAAATTCTTGATCAATGATATATAATATAACGACTAACAACAACAATTTTATTTTATTTGGATGATATAGAGAGGTTTGACATGAGATGGTGGTCATCTTCACTATTATTATAGGTACTTGATGGAGTATATGGAGTATTTAGATTTCTTGCTAATACATGTTTTTTTTAGGGATTGTTTTCTTTATTTTTAGTTTATTTTTGATATAAAAAGTGATTTTTTTTTTTTGCAAAATGTTCCTTGTATATATATTTTATAATATTTATAATGTAAAATTAATATTTTACTTGTGATGTATTTGGAAGGATCTAGGAATGCATGCATTACATGGTTAGATATTTTGGAGTCACTTTGTATGTTGTATTTAACATTGAAATAAAAATCTAAGGTTGGTTGCATATTTGAAAAATATTATGAACATTAAAAAATTTAGTAGCAAAGAGTAAATGAAGGGATATGGTTTTGTAAGGTTGTAGTATTTGGCACATCTAGTATAAGTAATACCACCTGATGGTTTTGTAGATTTTTTTTTTTTAAAGCAAGTGCATGAGAAGTTGTTGAGATTGGTTATTATAACCTTTGGCTTATTTTCTAAGCTTAATTGAGCTCTCTTGAACAAGTACATATGTGAAACGTGGCAGAATCCTAAATATTTTTATTTTGGGGGTCATTCTATGCCATACATGAGAATATTATTATGTTGGAACAATTTTAGGTCAAGTATACAGAATAATCTTCTCAGACATGTAGGTTTTTTTCATGTTGTAAATGAATTTTACTCAGATTTGTGGTAAATTTTATTTTTCAAGAAAATAATTTTGGCTTTGATTTGTAGATTTATTTTCCTCCTGATAATTTTAGCCCTTGATAGCATTTTTTTTTGTGAGAAAAATTTCCTCAGGCTTGTTTTATACAAATATATGAAGCATGTCAACAAAGTAATTACAAAAAGGTTTCCAAATTTTATATATCATCCTGCAAATGTGGATATGAGTTGAATTCTGATAGTCATTGTAGATGAAAATATTAAGATTACATACTTTATCTTTGTCATTGCCACACCCATGGTGGGCTATCAACCATCTAACAATTTAGGATGCAAACATTGTTCAAGACATTTAGCACTCTTGGTCAAAGTTGGCCTCTGTAATTGTCTTCTAATTAAGTACTTGGAATTTCAAAAGCACCGAATCAATTGGTTTGTTCTAAAATATTAACTTTTAAACTATCATTTTTGTATGCACCCTTCCTTTTGCAAATTGAGCATGGTGGTTCATAGTTCATACAATATATTCAACCTTAATTTCAAATGTTACTATCATGAAATTCATAGTACTAGAGTAAAAATAGATCCAATGATATTTAGAGCAATTAGATTCTCGAGATTGAAACAATATTTTTGCATCATTTCACACAAATATATTAATTTCATGACAAGAATGGTCACTACGTTTTTCTTTGATTTCTCCTCTAAATCAAAATGCATCACACTCTCTGGCAGGAACTCGACGCTTGCGTCACTTGTTATTAATTATATTGGTGATGTAAAGAGGACCATCAAATTAAATTATAGAAGCATCAATATGCATGAAATAAATATTAGGAAAAATATTTGTTTGACCCCTACAAGTTTTAATCTCAATCATCTTTACAATATTGGATAGACAATCTTCTTCATTATCGCTTTGTTGAATATTTAATTAGTTGAATAAACTTGGTAATGGGTTTGCAAACATTTGTAAGTTTCTTTATGGTTGTGAAACTAGAATTTATTTTCTTTTTTATTTACACCAACCAAATGGACGACATTAGAATTGACAAGGTCTTTCACCTAGTGCTTAATACATTTGCATGTTTTTGTATAATGTCTAGGTGTACAATGATATTGACAAAAGGTGTTTGTATTAAAGTTTTGTGTTAATGGTTTGGTTGTGTTAATACGTCTAATTGGAGGAAGTTAAAACATATTCTTGTTTATCAACTACAACATAATAGCATGGAGAGAATCAATTGATCAATTATAAAAAGGGCAAGTGCATGATCATAGGGGTCCAAACTAGGCCCTTAAGTGGCAAAACAAAATTAGAAAAAGGGAACTAGGAAACTTGACATAAAAATTTGAATACGTTATTAACATAATTTAAAAAATGTGTAAGAACAAAATTTGTAGAAAATTGAATGTATTTTCTAAGATACCAGTCCTCTTTTGGAAAAAAGTAAATCTATTTGGTGAAATTTTGAAATTTCAATATAGTAGTACTAAATTTTTCAGTTAAAAAAAAAGCAGGTGTATATTTGACCAACCTAAGTATAAGAAAAAAATAATATATTGTTTTGAAACTTTCAATATAAGTAGAAACGATGCAGTTTGCCTACAATTTTTTTAATATTTTTTTGCAAATAAATAATTAGTTATGAATTTTTTATTAGAAAATTTTAAAAAAAAATTAAAAACTGTTTATTAATGACCACCATAAATTGGTCAAAAATTTATGAAAATTATTTTTTCTTTTTTTCATCCTATACTATGGGAAGCATATAATGTGTTGAAACTTTCAGATTCAAAAAATGTGAAATCATTTGTGAATTATAGATTTTTTTCAATCAGCCTATCAATCAAGACTTCAGTCAGAGTGCATGCAGAAAATCAATAATAACTATCAATTTAATTCCAAATAAGTCATATCTTATATTGGTGGAAAGCTGATAATTTTATCAATAAAACCTTTTCGTTTCATCAAATTCGGATAAGAAAAATGTTGTTGGCCACTTTTGGGTCATATCTCCACTTTTTGGACCCCCATGATCGTGCACTCACCCAAAATTTCATATCTATTGGAATAAATTGATATGATATTGTAGTTGTAGCAACAACTTTTGTTTGAATGTTATTGGATGATTGAGGGTTGTTTATCTTTATAAATATTTATCTTTTTTTCTTAAACGATTGATAGTTGTTTTGAGGTATGACTTAGGATTGACCATTAGGAGTTAATGAAGTTTTACATTCATATTGGCTAACCAATATTTGATAATCATGAAGGGGTGTACATAAATATGTAAATAAGGGATACTTAATAAAAATATCTTCTCTCTAATGTTAGGTTGTAAATTTCCAATGAAAATTCTTTGTATATTGGCATCCAAGAGAGAGCATGATATTTTCAAATAAGAGGCATTATATTGTCCTATAAAATTAGTTACCTTCTCTTAAGGTCCTTTTTTACAATGAAATTAATCTATTAATGTAAGTTGAGTTCCAATTTTTGCTTGAAAATGTTGGAGGAATTCATTAACACATTGTGTAAATGACATAATTGAGTTATTAGGCAATGAAAAAACCAATCTAAGGTCATGTCATGCGATTATTGCAGAATTTTTTTTAGCTAAGACAATATCTTATAAATGGAAATCACTACATAGAGTAGTGAAAGCCAATACAAGATTAGTAGGGTCTCCTTTTCTAGCATAATTCTCAAAGTGAGGTATCTTAATTTTTTGCAGTATGAGTGTCTTTAGGATAGAAAATGACAAGAAACTATGTGTAAGGTATGTTGGATGATTAGCATTGGAGTGACTTTGGCTCATCTTTGAAATTTATTGTTGTAATGATGACATTTTTTATAGGAGTTTGGTTATCTTAGGATTATTTAGTGTCATGTTTTGAGAATGTGTTGAATATGGAGGACTATTCTTAATGATTGACATGTTACTATTTTTCATGTTTATAAGAGGTGAAACATGGAAATATTGTAGGTGAAGGGACAAAGCTCTATGTATTCCCACAAGAAAACCCTAAAATAGATTTTAGACCATTACTATATTGTGTCGTAGCTGTGATGATTGGAGCAATAAAAGTAGGAATAGAAGGCATGATAATAGGAGAGGAAACTTTTTTTCCTAGTTGATTTTAAGCATTAGTAAAGGATTGAGTGCAACTATCTATTGTAAGAATGTTTGCATCCACTATATGAGCTAGGTTACACAACACTTCTATCCCTTAAAAAATATTTATTATCTTCCTAAGCTTATCCACAAGAGGAATTATTTCTCCAACCAATGGCTCAACAATTAATTATTGTTGAAGGCCTTGTAGTTATTTGTCCAATTATTTAAGTTTATCTTCAAGCACATGAGAAAAAATAGTCTCCAAGTCTACATTAATTTTAGGTGACAAAGAAGACATAGGAAATATAGGATTAGGAAGACAATAAAAGATAGATTGAGTAGATGTAACTCCTTTAGTGAAAGAGTTATAAGACTCAAGTTCAACAAAAATCTGATTATAGCATCTAGAAAGCCATAAGTCTAAAACAATGTCTCAAGGGGTATTAGATATGGGACACCATGTCTTGAAGATCATAAATTTATTACAAGATTAAAAATGCTTGAGTGTTGATATAATGAAGAAAAATATATGACAATGAAAATAAAACAAATTTTAGAAATGGAACAAAAATTTGCACATAAATTATAGAAATAGATATATGTGATTGAAATTTTGGAAAAATTAGCTGGACAAGGGTGGTGGAACCCTAGAGCAGAGGTGCAAGTTTTGACTAATTTTAAAATATAGAAATTACCTAAAGTATCTAAGGATCTAAAGTTATAGAGGTTTGGGTCTAGAAAAACATAAATTTTTAGAAATGCATAAAACCTTAATTTCTTTATGTTGAAGACACTCATGCATAAAATTTTATGTTTGAAAAATAATTTATGTTAAAAGAATAATGTACATAATTTAAAATGTTGTAATTAATTGAATTTTTCTTAAAAATGTTGAAAAGTAACACTTTTTGATCTTTTGAAGTAAAAAACGCTATGCAAATATTTACTTTTTCAAAGCTTTTCACTAGAATATGCATTTAGTTTTAATAAATGAAAACAACCCAATATTGCACTCTGATTTTAAAATGAAAAACTTAAGACTTCCAAAGATTTTTAGATGTGACAAGTGGTTATGTGCAGGCTCATGATGAGCCAAAAAGTGGCAATATGATGGGTATGTGGCTGACAAACTTTTTTTAACCCCAATTTGATGAAACGAAAAGGGTTTTTAAAGGATATTCTCAGCTTTCCACCAATATAAATTATGATTTACTTTGAATTTAATAAATAATTATTATTCATTTTCTATTTGATTGATTAAGTCCTTATTGATAGGCTGATTGAAAAACATCTATAGCTTTCAAAGGTGTATCACATTTTTTTGAATTCAAAACATGCATCACATTCTATGCTTTACATACTATAGGATTAAAAGAAAAATTGAATTTCATGAAGTTTATTAAGTTAGTCAGGACATCTAAGTTTTATATATTTTTTTGAAAAGTTGTAATAAAAATTCATAATTAATTATTTACTTGGAAAAAATTACAAAAATATGCATCACATGGACATGAGTCATCTACCCATATATAAAATATTATATAAAAATATTATCATTTTATTGTGAAGTTGAGATTGGTCAGAAAAAACACCTACTTCTTATTTTTCCTTGAAATTTAAGTACTCACGCATTAGAGATTTCAAATTTTCACTAAAATAGATTTAAAAAATAAAAAAATCCTAGTACTTTAGAAACTACATTCAATTTTCTATAGATTCTATTCTTACATATTTTTGAAATAATATAGATAACTTATTCAAATTTTTACGTCAAGTTGCCTAACTCTGATTTTTCTAATTTTTTTTCCACTTAAGGACCTATTTTTTCCATGATGATCCTGCACATACCCAAGTGCCAAGTTCACCAAAATGTGATGTGGGAAAAGGGATCTAGGGTCTAAATCACAGTTTCTCCAAAATTACATTGGAGAGAACAAAAATTGAGCATGTACACCCACTTGGCTACTAACCTCAGTAGAAGAGCCAAAATAGTGGATCATAGTTTTGATCCGTTCTTTAGGGGTGAATGATATTGATTTGATTGATGAGAAGTTAACTTGATTTGATTATCTAAATGTATGTATAGGTCAACTATGAATCTACAAAAAAATGATGTAAATAGAAATAATTGTTGAACTAAAACACATAAATGGATCATATAACAACAAAGTGAAAATAGATGAACCTGACATGTAAATTGGGGTTGAAATTTATTAAGCATGGGCAGTACCTCCCTAGTCGACAGAATGTAGATCAAAGGATTTGAGTGAATTTTCTTAGATTGTCATAGTTTTTAGGTTCTTCCTTCCTAGACTCAACTTCCAAACTTTTTTTGTTAATGTTTAATTCCACTTTCCCTAATTAATTGAAGTAGGAGGCTTGAACTCTTGATCTTGCAATTAGATCATCAATCTTCTCCCAAATCCTCTTTAGATCTACCACCTTCACACAAGAGAGGGGAGAATTTTTTTTCCATATAGTAGCTTGCCTAATTCAAACCCTGTTTTGTTGTTTCCAAGTACACAACTATGATGATGTAAAGAGTGCTTATTATCAATCAGACATAAAAAAAATTAATAAAAAAAGTGATAAAATGACAAGTTCTACAACTTACAACTTAGATACGAGTTTCTTAATGGAGTGGAGTCATTGTACTCATCTCATACAAGGAGAAATGGTTTCTTGATTGAAGGTCATGCAAGTGTTAGTACTCACGAAAAAAATGAACATAAAAATGAACAAAATCATGTATAAAATTGATACATTGAAAACATGAATCATGATTGATAATAAGTGTTATAAATTGTTTATTTTCATCTTGACTAATTTTTTAGGATTCTTAGTTTCTCTATGGATTTTTCTAATATTTCAAATGGTGAAAAATACTTTTATTTATATGCATTTTTTCATTTACCACAAAAATAATTATCAAAAGAAAAAAAATGAATTCAAAATTGTAAAATGTTAAAATACCGACAATAATATATTTAAATTGGGCTAGAATGGGATGGACAAGGCTAGTACTACCCTAGTCTAGACCCATTTTAAGGATTTTATTGTTGTTAAATGAATATTAAATATGCATTCCCAATTTTATTTTAATTTCCTAAAAAATGACCACAAAATGGGAAATTTAAGAGCATAATTAGGCCCAAGCATAGAGGGGAAAGCTAAACCTAGTGTGAAATTGTCAGGGTGATAATTTACAATGATATAGTTAGCCATCTAGATGTGTGGTGATGAACAAGACTAAACTGAAGAGAAGATACTCTCTGATGAAGTCATCTGATGTAATGATCTTGAATTAACTATCCAACTTTTTGACTTAGAATTTACAACTGCAACAAGTTCTTTCCCCTTATATCTCTCTAAATTTCATAAAGAATAAGAAGAGGATAAACCTACCAACATATTTGAAGGAAAATTGATTTGATTCTTCTTAAGAAAATGGATCAACTCATCAATCTATTTTCAATTATTGATGTTCATCATGCCTTATTTTATTGGAATATACACATTTATGCTTCTCCATCTTATATGATTCCCCTTGATAGGGAAATGATTTAGATTCTTTATGTCACTTGTTCTTTTTATTCATTTTCTTCTTTTTAGGAGTCCTTGATTCTTTATGAACCTTAGTCTCATTACCCACCAATGCTTGTGGTTTGGAATACTTTATTAGAGCCATATAAATTTTTGCTTCCTCTTAGACTAAGAGATTCATAAATTCATCAAATTTAAGATCAACATATGATGCTCCCATAGAAAGTTGATGGGTCTCAAGGGTAAAAGCAAGAAGTTGGGTACACGAAGAGGGGAAATCTCGGGGAAAAAAAAAGTTTCGCAAGAAAAACGTACGCGTTTTCAAAAAAATGAGTACGCATTACGGATCGGGTACCTGAGTCTAGATCTGAACGCATATGCGTTCAGACTCGGGTACGCGAACCTAAAACGCGTATGCATTATGAAACACGTATGTGTTTATAATGCGTATGATTTTTGAAACACTTACGCGTTTTGAGAAAGTATTTATTTTTTAAAATAAATGACTAATTCATTTTCCACCATTCTAATCTAGGACCAAGAAGAAGAAAAGATAGCGTGTATGCATTTTAGAGGCCACAAAATTTTGACTGCCACCTCCTCGCATCGACACTAGCGACCTCGTCGACTTCCAGGTTAGTTGAATTCTTCATTTTTTTTATTTATATCTTTTTTTTTGTTTTTTAATTAGTATTCAATTTTTGTTTGTTTAGTGTGTTTTAGTTCAATTTTTTTTTTAATTGCATTTAAAAAACTAGAAACATCAATGAAACAAAGAAATTTAAATTGTAAATTGAAAACCATAAAAATTAAACCTAAATTGAACACATTTAAAACTTAGAAATTTCAAAACCCTAGAAACCCTAGGTTACAAAATTTACATAGGTCCCTAAAAACTAATTTACATAGGTTAATCTTTTGACCTAAACCCTAAAATGTAAACGTAAAACCCTATTTACCCTAATTTACGTAAACCTAAAATGGGCTATTTACCCTAACTTACGTAAAACTAAAATGGGCTATAGATAGACTATGTGCAATATGGATAGAGCTAGACACATAAATGTTATTAAATCAAATAAATATTAAAATGTGAAACATAAATGATTTCTACCCATTTCTCTTATTTGGATGAGATCCTTTGTGAATTATGTAAGGATGCATTATGATCATATTTAAACCTTAATTTATAGGATGTTATTCATAAGATCTATAGGACAAGTGTGTAATCTAATTCCTATTTTAACTCTCATGTGTAGTGGCATTGTTCTAGATTAGGAAAACTAAATGTTGTACTTTCTCTAAACTAGTGTATCAAAGCTAACTTGTAGCATGGACATTTCAATTTGGAAAATTCAAATTAATTTTTTGAGAAACTTGTAGTTTAGGGTTTAGGGTTTAGGGTTTAGATCTCCTCTTCCTTTTTAAATCAGATCCAAGAGTGCTTAGAGGTCCAAATAGGTTCAAAATCCATCATAACTCAACAACTTACTTATAATTGAAATCTAAAATTCCTAATTGTTGAAATGTTGAAGCTATTCCTAGAATGTCACATATTTTATTCAAAGCACTAAGTTTAGGTGGTAGGGTTTCTCATTTACTTGTAAAAATTTATTCATGTGTCTTCTATATTTTTTCATGTCATCAAATCTCTAAATCTAAACCCTAAACCCTAATTTAGCATTCATTTTGTTGTAGGACCTTAAAATTAAATTTGGTTGCCTTTCAATTCTATAACCAAAGGTTTATTTTCTAAGATTATTTATTTATTGAATTGATCAATTGATTCCTCACTTAGTGGCAGTCAGGTTATTTTTTTGAAAATCCATGCACGTCTAGAATTTATATAAATATTCAAAGGAAGAGTCTATGTCATAGAAACATTTAAAAATATATATGATTAGACAAAAAATTGGGTCTAGGGTTTAGGGTTTAGGGTTTAGGGTTTAGGGTTTAGGGTTTATATCTCCTCTTCCTTTTTAAATCAAATCCAAGAGTGCTTAGAGGTCCAAATAGGTTCAAAATCCATCATAACTCAACAACTTACCTATAATTGAAATCTAAAATTCCGAATTGTTGAAATATTGAATCTATTCCTAGAATGTCACATATTTTATTCAAAGCCCTAAGTTTAGGTGGTAGGGTTTCTCATTTACTTGTAAAAATTTATTCATGTGTCTTCTATATTTTTTCATGTCATCAAATCTCTAAATCTAAACCCTAAACCCTAGTTTAGCATTCACTTTGTTTTAGGACCCTAAAATTAAATTTGGTTTCCTTTCAATTCTATAACCAAAGGTTTATTTTCTAAGATTATTTATTTATTGAATTGATCAATTGATTCCTCACTTAGTGGCAGTTAGGTTCTTTTTTTGAAAATTCATGCACATCTAGAATTTATATAAATATTCAAAGGAAGAGTCTATGTCATAGAAATGTTTCAAAAAAATATGATTAGACAAAAAATTGGGTCTAGGGTTTAGGGTTTAGGGTTTAGGGTTTAGGGTTTAGATCTCCTCTTCCCTTTTAAATCATCCAAGAGTGCTTAGAGGTCCAGATAGGTTCAAAATCAATCATGTGTCTACTATATGTTTTCATGTCATCAAATCTCTTTAAATCTAAACCCTAAACCCTAATTTATCATTCATTTTGTTGTAGGACCTTATAATTAAATTTGGTTGCCTTTCAATTCTATAACCAACGGTTTATTTTCTAAGATTATTTATTTATTGAATTGATTAATTGATTCCTCACTTAGTGGTAGTTAGGTTCTTTTTTTGAAAATCCATGCATGTCTAGAATTTATATAAATATTCAAAGGAAGAGTCTATGTCATAGAAATGTTTCAAAAAATATATGATTAGAAAAAAAATTGGGTCTAGGGTTTAGGGTTTAGGGTTTAGATCTCCTCTTCCTTTTTAAATCATCCAAGAGTGCTTGGAGGTCCAAATAGGTTCAAAATCCATCATGTGTCTTCTATATTTTTTCATGTCATCAAATCTCTAAATCTAAACCCTAAACCCTTATTTAGCATTCATTTTGTTGTAGGACCTTAAAATTAAATTTGGTTGCCTTAGGCAACTCCACCAAATTTTATTCCCTTAAGCCATGGAACATTTTTTCCTAGTCCACCTTACTAGACATAGATCCCCTTAAGCCATCCTATCACCCTAAATCGTAAATCGATGTCTTAAGGGGTCCTAATATGACATTTCTTAAGGGGATCAAAGAAGTTCTCAAAATTTTGTGAGTAGAGCTCAAGCTCATCTTTGTTTATTTTGTACATTGAAATTAGGTCACTAGCATATATCTATGTGTCCCTTTGAATGTATTCTATTAATCTTTCCTTCTTATAGTTGCATATATTCTTATTTCTCTCTTTTTTCCTTTATAAGTGTTGTTTACATGCCAAAGGATTCTATTTTTTTTATATTGCTTCATATAATATTCTCCTTGAAAGATCGATGTGGAAATACTTGTATGTTTAGTAGTTTAATCTTGTTTTTTAAAGTTTAATTATTAAGGGGTTTGTAGGAATTTTACATAAGATTTTTTTATCATATTTGAGGTGGGTTTTTTGGGTTCCATCTATTTGCATGTTATTGATCAATGGTTTGTGAGTTTTGGGTAATCCTCCATTTTGTTTTTGAGCATAGAAATATTGTGGGAATTTAAGAATGCTTAAGGTGGAAGATCTTGGAGTTGGTGATGTGTTTTCATGTTTCATGGTTATGACTTGCAGATCTTATTTGGTATTATGAGACTATCCTCTAAGATTAAATTTCTATTTTCATGTATTATGTGGTCATGTAAAATGGAAGATTTTTCATGTTGGGTTCTTTCTTTTGGCTTCTTAGTTACATGAGAAGGTACTAGTTGTTTTGAATACTATTTAAAGTTCTTATGTTGGTTTCATTCTTTAAATCCATGGTTAAATAGAAGAATTGGATTATTGAACCCTCATTACATGTTAGTTGTAGAGTTGATCTCTTAGTGACCTAGAAGCTCCCAAAAAACCTTGTTCTTCTATTTGGATGTACAAAGTGATGGTTGTGGAATATTTTGGTTGCTTAAATTTCCTAGATAACCCTCTAGCATTTTTAGATATTTGTACTTGCATGTTATAGATTCATGATATTTGTACTTGCATTTTTCTGATTGTTGAGAATGAATAATTTTTCCTTCACTTTGGGATTAGCTAGACCTAGGAGAGTATTCCTAGAGGTAGCCTTTAACAATATTTAATCACAAATAAAGATATATAAAATATAAAAAACTATAATAGTATCTATATACATGAAATTTGAAAATTTAGATAAATCAATTTATGTCCTCGGATTTAATTAAATTTTGTCATACTTGATTAATACATCTATTCATTTTGAATTGTAGGACCTTAAAATGAAATTTGGTTGCCTTAGGAAACTTCACCAAATTTTATTCCCTTAAGCCATGGACCATTTTGTCCTAGGACCTTACTACACATAGATCCCCTTAAGCCATCCTATACCCTAAATCGTAAATCGATGTCTTAAGGGGGAATTTGACATTTCTTAAGGGGATAAATTTGGTGAATATATCTATGTGTCCCTTTCAATGTCTTCTATTAATTTTTCATTCTTATCTTTAGTATTATTTGAAAATAATGAATGAGATTAAATAAATTTTAATAAAACCCCATAATTTCATAAATCTACCCTTCATATTAACAACCCCACACTAGACTCAATTTAATGTGTGTACATGCTATGAATTTTTAATGTTATGGATTTTATAACATGTTATAAATCAAATGGTCTTCAAATGAAATATATTTTGAATTTGTGCATGTTCAATGTGATTTTTAAATAACTTTTAAATTGTGTGCATTATTTAATTAGTTTGTTGATATATATTTTTTAATTGTTTAACATGCAGCTGCCATATCATTGCTCACATGGATCCATTGTTTAATTTAGAGGATTTTATGCCCAATCAATAAATTCCTATAGATCCCATACATCCCAATCCACCACATGAACATAACTCCAACACACCTCCACATTCTCCACTGCCTAACCCCCCACCCCCTCCTGTAGTTGATGAAGATCAATTAAGAGAGAATATCTGAGCAAACCTCATTGTCATTCAAGGAAATATAGATCTCATAAAAAATGAGCCTAGAGTCCCTCCCCATCTCGCACCGTTTCCATCTACGATGTAAACTATTATCGATTATGTTTGATCTATTGATGCAGACCTAGTTAGGTTCCATCAATGGAGAGAAGAGAGGAGACAATTCTATGCAGATGGATTGTCATATAAAGAAATCAATGACCTAAAAATTACCAAACAAGCCATGTGCCAATATTTTATTAATCCCCATACAAACCAACCCATTCCACCCACAAAAAAATGAATTTCAATTTTATGGTGTAGGCACCCGCAGATAGCTGTGCATTTTTGGGATAGATGGTGGATGGTGTTTGATACTCCACCATATGGCAACAGTGAGGTGCCCTTATACTTTTTGAGAAAGTTATGGGATGAGTTTGAGTTGGGTAAAAAACCCAACTATTTTGATGTGAGGTCATTTCAGGGAGTTGGGCGTGGCATGCCCCAACATAGACTAAGAGCACGTTTCGATCCTCAGCGATGTGCTGCAATTGCTCCTATTGTTCCTCTTCCTTCTCCTAGTGTTCCCACTGCATTTCAGCAGTAGACCATGTTATCGACATTAGGAGAATTGAGTTCACTTTCAGGACATCTCACTCAGCAGACTACACACGCAACCACTGAAGTGGCCAATAAAGAGCATGGAGGCTCAAGCTATAGGGATACTCAAACATCCACTTCAGGTGACGCACATGCATCTGGGACGGGGTCATACCTAGATTTACTATATTCTGAGGATCATCCTACACAAGTATGTTCATATTTTGAACTTAAATTTAATTCAAGTTTGAAATATGAAAAACTCATGTAAATAATAACATCAAACTATATATATAATATAATATTAATTCAATAAGTGTTTGGTGTAGACGCATGATCACGTGATGCCTAAAACTCAATATGATCATCCTGTGCATATGTTGAGTGTTGTAGATCTAGGCTCACCTTTTGGATAGGTACTTGAACCAATATATATTAAATAATTTGTGTGGATATATATCTAATTTAATTTGAATTTGTACACATGTGTGAATTGATATATATTATATCTAGATGCAGGGAGCTCATACAATACCTAGTACTGACCAACCACAAGTTACAGTGGTGAGTGCTCTTGAGACATCATCAACTTAGGTGTGTGCTTTCAAAAGTTTGTTAAGTTTAAATTAAATAGACATCATAGGTCTAATTTAATTTTTCATTTACATACACATGTGTCAATGATCTATACGAACTGTTGTACATCTATATGCAGGAATTTCATGAGATACCCATGGAAGGTCGCGCACCTAAGACATCATTGGCATTTATGCATGGGAAATCTCAGGTGCGTGATCATGAGGTCATATCATTCGAGGTTGTAAACTTTACTTTAAATCTCCTATACAATTTTTTATGGACCTTTTAAATATATATATATATATATATATATATATATATATATATATATATATATATATATATATATATATATATATATATATATATATATATATATATATTCGAGGTTTTCACATATTGTTTGCACTTTATATGAATATGCAGGATATAGTAGATCCAGCATTTGCATCTTCTCAAGTGACATTTATGCTACCTGTTGAAGAAAATGTGCTAGTTATAGATTCAAAGGATCATATGGTAATTTATGCATACTAGAAATCATTTTTACTATATAAATACTAGATATTTAATTAAATTTATTTTTATCTAAAAGTTTATATTTTCAAGTTTAAATATGTTTAATTATATCAAAATTTCTAAATAAATTTAAATCTAATTTCAAGTTTCTTGTACTCTTTTATAGCATGATGCGGGTACATCTAGTCAACATGGAACAAAGAGGAGACTTGATTTGACCGATCAACCTGAAGGTTAGATGGTTTTATATTTTATGGACTATAGATCTCTAGTTTTATTTAAATATATGTGTTGGAATTGACATATAAATTCTATGGACTATCTATCTCTAGTTTTACTTTGAACATGTTATTATCATATTTGTGTTTATTTATATCAGTTGACTTTAATATGATGATTATATATGCAATCAATTATGATATCTTGTTATGTTCATTTTCATGATTATATGCACTCATACATTAGACTATTTATATTTTATCTAATTTTCAAGTATTACATGCACTATATAAATTCTTATCTAGAATCAAATTTAATATATATAATTTATCACATGGTTAGGTGACAAATTAAAACATTCCTTAAATAGTTTAGATCATATTCATAATAAATTAAGGGCAGGTAATTTTAACTATTTTCCAATTAGATAGCAAATATTTGAATCAATAAACAAAAAAACTATCTCCTTGTATGTATAAAATGTATAATCTATACAATTGAATAATTATATAAAATGTGGTAAATACAAGACATGAAATGTATAATCTATAAAATTGGAACAAGATATTTAAAAAGTGACATTGAACAAACATATATAATGTATATCAAGATGTTTATTACAACTATATAATATGATGAAACATATATGTGCATGTAGATACAATTAAAACTTATCAACTTTTAGGTGAAGACCAAAAATTGACATTTACATAGTCTCTTGATAAAATAATTTTTTCAATTCAACAATCACTTCGTAGATCGACTTGATGAGAACCTGCAAAAATAATTAATGTAACTACAATTTTTATGAGTCATTTAAGAAAAAAATTCATGTGAGAAAAGAATAGTATATAGTAAATTCCATAAAAATTCAAAAGATGTTTGCATTAGGATGGATTAAGGGGACCTAAGAGGATATATAGCTTAAGGGGGGTCTTAAGAGAATGGCTTAAGGGGAGTTAAGAGGATGGTTGAAGAGGATGCATCTCATGAACCCTAGGATATGGCTTAACAGGTCCTAAGAGGATGGATTAAGGGGAATTATGAGAGTCTTTTAATAGGATGGCTTAAGGGGATGTAAGAGGGTGGATTAAGGGGAGTTGATAAAATGAATCAAAGGGATGTAAGAGAGTGGATTAAGGGGATGTAAGAGGGTGGATTAAGGGGAGATGATAGAATGGATTAAAGGGATGTAAGATAGTGGATTAAGGGGATGCATGTCATGAACCTTACAATATGGATATTAATAGGCCCTAAGAGGATGGCTTAAGGGGAATTATGAGAGTCCTTTAATAGGATGGCTTAAGGGGATGTAAGAGGGTGGATTAAGGGGAGTTGATAAAATGACTCAAAGGGATGTAAGAGAGTGTATTAAGGGGATGTAAGAGGGTGGATTAAGGGGAGTTGATAGAATGGATTAAAGGGATGTAAGATAGTGGATTAAGGGGATGCATGTCATGAACCTTACAATATGGTTAACAGGCCCTAAGAGGATGGCTTAAGGGAAATTATGAGAGTCCTTTAAGAGGATGGCTTAAGGGGATGTAAGAGGGTGGATTAAGGGGAGTTGATAAAATGACTCAAAGGGATGTAAGAGAGTGGATTAAGGGGATGTAAGAGGGTGGATTAAGGGGAGTTGATAGAATGGATTAAAGGGATGTAAGATAATGGATTAAGAGGATTCATGTCATGAACCTTACAATATGGTTAACAAGCCCCAAGAGGATGGCTTAAGGGGAATTATGAGACTAACTTAAGGAATGCAAGATTATGGATTATAGGGATGTAAGAGAATATGACTTAAGGGTGATTTAAGAGGATGGCTTAAGGGGATGAAAGAGGGTGGATTAAGGGGAGTTGATAGAATGACTTGAAGGGATGCAAGAGGGTGGATTAAGGGAAGTTGAGATAATGAATTTATACTATCAATTAAATGTATCAAGAACTATATATAGTTACCTATCTATATATTTGAATTCCATTGTAATATATGTGAATCTCCTCTCTTGTTTGTAAAGTATCTAATTTTGGGGGACCTGAAACAAAAAATGATATAAAACTTTAATTAGGAAATGATTAAATACAAATATATATATATCAATTAACTATATAAACAACTAGATATACTTACCAATATTTATTTACTCTATTGTACCATCTGCATCCTCTCTCTTTTTTAATGCATCTATGATTGTCTCATGATCATCCATTGAAAGTGTCCATAAAACTTTATTAGCAGGCCTCCCTTGATATCTAACTAGTTTTATATTGGTTGCCAAAATCAAATGTGAATAATGTATAATCTTCTTGTGTCTTTCATAATCTTCAAATGCAGGCAAGCCATTCTTTCTCATCAAATATTTTTGAAGCCAAGTGCCAACAACAACCACTGAACCAGTTGGATACTCAAAGTTTTCATCATCCACTCTAGGATGTGCCAACTTATGTTTTCTCTCAACACATCTAGCCAACCAGTAATCTATCTCCTCTTCATTCCCCTCAGGTGCAACAATAGCATACACATGTCCTGCAAAAATAAATACAAAATTCAATAAAAAGTGACTTATATTTAATTCACATATAAACATCCATACATACAAAATTCAACTCAATAAATAATGTACCTTCTTGTACAAGATTTGAAACACGATCATAATCATCTGATGCAAACACTTGATTATCCTCAATTATCATTCCATGTTGAATATTTGTTGATGTAGGCGTTAAGGCTCTTTGTTGCCATTGTTCGACCCATTCCCTATTTTGACATGCCTCCCAATCACCTGCAATACAAAATTGACAAAAACATGCCAACTCCCTTGTCCATATTGTCCATGTGTTTGTATTTGAACTCTTAAATGAATTCCATTTTGTAGATCCATTAATTGTTTCACAATCTTGTCGAGAAAAAATATCATTTTCTTCAACTAACCAAAAGAAGCGTCGAATTATTGAGCTCTCACTTGTTCTTGTAGATAATTTGGTATTGCACAATCTACAATTGCACATGCATCTCTAAATTTCGTAGCATCCTCAAATTTTAGTTGCTCTCTAGCAAGAGCTCTTTTCACACATGTACCTGCTCCATCGTGTTCTCCCTTACCATGACTAGCTTCAAAAAAACTCCATATGTGTTGGATATTATTTTCCTTATGAACTCTACATAACCAATAAAACATTCTAGCATTTTTTAATTGACCCGTGCAATTATCTGACCATATGAGATGTTCTAGCATTTGAATTCCTCTCTCTTTTAAATTTTTATAAAATATATCAAAACAATATTGTACAAACTCATATGAATGTAATTGATTATCAGGTTTACATAAAAATGGTACTCTCTCAAAAAAATTCTATTATCTTATGTACTATCTTCTGCATGTCTATAAACAATGTGAACAAATATAGCTACTTGCATTGAATTATAATACTGTGATTTAATTTCTTCTTATGGAACAAGAGTATAATTTTCAGCAAAATCAACAATTGACAATATACTTCCAATTGAGAATGTGTTTTTACATAAACGAAATTGATTATCAAGACAATGAGCATTATGAGAGTGTTGAACATATTTAGGTACAAACTTATCTTTAAATTCATTAAAATAAAAGCATGCACACTAACTTTTTCCACAATTAGCTCAACACATTTTCCAGTTTTTCAATCTTTTAAAGAATACTCAACATTTTTAAATTTTTTTACATCCACTAATTGTTGTCCAAATTCATCTAAACTACTTTCAGGCATACATTCTCCTAATAATGAAAAGTTATCACATCTATCGCATTCTCCATAAATGCATGCTTTAAAAAAAAAGAGTTTCCATTTAAAGAGGGATCACAAAACAAACCTGCTATAAAATCTTTGATTCTTTCAGGTTGCATATTAATGCCACAAATGTCCTGCATAATTTGGTTAGCATGCAAAGTGCATTGTATATATCGAAATATATCATAATAATAATGAAATTGTATATGAATCTTACAACAACAAGAGATTCGTTGCTTATTAATTCTAACATACCAAGGTTTACACTTTTCGAATGATCTTTGACTTATGTTAATATTCAATGGTAAGATTGAAGCATCTAATTTTTTTTATATAATTTAGTTTGAGTCATATCTAAGAGATGCTTTGGATGAGGTTCATGAATTTTGGAACCCACCCTTAATTTTAAGACATCTTTAATGTTAGGTGATACTCTTGTATTATCATGCCAAAATTTATGGATTAAATATTTAATTTCATTAGTTAATTTCATGTCTGATCTTGGGAGTCTACCACTAAAACTCCAACATTGATTAATAGGATCCTTTTCAATACTTTGTCTTCTTTTAGCAACTCTTATCAAAGTTCTAGGATTTAATTTTACACATTTACTAATCTTACTTAACATTCTTTTATTTGAAGTTGTTTTATCAACTAGAGCAGTTGTTATTGCACGATGAGCCGCATTCTTATCTTTCGATTGACTTTTCTTACCAATAACATCAATGGCATTAGCAACACTAGATATGACTTGTTCTACTGAATCATCTTCCTTTTTTTATTTTACAAAAACACCTAATTTTTTCATCACTTTTCTCATTTTCAACATTCTCATCAATTGCACCATGAGTTGACATTGGAATCCTAATTTTTTTCTATAAAAAAACATTTTATATATTTTATTTCCACAATTTCTAATTTGTCTTGAAGAAACTTTACCACAAAGGTTATCTAGCACATCTGTTTCAATAGTAAAAAAAACATTTTCACCTTCATCCATAGGAGTTTCATTTTCATTCACACAAGGGGTTTCATTTTCATTTTCAAATGTAAAAGGGATTTCATTATCATTTTCATCAATATGAGGGATTTCATTCTCATTTACATTCTCATAAGATATAATTTCATCATTTTCTTGTTTCTGCATTGTTTCAACCCTAATATTATTGATCTCATCAATGGTGTATCCAGCTTCATCTAAACAAGCACTATCAATATTATGAAAACTTGGGTTTGAACACATACCTGGATAGATTGTTTGAATAGGTGCATTTTCCATATCATTGGGAGGTGGATTTGAAGACACACCCGAAGTTGTTTGCTTATCATTCAAAGTTGAAGTTGAAGGCACAGTTGGGTTTGTCTCCGTAATTGCATTTTCTTCTATATTCACCATCTCCACATTTGCATCATCTACATTCATTTCATCATTCATGGCTTCCTCTTCAACATTCTTGGAACTAGATGCTTCCAAATCTTTCATTTGACGATTCCTTTCTCTCCTTTCCCTTTGTCTTTTTGCCTCCTTATCTTTATTTGCTTGAACTTCTTCGGGTGTCATTACCTTTCTACATCTTTTTTTTTGTCTTTGCTTATCACCCATGGCTACCAAACCCTCTTTGATCACAAAAATAATAATTCAATAAAATTATTTTCAAATTTACACCTCCTTCAAATATTCAAATTAAACTATGTACTATGAAGATCATTTTTTCTATAAACTCTGAAGTACAAAAACATCATGAGTACATCCAAAAATTCACTTTTTCCAAATCTTCTTGTAAAAAGTTCTTGCACTTGATTCCACTTCAGAAAATTTAACCTGCACTTTGTCTCTTCCAACAATTTGAATAGAATATGCCCTTCACAAGATAAATTTGCAATAAAAAACGTAGAAAATGACACTTTTGGACCGTACTACAGAAAATGAATGTTGCAGGAAAATCGTGTTTTACCAGAATTTTCTAAATACTATATTAGAAACACGTACATGTTATGAAACACATACATGTTATGAAACACGTACGCGTTATGTCCAAGAAACGCATACATGCACGCGTTATGTTTTCCCAACGGGTCAATGGGTAACGCGTACGCGTTTCATTTGAATAATGCGTACGTGTTTCTGTAACGTGTATGTGTTATTTAAAAATTTAATTTCAACACCACATCCAGCCTTGGTTTTAGGCTTGGGAAAGGTTTGGCAATCTGAGCCTTAGCCTTTGACCTGCAACTAAAAAACTAAGGCAGATTGAAGAAGAATGTCCAACTTTGACAACATAGCTGATGGACTTTTTTTTTGAATGAATCTATAAAATTAAAACCCATTAGAGAACACAATGTCTACTTTCTAAATATATGACTTTTGTTAAGATTGGATTATTTTTCTATTTTTTAATTAATTTTTAAGCAAACTAGTCCTTAAACTTGAAATATCAGGTTTTTTTAGGTTTTTAATAACTTTTTATTGGTTAAGTTTCTTGTAAAAAAAATATATGGCATCAAACTTCAGACAATTCTCTACACAATGAAAAAAAGAGTCAAAAAATATTTTTTTAGGTCCAATTATGTTGTCCGTACATGTTGATTTTAAAAAAACATCAATTAAGGCCAATAAAAAATTATTAAAAAAAAAATTTAACCAAAATTAAAAAAAAATCCACATCAAACTTCATTTTGTTAGCTCTCGTTTCCCAAAATGAATTAGCAAAATAATTTTATTTGGGTCAAAAAGTGTTGTCCGTACACCCTTGGTATGGTAAAAAAATAGGGACTTTTAAAAGTGGTTTTTATAGATCCCTATCAAAATTTAATTTCTATAATCTGGGTATTTTAATAATTTACATATTTGGAAACTAGATTCAAAATTATATATTTCATATTACTGAATTTTTTTAATATTGATTGTGTAAGTGCCTCACATTTTCAGTCCAAATGTGACAAATTTTGAAAAACAGAAAAAACATTTCCACTTTTTAAGCTTTTTATGTACCCAACTTCTTGCATCAGCCCTCAAAGTGAAAAAAAACACTAAATACTTAGAACCAAGCTTGGATACCGCATTTAGAATCAATTGTAAATTATCACTTTCAATATTGCAATATATTAACTATGTTCTTAACTTCTTAATATTGGAGATGTACTTCTAAATTTGGTAAAAAACTTTAGGATCAAGATTCATCAAATCATTATCAATTTGATATCTCCTAATCTTATTATCTTTACCATAGAGTTTTTCAAAGGTCTCCCTAGCCTACTTAGGTGTTTTGAATGATTCAATATGAAAGTGTAAAGCAAAAGAGACTAATGAACATATGCATCCAAGTCTTTAATAGCATGATAAATATTCCATTTTAACAATTATTTAGCATCAATAGGTTGAGAAATGGTTTCTTTTAGATGGAATATAAAACCTTTTTCCATTAGACAATTCCACACCGTTTTATCAATAAATCATAATTATATGAATCTAGAAGTTCAATTTGAGATTCCCTCGTAGCAAGAACACACAACAAAAGAAATAAAGAAATAAACCACCACAATATTACCCCCAATTAATCAATCAACAATCCCCCCAAGAAATATATAATATTGGAACTTTATATGTATTGCAATTACATTGCCAAAATTATTTTTAGAATTTACAATTCCAAGATGAATCAAATATGAAAAAATACAATATTATCTCATAGTGAGATCCTCAAATTGAAATTACAATTTCCCAGTATGATCTAGATTAAAATTGAAGCCTTCCTGAAAGGAAAAATATTTTCTAGGTGTTAATATTTTTAAGTGATCAACCAAAATACAAATACACACAAATAAAACTAAGAAAAAGTGCATGGATAAAACTATAGACCTCCTAAATAATTTATTTTCACCACAAAAATCACAAAAAAATGGGTAAAATGACAAAAGTTATGAGATCAAAGCTCCAAAAGGAATATCAAAATTTAATCATCAATAAAATCCATGTGCAAAAAAATATGAAAAAATGGTTTGCACCAATCTAAAGTGCTAGGAACTAAATTTTTACTAATATTTTTTTGTAAAATTTTGACACCATGGCAGAATGTTATGGTTATTTGAAAAATACCCAATTTGGGCACCTAGGGGTCAATTTTGGCACCTAGTTGCTAGCACTCAATCCTCCATGTGACCAAATCTAGTTCAAAGGGCTTGAAAAAATATGCTACGTAGTAGCAACACCATTGATTTTGTTTGTTGGAGATGGATGATGGTTCTTGTGTCATTTCGCCAAGCATTAGAGCTCAAGGGAAGCATGTGGCAATGTACTTTGACCAAGATCCCTCAATATTTGTGCTAATTTAAACTATGGGTTTTTAGTAAAAAATAATTTTCAAACCTGATTTCATACTAATAATTTAACATTTGACAGTGAAATTACACAAGCATAGTATGAGGATGACATAAAGATTATGTATGTAGAATATTCTAAAAAAAAATCCTAGATTGTTCACCTATGGAAAGGATTTGATAATGCCTACAATATTATGATAGATGTTGTAGATTACAAATATATAGTGTATGGACTATGGACTAGAAAATGATGATATCGGCAAGAGATCATACCAAATCTTAAGTAGAATATTTAAGAGTTGGTATAGAATATATTGTCCCCAAAGGTGAAAGTGCAAGAGAGATTAATTATTATAGAATATTTCTATTCTATCAAAGGATCCAAATGATAGATTAAAATTTGATTAATTTAACCAATAAGGAAACATTGGTTATATAGCCAAGGTGAGACATAGGATTTGAAAAAATCATGATAAGTGTATTAATCAGACTATGCCATAATACAAAAAAAGTTAAATGACCTAGGACACAAGAAGTAAATTACATAGGATAATATAAGGTCTAATGCAAAAAAGACTTCTAGAAATATTCCTTGGACCTAAGTAAAATGATCATGTGAATAGTTCCTACTAAGTGAACTAGCTAGGTAAAACACCATATTCGCACTAACAAGAGGAAACAGTCTTAGGATTAGTAGAAACTCACTATGGAAAGGAGGTTTGGAAAATCCTCAAAATCAATTATAGGAAGAATGATAAAGTGATATTGAATAAGCTCCACAAGCTTCAAAGAGATATTGAATATCTTCAAATGAAGGAAAATGCTCGTCTATTTAATACTTTCACATAAGATTTTTGACCTTGACAAACTAGTTCAGGATAATGATAAAACCATAGAAGATAAGATGATTGCTGAGAAAATCCTCCAACTTTTTCCCTCAAAATGTGATGCAATTTTCATTACCTTTGAAGAGGTCTACCAAATATCTCTCACAATTAATATTTTATAAGTTGATGGGTTCATTTTAAACGTATAAGTAGTGCCTAAAAAGGTGTCTTGTGCATTCTTCTGAAGTGCCATCATTCAAATGTCAACCCAATACAAGAGGTAGGGGGAGAGGTAGAAATAGCTCTAGACATAAATCAAGAGGTAGTGATAGAAGTAATTTTGGAAGGGGGGCTCTTGAGTAGCTCTAGATGAATGAAATGTAAAATATGCCCCTTGGTCACTAATTTTCTATTCACAATAACTATCAAATTAATTAACCACTATCATGGTGAAAAATATGTCATAACATATGCTTACACTCAAATTTGGTAAGATTTGAAGTGTGGGATCATCCATCTACCGAAACCTAAACATCATAGGTACATTTTTTATGGGCTTGCCTACATATCATCTTTGGGAAATTAGAGGCTTAATATTTCACATACTCACATTAGAGGGACTTTATTTTCTCTTATATTATGAGATCTTCAATTTTACCTTTAGCTAGTGACTATTGATTAAGCATAAGATATGAACTTAGTCCAACTATAATAGAATGATAATAATTTTCATCAAGTGTTGGTTCCGTACCAAACAATATCAATCATTAGTACATAAACACAAAAAAATTACACATAGGTTATATCATTTTATATTCTCAAGATCATACATAGTAATTGGCTTGAGCATACATCACATATACAAAAGGTGACTAGCTCATACACACATCACAAGTGTATTAGTGAATAACTTATACATGCATCACAAAAAAAATAGTGAATGGATCATTTTTACATCACAAGTATAAGAATTACTAGCTTTGATATACATCACATATTTACATAAAGAACAAATCATAAAGTGGAAATGGATACATCCTACTACATGTGTCATCACACTGCCTAGTTTACAATCATATAAGACCATTAAAATATATCCCACTTATAAATGGAATTTTTGTGCATCTCATATTACACCATAGGTCCCATACAATTTCCAATCCACCATTATCTATGATAAAAATCAAGAAACTCATGCTACTTGATGTCATCACTAGCAATGACATTAGTAACAATGAACACAAAAACTAAGGAACATTACAAAATGAGTCACTGATATACATACTTAATGATTGAGACATGCATAATGGCTAACTAACACTTACCCATATTCTGTTTGAGATAGAAAAGGAATGTCAATGCATTACACACTCCACTATGTGTCCCATCCTTTTTCTCAATCTTTTGAACCATTGAGAAATTTGGAAGAGGATTCAGTGTATCCCATACTACATTGGGGGTCCATCTTCAACCCAAATTTTTTCACAAATAGTAAACCTACCTAATTTGGTGGATTCTAACTTCAATGTCCTATAGGAAACCACATAGGAAGAAGTAGCTTCTAACAAATACCACCTTCTGACCTTAGTGATATTTTTAGCTAATGTCTTCACAACTTGGGTAGAACTTGGCATCAATCACCCCTATATACTATAAGTGATAGTCAGTGAACCCTCCTAATACAATGGCTAGCTTTGGTTACCATTACCCACATGGTATGGTAGTTAAACCCATGCAACTATTATTGTATCATAACCATGGTAACCCTCATAAATGTTCATCTCTATGAGCTAGGTGAATGCCAACTAATATCTCATAGTAGCCCAAGAATCAATCATTGAAATGGTCCAACAACTAGCTATCACTACTCAAATATCTCGAGCATTCACTCTTAGGTCATCTTTAGCCTAATACATACACAACATGATTCACTTGAATATTTGACTATATCACTATCAAATGATTTATGAGCCTATACATAGAGTCCTATAGGTTTGGATTTGAATTCCACAAGAACATAAGAATCACATTGAACAACCAAAACATGGCATCTACTCAACAAATACTTATTATAAGGTAGTCAAATCCGTTTAACTAGTTCACTTATCTTATTATTTAGAAGCATATTATGTATTTAAAAATACAATTTATTATATTTTTTCAACTCATTCATAACCATCTAACACACATTTAAGCCTCCAATAAATTCTACTAAAGGAAGAAGGTCAAACAAGATAGGAATAACCCCAAACTTTGGATTTATCTTGTCATGCCCACAATTTAGGCAAATCAAAAACAAAAACAAAAAAAATAGTGATGGAACTTATTTCTATGTCATGATTATCATGGAATTTTAGAATGTGCACCTAGGGATGTTACACATGCAACAAAATGATGGCACACCACCTAAAATACAATGAGGGGAAAAACACTTTTACATTAGGTAGATTTCACACTACACACCGTATGATGGTGGCATATCTAAGGTGGTTTGATAGAACTAAATTAATCCATTATCTCTATTGTTACTTAAATGTGTCAACCAAGTGTAACATTATAATTCATCATTTTGATGGTTATCATGAAAATGTGAAAATTTTAGCTGTAAATGATAAAAAAAAGGAGTGAAATTTTGTTTAATCAATCCAAGGGTTTACTTAATGCAATATAATAGAATGGTGTTTTGGATCGCCCTAATGCTACCCTAAGGATTCTCCTATGTTTTTGACTTATAATTTAACTAGTTATAATTACACATTAATTTGTTGGTTAATCCAACCTCTCTACATTAAAATGAAGACACAAGGTGGTATTGTTTCAAATGAGACCATAAATATATATTCTATATAAAAAAAATTAAACACAAACTTATTATAATTTTGAGGATAAGTATGATGATTTACATAAGGGGTAATGGAAACTAGTTTTCTCAATCCATGGTTCAAGTTAAACATAATCTAGATCAACTTAGAAGAAAATAAATGTGATTTCAAGGTTCTTTATTTCCATATCTATTATTTAAATGATCTCCCAATTTAGTATTTTCATAGTGGTTAAATATGTTTGGTGAACAAAATAAAAATGACCATTTCCAAAGATGATTATTTCAAAAAAGATTTCATAAATGTTTAAAATTTAAAATTAAAGACCTCCCTAAAATTCAATAAGAAGTTTTGAAAAAGGAAAAATATTTTTTTATTGAGTGAAAACTTGGCATAATTTACTAGTGACTTATGAGAAGAGGAAAACCCCAAGTATTGGTGACCTATTTTATTGAGTTGTCAAACTAAATTTTTTTTTTTTCAAGCACCATAAGGGAGGCTTAGGAAAGCTAGGATACTCCATTAATTATGAATAGTACTATAAGGTTCCCCCTTTTTATCCATTGAAACTAGGTAGCAAGATTAATAGTGAAGGATGATTCTTCATGAAATTGATGTGGGGTCCATCCATCCAAAGGCATGCCTACCTCTTTATCTTAGCTTTTAGATAATGCTAAAAATCTTAAGTGAAAAAAATGAATTTGGCACATTGGATTAGGTAACTAAACCCTACATCTGCATTCCCATACAACCAAGGAATGATTTTTTTTATTTGTGTGAAGGGGAGTGATTTTCCCTAATTTCCTTGACCTCAAAACTAAACGATACATTTCAAGCTTGGATGTCAACACTTGAAGGTCAACCAAAGTGCTAGCTTCCATTCCTTTGGCATCGTTAGGTAATTTGGTGGAGTCATGGTGACTCCCTTCGAACTCAAAAGTAATGGTTAATATATTTAGATTCCTTTTCTAGTTTTTCTAATTTTTTTCTTTTTGCCTCTTAAGAGCTATTATATTGTTGCTTGATGCAATGCACAAGGTTTGTAGAAATGGAATTAGGAAGGTAATAGCTTTTTTTGTTTTACTATTATCATTCCTCCATATATTCATTTTCTTTTTTCTTCTTCTCTCTATAGCAAGGATTGATGACACGTGGAGGAATGTGGCCACCACAAGGCCACAACCATGAGGGCTGCAACTTTTGTTGGTCATGACCAGCCATAGCCAACCTTCACAGAGGGCAACAGGGTTGTGATGCACATGACCTGTCTTTGAGAATAGAGCTTATGTTCTTTATTGGGGTTTTAGTTCTTGGTTTATTTATTTATTTTCTTAGGATGCCATATTGATGTGACCAATATTGTTGATAAACTTGTTTAGGATTATAATTTCTTATTTAGACCAAGATCAATACCATTAAACTACAATTCTACTACCTCATGGCATGTAGGGAGATCTATAAATCCTAATCCTACAAGGAACTAAGTCCTCTTATTTCATGAAGGTATATTTAGGAATAGAATAGACTCTTCATAATGGAATGACCCTCTAATTTCCTGAGCCTAAGGTTCTCGAAACCAAGAATACCCACAAGGGTTTAAATAAAAAAGGGAGAAAATTTCATTTTGGTTTAGATGTGGTTTCTTATTTCAAGACTAGTGGCTTTACTCCTTCTCAAATTCGTTGAAATAAATTAGGCTATAAATATTTATAAAAATAGAAAATAGACATAGAATAGTTCATTCCAACATTCTAGAAACTATCAAACCATAGTGGAAGTGAAAATATTTGTTGTAAAATTATTTTTGATTCAAATGGATACAGTGTTTGAGAAGAGAGTTTCCAGTTAGCTTACAAGGTAAGGATTAAGTGTTCTCATATTGATCTATGTATTTCCAATAATCATTCTTGTTTTACAATGCATCATCCCAAATTTAGCTGATATTATCTTTTTTCACAAGTAGGACAACATATATAAAACAAACTCTATTTCCTTTATCATCCATTTATATGGAAAAAATCCTTTTCATATGGAAATGACATTTAACATAGTACTGAAAATATATTTTATATTAAATAAAAGCCCAATACCAGTACAAATCTTCTTTCTAGAATATACACATGACATTATTCATATTTGAACAACTTATATCTACAGCACTCTTATGGATGCTTTACAACATATTCCATACAAATGATATACAACAGAAGTGACAAAAGTTTCTTGAGAAATGAAATAAAGGAAAAAGGGGAGAGAGAGGGGATGAACCCCAAATTGAAATGAATATGGTTAACCTCCCCTTTTCACTATTTATTTCATTCAATTATGCAAAGATGAATAAAAAAAAAAACATAATTGATATAACAGTAAAAAGGTAAGTTTTAAGATGATAAAATGATGTGTACTTGTTGCAAAAAGTTCTTTTTCGAGCCTCACTGAGGACTCATTCGCCCAGTGGTGAATGTGTCCCTGATAGGGTTCTGAAAAAATTAATTTTTAGGTTCTATTCTTCAATCTCTACACTCCCAGATCCCAAGTGTTTAGCTCCTAAAATTTAGAAATAAATTATATAGAAGACTTTCTGTTAGGGTTCTGAAAAAATTAATTTTTAGGTTCTATTCTTCAATGTCTACACTCCCAGATCCCAAGTGTTTAGCTCCTAAAATTTAGAAATAAATTCTATAGAAGACTTTCTGTCACGCCCCGTCGTGCAAACCCCAAAGGACATCAACACAACAATTTTTTTTTTTTTTTAAGTATTCTAAACATACATGTGATGCACATTAAATCAAAAGTCATAAAACTTAATTAAACAAATTCGCTTACACTTACGTCCTTTGGGGTACATGAGGAGACATTACGAACTTAATTCCATACAACAGCAATAAAGAATAAAAGCCAAAGATATAATCCATAACAAAGTAAACATTAACAAATATAACACATACATGATAAATCATTGATAAGAAACCATTTGTGTACGTAAATACAACATATACATGATTAACTCAACACATTGAATACCAACTGCCATGGCCAATATCCACACAAGGTTTAATGTTACATTATAGTACGATGTTCAAGAAGTACAATGATACAAAAGTGTTTCCAATCATGAACGGAAACCATACAACACGATAACATGATACAAATGAACAGAGGAATACATAGTATCATAACTGGCTCCAAGATGGATACAACTCTGGGGTCACCACAACAATAGCGATCTACACCTCTCGATCCTCCATTGGGGACCCAATGGGGTGCTTAGCACATTCCACCTGACCACGTGGGTCCGAAGACCCACCCCCCGTGCTAAGGAGCTGACAAGAAAGAGACCTCAACCAAGAACATCCAAACAGGGAACCACAAGACTCAACGTCATACAAAAGTATCATAAAACTCAAGGATTACAATGACATAATCAACAACATCCATGAGTCAACATAATAACTTAAAGTCATAAATCTCATCACATTAATCAAAGCAATAACTAGTAAACAAGTAACCAAAGGATGATCATGAAACATTTCCAAATCAAACTGAAATAATAAACATAATACAATTCTAGAGGCAATAAGGAAACAAGGCAAATGGGTGTCAAGTGGAGAGTGTCATTGCATAGCTCTCATGGGATCTCTTGGCCCTTCCTCCAACTTGAGGTACTGGCACCCATCTATGGATCTCCTGGCTCTTCCTCCTACTTGAGGCGCCAGCACCATAGGGTAGCTCATGCGAACACGATTCCAGAGGCAACAAGAAACAAGGCACAAGGGTGTCTAGTGGAGAGTGTCATCGCATAGCTCTCATGGGATCTCTTGGCCCTTCCTCCAACTTGAGGCACCAGCACCCATCTATGGATCTCCTAGCTCTTCCTCCTACTTGAGGCGCCAGCACCATAGGGTAGCTCATGCGAACACAATTCCAGAGGCAACAAGAAACATGGCACAAGGGTGTCTAGTGGAGAGTGTCATCACATAGCTCTCATGGGATCTCCTGGCCCTTCCTCCAACTTGAGGCGCCTGCACCCATCTATGGATCTCCTAGCTCTTCCTCCTAATTGAGGCACCATAGGGTAGCTCATGCGGAGCCAATAATCTCTCATGAATGAGATTACGACTTTGCTGGCCATGGCCTTCTCAGTCTATCATTAGTCTATGATAGCCCTAATGCATAGATGAGGTATCCAATATTTATTATCTTGTGTGTTTTACTACCCATCCCCTAAATTTTATTTTTAAGTTATCACTTGTTTAACTACTCTTACGTGGGTTCTCCTATGCTCTTCCTCCTTTCGAGGCACTGGCCCCCACGAAGAGCCACTCTCCCTAAGACCCCTAACATAAACCAAAATCCAAGGGTTGTACAACATAAAAACAACATTAGATCACCACAAAGAAACATGCGAGGCATTACCCATCTCGCTATAAACACATAAACAGAGTCTCAACAATTCTTGTACAACCCTTTCAAAATCATGATACCAAAACACTTGCCACATCAAGGGCACATAAAGAGAGAACATCAACTTCAATCATCTCAAGCCTCTAGAAGCCAAAAGAACGACAACCCACAATGAGGGTAAAATGAAGCAACAAGAGTTTTTCCCCAATAATTCCAACACAAGGATAAAATTTCCCTCAAATATGAGATTTACTCAGAAAAGCCACAAAAAGGAAGATTCATCAAGACCCATCCACAAATCAATCAACCCTAAAACACAAATACAATCCACATATCAACAATGGTGTCACCTCAAAAAGGGAATCACAAAAGAAAATCAACCTTTAATTCAACAAAATCACTTAATATTCAAAAGCCACCAACTAGGCATTCCACAGGAGACCTCAATTTTCTCCTCACAAGATGCCTAATCACTAAATACCCACAAACTCACAATCAAATAAATCATGCAGTATTTCATACAAGCATTGATGCAAGCAAATTCTACAACAATCTTCTTGTAGGCACATATCAAGAATGGTAATAGTTCCATTATAATAACAATCTAGTATAAGCATGGAAGAGAAATACACAATATTAAATTAAGATGGCATAACCTACTCTTAGTCTTTATGCTATATTTAACTTCTAACAATACGTTAAATTACCATTTAAAAAGGGTTTCGATTTAATCTTGTCTATCATTCTATGGTCTTATAATGAATACATTACTCACTATCAAGAATTTATAAGGATATTCTAAATGAAAACGAATACCCTTCTAACAAGAATTGAGTTGTTCAAGTAATTCTTCTTCTAATTATCTATAAAAGTAAGTAGCTCATTTATTTCACCCATTATTCTATTACTATATCAATGGATGCACTTTGTCTTATAAGCACAAGTTCATGTTGATGATCTAACTCTTTGTTTCAAGAGAGTTCAAGAGTATGCTAGTTCATATATAACTCTATTATATATCAATTCCATTTCTTTGTCATTCTTTTAATTAAATCTCCAAAATACTAAAGGACGTTATCAAATAACTCACAAGGCAGATATATTCTTTCTAAAATCCACTATATATTTATGCATGTACCTGCTCATATATATATTAAATAGAATATAGCTTTTAAAATAAAAGAGGTTTTAACGTGCATATTCTGTCATACTATATAGATTACAACAAAAGAGAAAATATGGAATGTATCGTATGGCTATCAAAACAAGATTAAAAATTAAGATTTTAAAGCACATAACACATTCTTAGATATACTCGAGATAAATAAACATCATACTTACAGTACAGGGAAAGAAAGACAACCAGTGAAAATAGGAGATCTATGCAAGGTAAAGAAGAAATTGGGTTGGCAAATGAAGACAACAAAGAGGGGTTGACAATGAAATCATAGAGATTACGTAAACCTTAAAACTTCCTATTATGCTCAAGCTCACGACTTAGATAGGTTGACAAAGAAATCAGAGAGATTATTTAAACCATTAAACTTCCTATAATGTTCAAGTGTGTGGTTGTGATAGGCTGCCAATGAAATCAGACAGATTATTTAAACCTCTAAACTTCCTATTAGGTTCAAGTGTGCGGCTGTGACAGGCTGCCAAAGAAATTAGATAGATATTTAAACCTCTAAACTTCCTATTATGATTAGTTGTTACGGCCAAGATAGGCTGACAGTGGTATTAGGGGATTATTTAAATTTCTACAGCCTTCTATTTTCATGTACAGAAGATGGGCTAGGTTGTGAATAGAATCAGGGAGGCTACTTAATTTACTACACCTTTGCAAGTCTAAATGTTGTAGCTATGATAGGTCGCCAATGGTAGTAGGTAGGTTGTATCATGCCTGGACTCTAAATGTTGTAACTGTGATAGGTTGCCAAGTATAAGGAAGTGAATATTGGAATTTGGAACTATCGCCATCTACTTGCATTATTATCAAATCCCAAATGTTATCCACGAGACAATACTCAAACTATTAGAGAGAATGCCTCAAAGCGACATCACCTCAAGGAAAAGTATAATCATAGGAAAAGCACAAAATAGATTTGCAAGAAGACTCTCAAAATATTTAAATTAATGAGGCACTGTTGGGTGAAGAGGAGTGTAAAAGATAGAATGGGGAACACATTTCTCAGCTCCAGGAAAACAAACCCAGTTATCCAACCTGACCATGTAACAAGATAATGAAATAAAAGCACACAAAAGGTCTATAGAAGGCTTCCTCAAATCCTCCAATCAATGCAGCATGTTGGAGCACATCCTAGTACTAAAGGTACATAGTGAAATGTGGATGAAGATTAAGTTGCATGCAATGACTTTAAGATGCCAAGATTGTGGTGATCGCATGTGCATGGGGTTTCATGCCCAAATCAAAAGATTAATAAGCCAAGTAAGAAGGGAAATGCAAAGGCGACACAGTGAACTGTTTGGCAGAGTACCTCAAAGACAATGTGATTTTATGGAACACTTAGTGGTAGGATAGGTACAAGATGGAATTTGCAAGGGAACTCTCAGAGTCTCTGCTTTAATAGAACTCTCAAGGATGCCTTCAAGCATTGTAAGTTTTACTTGTGTTCTTAGGGCACACAGTCAAGTAGGTTTAGCAAATAAAGGCTACATGCACCACACGCATCAGTCAGCCCTATTATAGTATAATGATAATCATAATTATGTACACACCAAACTTCTTAAAAATTAGATGGTAGCAAGTTAAGAATTAACATTCATACGCAACGAAGGAGAATCTCAAAAGCCAAGGATATCGAATCTCACAAGAATGCATCAAAGTCAATTTCTAACCTGATATAGAGGCAATGACATATATAGAGACGTGCACAATGTTTTTCTATGAAAGTAAAGTATAGAACTAACCTCTCATTCATCGGTGATTCACCCCTATGTGGTCAATGCTTCTATCTCCCCTGGTGCAGACAAGCTATGGCATTTGACGCCAGACATTAACCTTCTAGCTGGAGAAACCATCACCTCACCGATGAAAGCATAGATGAAGACTTGCTCCATCCCCAAAACCACCATAGTGCCCCCCCCCCAAAAAAAATGATAAATATTTAGCTATCTAAGATTCCCCCAAACTTCCTATCCTTTTCTTATTAAATAATGAAATCTCTTTGTTTTTTTTTGAAAAATCAATCAAAAAAATAGTGGTTTTCCCATTCAAAATCAGTTTTAAACTATGCATGATCCAAGAGAGAGATTTTTCCATCCTTTTTCTTCTGTTTCCACATCAGTTTGAATCGTATCACGATCATTTATTATTATTTATTTAATTAGCAATAAACTATTCACTTTCCATTTTCCAATTGCTTTCCTCGCTTTTATCTTCAATTCAAAATCTTATCTTGCCATTTATTTAATTTTAAAAAAGAACATATTACCTTCGATATTTTAATGAGTTAACTCTAGCACAATATTATTCATCTTTTCTATTTTTGTCTTTAGTTTTAAATCTTATTTTCATGATTTATCGGACATGATGCTTATCTTTATTTATTTATAATATTCTATTAAAATTTATTTCTTCACATTGTTTAATTTAAATAATTACTCATACTTCTTTTAGCTATTATTTTAAATTAATAATTAACCATCCAAAATAGTTATCATATCATTTACTAAATGTAGTTCATTTAGTTATAATTTCACTTCCTAATTAAATTAAGTGCCCTTTTAATCCTTTTTAATTTAATTAATTAAAATAATCAAAACTATACAATATTACAAAATCACAAAATTCTGACAACAATATACTCATGAAATCAAGACATCTCAAAATCAACTTATCACACTACTCGAACACATGAAAACAACATGACCACCCAATAGTCAACTTACTTGAATGACAAGAGCAACTGAAACGGATGGGCATTACACTTTCTGTGATCTTGCAAGAAAGATGATAGCTTTGCAACTTTGACAACTTTTTACAATTTTTGCTATCCACTTGATCTTCAACCTAAAATAGGTACAATCACAGATCAAAGGAGAAGAAAAAAATTATTTTGTTAGGGAATAGGTGTTTTCCTTGGTCAAACCATGTTTTGGAAATTAAACCTTGAAATGAAACAATGCATAAGAGGAGAGATGAATGAACAAAACAATGTAACTAATTACCAATCCTCAATTGAAACCTTGGATTGAAAATCTAAAACTTAAGATGAAATGTCCTCAATGTATGTAGATCTTGATCATAGAATTTGACATAAGATTGAATGGCTTTGAATAATTGAACTTGATCACTAATGCTACATCAACACATTAGCTCAACATGTAAGACTTTTACATGATGAAGTAGATCCTTGATTGCTACAATAAACTTTAATAATTTACCCTTGAATGACTTCTTGAATTCTCTTGAATTGTCTATAATTCTCTTGTGAAAGTTCTCTTATGATAACTTGAATTTTCTAGGTGAAACTATGTGAAATAACCTTGTATTTATACATAAATTAAGATTAAATCCTAAAATTCAAATACCACAATTCGACATCAGATCTTGAATTTGAAATAATTAAAATACCACCAAAATCACATCCAAAGGGGGGGTCCTAAATTAAATGAGGACCCACTCACCATAGGGTGAATGGCTCTTAGTACACTTAACTAAGACACACTTTGAAAATAATGAAATGTTATGTCAAAAGGGGGTCCTAGGACCTAGTGAGGACCCATTCGCCAGGTGGCGAATGGGTCCTAGGTCACTAACCTAGGACACATTCCTTGTAAAATTAAGTGTTGTGTAATCTTATTTAAGATTGTAAGGTTTTATCCCTCAGAAAATGTAAATAATTAGGCTTGGATTTGAATTAAAGGGGCCAATTAAGCTCAATTTAACCTCATTTAATTAATAGAGCCTTTATATTAAATGAAAGTGTAAAGATACACTTTACAACACCCTAAGTAATGCATCATTAAGTCCATTTTATTATTAATTATTCATTCCCAAATTATGTGTGAAAAAGGGTTTCTTTTTTTTCACACTACAAGCAATAAGAAAGAATAGACATAGAACAATATCTATTCAACACAAATCTAGATTACTATTTCACCACTACAATTTATACACTATGTCCATTGAAATATTTTCTTAGCAATTGAAGCACTCACAATTGGAATATGTAGTTTACCACCACTTTACAATCACATTTTTTTCATAGTTCATGCTCAAGAGAAGTTTCAAGCAAATTTTTAATAGCACTAAATTAATCTTGTATGTATATTTATCTAGTCATTTATAATGAAAAAATATAATTGCATGGTATAATAACAAGAAGATAAGAACTTTCACATAATCAATTTACTCGACAAATCATCATTTGCATACAACCAGCAAGAAAAAAGTTTATACGGACCAGTGGGAGCTCACCTCCCAACCTTAGGACACCAAGACTATCCACCCCCAAGCTTGGAAAGATGATTATGGTGACTAAGTGTTTAAAACAACAATACAAAAAAACTCACACTTACAACACAATAGGTAGAAATACCCTTTTTTTCTAAACATAACACTCAATAACCTAAGGGAAAATACCTACACAAGGATTCTTACAAAAACCACAAAAAGGAGGAGTGAGGAAAAAACTTTTGGGAAGTACAAACAACTCATGTGTAACTCAAAAACAATCATACGGTCTCCATGATTCCACTATTTTATCCATCATAACCCAAACATGAAAATTACCACTTGTTCCGCTTAAATTAAAATATACATACATCTCCCAAGATAGAAAAGGGTACTCTTCCCCAACAAAAAATTATTCCCCAAAGCTTCAACTTAAAACTTAAACCATGGTGTTCTCTCATCACTATGGGAGACACACTCCAACTATCCCCAACTTAACTCTCATAATTTCATATAAAACAACACTTGTGTTCAAATGTATCAACAAAACCAACTAAAACACCTCACAATTTTGAAAAAAAAACACATAACATGTTTAAATGCATTGGAGTAAAGAAGACAAAATTCTTACCTATAATTAGCTCCACCACTTGAAGAATATTGGTGGAGCTCAATATACCACTTTTTTTTTAGCTTGTTCCTTTCAAATCAACCTTTTATAGATTTGTAATTCTTCACTCACAACTCATAATTCTAATATTTTCACATCTCCAAAATGAATAGCCAAACAACCAAGTTTTCTCTCCAAATTTGTGAATTGTATAAAAATATCAATTTTCTCATCTCTTGTTCTCAAGATGTCACTTGTCACCTTCACAATTGATCTCCTACAAATCCTACCAATCCTTCTCAAACATGTTTGAGAAATCCCCATGTGACCACTTCTCTCTCATGTTGACCTTGTAGACATGTGAACATGGATAGTGGAGAGTATTCATTTCTCACTTGATTACTCCATATGCCCCACTCCTTGATGCTTCAATTCCAAATTTGGTCTCATGGTCAAAACTTGTCACATTTATAAATAGTGGTAGAAGAGGGGTCAAAAATCACATATGGTTAACTTGATGACTTCCAAATGAGTACTAACCGATAGTCTTGTAATCTACAACCTTAGAAAATACATTATAAACTGAAAAATGACACATTAAAATCACTTAAAATTTGAATAAAAATTGAATCCAAACTAGACACCTAAATGCTACATTTTATTATTTGAATCGCCCAAAAAACACATTGACATGAACTATTCAACATAACATTATACTTCACAATTGTAAGGAAGCTAAGGTAGCAAAACAACTTCCTACACTAATCTTGAGAGGAGGATAATGCAAAATTTTATAGATATTTTCAATAGTTATAAAAATTGAAATTGAAATAAACATAAAAATCATGCAAACCACAAAATAGTGATTTACATGGGGAAAACAATTTTGGGGGAAAAACTCCACACTCCAAAATTCACCCAATATATTATTCAAAATAACAAAGATTACAATATGCTTACAAAGCAAGCTTCTCACAAGAGTATCACCAACTAGAGATCTAGAGGCAACATGACCACCATAAAACTCTCATAATACATCACAATACATAGTTGTAATACAACACACTCATAAAATAGGGTTACCTTCTAGGGAAAGTCAAATTAAAAAAATATCGATTGACAGATCTGAGAGCTAATGATGAATGGTTTAGATTTACAATAATAAAATACACATAAAAATTTGGATTTCAAGGGTTTTTCCCCTGAGAACCCCCTCCCCCCACCCCTATGCTTATATATCAATAGTACCTTATGTGATTGCAAGGTTGAGAAATATTTTCCTAAACAATATCCCACTTGTTAAACACCTTGCAAAAAAATTGCTAGGGGCCAAAAGGACCATAGTTTTTTTAACACCTTTTGTACTTCTCTATGTTCATAGGCTTAGTTGAAGAATAAAAAAAAATCATCAAATTCTCTAGCTTAACCAGCTTCACCCTCCCATCTTCGACCATATCTCTAATAAAATGACATTATACAACAATGTGCTTGGTCTTGGCATGAAATGTTAGGTTCTTAGCTAGATAGATCACATTGTGACTATAACAATAAATTTTCACTACACCTTGTTTTATTCCAATATTTGAACACAGTCACTTAAGCCAAATGGCTTCTTTACAAGAATGAGTAGCTACCATGTACTCAACTTTAATAGTGAACAAAACAGCCACAACTTGTCACTTACTCATCCAACTAATTGCACCACCAAATAAAGTAAAAACATAAGCATTGGTGGATCATCTTCTATCAACATCACCTGCCCAATCTAAATACACATAACCATTAATATCAAGGGAAATCTCACCTTTATTCATCTTACTCTGACAGCACAAGGAAAACTCTGAGGCATTGTGCACATATCTGAAGACTCTTTTAACTGCATCCCAATGAATTATGTAAGGATTGGACATATATTTGGAAAGAACTCCCACTTATTAGTTAATGTCTAGTCTTTTATGAACCATAAAGTACATCAAACTTCCAATTTCACTTTTGTAAGGAACTTTTCTCAATGGGGATACAATTTAAAATAGTTAACTTTGTTCCAGCTTAAAAAGGAACATGCAATGGTCTACAATCTTCCATATCTATGTGCATTTTATCAATGAGAGCTAATGTAGGGGACCTATTAATTAGGTAACAAGAAGTGGCAACACCTTCAGCCCAAAACCTTCATTCTAGACCAATACCACTGGACATAATCCTAACCTTATCCATTAGTGTCCTATTCATTCATTCTATAAATCCCTTATTTTGTGAAGAATATAGAGTTGTATTTTGTCTATGAATACCAAAATCTTTAAAAAAATTATCAAAATTGTTAGACCAAAATTCATTACTATTATCAATCATCAAACATTTTAGTTTCTTTCAAGTATGAAACTCAACCATTGCTTTCAATTCTTTAAATTGATTCAAAATTTCAAATTTACTCCTTAGAAAATAAACCCATGTCCTCCTAGTATAATCACTAATAAATGAAACATAATATGTGGTTTTCCAATTGAAGGAACATCTACATGATCAAACACATTAGAATGAATAAGATCCAATACACCACAAGATTTATGAGAAATCAAGTAAAATTGAACGTGGTTTTATTTTCCATAAATACAATACTCATAAAAATAAAATTCAAGATTACAATCATATAACCTTTCAACACTTGGTTTTTTTTTTCAATGTACTTGACACTTTTTTCTAATATGGTAATGTTTTCGGTACCATAACATATTTTTCTCTACAAGTAACTTTGATTCAGAAGAAAGATAATTGTTGGGTACTGAAAAGCCATGACCATCTGTTAAAGATGAAACCCTCACCTCTTCCACAGACTTACTTTTCACAAAAGTACTATTGCAAACAATAGTGCATGGATCAAGCTTATAAAATGTGCCATACTCGACACCTCTAGAAATCACCATAACACCTTTAACTATATTCCATCCTACATCAGAAGATACTACCTGCAAACTTGCATCTATTAGTTTGTTCACAAATAAAAAAATTTGTGCTAATCGAGGGATATGCAACACACCATTTATCATTTTTATTCTACCATTAAGAAACCTAATTCTAACTTTACCATGGCCAATAATATTTAAATAAGAATCATCATACAAGTACACCTTACCTCCATCAAATTCTTCATATTCAAAAACTAATCTATATTAGAGGTCATATGAAAAGATGCACTAAGTCAATTAACCATGCACCATTACCTACATGAGTTGTGGAAGTTGCAATGAATGCATCACCATATTCCTTCTTAGAATCAAAATCAAAATCAAATTTCTTGTTTTTCTTATTCTTTTCATATTTGTAGTCCTTATGAATATATATAGGCTTATTGTTGTCCCTACAAATAACTTTGAACTTTCCAAGAGATTTGGATCTTCCCCCTTGGACTTGGATTTATCATGCTTCTGATTATTCTTTCCTTTTCCTTATGTCTTCCATAAACATTTAGGGCCTCCTTGGAACTGGTGGATACCTTTCTCCTTATCTCTTCAGAAAGCAAAGAACCAACCACATTATCAGTCTTCAATATAACAAAATTACTCCCAATAGCCATAACAATAGAATCCCACAAATCATGGAAAGAATGAACAAATATTAGACATTTCTCTTCCTCATTCATTTTGGTATTAACTGATGCCAATGGATCCATGAACATATTTAATGCTTCTATGCGGTCTGTAATTTTTCCACCCTCTTCCATTCTCAAGGAATATAATATTGTTGTCAAGAAAATATTGTTCACTAAAGATTTGGCTTCATACATCTCACTAGCTTCTTCCATAGTTTCTATGTAGAGGTCTTTTCATGGACATTGATTAAAATAGAATCTTCCAAGCACATTCTGATTAGACCCTTGGCTTTATTGTTCATAACATTATATTAGGTATCCAAAGTAGCATTTGTAGGCCTTGAAATATTCTCGTCAACAACACCCCATAGATCTCATAAGAAATAATTCCACTTATAATATTCTTGTCAACAACACCCCATATTCTCATCTTCTAAATCCCATTGATCAAGAGTATCCACATATATCATATCTAAATAATATATCTAAGAAATAATTCCACTTATAATAAAATTTTCTTCCAGAATTATAATGTTCATAACCTAATAAATCAAGATTATCCATATATAAACACATAAACCTCTAAGTCATAAAATTAGATCATACATCACATTATAAAACAAAATCATTTGAAACTAAACATATAAATGACATCATCAAACTATAATTAATAAAAACCATACACAAATGTACATATGTTAATTATCTGATTGGATACTAAGGATCAATGGTTTATAGAAAAATAATAACATAGTATAATTGTCTCAAGGAGATGGAAAATGATCAAGAATATACATGTGTATCTACTACTAGGAGGTGGTCATCACACCCTCCCCTGCTAGGGTCAGACATACTTTGAGAAGTCCTCATAAATGTTACCTAGGATAAATTTTCCTCATTTGTATAGTGCCCTCCCATGCAACAAAAACCTTGTGATATATGTCCCACTAAACTATAACCTAGGCTAGGTATCATCCTCAAAAGACAAATATCTAATGATCCAAAATTCATATGGGATCCAACACCAACTAGTCATTTGAATCCACTTGTAGGGAATACCAATCCAAAACATGAGACACATCTTGAAAGTGACAGCACAAAACATATATTTAAAAAATATTGTGGATACAAGATATGATAAATGATAGTACTAAATGATAGGATATTAGTCTTATACACTCTAAGATCTCAAAAGGACCCACAAAGTGAGGTTAAAGCTTAGATCCCTTTGTGTATTAAATTGGAATCTTATTAGGCCACACTATTAGGAATAGTTTGTCACCCACTAAAAATCTCCTATCTATCCTCCTAGCATCTAAAAATTTGTTTTGATGGCCTTAAGCCTCAAATAGTTTCTTCCTAATAAAACCACCCACTTTTACATATTCTAGAGAAACTTTGGTCGAATGGAAATTATGTTTTCAATATGATCCCAACTCAAGGGATTATTTTAAGGTCTATCAGACAATGCTTGGAAGGCTTCCATGACTAGGGAATTGTGGTGACTATTGTTGTAGGAAAACTCAACCAAGTAAAGATACTCCTCCCACCTAGACTGATGATCTATTAAATAAATTTTTAGTACATCCTTCAATACCTAATTCACCCTCTCCATCTAACCATTAGTCTTAGAGTGATATGTTGTGCTAAAATTGAGTTGAGTGTATAGTGCCTACTAGAATATTTTCCAAGATGTCTAAGTGAACACTAGGTCTCTATTTGGTATAATCCTAGAAGGTATCATATATAATTTGGAAATATCATCTAAGAAAACCCTCACTATTTATGGTGCTATGTATGTGGTATGAAGAGATAAATGAGCTAGTTGGATGACTTATCAGTCATCACCATGATAGCATTATTGCACCATGAAGACAAAAGTGGACTAAAAATGAAGTCCATTAAAATGGTATCACATTTACACTCAAGAATTTCATGAGGGTAAAGTAGTCCTATTGGGGGTGATGCTCAACCTTTACTCTCTAATACTCAGGTCACTAAGAAATAAAATTTACAATGTCTCACATCATGCCTACCCAATGGTATAACTTACAAAGATCAACATGCATCTTCATCACCCCAAGATGTGCTTCACATGAAGCCTTGTGACCCTTCGACAAGATCAATGTCTAAGGATCCTCAATATATCATACACAAATAATTCCTCTAAGGAAAATAAAATATATATTGCTCAAAATTATATCCTGAATATTTTCCCCTAAGGGCCCTCTATATTTGTATCTCATGTTGAACCTCACGGTACCAATCGTCCTCTAGTAATTGCTACAAGATGCAAGTTATCAAATTGATATATGTATTTAGGGATAAAACCTCTTGTCACTATCTACTCAAATTTTTTACAACTACATTTACTTTTCCTTTGATGTAATGTACATTAAATTAACACTTACTTAATAACTCCATCAAATTCCAATTTTTGAGCTCACATGAAAGTTCAACTACATGAAAATATATAGAAAATTGCAATGACCTAAGTGAAGCTTGAAAATATGTCCAAGGAGAAAGTGTTTGCATCTAGTTAGAGCATGAAAATATAATGCAATATCTAAGTCATGTGTGGAGTAGTTCAAATCATGGGTCTTGAGTTCTTTGTGACATATATGCAATCACATGACCCTCCTATAGAAGTACTTCTCCTATACCATCCAATGATGCACTTGTGTAAAACACACATTACAAAGATTTATTAGGTACTCTTAGTATGGTAGAATTCACGAGAAAATACTTGAGGGTATTAAATTCCCTCTCACACTACTTGATCCAATCATACCTCTTCCCTTTCCACTAAAGGGAAGTAATGGGATGTCCTATTCTAGAAAAACCATCGATAAATATGTGATAATAATCAATGAAACCCATAAAAATATTAACCTTTTAATTCTAGTGGGTGCCAAAAAATTTATAATAGATCTAATATTTGATGATTCTATTGAGATACCACCACATGAAATAATATTATGTAAGTATTGTAATTTTGTTTGGAAGAAAGAACTCTTAGCCAAATTACCATGGAGTTGATGTCATCTCAAATGCTACAAAACCTATCTTGAATGCTCTGCATGCTCCTTCTATATTCATGACTAAAATAGGATGTAATATAGGAATAATAGCATGAACTAATCTAAGAAGGTAAAATAAACCACATTCATTAAGCTCATGAACACTACAAGGATATTTTTCAACCCAAATGATACAACTGTAAACCCATAATGTCCATATTGAGCCCTAAAAGTTATCTTATGAATTTGTGCCTCCACAATCCTTAGCTGGTGACATTCAAACTTCAATTTTATCTTCAAAGTTAGTGCAGGATCATGGGGGTCCAAACTAGGCCCTTAAGGGGTAATAAAAATTCAAAAAAATAGTGTTAGGTAACTTGACATAAAAATTATCTAATAGGTTATTAACCTAATTTGAAAAATAGGTAAAAACAATATTTGTAACAAATTGAATGTAATTTCTAAGATACTAGTCTTTTATTTGAAAAAAATAACTCATATTTGGTAAAATTTTGAAATTTCAATGCAGTAGTATTAAATTTTCAAGAAAAAATAAAAAGTAGATGTATGTTTGACCAGCCTAAGTTACAAGATTTTTTGTAATTTTCAATATAAGTAGAGGACACATACCCAGATGTGCCACATATCTTTTGTATTTTTTTTTGCAAGTAAATAATTATTTATGATTTTTTATTAGAAAGTTTTAAAAATATTAAAACTTGTTTTTTTTATCAACATAACCTGGTCAAAAATCTATGAAATTTAATTTTTATTTTTTTCATCCTATAGTACGGGAAGCATAAAATGTGTTGCATCTTTCAGATTTGAAAAATGTGAAATCATTTGAGAATTATAGATGTTTTTCAATCAACCTGTCAATCAACACTTTATTCATAATACATGTATAAAACCAATAATAATTATCTATTAAATTCAAAATAAGGAATATCTTATATTGGTGGATGACAATTTTCTCAATAAACTTGTTTCATTTTATCAAATTCAAATAAAAAATAGTTGTTAGCCATTTTTTTGTCATATCCCCACTTTCTGGACCCCCATGATCCTGCACTCACCTTTCAAGAAAACCAACTAGATACCCTCATCTACTAAAATAAATCTTCAATCTAGGATAAGAGGCATTGATTCTTAATTTCAAACTTGTTCAACTATCTATAATTAATGCATAATTAAAGGGACCCATCGTTCTTCTTAATAAAGTTGATAGGTGTAGCCTAGGGAGAGATGATAGGTCGAATAAGTCAATTCTCTTACAACTACACTAACTAAATCTTGATCTCATTGATCTCTTGAATCATTATATTGTTGGGTTCCTTGGAAACTACTTGAGCTCCTCAAACCAAGTCGATATAACAAATCACCTCTTAATGGGGTGGAATCCCTAGTAAATCTGAAGGGAAAACATTTACACTCTTAGATAATCTAGCAAGAATTTAATGATATCTCTATCAAGCCTTCAATCTTATCACTAATAGTGATATAAAACATCTAGCATCCTCTTCTCATTCATTACTTTAACTGCATGGCAAAGATCATATAAAGAGATAGGAACCTATGTACTCTTGAGATAACTACTAGAATGCACCATGATCATCAATGCTCTCAATTAGTTTATGTCGAAAAATAATTCTCTTCATGTGTATCAATTCAACCCATACCACTACTATGCATATGATCCCAAATGAGTAATATGAAGATCCAATGTACTTGTGATAGCTCTAAGAGCCAACTGACTATATTGTACCATTGAATCCATATCCACCTTGGCCCTAGTATCTAACTCAACCTCCAACCTATAATATTGGCTAGATTCCACTAACCTACAATGTTGTACTATAGCTAAGAAAATAAAAGAATATAATACCCAAAAATCAAATAAAATATTAACCAAAACATTACCAATCATACATTTAGTCTCAATGATAATGGCATGATTCTTGCCTACTATAAAAATCTTATGGGACTTTCCCACATCACCAATTACCATCTCAAAAGCTTTAGGATGATGTCCTCCTACTCCAAAGCTTTGTGTGAAATCTCTAGCTAAATGAATCACACCACCACATATATAACAAGATCCTCTCTCCTACCCTTGTGCTAAATATGTCTTGCTAAACTGAATGCTCTAGATCTCCCAAAACTTCTATGGCCTCCTCTAAAACAATGTTGAGATCACAGATGTCTTGAATGTTGACTCTACATATGACATGCCTTAGGGTTCCCACCTTGGGAACATGTGGTCTAGGCCTCTATGTCTATTATTTCTACTATGGCCTATGGGTCCCAATAAAAAGGCTTGAATCCTCCCTTCAAGGGAAGGGATGGTCTATGAAAACCCTAGTCATGATGACATAGATTGTGGTTTCAAAAAAATATCATGACTTAAATGTTCTATTGTGCACCTCCTCTATAATGTACACCCTCTATACAGTGACCCTTAGGTCCTATTGGTCAGACATACACATAGGAACTAAAATACTAGGTTTTAAACCCCTATTCAATTGGTTGATAAGTAACTTATCATATTGGATATAATCAACATACTAGAGAAGCTCTAGAAATCAACTCTCATACTACACTATGTTGATGCCTTTTTTTTAAAATCATTCAAATTGTCAATACACTTTTTTGGAAAGGCTCTGATATATATCATAAGTACTCTAAGAATGTATCTCATGATAATGTGTCTAATAAGAGATGGTTCTTCAACTCCTCCTAGATCGTCACCATGTAGAAGTGGATCCTCTCAACAAGTGTATTGAAAATTAGCTTTAAGGTTGCTCTTGTATGAGTGTAACCTAAAGAATAAATTGAGATTGAGTAACCAATACTTTTCCTCCACCATCATCAGTGGATCTTGAAAAAATGTTGGTGGGTAGAGTTACAAAAACTCTTGAATCTAATCTCTTGTGTCTTCAGATGCTCTTGGTGCAGTCTCTACCTATGGATTTTGTTGAACATGAGGTGGTAGAGGGAGAATGCTCACTAATTTCACCACCTCAATCTCAAGATAAATTTCCCAATATGAGTCCCATATGTCCTATTAGTCTCCACACCGATATGTAGATCTACCAACACTAGAAAGCTCTGGGACCCATGCCCTAGGGGATAGACATATATATTGTATGAACATTTTTTAGTTAGAATTTTTTTATATAGACATTCATGATGTATAGAATTTATGACGTATAACATTTTTATGTATTTAGTTAGATACACATATACAGACATCACATTTTATTGTAGTGATGGTGACATATGTACATTGAGACATTTATACATATAGTATGAAATTATGATTCAATCATGACTTTTTTTTTGAAATGTGCATTTGATTTCATGTATATTATGGATATATCATAATATATGATTAGATTTTATGGTATTAATATTTTGTCAAACACATGTGATGCATATGTTTAACCAAATTCTATGATGATCTAATATTGCATGATGGTATAGATGTACATGGAAATAAAAATTACTAATGAAGAAATGAAAAATTCTAATTAATAAAGACATTGTATATATATAAATAAATGATTTTATTAATAAGATAAATCAAGATTATGAAATAAATTAGCTAACAATACATAGAATTCATAATAAACATACTTTTAATTCCTATTTAAATAAATTAACCATACATGCATACATCATAACACAATGAAGAAGCCACATGTTGATGAAGGAATGTCATACCACAACATACTTTGATTCTAGAAATATTCAAGTTCCATGCATATGACACAGAGTAATTCTATACATAGTATCAATGCAAGTGCATGTCATTGACTAGTTCTTTTAGTGATATACCATCCATGTCAAAAAGGCCATAGGCACCAAAACTATAAACAAAGGTGATTATGTATGGACCAGACCAATTAGAAATGAATTTCCTATTCCAGTTGAGTGGTGCATTTATGTTTCTCTATTTCTCATAAAAAATGAGATCACCAATGTTAAAAGTGTGAGAAAAAAATTGATTATAATGCTTTAATAAAGAATTTTAATAGGCCCAAAGGCACTCAAGGGCCTTTAATCGATGATCATTGAGCAACTCAAGTTGGTTTAGATGTTCAGAATGGTAAGTTTCATCATCAATCAACCCTCTAAGGGAAACTTGTAAAGAAAAAAGTTTCAACTCTAAGGGCATAATAGCATTGATGCCATGCATGAGATTGTAAGGAGTAGTACTAGTAGCTGTATGAACACTTGTGTGATAGGTCCACAATGTACAAGTTAATTGATTATACTAATCTTTACCATGCTTATTAACCACCTTATGCAAAATCTACTCAATGATCCTATTTGATCCTTCACCTTGGCAATTGGATTGAGGATAATACTTGGTCTAGAAAATTGATGTTGAATATGAAATTTCTCCATGAATTTTTTTACCTCCTTATTCTTAAACAGTATGTCATTATCAAAGAAAAGGGTATAAGGTAATCCAAAATAAGAAATTATGTTGCTTAGAAGAAAGCTACAAATTAATTCAACATTAGTAGATCGAAGGAAAATAGCTTCAACCCATTTTCTGAATTAATCTATTGTTGTTATCATGAAGGTGTGTTCCTTAGAAGATGAGGGAGATATCTTTCCAATGATATCCAAACCACATGTTTGAAAAGGACAAGGAGAAGTTTAAGTTCAAATTTCCTATATAGAAGTTTAGATAAGATTGCTATTTTGCTTGCATTAGGGAAATTTCTTGACAAAGGAAAAGGTATCTTGCTCCATCATTTTCCAATACTATCTTATATGTATTAGTTTATTTTCCAAGGATTTACTACCAAAATTTCCACCCCTAGAGCTTAAATGGGCTTCTTGGAGAGCAAGGGGTATCTCATCCTTAGTAAGACAACAAAGAAGAAGACCATTGTATGACATGTGATAAAGAACATTATATATGATGATATAATAGGCTAAAATATTTTGTATCTAGACACGAGTATTCTTACTTCCATCATTGGGAAATTTTCCAATTTCTAGGTAGTTATAGATATGTGAATATCATTCTCCTGAGTCTATATGTCCACACATAAGACTATCAAGTTTAGGTTTATTTGAGACAAAAGGAGAGAAGAGAATATGGACCACAAATTGGTAGTCATTTGTGCTATGTTCAAGGTGTGCAAGGGAAGAAACACTTGCCATTGCATCCACATGATGGTTTTCCCTCCTAGGAAAACTATCAATGGTATAGAAAGTGAAGTAATTAAATGAAGACAACTTAGAAAAATCTCGATATTGAGATATCTTACACTGATTGGATTGATACATTCTTGTGATATGATTTATAATTAATTTAGAATCACCATGAATATGGATATTTTTAATTTTAGAGGTTATTGTAACACACAAACTAGAAATTTAGGCTTTATACTCAATTATATTGTTTTTACAAGGGTGATCCCACAAAGCTGGTTTACAATTTCTGGGAGATTCTAATTTTTGTTGAAATCAAATATTTTTTGAAAACATAATGATTTAAGCCTTAAAAATTTTCATTTAAAGCATTCCAATTGAAGAGGGTTTGATCAAAGTACCTTAGATCAAACCCCCTTGGATAGAACCCCACTAGTTTTAAACCATACCTATAACGGAGTCTCCTTTACACCTATCAAAATGTTGATAAAAAACAACTATTGATTTACCTTTTGAGGGATCAAATTAATTCATTTAATTTTATTTTTTTTAAGTATGTAGTCCTTACTATAAGCTTCCCAAAAGGTATAATTTTAAATAAATTTAATTTTATTATTGTATTTATTTTTTATGTCTTGTGAATGTAGGTTTTTCATCGAAAATCAAGGTCTTTGTTTTGAACATGTGGAAAAATAGAAGATTATTAAAAAAAATTGAAAAATATGAGTGCACCAGATATTGAAGTCCTTGATCCAAAAAAAAGAAGAATTTTGATACATACAAAAAACATTATGTGTTATACGGTCCGCCTATGTCTGAATTGTAATTGGTTTGACTTCGAAACTTTATCAAGGAAAAAATATTCAATAAAACACTATGAAACCAATTAGAAGCACTATTTATTATAGTTAAAAATCTAAATTTTTAAAAAATAGAATTTTATCCTTCATGGAAAAAAACTTATGTGTTATACAGTGAGCGTTAGTCCTTAAAAATGGTGTTTACTAAAAAAAACTAGTTTTCAAAGGAGATGGAAAAAGAAGTTCAATCTGATTCCAAAAAAATTGAAAAAAATATATTGAGAATCTACCAAAAAAGTGTCACAAATCACTATTTTGCATCATCTTCAAATTCCTCACGATTTAGCCGCTATAGGTGCCCAAAAGTGAAGATTTAGTTAGAAAAAATTAGTTCAGTGTCCAATTTGGCCAAAAATTGTAAACATGTATTGTGGGATCACCCACAATGGAACTCTAATAGAAAATAAATAGGGATTGGATTTCCCTTAGGTGAAATTAAAACTACACATAATTTGGAGCCAGTTTGACATCTCGGTCCATCAAAATACATTTCCCATATAGGCTCATGATTCAAAGTAAATAGATTTTCAACTGAGAACTGATCTAGATTAGGGAAATCATTAGGTCAGGGAGCTTTTGATAATATATTAGTGACAACTTTACCTTTAATTAATTTTTGAGTGATGAACTTAAGATCAAACTTAGACAACAACATCACACACTTTTCTAGCTTTCCAAAGAGATTAGTTCTAGAAAACAACTTCTTAAGAAGATCGCTTTTAACTATTACATGAATCTTTGCATGGAGAAGATATGCATTAAATTTTTCATTACAAAGATTACAAAAAGACATTTATTTTCCATCCCATAGTATATACTTTCATAATTTACTAGAATGTGGCTAATGTAATAAATTGTTATTTATTTACCATCGTCATCATGTTGGGCTAGTAAAGCTACTAAAGCATGAAGTGATGTTGAAATAAAAACTAGAAAATGTATATCATGCATAGTGGAAATTAATATCAAAGGATTGACCAAGTAAATTTTGATAGACTCAAAATATTCTTGACACTCATCATTCCACCGAAAACATGTCTTTATTCAACAAACACATGAATGGAATGGTACAGTCATCCCATTGGATACAAATCTATATATTAACTAAATCTTCCTATAGAGGAGGGAATTTTCCACCCTCAAGATAATGAGATCTCAAGGGGAAAACTATCTCTCATCTACCTTAGTTGATATGAATCAAGCTAATTGGGATAGGAGGAATATTAATTTTAGTAAATAACAAAATTTATGCAACACTTTCGAACATTAGAAACTGATAGAAAAAAGCATGGAGGTATTTTGGACAACTCAATGATCTTTTTATGCAAAACTATAGTGTGACTATTAGATGGAAAATTAGTTGTGTTGGATTCCCATATGGAAAAAAGACTGAGGTTGTCACAAAAGAACACATAAATACTATATACATGTTTCTAGTGTAAAAGGATGTGAAATATAATTGTAGAAAATTAAAAATACTTAACTAAATATATTGAAGGAAAGTGAGATGAAAATAACATGGAAAGGTTCAAGATTGCACTAAGAAAATTCAATGGAATTCAAGCTCAATCTGAGAATATTTTCCCACATTAACCTACACACATAAGACTAAGGAAAAATGTTGGGTGGTTGTTTATTAGTTTTCCTCAATCAAATCATTGTATTGGTGTTTCCACCTCCATGATCAGTCCTTAGATGAGATAATGAAAAATCTAGATGTGAAATGATAAAAGAAGAACAATATGATCATGAGAAAAACAATATAATTGAATAAGGGATTTGAATTGTTACCACATATAAGCATTGTAGCTTGTTGATGTAGTAAGGAGGTGACAAGATGTTGTAGAAAAATGGTGAATAAAGAGTTGTGTATCCATTTCCAATAGATTTGGAGAGTAAGATGAAGAAGTTTTCAACATGAAAAATCAGGAATGAAGTAGAGTGAATGGAGATAAAATCCCTTCCTTCCAAAAGGGAGGGAATTTTTGGTCCAACCAGGGAGCTTGGGAGATTCTCAACATAGTTGTATGTTGGTAGAGATGTTACACTACCAAAATGTGGCAGGTGTAACTTCTAAACAACCAAATTAGTCATAGATTTATGTAGGACACTAACACAATGCACAAATGTCTCTATGAAACACATTGGTTCTTGGAATGAATGGAATTAATAGTCCTAAAAATGGCCATGCTAGGTGGTGAGAAATGGTTTTAGGCTGAGGGAAAGCATAATTACCTTAGTTTATCTAAAGAGGAAGGTATATAGAATATGAAATTGAATAGGGTGCAATTTTATGACATCACACTTCCCTTGCAAACTAAAAATTTGAGAGATGTTCTTAGGTGAAGGCATGTTAACGATTGCATCAATCTCATTCGTATTGATTGTGATTCCACGATGAGAGACAATAAAACCTAATATTTTTTCAGCATATATGCTAAAGACACACTTAAGAGGATTTGTTTTTATCTTATAGAGTGAAATCCTTTCAAAGATAAGGTGAAGATTCTTAATGTAATCATGATGTGTTACAAATTTAGCCAAGATTTCATCAATCTAATCTTCTAGGATCTTATGAATGAATTATTGAAATATCAGGTTCCTCACACGTTGATAGGTTTCTCCAACATTTTTCAACCCAAATGGCATGACTACATAGTAGAAGGTATCCAAGGGGGTTGTAAATGTCATCTTGTATTAATCTTCTAAATTAATAAGGATTTGATTATATCCAGAAAATTCATTCATAAAGGAAAGTAAGGCATGGCTTATAGACAAATAAACAATCATATCAATATCTGGTAATAAAAAATCATCTTTAAGAGAAGCCTTAATAAAATCATGAAAGTCAATGGAAACACATATATGGCCATCAGGTTTACTAACAACAATGATATTTAAAATCTAAGGTGATTAGTCAATACAATGAATAAAACTAGCTTCTAGAAGATTTCTATCTCAGTATTGACTAGTGGGTAAAAGTACAAATTCATGTCACACTTTCGGCTAACTTATTAGGATAAGTTAATTTTAGTATTTCTAACTAAAAATCATTTTTTTGTCAAAAATATGATCTAATAAGAGGATGATCCCACAAAGTTGGTTTACAATTTCTAGGACATTTTGATTTTTGTTGAAATCACATATTTTTAAAAATATAATGACTTAAGCTTTAAAAAGTACCACTTAATGCATTCCAATTGAAGAGGGTTTGATCAACTACCTTAGATCAAACCCCCTTGGATAGAACCTCACTAGTTTTAAACCATACCTATAATAGAGTCTCCTTTACACCTATCAAAATGTTGATAAATAACCACTTTTGATTTACCTTTTGGGGGATCAAATTAATTCATTTAAAATTTATTTTTTGTATGTATTCCTTACTATAAGCTTCCCAAAAAGTATAATTTTAAATAAATTTAATTTTATTATTATATTTATTTTTTATTTCTTGTGAATGTAGGTTTTTCACCGAAAATCAAGATCTTTGTTTTACACATGTGGAAAAATAGAAGATTATAAGAAAAAATTGAAAAATATAAGTACACTAGATATTGAAGTCCTTGATCCAACAAAAAAAAAGAAATTTCGATACATACAAAAAAAGTTATGTGTTATGCAGTCCTCCCATGTCTAAATTGTAATTGGTTTGACTTTGAAACTTCATTAAGGAAAAAATATTCAATAAAACACTATGAAACCAATTAGAAGCACTAGATATCGTAGTTACAAATATAAATTAGAAAAAAATAGAATTTTTATCCTTCATGGAAAATAAGTTATGTGCTATACGATGAGCGTCACAACGTCACTCATTAAAAATGGTGTTTACTGGAAAAAACTAGTTTTTGAAGGAGATGGAAAATGAAGTGCAATTTGATTCCAAAAAAATTGAAAAATATATATTTAAAATCTATAGAAAAAATGTCACAAATCACTAGTTTGCATCATCTTCAAATTCCTCATGATTTAGCCACTATAGGTGATTGAAAGTGAAGATTTAGTTAGAAAAAATTAGTTCAGTGTCCAGTTTGGCCAAAAATTGTAAACCAGTATTGTGGGATCACCCAAGATGAATTATAGATAACTTATATATGTCCACAACTTGTCTAGCTAAAATTGTTGGCTAAATGTATATGTAGCACCACTTTGAGGCCAATTTACCAAAAAAATGGAATAATTTGAAAAAATTGACGTTTCAACAACTTCTACACATGTAAATAACATTTTTTTAATTTTAAATAGCCTTTTGTAGATTCAAAAGTGTTTTATTTCAAAAATATAAATTAATAGTTTATTTATTATTTATATTTTATTTTTATTTTTAGTAAAAGTAGGTTATCAGTATAAAATATGAGGTTGATTACAATTTCAAGAAAAATACTAAAACATATTAAACAAATTGAAAAAATAATGAAGCACTCGATAAAATAATCCATATCAGGATGGCATATATTTTTTATTTTAGATAAATAGTTAATATAAAAGTTAATAACGAATGGAAACAATTATATTTTAATAAATGCACAGTTTAATATTGATTTAAAAATATAAAAACCAAAGTTGGAAAAAAGTATGTCCATGTACAAATTTTTCAAGTTATAAGTACACACAAAAAAATTAAAGGAAAAAAATTACTATATAAAGATTGACATCTCATGTAACTTCATTTTTCAACATTTTATTAGCAACTAAATTATACTATCAATTTATAAAAAAACTAGATTTTTATTTTTATTATTTTCAAAAAACTATAAACATAAAATATACTAAAAAATACACATTTATTAGTTTACATCATTTCAAAATTCAAAACACATATGCCACTTTTTAGTGATTCAACTTCAAAAGTTGGATCAGTGTTGGTTGTTTCCTTTATAAAAGTGTGACATAGCTTTGTACTTTTACCCTAATAAGGCAACCTTTGGATTCATTTTACGATTTTTTTTATTGAGGGGCTTAGCATTAGGACATAGAATGAGATTATGAAACATAATGGATTCATTAATACAAGGCATATCCTTATATGACCATGCAAAGATATCAAAATAATGACGCAAGACATTAGAATGTGAGTTAGATAATTTGAAGAAAATCATTTTCCAATATTAATCAACTTTTCAAAATACTTTGGATCCATGAGGATATTAGAAGTATCTCCCTTAAGGAGAGTGCTATGGTCTTCAAGATGTGGAATAGACATGGTCTCGCCATCATAACATAAAGAAGATTACTGCAAGGTGTGTGCCCTTGGTCTCCTTTTGTTGTGTAGTGCAACACTTGGGTTCATGACAACATTGGTGATATGAAAGCTCAAGATGAAGCACTTGTTGCATTGTTTGTGGTATTTCAAAAGAGAATGTGTGAAAGGGAGAGGATTCCTATGTATGTGGTGGAAAAATATGAGAATGATATCACGTTCTAGTCACAACAGATGAATGCATTATTAAGGTTGTAGAACCTATAACCTCCTGGGTTCTACCACTTAGATATGAGACCAATGAAAATGAAGTAAATGGTCATGTTGGTATACTACTAAAAAGTCCTAAGGACTCTACACAAGAAAGACATGGAACATATGAGGAGAAATCCATGGAAATGCATACAGAGTTGAAGAAACCTGAAATAAAGAAGAAAGTTAAAAAGATGGTGGATGACTATTTCAAGGACCATGGATTCAAAAAGAACAAATACAAGAGACTAAAGCAACAACAACTTGGGCAAAGTGAGAACAACAAGTGGGTCTATTGGACCTAGAAGATCTAGAAGAAATTCTTCCGCCATTCCCCCTAGTATTCAATAGCCCTCTGGATCTATTTCTCCCACCAACAAAACCAAGAGAATAGAAACTAGTGCTCCGATAATAAAGGAACCTTAAGTGAAGGACACATGGCCTACAAAGAGAAAGAAAACTTCTTTGGAAGCCCCTACTGCCACCACATCAACAAGAAGAAAATAAAAATTTATAAGAGAGAAGAACATGAGTGTACTATCTGAAGAAGTGGAAGAGGGTGTAGGTCTTCAATTGATTCTAAGAAAAAGGAGATCTGGGACAAAGAAACATAGAATAGATATTGTTGATACCTCAAATGAAGAGGAGATTGAGAAAGAAAAGGAAGCCTTTGGGATACACATGCACAAGTAGACGAAGGAAAGGAAGAAAAAGAAATTGGACATAACTAAATCAGAAAAGAAAAAGACAACTCTAGAGAGACCTCACAATCCAATGAAGTTGCCTGCATTATTCAGAGATATTTTCCATCATGAGATGCTAGGAGAAATAACCTCCTTGTACAAAAATGTAAATGAGGTGGACAGAGCCACCATAATATAGAAAAATTTTAAATACATTGTGATTATTAAAGAAAACATGGAAGACATCAAGAAGAAGGTTTTAGATGATGCATAGAACATATTAATCGAGAGGAGAAAAGAGGCCATAGAAAAGGAAGAAAAACATACATCAAATAATGTGGAGAAAAATGGATTCTCCCTATCCAATACTAACAAGGCCACATTGGCCCAAGTTTTTAGCAAAGAATTCTCAAAAAAATAAAGGGTCACAATTCTCATGGGAAGAGAACATGATCAGTTTGAGAAAATGTAGAAGCAAATAGAGGAGGGTATGTGCAGGATCATGATGGACCAAAAAGTGGCAATATGATGGGTATTTGTAGGGTATGTCGCTAACGACTTTTTTTTACCCAAAATTGATGAAATGAAAAGGGTTTTTAAAGAAGATTCTTAGCTTTCCACCAATATAAATTATTCTTTACTTTGAATTTAATAAATAATTAGTATTCATTTTCTATTTGAATTACGACTAAAGTCTTGATTGATAGGATGATTGAAAAACATCTATAGATTTCAAATGAAATCACATTTTTTGAATCCAAATCATGTGTCACATTATATGCATCATACTATAGGATTAAAAAATAAAAAATGGAATTTCATGAAGTTTTGACCAAGTTAAGGTGGTCAAACATATGAGTTTTTATATTTTTGAAAAGTTGTAATAAAAAAATCATAATTAATTATTTACTTGGAAAAAAAAATTACAAAACAATATGCATCACATTGGGACATGAGTTCCTCTACTTATACCTAAAATCTTATAAAAAATATTATCATTTTATTGTGGTTAGGGTGGTCGACAACACCTACTTCTTATTTTTCCCGAAAGTTAAGTATTATTGCATTGAAATTTCAAATTTTCACCAAATAGATTTTTGTTTTTTAAATAAACCTAGTAGCTTAGAAACTACATTCAATTTTCTACAGATTCTATTCTTACATATTTTTGAAATAATATAGATAACTTATTCAAATTTTTACGGCAAGTTTCCGAACTCTGATTTTTCTAAATTTTTTGCCACTTAAGGGCTTGTTTTTTCCATGATGATCCTACACATACCTAGGAGAAGAATATTGTTATAGCTCAGAAGTATGGCATGATTACCAATCCCTCTACTAGTAAAGAATAAGATCTTGTAAATGAAAATATTGGAGTTACTAATGTAAAGGAAAATTTATACAATACTCCTTCAAATACAGATGGACTAATACAAGGAAATGTTGAAGATAAGGATGTTGCTAAAGGAAAAGTTGTGATCAAAGAGGAAACCACAAAGGATGGCACTCCTATTCCTTCTATGGCATGGGTTACTATAGATTAAGGCAACCTTGATGCAGAGCAGGGAGGAGTTTGACAAAAAAATCATAATTCAATTAGCTTTGAACAATTTTCCCACCTCAGAAACCCTAACTTGGAGTTTTCTCACAATTTCTCCACTCTTAATAATAACACATCAACCAGTGAAATTCAACCATAAATTTCAACAAAAATTTCAAACCCACAGAACAATCATTGTTCTAGATACCCTCTAAGGCATACTTTCACATATCCAAATTATGAATATATTTGTTTTGTAACATCAACACCTAAAATTGGTTGCTACATTGTTCCAAGGCCCAATTAGGCCTGTTTTCCAAAGTGGCTTTGATAAAAACTCTCTCCTAAACACAAACCCCCACTCTATGGCTCTCCATAGATCACACAAGGTCCAAATCAATGTTTTTTATCAACTACAACAATCAATCTATCACCCTTTCACAAAACCCTATCCCTACCTAACCATTTAAGCCTAAAACATTGAAAATTTAGACTAGGGCTTGCACAAACAATACCTTACCTCCATTCCCTACCCTTAATAACCCAAAAAAAAAGTAAATCAATCTATCTAACACCATTCCACCAAATTTCAAATATTTCCATCAGTAGAATGGTCACTTATTCCATGTTATAACCCTCAAACCCTCAAAAATAGGGTTTTTAGCCCATTTTCAGGAAAATGCCTCTAGCAGGCTTCAAACTGGATGAAATTAAATGCAACCTACTTCAAAATATGGTTAACACATCATCCTATGAATTCAAATGTAGATTAGTGCATGATCAAACTACACAAAATCGTATGACTAGTTGTAGCAGCAAAATAACACTAAAAAATATAGAAAATGAAGTCTATTTTATTGCTTGTTCACCAAATATTCGACCATAACCTTGCCTCCAAGTTTTTAAGGAATATATAAACATATACAATCAAGAAAAAATGGTTCAAAATGCCTTTCAAACCACATGACTATTCACCTTCCCAAAATCATCAAAAATGCAAATGTTGCATAGCAATGCAACATTTTGCAAAATTTCATGACTCCAAACCGACCCAATATGACTCTAAACATTGAAAATGGTATAATTAGACCTTATTACACCAAGTATGAATCAAAACACCCAAAAACCTAACATTAGACTCTATTTACATAATGTTGACTAGGTACCCCTACACCATACACTTGGACAAAAGAAGAACTCAAGTCCCCTTGAGGAATGTGTTGCAAAAAATCATGCTTGATCACACCATTTATTTGATCTCCAAGTGTCTTTCCATCTAGTAACCCTTTCCATTGGATCAAATACTGGAAAGTAGCATTAGTCTTTACTTTTGTGAATTATTTGGCATCTAGAAATTGCTCCAAATTCAACAACCTACTTGATATATGTTCTCTAACCTTTTTTCCATCTAGAACTGATGTGAAACCTACCTTTATACCTGCAAACATGCCTCTTCCATATTTATCATGAACTTCCTTCTTCTTTACTCTAATTGTGTGCTTGTCCTTATCCACATGTCTTTGCAATTCACCTATGATCCCTTCACCTTTTCCCTTTATCTCTTCCCTCTCTGGTTGTGACCTTATGTCTATTGCTTGAGTAGGAATACTAACGTCTAAGATGAGATGACCAACCTTAAGGTTATCAACCTCAATTTTACCCACCTTTGAATGATCACTATCCTCTTGTTCAAACAATGAATGGAACATTTTAGTTACCATCATATCAAGATGTTTTTTAAGCCAATCTTTAATTTCCAAAATAAATTTTCTCAATATCATTTTCCTCCAAAATTAGATCACTCTTCACCTCTCCTATCTTGGTACCTTCAAGTCTTGAAGTGGTGATAACCTCCATATTCTTTTCTTCCTCTAGCTTTATAAACTATTTCTTACCTAACATTATCACATTGGATGCCTTACCTTGTCCTTTATCATCCTCCTCCAATGGTGTCAAAGTAAAGGAGGCTCCATCTTTCTCAATCTCATAAGTATTCTTCCTACCCTCATATATTGCATGCCTATCAAATTCCCATGGTCTCCCTAGTAGCAAATGACACACATCCATAGGAAATATATCACAAATAATTTTATCCTTATATCCACCTATATTAAACTCAACCCAAGCTTTCTCATTAACCAAAATAGATTGATCATCATTTAGCCAAGACACTTTATAAGGAGTATCATGTGGTATCTTTTCCAACATAAGTTTGTCAAGGGTATGTGTAGGATCATCATGGAAAAAACAGACCCTTAAGTGGCAATGAAAATTTAGAAAAATCAAAGTTAGGCAACTTGACGTAAAAATTTGAATAAGTTATCTATATTATTTCAAAAATGTGTAACAATAGAATATGTAGAAAATTGAATGTAGTTTCTTAACTACTATGTTTATTTTAAAAAAAATCTATTTGGTGAAAATTTTGAAATTTCAATGTAGTAGTACTTAAATTTCAAGGAAAAAATAAGAAGTAGGTGTCTGTTTGACCACCCTAACCACAATAAAATGATAATATTTTTTTATAATATTTTAGATATAAGTATAGGACTCATTTCTTGATGTGATGCATATTTTTTTGTAATTTTTTCCTAAGTAAATAATTAATTATGATTTTTATTACAACTTTTAAAATATAAATACTTATGTCGACCACCTTAACTTGGTCAAAACTTCATGAAATTATTTTTTTAAATCCTATAGTATGCAAAGCATAAAATGTGACACATGTTTTGGATTAAAAAAATGTGATACCGTTTGAAAGGTATAGATGTTTTTCAATCAGCCTATCAATCAAGACTTTAGTTGTAATTCAAATAGAAAATGAATAATAATTATTTATTAAATTCAATGTAAAACATAATTTATATTGGTGGAAAGTTGAGAATCTCCTTTAAAAACCTTTTTGTTTCATCAATTTTGGGTTAAAAAAAGGTCGTCAGCCACATACCCTACACATACCCATCATATCGCCACTTTTTGGCCCATCATGATCCTGCACATGCCCTCAACCATTTCAATAGATGCCATTTTATCAGTACTTCCTAAGTCAACTACCACTTTACATAGCTTTCCAATGCACTTGCAAGTTGTCTTGAAAAGTGTTCTTTATTGCAACTCCTTCTCCTTTGATGCCTTGAGGAGTGTTCTTCTAACCATTAAGAATTTTCCAACTTCTGGAGCAACATATTGCATTAGAGAGTTTACACTCTCATCATCATCTTCTTATGCCAATTGAACTATCTTTTCACCTCTCTTTTCACCACCATGTGAACTAGAAGCTTGTTCTTCATTGCACTGCCATGCTTGATGGCCAAATTGATTGCAATGATAACATCTTCTAGAGAAAGTGTTTGAACCTCTACCTTGTCCTCCAAATCTTCCTCTAAAAATTGATCCACTGCCTCTGAATCAACCTCTTTGATTAGCAACTCGATCTTTTGCTTTAATTATATCTTCTTGGTGCTCATAGGACTGCCTTGAGTTGGAAAGTGAACCTATACCTCTAAAGGTGTTTTCTCTGCCTCTACCTTGTCTCTCTTGCCTTCTTTTCAACTTTTCTTCTGCTCTAACAGCCAACTTAAAACATTCTTTAACCATCCTAAGAGTGGTAAGACTCAATTAATCTTGAATTTTAAATTTTAATCCATTCATATACCTTGCTATCTTTTTAGTTTCATCTTCAACATTACCTACTCTAATGCTCAACTTGTAAAACTCCTTAGTGTAAGTCATGACATCCATCTCTTTTTGCTTGATATTTTGCAACTTTCTAAAAGTCTGAATTGCATAGTCACCTGGCAAGAATTGACTCTTCACTTTAGACACCATCCTATCCCATGAATTGATCTTTTCTTTTCCCTTTTTCACTCTCTCTTCCTATACATAGTTCACCAGGTTAGGGTAGGGCCTTTCAACTTAGTTTTTTCAAACTTTACATTTTTTTCATTTGCTACCTCCTTGTATTCAAAATAGTAGTCAATTGCATCAATCCAGTCTAGCACTTATTCAACATCTAACTTTCCACTATACATTTGCAACACCATTTTCACCTAAGAAGCATCTCCTCTAATAGCCTTCAACATCTTAACCATCATTCTTTCATCAGGGTCCAACTCATCATCACCTTGAACTCTTCTTGGAGGGTTTTCATTCTCACCCTCTTCCTCTTCCTCTCGGTCACTTTCCTCTTCAGTGGCCTTACCTCTTCTTTTTTTTGTTTCTAATGCTGCAATTCTGGCTAATAGAGCTTCTTGAGACTCCTTCATCATCCTTATTTCTCTGGCCATAATTGCACCACCTTTAGGAGGCATATCGTCCTTTAATTTACAATTTTTTCCCTTCAAATTTCAACCTATCTCCTTCAAAAGACAAAAACCTAAGCTTTGATACCAATTGATGCATAGCAAGGAGGATTTTGACAAAACAATCACAATTCAATCAGCTTTGAACAATTTTCCTGCCTTGGAAACATTAACTTTGAGTTTTCTCACAATTTCTCCACTCTCCCTAGTAGAACATCAATCAATGAAATTCCACCATAACTTTCAATATAAATTTCAAAGCCACAAAAAAACAATTGTTCTAGATACCCTCTAAGGCCTACTTTAACATATCCAAATTATGCATATACTTGTTTTGTAACATCAACTCCTAAAATTGACTGCTACACTGTTCCAAGGCCCAATTAGGCCTATTTTCCAAAGTGGATTTGACAAAAACTCTCCCCTAATCACAAACCCCCACTCCAGGGCTCTCCATAGATCACACAAGGTCTAAACCAATGAGTTTTATCAACTGCAACAATCAATCTATCACCCTTTCATAAAACCCTATCCCTACCTAACCATTTAAGCCTAAAACATTGAAAATTTTGACTAGGGGTTGGAGAAACAATACCCTACCTCAATTCCCTACTCTTACCAACCCAAAAAACATTGAAATAAATCTATATAACACCATTCCACTAACTTTTAGAGATTTCCATTGGTGGAATGGTCATTTATTCCATGTTTTAACCCTCAAACACTCAAAAGCAAGGTTTTTAGCTCATTTTTAGGAAAATGCCTCTAGTAGTCTTCAAACTAGATGAAATTGAATGAAACCAACTTCAAAAGATAGTTAACACATCCTCCTATGAATTCAAATGTAGATTAGTGCATGATCAAACTGTACAGGGTCGTACCACTGGTTGTAGCAACAAAATAACACTAAAAATTACAGAAAATGAAGTCTCTTTTATTGTTTGTTCACCAAATCTTCGACTAGAACCTTTCCTCCAAGTTTTTAAGGAATATATAAAAATATAGAATCAAGAAAAAATGATTCAAACTACCTTTCAAACCACATGACCATTCACCTTCCCAAAATCATCAAAAATGCAAATGTTGCATATCAACTTTGCAACTTTTTGCAAAATTTCACATGACTCCAAACTGACCCAATATGACTCTCAACATTCAAAATGGTCTAACTAGACCTTATTACACCAAGTATGACTCAAAAAACCCAAAAACCTAACATTAAACTCTATTTACATAATGCTGACTAGGTCCCCCTACACCAAACCCAGAGGCATCTGTCCCTCTAGTAGATACATAATAGAGCACTGGTGAAGGTGAAAGGCATAATGTAGTTAGTGAGAAAAGGCATGAGGATGAAGAGAACAAGGAAAGAGAGAATGACGGTGAGAAGGAAGGAGAAGAAGACAAAAATGAAATTAATGAGCAATGAGAAAAGGATAAGGACCAAGAAGAAAAGGATAATGACTAATGAGATGCAAACAAAGAGAGAGACAAGACCTCCTGTGAAGAAGAAGAAAGGGTAGAGGAAGAAGAAGATTTTGATACTAGAAAGAATGAAAAAAAAAGAATTCTGAGGAGTTACCTAAGTCCTCTAGATAATCTTCCTCTGGCAATCCTCTAAAAGGTCTATTTTCTAAGGAATTAAGGTTACAACCAGTTGTCTCTTCTCAATTTTTGCAATTGTACATGCAATAGGGTAGTATTGATTTAAATAAGATATCTCCCATTCATAAGTTGCAACTAGGTGATGTGTTTCATGCTGTAGACACATAAAATATAATGATTGACATTGTGCATCTGATCTTGACCTACTAACATCATTTCTTCCTGAATCATCCCTCGGTCTAACCATTTAATCAAATTCCTCTATTTGATTAAACTCATCAATATTCGTCTCTTAATTAAATAAATCATTTTATCTAATTGAGTCAATATCTTTTGTTAATTAAATCAGTCCATCTGATCTAATTATCCCTATTTAATTAAATAATCAATTTATTTGATTAAATCTCTAAAGTCTATCCATTAAATTAAATAAATTAAAACCTTATTTGATTTAATCTAACACCATCTCTTTTAATTAAATAAATCAAAATCATTGTTCAATTAACCTCTTATCATATTCCTCTCTTATTTGATTTAAATAAACCCATAAAGTTGAGTCAAATAGGTCACATCATCTAACCTCTCTTATTTTAAATTAATTAACCCTTGATTAATTTAACTTCATCTCATGTCCCATCCTCTAGATAATGCAAGTTGCACATGAAAATAGATTTAATTCATTTATTAAATCTCTATTTTCCTCGCAAGGCATCTTTTGGAATATTCTCTCAATTTGAATTCAAAAATTCCAAGTCAACATGTACATCCAACAAGGCAATAAATTCATCTTACATGTCCTTGCCTTGAGCCAAGTGGCATTTATTTCATTTTCCCTTCCCTCTTCATGTCATTTCAACAAATTTGAAATTTCAAATATTGCATTTATTGGCACAAACCCCAAATCTTGCACATCTTCCATCCATTCATAGCTTGACAAGTGGCATCATATCATTGGATGAATGTTAGTCCCACATTGTTCAGATTTGGACATCCATCCATCTTGGAATTCTATAAATAAAGAGCTCATATCCTCATTTGATCATCCACAATCATTGCAAAGTTATTATGCTAAAATATTTAGCCATTTCCATCCATCATTGAATTCTTAGCTAGGATTTTTGCAGATTTGGCTTGGAGTTCTCATCTTTCATCAACAAAGTGGATCAATATCATCAACACAATCAAGATTGCAATCTTAGGAATTGGGAAAGGGCCAATTTTCACATCAAATTGGCACCAATTCTTCCATGGGATCATGAGTTTGCACATCTAATTAGGATTTAATCTTTATTCTATCATTTTCATTGTGTTTTTTGCTATTTTCTTTCCTAGTTTGAAGTTGTAAATGGATTTCATGGGAAATCCTTGTTTATGCTTGCAATATCTAACATGAGGTGTTTATTCCCTTTGTTTTGCAGGTATCTAGATTGGGGTTCACACATTTGGTGCTAGAAAGAGGGTTGGACATCATTTTTTCTAATCTTTTCTTGAAATTTTTGAGTTTTCATTCACACAGAAAATTCCAATGCTTGAATCTTAACGTCGTTGTTTTGGCACTGCAGGCTTGTCAGCATCGCTATATGGCACCGCTTGAAACAAAAACTGTGCCGCTAGACTCGTCTCACCAAAATATTTGAATTCTAAACTCCGCCGCTGGACCCGTTGACTTGCAGAAATTTTCAAAAAAAAAATTAAACTCTGACGCTGGACAAAAACTATGACACGGGCTGAAAAGAGCAACGCAGTTGAGCTCTCTATCCCGACACAGAGCAACACTAACTGGTAAGCGGCTCTCTAAGGGCACCGCTGGGAGACCAAACTGCAACGCAATCACGAGTTGTGACGTTGGGAGACAGTAAAGGGAAAATTTAATTTTAGCATGTGCTTTTGATTTATGATTGATTTTTTCTTTGTTTTGTGCTTTTTAATTTCTGTGCTTTTTAAGAATTTTTTATCTTCTCCTTCTTCGGACACTAATTTTCATTTGGGCTTAAAAAGAATCTTTTCCATTTTTTGCAAAGGCTAAAACGAACTTTAGGATCAACAACTTCCTAGATTTTGTTTCTTTGGTTAACAAAATTGAACAAATGTCTTTCACTTTGTCTTTTGGTGCTTAAAACAAACTCACATTTTTCTTTGTGCATTTAAAAAGAACAAGTGCAAACATTGTTTCTTGTGAAGGCTTACTAAAACTAAAGGCATTGAAAAAGAACGTATGCGCTTCTCTCGCACTTTATAGCGATCTTGAGAATCAAAAGGCCTTTTTTGTGACTTTGAGGTGAGATAAAGCAATCACCTCCACACTTCGATTTGGGTTTAAAATTGAACATCTTGTGCGAGTGTGAGTGGGGGCACTGTTGCGTATATTCTCTTTTCTTGTGGCCAACAAGGATTGATCAAGTTATGAATAGTGTTCTTCATTCACTTTTGTTTATCCTAGAGGGCCTGCCTTGGGGGAAAAGTACTCACCCAAGGTAACGACTCAAATGGTAACACTCTAAAGCCAAGAGTATTTCCAACCGAGATATAAATGTGGAAATTGGAAGAAACGCAAATATCACGCGATTGATTCTGACAAGATGGATCCAAAAGGGGACTCTTGTCGTATGGGTCAATCTCCACAAACAGAAAGTCCTTATTAAAATCCATGTGCTAGAATTTTCCAAGATCCTTTAATCTATTTGTTGGTGCAAGAACAGTTGTTCTGAAGCCACCCCACACTTTTACGGTCTTCTAGTAGAAATGGAAAACATGCCATGGGAGTTTCATGGGTGTTGATGCTTGGCTGCACCGTATAAGTGAGTACCATGGAGGGGAGCTAGTGGGGTCAAGCATCTAACCATTCGCTAGAGATAAGCATAGCTAGAATTGTCCAAGTGGGAATCCAACAAATATTGTCTTACACATCCATAGGATTGTACTTATTCTTGGGTTACAAAATGCTTTGCTTGATCGAAAACATCTCAAAAACAAACACTTAACATCATCCAAATTTCAAACCCTTTTGAAGACAAATACAATTGACTCAATCCATATGTTATTGCTTTCCCTTGGGATTTACATCCTTAGAGGTTTCTAAACATTGGTTTATATCTCGATTTGTCTCCTTAAGTAAACTATAGGGAAATCCTTGCCTTGAGTTCATTGAATTTCCACATAACATATCTTGTGGGGTTTGAAGAGATTAAGACATTGGAAATCTTAGTTTGAAAACCTAATTGAAGAAAGTGTTTTTGGTAAAATAAATTCATTAAGCAAAGCTAAGCAAAATGAACTTTCATATGTGTTGAAGACTCACAATTCCAAAGCAAAAAAAACCATTGATTGGAAATCCAAAAATGAATGTTCAAATGAAATCATTTCTTGGTTACAAAGGTCTTTAGGAAGAATTTGCATGCTCTTCAATACCTAGATGTAGGCAAACAAAGTGTCTTTTTTAGGTTCATCTTAGGATCAAAATAAAATCAAAATCCTTTCGTCCATTCTTCAAAACATCAAAACAACATCATCTCATCATCACCTTTTGGAAAATCTTGAAATTCATCCTTATGCTAGGCTTTCTTTGGGAAAATAAAAAATCATCAAAATCATTAAGACTAAATCCTTGGGAAACATTATCAAAGACACCTTTGGATAGGTATGTGTAGATGCATCCTTTTGCATATACTTAGTCAAAGTTATCAAAATCATCTTTTCTAGCTTAGTATATGTAGATGAATCATTCTTCATATACTTAGTGAAACGATCATCTTGTTTGAATAGGTGTGGGTAGATGCATCCTTCTCCTCGTACATATTCAAATCATAATCCTTTGAACAAAGCTATCCCTTAGATCATCATCAAACATCTTAGGGTCTTTTTGTTCAAAATCAAAAGCAAATCAAAACCAAGGACAAAATCCCAAATCCAAAAACAAATCAAAAAATCTGCAAGTCCTAAAAGCCTAGTATCTCATTCAAGATTTATCAAAAGCCAAAAACATCCATATCATCCATCCCTAACATCATCATCATATCATCACCTTTGATCCTCAAGGAATCCTAAATTTTTTTACTTTGGGGGCATAAAATAGAGATCAATCCAAAGAATCAAGAGATTCATCTCCCATATTTTCAAAAATTGATCCTTGTTTTATGGTTCTAACTAGATGTCAATACAAGAAGAGTAAGGAAGCCAACAAAGAAACACCCACTTCAAGCGATCTTAGCCAAACAAACGTAGAAATGAATCCCGCTAAATCAAGTAATCCTTTGACTCTCTCATCATCGCAAAATCCACAAGAAGAAAATCAAGGAGAAGAGCTTACCTTTGGAATGTCTCGCAAGGAAATCAGTGAAATGCTCCAAAATCGAGACAACCATAGAATCATCAACATCATGATGAGACTTAACCCTTCATTATAAATGCTTGAGCTAGCAAAACAAGGGGCCAAGCTACCTTCGGACTTTGACGTGAGTACCATAGTGGAGACATCATTTCCTCCAATCTCATCCACCATTCCCATTTCATCTACACCCCCATCCCAAAACATCACACAAAACATTCCGCAAGTCACAACATCTTTTGCTCCAACCCAACCCAATGTTAACAAGGGAAATGCATTTCTCAATGCTCTTCAAGCACACCCCCTTGTTAATAATCAAAACTTGGATGCAAACACCACCTTGGAACGAAACATACCCAAAAACCCATTACACAAAAATGTTCCTCTCACCTTCCATCATGATCCATCATCATCATTTTTTCACACAACACCTCAAACAACTCTTCTCACAAATTCACAAGAAGAGGGAGATATGTTCGGACCAGGGGGCATATTCGACACCACAACATTCTCACAACAATTCATACCCCTTAAATTTCCACCTCTTCCACCATTGCCATCATCATCCACATCACTCCTTGGTTTAGGGCTTCCCACTCTACCAAGTATCAATCAAACCTATATCCCAACCATCAATCAAAGCATTACACCAAATGCTCAAAATTTATCATTGATATCGCAACAACAAATGACAAACACACAAGAAATTGCAACATCATCAAACACCCCTTTAGTATCACAAAGCATGGTCTATCAAGGACCAATCACATCAACAACACCATCCATCATGCAAAACAACACCACCTTCACAAAAACCATTTCAAATCCACCACCACCTCCACCACCACCAACTTTCACCACATCAAGCCAATATGACGCAAAATTGCAAGCTACTTTCCAAAGAGGATACCAACAAGTTCAGAAACAAAAATACGAACAACTAGCTACTCAACAAGCTACTCAAGTTGTGCAAGTTGCACAAGCTGCCCAAGTTGCACAAGCCGCATTACAAGTGGAACAAGCCCAAGCTTTATTGCAACAACAACAACAACAAGCCACTCAAGCTACCCAAGCTGTGCAAACATTGCAAGCACAAAAGGCCTCTCAAGCACAACTTCTATTACAACAACAAGAAGCACAAGCACAAGCCGCATAAGTGCAAGCTCAGGTGCAAGCCCAATATCAGGCACAACAAGCCCAATATCAAGCACAACTTCTTGCTCAAAGAAAAGTAGTGCAATTGCAAGCGTATCAACAAGCATTAAGGCAATACCAAGAGCAGCAAGAAGAAGTAGAATTGGCAGCCCAACAACAAGCATTGTTGGAACAACAGCAAGCACAACAATAAGCATTGTTGGAACAACAACAAGCACAACAACAAGCACAAATATTAGCACAACAACAACAAGATCAACAACAAGCGTTGTTCATACAAAAGCAGGTGGAAGCCTACCTCACTTGGAAAAACATACAGATACCATTGAACAACACACCATTGACACACCCATTCAACCCACTATCGAAACACCCCAAAACACTTTCGTCCCACCTCCTGATCCCCAAAATGATGTGACGACACAACTCAGGTTGCTCTCGGAACAAGTGCTCGACCTTCAATCAGGGCAAACGAACAAAACAACAAGGAACTTGTGTCCCTATCCATTTGATAGGAGCCTAGAGATGAAACCATTCCCTAAGGGATTTGAGATCCCCAAATTTGACAAATATCAAGGGATGGGAAACCCTGAAGATCACATCAGGAAATTCTAGGTTCATTGCATGGAGGTTGCATATGACGATACTTATCTGATGCAGCTATTCCCTAGGAGTTTGGCAGGCTACGCTATAGAATGGTTCTCTTGCTTACCTTCAGGCATTAGAAAATTCCAAGAAATTAGGGTCAAATTCATTAAAAATTATGCATGCAACATTACAATGGATGTTAGTCTCAAAGAATTATATGCTCTAAAGCAAGGAAAGGGTGAATCATTTGCTTCATTTCTACAACAATGGCGATCCAAGGCCAATCGAAGCAAGTGGACCATGCCAGAAGAACAACAAGTCTGCACCATTATAGCCAAACTTGAAGGCCACTTGGCATTTCATCTCAAGGTTCATGGCATCACCACATACGATCAATTGATCCCCAAGGTGCTTAGCATCAAAAGATCCCTTGTGACTCAACCTGCGAAATCAACATCATACCATGAACAGCAAAACAACCACCCACCATCAAATTACAATGATAAACCTCGCACGTGGGCAAGGAAAAAAAATGTTACTAATGATGGTATCATTGATGCCAAGGTGGTCATTAGTGCCCCACGCCAACATACACCCGCACCACAAATCCAAACACAACACCAAAACACTCATCACACAACATACCAACCCAACAATAATCCAACCATCAATAATCTCAATGACCAAAGGGGACCACCCCAACGCAGAAGTTATCCCAAAAAAAAATACACCATTTTGGGAGAACCACTTGAGGACATTATAAAAAAATTGATCAACGAAAAACTCATCAAGCCTCTTACATTTGAGAATTACCAAGAACCTAATGTCAAACCTCCTTGGTATAATGAGAATCAACTTTGCGAATTTCACAAAATCAAAGGCCACACCACAAATAGTTGCATGAGACTCAAAAACATCATCCAAGATCTCATCGATAAGAAAATCATAAACGTGGAACAACCTACGGGAAATCAGGATCTTAAAATATACACGAATCCGATGCCGAATCATGGCAACAAATGGAACAAAAATGATAAAGGGAAGGGTAATGTAAATCATCTGTATGAAACAATCATTGCCTCCCTAAATGAAGACTGCATGGTCATCACTATCAAGGGCACCCATGCCGAAGATTGTGGAGTCACCACAAGACGCGACAAAGTCACCATCGTAGGATCATCCCAATCAAATAGAGTCCCTTCATCTAGATTTGTTCTGCATGGCTACAATGTTGTAGATCAACTCAAGAGAACTCCAGCACACATCTTCATCATGGAGTTGTTAAAAATATCATCTACGCATAAAAATATCCTTGAGGAAGCATTAGCCTCATCCACTGTCCCCGCAGATCTCGATGCGGAGCAATTCCAAACTATGATTAGAAATATCATAATGCCTAATCTGCTTACATTTTTTGACCAATATTTCCCCACCCAACCATCTCACAACCATGCACTTCACTTGGAAGCCATTGTACACAAGAGAAAAATCAAAAGGGTCTTGGTGGATGGAGGTGCAAGTTTGAACATCTGTTCTCTCAGCCTCATCAAGCAGTTGAAAATTTTAGAAGATTCCATCGACAAAGGAAAGGGCATCATGATAAGAGCATATGATGACCAATAAAGAGTCTCTCAAGGCACCATCAAACTCGCTATTCAAGTAGGGCCGACTCTCATGAAAACCACTTGTCAGGTCTTGGCCCTTGATTTGCCATATAATATCCTCCTGGGATGCCCATGGATCCATGCAATGAAAGCCGTAGCATCAACCTTTCACCAATGTGTGAAATTTACTCATAATGGACAAGAGGTTACCGTCCATGGAGATCCCGAACCATTATTATATTTCAAAAATATTGAAGCAAAATATTACAAAATCCCCCAAGTTCCAAAAAATGATGAGGGCCCATCCACACCATACATTGACCCCGCCACTCTCATGTCCACTTTTGTGAAAGAGACACCCACCACTCTGACCATTCCCACCATCTCTGACATCAAGCTCATCATCCAGGAGGATGATTGTGGAAGCTACAAGCCCCCTAACAATGCTTTTGTGATAGGAGAGTTACCACAATCTCCTAGATCACGGGGATTCCCACAAGAAAACCAAGCTTCCACATCACAAATGTCTCCTAAAGACTATCCCAAATTCACAAGATGGGAGACCTTGGCCAGGAGGTCATTGAAGCAGATCCATCACACATGCTATATCAAGATGAAATACTGACACCTGAATTACCAATGGATGACACAAGCAAGGGCCTACAAATGATGCTCGCAATGGGCTATGATAGAAATCAAAGACTGGGACAAAATGACAATGGTCTCATAATACCTATCATGCTAGAGACGCAACCCATAACAAATCTTGGCCTTGGATGTACCCCTTCGAGTATAACCATACGTGGCCAAAGTCCTCTGGTTACAACGGTTAATATTTCTCCTTAGCCAATACTAGTAGAAGTACGCTTACCAATACCCACAAGTAGAGGCATACATTACTTTATAACTGAGGCCTATATTAGTAGCGATGACGAGGATACCATGACCAATTTACCTAGGTTATTTGAGGAAACCACCCTGTGTATGATTAGCACCATCTCCTTCGAACCAGACCAACAAAACCATGAGATTCATTTAGTATATCCCCAACTGATTGACTATGACCAACGAGGACCACCAGTTCTTGATACATTCGAAAATGATGAGGCACTCTCAAAATTCATGGGATTGAGGGATAACATTCCAGATGGAGATCACAAAGCGGGGTTTATAATGGAGTTAGACACACATGCCTATTATGGGGAAATGATTAAATCCTTTAGTCGCAAAAGTGAGAAACTAAGAATCATATCAAAGTCCTTGAGTGAAAACCACATTGTGGCACTCTTTGACAAGACAAAAGTAAAAAGAAAGGATGTATCCAACAGTGAAAACCTCTCTGAGGCACCCGAGGATGAAGGATTCAATCTCCCTTTAAGAGTTATTCATCAGGAGAAGTCAACAGTATTGGCCAAAAAATGCAATCCTGTCAACCTAGGAATAGAGGAGACCCCGCATATCACATTCTATGCAGAATCACTATTATCAGAAGAGCAAGAACTCCTAGTAGCATTCCTAAAGGAAAGACAAATAAACTTTGCATGAAGTTATGCTGACATTCCAGGACTTGATCTAGATACTGTGGTTCATCACTTAGCAGTGTATCCAGAAGCAAAACTGATCAAACAAAAGCTTCTAAAAATGCATCCTCAAATAGCCTTATTGGTCAAAATGGAGCTCAAAAAGTTGTTAGATGCAGGATTTATCTGACCAATTGATTATCTAGAATGGGTGTCAAATTTGGTACCTGTTTCAAAACCTGACAAAGCCATGAGAATATTTATGGACTTCAGAGATTTGAACAAGGCATGTCCCAAGGATTATTTTTCGCTTCCCAACATCGACATGATAGTAGACATGATAGCAGGACATGAGATGCTATCACTAATGGACGGACTTTCAGGATACAACCAGATCATGATAGCAAAATAAGATCAACATAAGACAACTTTCACTTGTTGATGGGGGACCTACTGCTGGAACATGATGCCATTCGGTCTAAAGAATGCAGGAGCAACCTATCAAAGGGCCATGACATTAATATTCCATGACATGATTCATAAAATAGTCGAGGACTATGTCGATGACATTCTAGCTAAGTCAAGAAAGAGACAAGATCATATAGCAACCCTAAGCGCTATCTTTGATAGACTAAAGGAATATAAAGTCAAACTAAATCCCAAGAAGTGTGTCTTCAGTGTACAATCAGGTAAATTGCTAGGATACATAGTTTCCATGAGGGGTATCGAGGTGGATCCAGAAAAAGTGAAATAAATCCTTGAGATGGAGGCACCAAAGACATTAAAATAATTGAGAGGCCTCCAAGGTAGACTCCAATCCATCCAATGATTCATAGCACAATTGGTAGACAAGCAGAACCCATATTCTCACCTACTCCACAAGGGAGTGGTGTACAAATGGGATACAAAGTGCAAAGAGGCATTTAACAAAATCAAGGAATATCTACTGACACCACTAGTGTTAATGCCACCCATCCCAAAGAAGTCATTGATCTTATATGTGTCAGCAACAGTAGTAGCCCTTGGAGCTCTCCTAGCTCAGGATGATGAAAATGGAATAGAGAGGGCTATCTACTACATTAGTAGAAAAATGGTTGGTCATGAGCTAAATCACTCATTCATCGAGAAAGCATCACAAAAATTTAGACATTACATGTTGGCACACAAGATAAAGCTCATTGCCAAAAGTTGATCCCCTCAAGTATCTCTTATCAAAGGCGATGCTCACAGGAAGAATGGAAAAATGGGTAATGATATTTTCATAGTATGACATCGAGTATGTAGAGAGGAAAGAAATCCAGGGACAAGTTATTGCAGATCAACTAGAAGAAGCACCTATTTATTCTGAGAATCCTCTTGTCATAGAATTCCCAAATGAATCCATTTTTAACCTTAACGTAATTGACCATTGGAAACTATACTTCGATGGTTCATATACACAACATGGATCGGGAGCTGGCATCTTCTTCATCACCCCACAAGGGGACTGCATACCAAGGTCATATAAGTTGGCATTTCCTTGCACTAATAATATTGCAAAATACGAGGCTTTGACTATAGGTCTCAGGATAGCAGTGCAATGGAACATCATAGCTCTTAAAGTGTATGGAGACCCTTAGTTGATCATAAATCAAGTCAATAATGAATATCAGACCAAGGATGACAAGCTCACTCCATACAAGAAATTGGTGGAGACTCTAAAATAATCCTTCATTGACATAACATTTGAGCAAATTCCAAGAACCAACAACAGAGCAGCAGATGCCATGGCTAGAATTGGGTCGCTATTAGACATCCCTCACAATATTCCAAAATATAAATTCCTAATTGAGCAGCTTCGCATTCCTACATTCGAGGTACCAGAATTAGAATATGTGTGTGAAATCATTGGTCTTGGTGATCCTTGGTATCATGACATCTATACATATCTTCAAATAGGAGTCATACCTGCTGACCTACCATCAAACCTAAAACGAACCTTTGTTAAAAAGGCATCCAAATTTGTGATCCTAGGTGATACTTTATACTGTAGAATTATATAAGGTACCTTACTGCACTGCCTAAATGATGAGGAGGAATTAACTACTCTAACTGAAGTTCATAACGGTATCTGTGGGTTGCACTCAAGTGGAATGACCATCGCTAAGAAACTGCTGAGGATGGGGTATTATTGGCCCACAATGGAAAGAGAAGCATATGGTCATGCTAAAAAGTTTCTACAATGTTAGCAGCATGGGGACCTCATCCATGCTCCAGCTCAAGAGCTTCACCCTATTGTCACACCATGGCCCTTTTCATAGTGGGGACTCGATCTAATTGGGAAAATCAAACCCAACTCATCCAATGGCCACACATTCATTATAACCTCAACCAAATACTTTACTAAGTGGGTAGAGGCCATACCCATGACATATATAACTAGAAAGCAGATCTCAAAATTTATCCTGAACTACCTCATCTATCATTACGGGGTCCCATAAGCCATTATCTCAGATAATGGGACACCATTCAAGAACCAGGAGGTTCGTGACTTGTGCGAGAAATTCAAAATCCGACATCGCTTTTCCACCTTGTACTATTCCCAAGGCAATGGCCAAGTAGAAGCTACAAACAAAACCATCCTCAAATTCCTCAAGAAAACATTCAATGACACAGGTCGTGACTGGCATCTATAGCTTAATCCCACCCTCTGGGCCTATCGAACTAGAATCCACACACCCACTGGCGCCACCCCCTTCTCCTTGGTCTATGGATTAGAAGTCGTACTCTCCATTGAGATCGAGCTCCCATCCCTCAGAATAGCACTCCAAAACCTCATCATAGATGAAGAATACAGAGTATCAAGACTAAATGAGCTAGAGTTACTGGATGAGAGATGAATAGATGCTTTAAATCATTTGCAAGTCTATCAGAATAGACTCAAAAAGAACTATAATAAGAAAATTAGAAGCAGGACTTTCCAAGTCAGAGAACTGGTCTTAAAAGAAAATCAGAAAAATGTCCCAAATCCAAGCAGCAAAGGCAAGTTCGAACCTAATTGGTTGGGACCATTCATCATAACAACAAGTTACAAATCAAGGGCATATCAGCTATCAACACCCGAAGGGGAACCTCTGCAGGAGCCAATGAATAGCTTCCATCTCAAAAAGTTTTATGCCTAAATCTTTCAAGGTATAGAACCAAAAAAATCCAAAAAATTAGAAAATGCCCTGAAAAAATGGTCACTTTGGCGAAAACCTAGCAAATAGGCGTCTTGGTGATAACAAAGAAAAAGAAAAAGAAAAAAAAGAAAAAAGTCAAAAAAAGGATCAAAAATATCGTCCTCTAGTGAAAACCACTTTGGTGGCACTTTGGACAAGTACCTTGGTGAAAACTTGGAAAACAGGTGCCTTGCATAAATAAGCACCTTCCATCCACTAGGATCTTTATGGATTGTTTGGAATCATCCATCCATTTCGCTCCCATCATCCATTGCATTCATATCTCCATCCATCACTCATCCACTCACATCTGCACCATAGATTGGTCCTATTTTCGTATCATGATCCCTCCTAGTACTACTCGGCCAATTCTCAAGGTCAATTTGTCCTGCCTTTATCGAGTAGTCTATTGCATCACGCTGGGGGCACATTCTCATTGGATCAGATTCATGTATATTCTTAAAATCCTTAAATCAAAAAATCCAAAAACATAAAAAAATCAAAAAATCCAAAAACATCAAAAAAATCAGAAAATCAAAAAATAGGTCAAAAAGGCATCAAAAGTCAAAAACAAGGTCATCTTGTCAAACTACGTCGTCTCTGAGCTTGAACATACGCAAGGTTGATCTTTGATCATCCCTCGAGACATTTAGGTTAGTCCTATAGGAGTCTATCATAATAAACTAACATCTGATCGTGTATATTGTCATCTATAAATCAGTCAAGTCGTCAGTCAAACTGCGTGGTCTTTGCATGTATAATGTAGGCAAGGCTAATATGTTGATCAGCCCTCGAGACCCCTAGGATAGGTCTTTAGGTTAGTCTCTTGGTCAAAATCTCAGAAAATCCCAAAACATTGGAAAATCGAAAATCAAAACATTTGAAAACCTTGAAAAATACCAAAAATAGCCTCAAAACATTGCAAAAACATCAAAAACATCCAAATATTTGAAAAAATTCATCCATCTCATCTCGCTTACACCCGCAATAAACACCACTCATAATAAATCAATCGTCATCATCAACCTTTGGTGAAACAAATTGTCATCATCAACCTTTGGTGAAACAGTTGGAAACAAGTCTAGTAGATTAAAAAGTAAAACTCCAAACGTCAAGTCATAAGTCTAAGTCAGTACGTAAGCAAGCTAGTTATCTCTTCTTATTGGTAACTCATCATCTAAATTGGTCCCATATCAATCATCCCCTAGAACACTTTGGATAAACGAAATGACATGCCGCCATCCACTAACATGTCCTAGGATGAATCCTTCCTACAATGGGCATTATCTTTTGGCAATAAGTTTCAGTTATCATCCTTAGAAAACACATCCTCTTTTCATTAGTGGTATTGAAGAGCATCAGTTTGTTTGTTTACTTGGTCTTTATCTTTTGACTTATCTTATTTTGTGCTCATTCCAAGGACGTCTCGATGATATCCCAAAACAGAGGATTTAGAGAAATAGGAATGGGGCAATGATCATTATCTTTTTTCCACTATGCTTGTTGGACATTCTTGTAATATAACCTCGTTCAATACTTGATTTGTTAGGTATGTATGGAAGAGGTCTAGGGAAACTTGTTGACTATTGCATGGATAGGTTTACCTTTCTATGTTTTGGTCCGAGGTGCCTAAAATTTCTGAAGTGCATCCTAGCAAGGTTTTCATATGTCAGGTGTGAACAAGTATACTCCTATCTATTTGTCGAGTCAAACTCCATCACACTAGGTACCATGCCATCCTGGTTCCCTAGAACTTGATACATCATATGACGTGCATTATCAAACATAAGGAAATCAGCCCTTTGAAAATCCCAGTTCCTCGAAAAGTAATCATCAGATCATCATCGTCATTTGCATTCACATCATCTTGTGTCTTGTTGAAATAACTTCTTCTTTTCTTACTAACCACACTAACAAGGTACTATGGCAGTTGATCATCATCACTATCAATCCTACATCCACAAATCATTAGCATATTGCATAAGCATATCATATAGGAAACATACGCGTTACATTTTTATCATCATATAAATAGGTTATCATAAACATTCTTCATAAATAGGTGCATCCATGTCACTACATTTCACCCATTACATTGCATCTCATGGCATTATATCAATCATTGCATAAACATTCATTTGCATTTCATAACCATTTCATATAAACCATCACATAAGCATCTGTAGAAGCATGTCATAATCATCTTTCACATAAACAAATAGGTATTTAATTCATTAGGCATACATACTTGCATAACATAAATGACATCATCTCACCACTTTACGTTCACATTTCATTACGCATTTACATATCATTGCATCACATACATCATCATTTATTATGTTTAGAATAATAACATTTGCATATCATAAAACCAACTCATTATGCATTAACACCATTTCATTTGCAACATATTACGACCATCGTATTTCATATTTCATCATCCATATCATCTCAAAAATAGCATCATAAATAATTCAGTACATGAATCATTCCACATAGGCATAAACATGTAAAATTCATTATAAGCAAAGCATACATGCATCCATAAAATACGTCACATATCATGAACACCATATATCATATTAAAATCCACATCACATATCGATCATCTCATTTGTAGATCATCACATAGATAACATCATTGCACATCATATCATAGGTTAGCATAATATAGATCTGTTAGTCATAATCATTTGCATAAAATCATTAGAAATATATGCATGCATAAGGACATCATTGCAAAGCATATAGAAGTAAACCATCCATGCATAAAAGAGAGCACAGTGCATCACATCAAAATCATCATCGGTTCATATATATATCATCAATAAAGTTACTGTCATAGTACAAAGAATAAATCGGATCACTGTACATATATGCATATCGGTACAAAGCAAACATCAGGCTATCAAAAATGAGCCCATAAGGAACAAAAAGTATGTATCATCTCGATCAAGCTCAATCCCTGTGAATGCTGCCCTCGCCCCTGTCACCATGACCCTCTGGTGGTCTCTAGCTTGCCTACTCTGAATACTCTGGGACCCACTCTACTCTGGGCACAGTATCATGATAAGCCCGACAGTAGTACTCTACCTCTTGGATGGCATCCCTGTAAGATTGTATTGGCACTGTACCCTAGGAGGAGGAGGCTATCATACTCTCGATCTGTTGTCTGTGGCTACATGTACCTCTGCAGCCGATCTCTGTTGCATAGCTTGATCTCTCTCTACTCTAAGCTGCTCTCTCTTAGCCCTCGCCTAGTCTCTCTCAGCCGTCACGACCTGAATCTGGGCCTGTAACTGCACAATCAGTGCATCTTGACCATCTGCCTGTCCCTATGGCTACACATGTGGCTGCACTCGAGGATGATCCTCGCCTCGTGGTGGCTCCTGCTACTGAACCTGCATATGAACATCTCTGTGACCTGGCAGGACTGAGGGAACACCTAGTGGATCCTATCAAATATCGACCCTCGGTCCTTGCCCTCGTCCTCTCCCTCTACGCAGATCTGGGTCCTCACCTGGAATAGTCAGCTAAAGTGGAGGTCAGAACCAGTCTCTGTAGGCCTGAGTGGTGCCAGGATCTGCCAAGCCCTGATCATAAGCCCAAGGTTGGGCTACCAAGTGCCTGAAGTTATCAACTACCTCAGAGGTAGGAATACCATGTCCCCATGACACCTGTGTCATGCTATAAGCAAAGATGGCTACATAATCGTCATATGGCCAATCCTGTGGCTCTCTAAACTGACGCTGTACGTGCCCAAGCAGGTACCTCTCAATCATTGTGTGCTCCCGCCCCTGCATATATCAGTCCTGGTAGCAGTAAAAGAGCTAATTAGCATCGTCGGCCCATCCAAGCTAACCAAGGTATGGATGCCAAGTAAAAACTAGCATCTCATCTAGGACCCACCTCCAGTAGGGGATCTCGTGCTCACCAGTGTGTGTGAAGGACACACTACCTCTGTATCATGCCATGAGGGCATCCTCTGCCCCCATCGGAACTAGAACGACACATGGACGTAGCACAGAAATGTGCTCCCATGCCCAGATGTGAAGTAGAGTCACCCCTGCTTCCAATGGTTTCCTATCCAAGTATACGTACTCGTGTAGGTCCCTATATAATGAGGTGAGAAGAACAGGCCCCCATGCAAAATGAACCGGCCTATCTTAGACCATCCGCTCCCAGCAATATCCCCAGTTGGGACTGAAATACCACCCTCGTCTGTCTGGGGCAACAAGACCTGAATAAGAGCTGCAACCGCCCAGCGGTAGGGAGGTGCTATGACCCTGTACCACTCTACCTCAATTTGTCCCTCGTAGTAGATAATGTCTCATGTAGTAAGGACTCTGATGCAGGACTCGCGTCCCTCATCCATATCAAAGATTGCTCGCCAGCCATGAATAGGCAATCGTAGAATGTGCCAAACGTCCTCCAGAGTGATGGTGGCCTCACCAGTGGGGAGATGGAACAACGATGTCTCGTTGTACCACCTCTCAGCTAGCGCTTATAACATCCCTAGGTGGGTGTGCAAGGGCGCCGTGTAGGAAATGTGCCACAATCCTACAACTCCCAGTCGATCCTGGTCCCTATCGCTCAGGTTCCGTAAGACGCTTGCCAAATCTCATGACTAGTTCTCCTGAGAGTAGAGCTCCCTCACCACATCTTGCATCAAGGAAGGTCAGCATGTTAAAAATTTTGAAAAATTCCTGGTCAAACACTCCAAAAACATCCCCAGCGGTGCAGTTTGTGATGGCGTCACAGTTTGATTTTACTCAAACTCCAACGCTCGAGCCCTAAAAATGAAAAATGGCATCGTCGCGGCGCACTTTCCCCTCTAGCGTCACAATTTGTGTGAAAAGGTCAACGTAGTGGTGCACTTTTCTGAAACTGACCCGCTGAGCCCGAGCCTAGCGTTAGAGTTTCTAAACTCCTAACTGAACCGCTGCGGTGCCAAATGACACTGCTATGACGCAAAATGGCACTTTGCAGTGTATTTTAAATGCCGAGCGGTGCTATATAGCGCCGCTGGAGGTGAGCTCCCCTTTTAAAGCATTAATTTAAGCATTAAATGACAAAACTAGGCTTGGGTAAGGGTCACATACTAGTGCCCCGATGCCAGGTGGCTACTGGTATGTCCAAACTCGATCAGTGATGTGCAGGGGAAGCTATCGTTGTGCCATATCACTGGAGAGTCAGAGCTCAAATCTCAAGGTTGCTAGCGGAGGTGTGTGAAAATGACTTGAAAGTGACCCCTCAGGCCCCTTTATAGCCTAAAAATTAGGGTTTTTAACCCTAAAGAGCTATCCTGCTAGGATTTTGGATCCCCGAACCTATTTTCGTCTAATTGAGGTTTTTTTTTATTGTTTTATTGTGTTTAGACACATTTTTAGCCTCCTGGACCCCTTTCAGACCTATTGCGCACTTTGTCATCTTTTTTTCATGAGATCACCCAAAAAATTAAAATTTTTGTCCAATCTCTTGAGGGGGCATTATAATGGCATGTTTTCTCCCGCATCTAGTAGTGGGGCAAGTTTTTAAAATATCAAAAAATTATGGCTTTGATCAAGATTTTTTATTCTTTGAACCAACGCAACGAGTGAATTGCTTCAAAGAGGGGCAAAATGTAGACACGTAAAATATACTGATTGACATTGTGCATCTGATCTTGACCTACTAACATCATTTCTTCCTGAATCATCCCTCGGTCTAACCATTTAATCAAATTCCTCTATTTGATTAAACTCATCAATATTCGTCTCTTAATTAAATAAATCATTTTATCTAATTGAGTCAATATCTTTTGTTAATTAAATCAGTCCATCTGATCTAATTATCCCTATTTAATTAAATAATCAATTTATTTGATTAAATCTCTAAAGTCTATCCATTAAATTAAATAAATTAAAACCTTATTTGATTTAATCTAACACCATCTCTTTTAATTAAATAAATCAAAATCATTGTTCAATTAACCTCTTATCATATTCCTCTCTTATTTGATTTAAATAAACCCATAAAGTTGAGTCAAATAGGTCACATCATCTAACCTCTCTTATTTTAAATTAATTAACCCTTGATTAATTTAACTTCATCTCATGTCCCATCCTCTAGATAATGCAAGTTGCACATGAAAATAGATTTAATTCATTTATTAAATCTCTATTTTCCTCGCAAGGCATCTTTTGGAATATTCTCTCAATTTGAATTCAAAAATTCCAAGTCAACATGTACATCCAACAAGGCAATAAATTCATCTTACATGTCCTTTCCTTGAACCAAGTGGCATTTATTACATTTTCCCTTCCCTCTTGCATGTCATTTCAACAAATTTGAATTTCAAATATTGGCATTTATTGGCACAAACCCCAAATCTTGCACATCTTCCATCCATTCATAGCTTGACAAGTGGCATCATATCATTGGATGAATGTTAGTCCCACATTGCTCAGATTTGGACATCCATCCATCTTGGAATTCTATAAATAAAGAGCTCATATCCTCATTTGATCATCCACAATCATTGCAAAGTTATTATGCTAAAATATTTAGCCATTTCCATTCATCATTGAATTCTTAGCTAGGATTTTTGCAGATTTGGCTTGGAGTTCTCATCTTTCATCAACAAAGTGGATCAATATCATCAACACAATCAAGCTTGCAATCTTAGGAATTGGGAAAGGGCCAATTTTCACATCAAATTGGCACCAATTCTTCCATGGGATCATGAGTTTGCACATCTAATTAGGATTTAATCTTTATTCTATCATTTTCATTGTGTTCTTTGCTATTTTCTTTCCTAGTTTGAAGTTGTAAATGGATTTCATGGGTTATCCTTGTTTATGCTTGCAATATCTAACTTGAGGTGTTTATTCCCTTTGTTTTGCAGGTATATAGATTGGGGTTCACACACATGCATCAAATAGAAAATAAATTATTGATACTCACCAAAGGAGTGATGAACTAATGGATGAAGCCATCAAAACACCGTAGGAGATCGCACTGGATGAACTAATGTTGATACATATTTGTTTGTTGTGGAAAATTTCAAATTATTGATTGATTCCTTTAAGGAATATTCCTTCTAATTGAAAGGACATGTAGAAAAAAATGTTTATACAAAGATTATAGATAAGAATATGATGGATATCATAGAGAAATGTGCATCTACACATACCAAAGTTGAAGAGTGTTTGAAGGAAGCACATCCCTGTGAGGCAGAGGTAAAAACATTGTTTTTGTATTGCATGAAGTGGTTGGATGCCACACAAGGAATAAAAGATGAAATGGACTCAATTGATTCCTAGATAGCTAATGCATCATGTGCCTATGATCTAGCACTAGACAAAGATAATCAAACTTGGACGACTATAGTCAACGTGCATGATAGATTCTTCATTTTGTAGAGCCATAAGGAAGAGATTATCAAATAGCTCAGAAAGCTAAGGGACTTGGTAAAAAAAGGTACATACCTATCGCAAGTGCCCTTCCTAGTATTGAAAAAAATTTAAAGCTCAATCTAACCCCCGATACTGTGGAAAAAAGAGAAGAAACTTTGATGGAGCTTGAATTTCTAGACAAAATGCTTGGAGCAATGTAGAAGAGCTAGGAAGAAGGAAAATTTGCTTGGAAAACTATTCTTTAGAAGTTTCAAGGGTCAACATCTTTGGGTTCACCATTTCTATCTCTATACAGTTTTCAATTTTTCATGTTTACAAATTCTTTTGTAAATATGTGCAATTATTAGAAGTTTTTTGTTAAGGCGGAGCTAGTACATTCATTTCAATTTGTATATATGGTTAGATTATATATTATGGTAATGCCAATACACCATTTGCACTTGATGACAAAGGGAGAGAGATATTTTAGGAGAGATACTTGGAGATAATTTTCTTTTTTATGTCTTGGCGCATGTTTCCATCAATGACAAAGGGAGAGATTGTTGAAAGAATGAAGAAGGTTGTCATTAATGAGTTTTCATTGATGTCAACACTATATGATGGATGTCAAAATAGTACGAAGGATGATTGTAGAAGAGTTATTTTGCAAGAGGGTTTCATCTACACACAAAAATAGTTAAGTACCTTTGCTAAATGTCTACACCAATAGATTATGTACACAGTCCTCTCTGATAATCAATTGCAACTAACAAAAGATCAACATATAAGGTTTACACAATTTTTAGTGTATTGGTTATGTCCTAATAGATCCACACTCCTTTATTAGTTATAGTTAGACGTTGTGGTTTTTGGAGAATATTAATAGGTGTTAGTGCATTGTATTTTCTAGTTGGCATGCCATTTTGAGGTCCGTGTGTCCTATGGTGATGAACAGTTGGAGTATTTTCCTTTTGGATCCTATGCCTATCTGACCTGATGTATGTAAAGAGTTGAAAAGATTAAATATGTGATGCAAATGTAAGAGAGATATTATAGGTCCATGCTAACCTACATTGCATGTTTTTGGGCATGAAGGCATTTTTATTTGGAATGGGTGCAGACAAGGCACATTTTGAATGGTTTATGGCTACATCTAATTAGGGAAATTAAATTGATGTTTGTGATGGATTTTGGTATATATACAAGGTTGAATTGAGTTTGTGGATATCAAATCCCATGTTTATGTGATTCGAATAATTTGTAGAGTTGACTAAATAAGTTGTAAATATTGAGAAGAGGTGTGTGAATGTAGAGAAGAGTAGAGAATTGTAATATAAGTTGCATGAAGTGTATTAAATTGGTATTTTTAGCTTTAAAGGAATTGAATCCAACATATGTTAGATGCACTTTGTATCAGTTCAAATCTTGACTATGAAGCCACCTCTTTTTATCTTTATGTTCTCTATAAACAATGAGTACACTTGGATAGTGAGTCCACCTAGCAGTGAGCCCTTTTGTAATATCTTATAATTTTTTATAACATATTGTGAGCTAATCCTTGCCATGGTTTTTCCCATTTTGGGTTTTCCATGTAAAAATCATGGTGTTCATGTGATGTGTTTTTTATGGGTTGTTCATGCTTTCATTTTGTATAGTCGTAAAATTGCACCCCTTTAAATTTCACATGCATTTTTATATCCACTTTAGATTCCACTCCCCTAGGACTTGTGTAGGCTCATTTTAGCCCCTACATCAGCCTTTATTCCTTATCAGGATGCTCAACACCCCTTTTTAGCAGCTACCCTCTGTGTGCTAGCTTTACATTAAACCTTGTGCTTTTTTCATTCATGTTATTTTCTAGTGTGATATGTTTGGACACTAGCACGTCACACAGACATCTACATGCCACACTAGCGTCTTGGGATGTTTAAATGTTCAAAAAATCATTTTCATGCATGTTTTCCAATTGTCACCTACTTTCATCAGTGGTAACGGCCCGAGATGCCTTGTAACAACTAGAGAAGCTTATGTTCCCACATTAAAAGCTATCCTTTTAGCTCATTTCGCTCTCTAACTTCTTTAGCTCCATTCTTCCAAGTGCTTCTAGCTTCACTCTAGCTCTGGTCATCTTCTACTCTAACTTCATTCTAGATTTTAACTTCTCATCAGCCTTAGATCTTGCATTTCTCTATTGCTATCTTTTTCACAACACTCTTTGCAACCCTATTGGCTTTCACATCTATCTCCATTATCTCATGGTTGTGAACATCCTAGGATTCCATATCCCCTATTGATTGCATCTACATATTGTGATACAGATTCTCATCCTCGAGTAGGGATTGCTTTTATCACCTCTTTTGTGATACGGGTTCTCCTCCTTGAGTGGGGATTTCTTTTATCACTCATAGTTGGTGGTGTTGGTTCTACTCCTGAAGCAGGTTTTTCTTTCACCACACTCTTTATCCATTTTGGTCCATTTCTCTCTATCTATTTGCCTGTCCGTGGAGGTGGGAACACCAAAATATGGATTTGACTGAGGAAAACCCCTATATAGCCCCAAAATTCTCTCCAAATATTACGCATGTAGGTTTTGAAGACATTCATTTGATGGAGGTTTCATCACTTGTGTGGTTGCGAGCATTTTTCTATCTCTTATTCTCCTAACTTATCATTTACTCTTTACTTTGTTTTAGTTCTATTACATTATGTTATTTTTGTATGCTTTATAAGTTCTCAACAATCAGAGTAGAAGTAGTCATTTAGCCATTCTCTATGATAAACTCTCTTTCTAGTATGTACGAATGCCAACATACTAAAGAGATTCCAGCATGCCACGTTGTCATCTTAGAACCACACTTCCATCCTTTGGCCAAGAGCTTGTGAGTTTGTCCAAAAAATCTTTGTGACTTACTCTTTTAGATTATAGAACTCTCACCCCTATTCCTTGAGGTAGTTTAGGGTAGTTTTCCCCATGAGGCTCTCTAAATGAAGAGAAATTATGAGTAGCAAATCTCGCTTCTCTATATTTTGGTGAACTCGCTGTGAAGATGGTATTTTTCTAGGAATTTATTTACTCCTACTTGGTAGGGTCATAAATTTTGACTTGGTGCTTGGAATTCAGAACCATTTGCACCATTGAAAATATCTACAAGATGACTAATTTAGTCCCTAAAATACGGTGCCTTCGACAACCAAATTTTAGGGACTAACCCAAGTTTGGACCCCAAATTCTGCTCTAAAAACCTCTAAAAATGCAAATTACTAGAACATAGAAAATAACAAAAAAAAATCATAATGAATTTAATATCTTCTTTTATTACTTTAGTATCTCATTTTTTTCAAAATTTTAATGATATTTCATTTCATGCATGTGATGGTGACTTGGCTTTTCCTATGTCACTTGGTATCTTTGATCCTTCTCACAAAAGTCCTCTCGCTTAAGAGGATATTTTGTCACAATAAGACAAAATCATTGATACATTTATTAATGTTACTCTACCTTTTATTCATTCCAATGCACTCTCTTTTGGAGATGAAGCATTTGTGAATGATGAATCTCTTATACCTTCTAGCGCACTCTCTTCTAGAGACATTGTATTTTGAAGAATTTCTTATCTATTCCAATGCATTCTCCTCTAGAGATGATGCATTATCAAATGATGAACCTCCTTCCACATTTGATCCTCCTTGGATCGATGTTGAGAATGTTTCTTCAAATAATTATTCTACTAGTTGTGATGAGTCTATAAATATAATCTATGTCTTTGTTGCCCCTCAAAGGCCTAAGAGACCTGTTATTTATTTGACTGTAACTAGCACTTCTCCTACAAGGGTTTGTTCTATTAATTTTGTTCCATTTGATAGCGACTCTCCTAACCTTTCTAAGGCTCCCTCTTATAGAGTAGTATCCCATACTTATAATACCAGAAAGAAAAGAATTTTTTTGAACAAACAAGCGTTCTTCAAGCTCCTAAACATATGACTAAAAAACCCAGTGATTACAATCTTGTCGAGCAACTTAGAGTTACTTTGGCTAAGATATCACTATGGTACTTGCTTCAATCTACTCTAGTTTATCAAGGTATGCTTTAGGAAGCCTTGTAAAAGATCCTCTTGCCTTCTTCTGCTAGGTCAGAAGATTTTGATGCATTGATAGCTCATATTCGTGTGGATTTGCTAAATATTACGTTTTATCCACAAGAACTCCCACCTCTAGAAGTACAAAAGAAAGTGGACCCTCTAATTATCATAGTCAACATTAACAAAATTGGTATTAGATGTACTCTCATTGATGACAGTTTGGTGCTAAATATATGTAGCATTGATCTATTGCCTAATATTAATATTGATCCATATTCTCTTAATTCTTCTTCTATTGTCATTCATGTGTTTGATAATGTTGTTCAAAAATCCCTAGGAATGATAGTCTTGCCTTTGAGGTTGGGACCCATTACCATACCCACCCTTGTATATGTTATGTCAGAAAAGATACCATATAATCTTCTCCTCGATAGACCATGGACTCATGCTATGGGTGCAGTCCCGTCTACCTTGCATAAATCTATTAAGCTCATTTGCAATAATCGAGTAGTCACAATCAAGGCTGACCCTGAGGCTATGCACTTATGTGAAATGGAAGCTACCTGTTAGGTTTTGGTTATGCCTACTTTTATTCCTTCAGTGTCTTCTAATGTGTCGATGTTTACTCCACTAGTACCTACTACAAAGGATACTCTTGAGATAGATGTCCCTGAAGAAGATCCTTTTGAAGCAAGAAATCCTAAGCCCAATCCTTACTCTTCTCAAAAGAATGCATGTCTTAGTGATGATTGGGGTTCCTTAGACTTTATAGATTCCTTCATTATTAAATATGAAGTTGACCCAATCCATAGACCTTTTGATAACATCATGCACACCCATTATCAAAGGTGGCCATTCTTTTGTATCTTGGGATAGTGTGCATAAATTGTAATGTTCTTAGTGTTGATCCTCCTTTTGAGGAAGATGATTACACTTCTTCTAAAGAAGATAATGTTGATAGTCCTCTTAAGAAGGATGATGACGATCCCATAGAAGAGTATGTTCCCCCTTGCTGGAATAATACTCTCTATGTAGATCCCCCCTCTTCCCAATATTTGCAAGCACGTTATGGCCCTCACTTTAAGTTTGTCTCTAAATATGTCTATGAGCGTAAAGGTTGTGAGCATAACGAACAATGCATTCAGGTTCCCCTAGAATTTGCATCCTGTAAGCATAATTTGGGCCTTGGTTGCTTGAATGAATAGTCTAAATGGAAGTCATGGTTGAGTGACATGAATTATTCACAACCTCGTTCTACTGAAAAGATTCATCCTACATTGTCTTCTATCTTTGTGTCTTCATCTTGTGAGTGATCGAGTCTTTCTCCACAAAAGGAGGGATTTCTTCCTACTCCTCATCCTCTATCTAAGCAAGAGTGTATTTTTTTGTGGCTTCTAAAAGTCCACTTAATCTCTTCCTTCTCCAACACACAAGAAATCTCATGAGCAAGATAAAGGAAAATATTCTTTCTATGCATACCATCAAGCGCTTGGCCATTCCACTAGTGAATGCAAGGCCTTGAAAGATAAAATATGACAACTTCATGATTCAAGTGCCATCACTCATTTTTTTTTTTTGATGCACCTACCTCTTTTTCAAGTGATAAGTGATATTGAGGTCTACCTAGATGTCCTATATTTTTGCATGGTTCTCCTCCCCTGTATTTTGGGGGTAGTGATAACTTATTCGGGAGATGTGTGTCATTCTTAAGAACCCCCTCTCTTCTCTCCATCTTTCAAGTGAAGTGTCCCTTGAGTGGACCCCTCTTCTTTTGAAGGGTTCCTGAGGGAGCCCCTTTGAAAGCTTTTCTCTAGAGTGAAATCATTTGTGTCTAGCTTGGGGACAGCCTAACTAGAACTCGCTTTTTAAATAGTGCATCCCTTGAGTGGAACTTTTTTCTTTTGAAGGGTTCCTAAGGGACCCCTTTGAAAGACTTCCATTTTGATTGATTGCTTGCATGGACACTTTTAGACATGTTCTATCTACGGGTAAACATGTCACTTTATAGGTGCACCTGTGAAGCTGCTTTTTGACTCTGTAGAGTCCCCCTTCCTAGGGTTTCCTCCATTTGAGAAATCATAGGGGATACCTCCTTGTAGGTTTGTGGGTCTATACGGTGCTTCTTTTGAGCTTCCTCCATGTGAGAGACATTTGGGGTTGCTCCCTTGTAGTTCTATGAGTCTTTAGGGCACTTTCTTTGGGTTTCCTTCATGTGAGAGATCTTGGGGGATACCTTCTTGTAGGTTTGCGGGCCTACAAGGTGCATACTTCCTAGAGCTTCCTTCATGTGAGAGATCTTGGGGGCTACCTCCTTGCAGGTCCGTGGAATTGTAAAATGCTTTTCTCAGTTTCCTTCATGTGAGAGATCTTGGATGACACCTTCCTTGTAGGTCTGTGGGTTTGTAAGGTGCTTTTCTGGGTATCCTTCATGTGAGAGATCTTAGAGGAAAACTTCCTTGCAGTTCTGCGAGCCTATGAGGTTCTTACATTCTTAAATCCTCTCTTATCTTCACTTTTGTATATATCATATCAAAGATCTAAAGCTTCTTCATCCTATGTATATACCCTTCTTCTCTCAATTTAAGAACTCCTCTATGTGTTATTGTTTTTAATTTGGGGATGACACATAGTACTGAGACAACCTTTTATATCAAGGTCTCTTTTACTTTGCTGACTCAAATCCTTTAGTTCTTTTGGTACTAACATTGTTGTCTAGCACATGTTTCTCTTGTCTAATGCATTTGGTTTGTAGGTCTTCATCCTAGCGGCATGCTTCTTTGATTCGAAGAGTTATCTACTACCTCTACAGTATCCTTTTGGCATATGATATTATTTATGTTTAGTAAATTTCCTTTAGCCTGCATATTAGCATAGATTCACATGCCTACTAAAGTGGGGACAAAATGTATAGTCATAAAATTGTACCACTTACAATTTCACATGAATTTTTGTATCCACTTTAGTGTCCACTCCCCTAGCACCTGTGTAGGCTCATTTTTGGTCCCTACATCAGCCTTTATTCCTTCTCGGGAAGCTCAGCACCCCTTTTTAGCAGTTACCCTTTGTGTGCAAACTTTACATTAAACCTTGTGCTTTTTCCATTCATGTTGTTTTGTAGCATGACATGTTTCGACACTAGCACACCACACAGACATCTACGTGTTGCACTAGTGTCATACAATGTTTTGATGTTCAAACAATCATTTTTGTGCATGTCTTCCACTTGTCACCTCTTTTGTTCGATGGTAACATCCTGGGAAACCTTGTAACAACTGGAGAAGCTTCTTTTTCCTCATTAAAATTTTTCCTTTTAGATCATTTTTCTCTTTAACTTCTCTAGTCCATTCTTCCAAGTGCTTCTAGCTTCACTCTAGCTCTGGTCTTCCTCTTCTCTAGCTTCATTCCAATGTCTAACTTCTCATCATCCTTGGCTCTTGCATTTATCTATTGCTATCTTTCTCACAAAACTCTTTGCATCCTTTTTGGCTTTCACATCTATCTCCATTATCTCATTCTTGTGAGCACCTTGGGATTCCATATCCCCTATTCATTGCATCTACATACTGTGATACAAGTTCTCCTTTTCAAGTGGGGATTTCTTTTATCACCTCTTCTGTGATACAGGTTCTCATCCTCGAGCGGGGATTTCTTTTATCAGTCATACTTAGTGGTGTGTGTCCTACTCCTGAAGTAGATTTTTCTTTCACCACATGCTTTTTTGATTTTAGTCCATTTCTCTCTATCTATATTATTGTCCACATGGACGTGGGAACACCAAAATGGGGGTTTGATTGAGGTAAACCCCTAAAGCCCCAACATTCTCTCAAGATATTATGCATGCAGGTTTTGAAGAGATTTATTTGTTGGAGGTTTCCTCACTTGTATGGTTGTGAACATTTTTCTATCTCTTATTCTACTACATTATCATTTACTCTTTACTTTGTTTTAGTTCTATTACATTCTATTATTTTCCTATGCTTTAGAAGTTCTTAGCAGTCAGAGTAGTAGTCATTTAGCCATTCTCTATGATAAACTTACTTTCTGGTTTGTACAGACACCTGCCTGCCAAAGAGACACCAACGCACCGCATTGTCATCCTAGAACAACACTTTTGTCCTTTTGCTGAGAGCTTGTCAGTGTGTCTGAAAAATCTTCATGACTTTCTCTTTAAGATTCTATAACTCTCTTTGATGTTCGTTGAGGTAATTTAGGATAGTTTTCACCATGAGGCTCTCTGAATGAAGAGAACTCATGAGTAGTGAACCCCCCTTCTCTAGAATATTGATTCACCTCCCCCCTCTCAGTATTTCGAGTGTTCAACAATTGGTATCAGAGCTTGGGTCATGAGTTTGAACCCATCACTTGTAGTAGGGGGATTTTTGTAAGGTGTGTTCCCTTGGTCTCCTTCTATTGTGCAGTGTAGTGCTTGGGTTCATGACATGGCTTAACCACATCCCATGGATTCATTAATTATGGCAGTTGTATCGAGGATTAATAGGTCAATCTTTTGGTGCAATGGAAATTGTCTTTCCAACAAATATTTTTCATCAACACTCATAATGGACCCTCCACAGTGTTAGAGTTATCATGTATTAGATAACAATTAATTAATCTTTAATTAATTATTATTCTAATTCTCATGCACTTAAGCTAAACTTAGAATTTCTTTATTAGTTAATTCAATACTTGATTTATGTTAACTAGAGAGCTAATATTAGGGGTATGTGCAAGATCATGATGGGCCAAAAAGTGGCAATATTATGGGTATTTGTAGGGTATGTGGCTGACGACCTTTTTTTTACCCAAAATTGATGAAACAAAAAGGGTTTTTAGAGGATATTCTCAACTTTCCACCAATATAAATTATGCTTTAATTTGAATATAATAAATAATTATTATTCATTTTCTATTAGAATTATGACTAAAGTCCTGATCGATAGGCTGATTGAAAAACATCTATAACTTTCAACGGTGTCACATTTTTTGAATCTAAAATATACACATTCTATGCTTCACATACTATAGGATTAAAAAAGAAAAAATATATTTCATGAAGTTTTGACCAAGTTAAGGTGGTCGAATGAGTTTTTATATTTTTAAAATTTGTAATAAAAAATCATAATTAATTATTTACATGGAAAAAATTACAAAAATATGCATCACATCCGGACATGAGTCCTCTACTTATATATAAAATATTATAAAAAAATATTATCATTTTATTATGGTTAGGGTGGTCATTTACACCTACTTCTTATTTTTTCCTTGAAATTTAAGTAATACTGCATTGAAATTTCAAATTTTCACTAAATAGATTTTATTTATTTTAAATAAACCTAGTAGTTTAGAAACTATATTCAATTTTATACAAATTCTATTCTTACATATTTTTGAAATAATATAGATAACTTATTCAAATTTTTACATCAAGTTGCCTAACACTGATTTTTCTAAATTTTTTGCCACTTAAGGGCCTATTTTTTCCATGATGATCCTGCACATACCCTTAGATCATTTCATCGCATCTCACAGGATATTGAAATTTGTCATGATCTAATCCCTTTATCATTAGGATTACTCTTATAAATAATTCATTCTCTCTTGCATTATTCATTCTATAAGTATTTTCTTTTTAAGGAATAGCAAATATTTGTTTTGTAGACCTCTTATGTCGAAGGTGTTTTGTACATTGTTTGTTCATGTGTCTCATGTTATTCACAAATATTACAGAACTTATGCTTGACTATTCAAGAAATAGTGGAATTGATGCTTATGGTGATAAGAATGAAGATCAAAATAGACACCCAAGAATTATCTAGAGCTTATTCAAAAGATAAAACATCTAGAAGAACTTCATTCTATATTTTTCTTCACTTTCTATATACTTTTGATGAACAGGTCTAAGAGGAAGAAGCTCCAAAAAAATCATGTTGACATTCAACCATGGCTTTTCCTTGCACATTCTGGGGTGGTATCCGAGTCTAGTATTAGATCCATGTAGATAAGATTCTAAAGGGAATTTAATACATTTTTCATCATGTCCACAACCTTTACCTCCATAACTAAATTTATACATAATATCAAATTTTGGTCCATAATGTGATTGCAACTCTTGATAAAAAGGAGGATTAGTATAAATGGCATAATCAATATCATAGGTATCACCCTATTTTAGGGAGGCATAATTGTCCTTTTTAGTGAGGGAAAATAATATTTTTAGATGATTTGAGTGAATTGGATCTACTTTATATTCCCTAATGTAAAACATGATGAAGTCTAAAGATCTTGAATCGTCGCCTAAAAATGTATTCAGTTGAGGAGAAGAAGTAGAAGTAGACTTAGAAATTTCTTCTCTAGGAGGATCTTATTTAGGGACATTCTTTTCAAGGGTATACTTTGTGAGAGATACCATAGGAGTATATGTTGATGTATTAGAAGATAATGAAGCAATGTAATTATAAAAGGTAGGTGTAACTAAAGTGTGACCGCCTGCTACCATTTGACATAAATTCATACCATCAGGGTAATCCTTGATCGTAAATTCCTAATTCTTAACAAAAAACTTAACATAACTATGAAGTGTAGAAGTGACCAATTCTAAAGCATGATTCCAAGGTCTACCGAAGAGAAGAATATACAGTAAAGGTCCTAGAATAACATACACAAGGTAGGAATAATGAATGGTCCTTATTTTAAGTAAAAAATAACAGTGTCCAAATTTTGTCAACCAATGTTATCAAAACCATGAATAAATAAAGAAGAGGTCAGAAAATAACTTGAATCAGTATCAATGAGAGTCCACATAATACTAATGTTATTAATGTAAACAATTATCATCAACAGATTTTGATTTCACACTTCTAGAGGAGGAAGATTGTGTGGATAGAATGTAATATTTAGAAAATCCACTTGAATATGATCTATCAACACATTCACATTCATCATCCTAGAAAATATGGTAAGAGAATCTTTTGAAGAGATTCTTCAAGCATAACTTGATAAACCAGGAGAGTCTGATGTAAATCCAAAATGGAGATCTTAGCAGTAGTAACACGAACTTGCACCCAATATGATCATACTCACACTGTTTTTGATTAAAGGTTTAGGTATTTGAGGGAGATCTGGTTAAGAAGGTAGTAAATAAGTAGGTTGATTAGTATTTGTTTCCTTCTAGTATTATAAGTATGAGCTACTACATTATAAGATGAAGCTTTGGATTTTGTATATTTGTTGGTAATTGTTGTCTCAACCTTTTGTCCTATTTTTAGGAGTTTCTATTTTATAGGAGTATTTTTTGTGCCAATAGATGAAAAAATAAGAATCTCCTATTTTTAGGAAGTGGGACCCACTTGGAAGTTTCCCATTTTGTATGGGCTATGTTGACAGGTCAACCAATGTCATGGGAGAATGTCACTTGTCATTTAGGTACTCAATCTGAGAAAAGGAATTTGTAAAATTCCTAGCAGGAGCGCTTGGATGCCAAGTGTCAACGTGTGGTGAGTTTTGGGACCCGTTGTTGGCACATTCATTTGTATGAGCACAAAGAGCAAGGAAGGGTGACACTTGTCATCATGATAGAACTTTGAGAAAAGAATATTGTGAGAAGCCTCTCAAAAGTGAACCATGATTCCATGTGGCATTATTTGAACATGTTGACACCAAAGCTCAAAAGGGAAACTTTCTTTTTGAAGACTGAATTCTCACTTGGAGTGACTAAGAGTCTTGGATGAGTTCAAATTTGGCATTTGACTTCATTTTCTCATGGTGGATTCCAAGCTTTATTGTTGCATTATTTATGGTGATTTATATCTTGCATGTGATTGAATATTGGTTGCATATTTTTCCATGTCACTGTATGATTGTCAAGATGCTTTTGTGGATAACTAAAACCAATACATGGGTATGTGTAGATCATCATGGAAAAAATAGGCCCTTAAGTGGTAATGAAAATTTAGAAAAATTAGAGTTAGGAAACTTGAAATAAAAATTTGAATAGGTTATCTATATTATTTAAAAAATATGTAAGAATAGAATCTGTATCAAATTGAATGTAGTTTCTAAAATACTAGGTTTTTTTTTAAATCTATTTGCTGAAAATTTGAAATTTCAATGTAGTAGTACTTAAATTTCGGGAAAAAATAAGAAGTAGGTGTCTGTCTGACCACCCTAACAACAATAAAATGATAATATTTTTTAATAAGATTTTAGATATAAGTAGAGGACTCATTTCCCGATGTGATGCATATTTTTTTGTAATTTTTTTCCAAGTAAATAATTAATTATGAGTTTTTTATTACAACTTTTAAAAAATATAACAACTCATATGTTTGACCACCTTAACCTGCTCAAAACTCCATGAAATTCATTTTTTTAAGCCTATAGTATGCAAAGCATAGAATGTGATACCATTTGAAAGCTATAGATGTTTTTCAACTAGCCTATCAATTAGGACTTTAGTCGTAATTCAAATAGAAAATGAATAATAATTATTTAATAAATTCAAAGTAAAGAATAATTTATATTGGTGGAAAGATGAAAATCTCCTTTTAAAACCCTTTTCGTTTCATCAATTTTGCGTAAAAAAAAGGTCGTTAGCCACATACCCTACACATACCCATCATATCGCCACTTTTTGGCCCATCATGATCCTACACATACCCACATGTTCTCTTTTATAGTTTGCATGCATGCAGAGACTATGGAGATGACATATGCAAACCTTAGGCACCCATATTGGAGATTGTGCTGTAGAAAAATGGCCCCTTGTCATTTTTATGGCCTTTTAGGTCTTGTTTCATGGTGTTTGATCTATTTTGCTCTGATTTTATGATGTAACATGGATTGAACATGCATATTTAGATACTAAAATTCAAATAATGACGTCTTGTGAAGGTGTTGTGAAGTGTTGTAAGAAATTTTTGTTGGCAACACAAGGGCAGACAAATGAGAGGGGGGGTGAATCTGTTGTCACAAAAATTAAAACTTATTCAACTTTTTAACCTTATTCTTAGATCTAATCAATATCATGAAAGAAAAAATGAAAAACACATAAAAAATAAACATAACACCAAAAAATTTATGTGGAAACCTTGTTAGGGGAAAAACCATGGTGGAGGTCAGTCCACAAGATTATACCCTATTAAAAGTATAAGGAAATATGAATGGGGAATGCACATGCATTCAGGCACACGAGAGCTCACTGCTCAATTACAAAAGGAAAACGTGTTGTCTTACATAAATATTTTGATTACATCCATCAGATCTAAACTTAGAAAAATAGCATCTGCTAATGCCTTATTACAGTTCTGGTTAAGCTCATGAACACTTCTTCACTCTTCTTCACTCTTCTTCACACTTTTCTCTACCTTCGTATGATCTAAAAAATATTCGCACATAGGAATCACACACTACACACACACTTCTAATCACATACCTTCAAATGATAAAAAAAATAGCTTATATATATCTGCAACAAGAAATTACACCGCTACAAGTCAGCTTCAAAAAAATAATAAAAAGAATATAAAAAGTCGGCCCATAACAATAAATATTATTCATGCAAATCAACCAAGGTCAGCCACAATGTATTGAACACCCAAAATAACATCCTCAAACATGAACCACTTCAATTAATTACTCCTCGAAGATCCATAATGTGCTACAAACACCTTGTCGGCCAAAAACATGAAAAACATGAACACATAAGAGAAAATATCAAATCATGAGCACAACGATCAATGCAGACGTGCAACACAGATAGAGCACAATCTAGAAACATCCATAAACATCATGAATTACCAGAGAAGCATCTGAAACAATTGAACTTACTGAAATCACATGATCTTCTTTCAGGAAAACCAACTGAAGTAACAAAAAAATTGTCAGAATACAAATCTTCATAACTTGATCATATCTTCACATGGATCTCTAAAACTCAATGTGGATAAACTAGATATACTCAAAAAGAAAACCTTTAGTCCACAACCTCTTAACAACAATGTATTGAACTCACCAACAGACTAAACTTCACTTCACCATTGACAACTTACAACTCTTTTTATTACAATTTTCTCAATATCCTCGACATATACAATTTCAAATGCATTAATGATAATAGTGTTGACATCAATGAAAACAACATATCAACACAAGCACAACATCTAACAATCTCCCCTTTTGGAATTTATGGCAATACATGATGTGAAAAACACCATCAACGCAACAACACTTACTCCCCCTTAGGTTCTAACTCTTCTCTCCTCAACTCATCGACATAACTCTTCTCCTCATAAGGTTCTTCTCTCCCAATTTTTTTTTTGCATTACTCTTCCCCCCCTTTGACATCAATGAAAAATATCTCTTCTATACAAGCATTGAACCACATATCTAAACATTTGAACATCTAACTACTCCCCCTGAGTAGTAGCCACAACAACACGAATCTGGATCAAAATGTGACCATGAAATGCACAGATTGATGCAAGTAAATGCATCTTAGTTCTTATTAGGAGGGGTAATCACCCCTAATGTCCCTCTAAGATACTCAAAAGTATCCTTAGGAAACAACTTGGTAAAGATGTCTACAATCTTCTCCTTAGTAGGCACATACTCCAATCTGACTTCCTTTTCACTTACCTTCTCTCTCAAAAAGTGAAACTTGATAGATATATGCTTGGTCTTTGAATGCAACACTGGATTTTTACAAATGTTAATAGCACTTGAGTTATCATAGAATATAACAATAGGCTCATCATACACAAATTTGATATCCTTCAACATTTGTTTCATCCAAAATACTTAAGTACAATTATTAGCAGCAATAATGTAGTATGCCTCTGTAGTAGATAAAGAAATAGCATTCTGCTTTTTACTTAAACATGAAATCAACTTCTTGCCCAAGAAAAATGCTCCACCACTAGTACTTTTCCTATCATTCACATCTCCTACCCAATGATCAGCATCAGTAAAGGCACTCAAAGTAAGATCATCATCTTTAGAATACCACTGGCCAAAATTAACAGTCTGCTTCAAATATCTGAAAATCCTCTTCACAATAGTCACATGAGATTCTTTAGGATCAGCTTGAAATCTTGCAACAATACATACAACATTCATGATATCAGGTCTATTTTGAGTCAAGTAAAGCAATCCAACAATCATTGATCTATATCTATTCTAATTTTCCTTTGGAGAATCATCATTTGTTGTCAACTTACATCCGACCACCATGGGTGTACCAACTACCTTTGAATCTTCCATACTAATTTTCTTCACCAATTCTTTCACATACTTGGACTGAGATATAAAGATCCCTTTATCTAACTAAGTAATTTGCAATCCCAATTTTTTTTTATCTCTCCAATCATTGACATCTCAAACTCACTCTGCATCTCATCAACAAACTTCATGCACAAGCTATCATCACCTCCAAAAATGATATCATCAAAAAAGACTTCCACAATAAAATCTTTATTATGATAAATCTTGAAATACAAATTAATATCAGTAGTACCTTTGTTAAATCCAAGCTTCTGCAAGTACTTATCCAATCTAGCATACCATGCTCTAGGGGCTTGCTTGAGTCCATACAATCCTTTCTTTAATTGGAAAACCATATCTCCCTAATTATTCAATTGAAATCCATCTGGTTGCTCAACATACACCTCTTCTTCCAACTCACCATTTAGAAAAGCTGACTTGACATCCATCTAATAAACCTTTTAGTCTTTGTAAGCAACATAAGCAAGAAACAATCTCACAGCTTCAATTCTAGCAACAGGGGCAAAGGTTGCTTCAAAATCGATATCTTCCATCTGTGAATATCCATTACACACCAATCTCACTTTGTTTCTAACCACTTCACCTTAGTCATTTAGTTTGTTTCTAAAGACCCATTTAGTTCCAATTACATTTTTATCCTTAGGTTTGGGAACTAGAATCAATGTAGTATTATTTTCAATTTGTTGTACTTCCTCCTTCATTGCTTCAACCCAATGTTCATCTTTGCATGTTTCATTCACATTGTTAGGCTTGGTCTTTGAAAATAAACAATATTATTCTACAATTCTTCAATTCTTCTCCTAGTCTGGACACCTTTGTTCTTATCACTTATGATATGATCTTCTAAATGATTTAATCTTACATACCTTAGAGTCTTAGGGCATTCTTGAATTTCAGGCTCTTCTGATCTCTCTTTTGCACTTTCACTAGTTTCTCCTTCCTCTTGATCTTCTTGATTTACCGGAAGGATTTGAACTTGATTGAAAGTTTGAACTTTCTTTCCTTTGTTTGAATTTTCATTTTGATCATTAGAATCATATCCATAGGTTTTGGATGGTGCAGGTAGGCCTTTCTTTTAGTAGAATAACCCAAAAAGATACCTTCACCACTCCTAGCATCAAACTTTCCTATATCTTCATCTTTTTTGATATAACATTTGCTTCCAAAGATCTTGAAATATCTAACAGTAGGCGTATGACCAGTCCATAGCTGAAAAGGGGTTTAACCAGTATCACCTTTGATTCGTACCTAGTTAAGTGTGTACACAACAATACTCATAGCTCTCTCTAGTAGATATGAGGAACATTTCCTTCCAACATCATAGTTCTAGTAGCATCTAGAACTATCATGTTCTTCCTTTCCACAACTCCATTTTTTTTAGGGGTCCATGGTGTAGATAATTGTATCTTTATTCCATGTTCTTCACAACAAGAATTAAACTCACTAGAAGTGAATTCACCACCTCTATCTGATCTCAGTCATTTAATCTTCAGACCTATCTCTGTCTCAACCATAGCCTTAAAGATCTTGAACTTTTCCAGAGCTTCAAATTTCTCCCTTAAGAAAGCAACCCACATCATTCTTGAGTAATCATAAATAAGCAACATGAAATACATGTATACTTGTAAACTTTTGACTCTATAAGGACTACACAAATTAGTATGCACAAGCTCCAACAATCCATTTGAATTATGCTATTTTCTCCTAGATGAAATTCTAGTTTGCTTCCCTAACTGACATTCCTTGCATATGGCATTAGTAGTTTTCATCAACTTAGGAAGATCTCTCACAGCCTTAGTAGAACTTATCTTAAAAATATTATCAAAGTTAACATGACACATTCTCCTATGCCACAACCAGCTTTCATCAACTTGAGCAATCAAGTAAATTTTACTAGCAGCACTCAGGTCAAAGATATTACATTTTTTTTGTACCTGATGCAATCTCATTTCTAAAATTTCCCAATATTTTGCACTTTCCATTATTGAGCTAAAGATTGTATCCCTTGTCAACCATTTTTCCAATACTTATAATATTATGCTTCAAACCTTCTACATATAAGATATCATCAGTATTATGCTTACCATCAAGAGAAATGCATCCTCTTTCACATATCACACCATCTTTATCATCACCAAATCTCGCAACACCACGACCATACTTTTGCAAGATCACAAAATTAATTTTATAATCTCCTATCAAATGATGAGAACAACCACTGTCAATTACCCATTCATCTTTCTCTTCAACTCGAGTAGCTAGGGCTTTCTCCACATTTGTACAACTACCAGATTTAGTAGACACAAGATTATTTTCCTTTATAGCAATAAATACCCATTTGTCCTCACTTCCATTTCCTTTATCAGATTCATCATCTGTCACACCTTCATCAGTAGCATAATAACAGTTGTTTTGAAATTTAGGCTTGTTATGTCTTGGCTTAGAAGCTCTTTCTGGACACCTTGATGCAAAATGACCTATCTTATTGCAAGAGAAACATTTAATAGGAAACTTCCCTTTATACTTACCCTATCCTCTAGCTTCTCTTTTCACAATTAGTGCTTCTGACTCTTCTAGTTCTCTTTCTTCTTCATTGATATGTTTTATTTTATCCTCATACTTGAATGTCCTTCTTGATGAACTTTCACCAGATCATATCTTTGTTTATCTCTTCCAGAAGTAGTGGCCTTGAATGTAGATTCTACCTTAGGAAGGGCATCACCAAATTCACTCAACTCAAAAGCAATAAGCTTACCAATCAACATATCTTTGGTAACATTTGTCACAGTCCAAAGATATTCAATAGCACTAGCTTTGAATTTGTAGGAAGTTGGAAAGGATCTAAGCACTTTAGCAATAATGTCAGATTTTTCCAATTGTCCACTAGCACATCTGGTACCACACACAAGTTCATTCACTCTTTGAATGAAAGTAGTAATGTTCTCATCATCACCCATTCTCAACATTTCATATTTCCCTTTCAGAATTTGTAGCTTAGAAATCTTCACATTAGCATCACCTTCATACAAAGTTTCCACCTTTTTTCTAGATCTCATAAGCAATATTTCGATCCATCACATTTGTCATCTCAATATCAGTCAAAGCACTCAAAATTTTTCCTCCTTAGCCCTGATATAATACTCAGCAGTAGTGGTAGGACCATTCTATGGAATAACATACCTATTACTTGTCATGTTCCAATAAGCTTCACCAGTGCATCTCAGATGGCACTCCATTCGAGTATTCCACAAAGAATAATTTTTTCCATCAAATCTAGGACTATCCTTATTATAATTCACCATCCTAGATCACCTTAAGATGTTAAAAATTTTCCAAGGAACTTGCTCTGATACCAATTGGTGGAAACACAAGGGCATACAACTGAGAGGGGGGTGAATCATTTGTCAAATAATTTAAAACTTATTCAATTAATTAACCTTATTCTCATATCTGATCAATAATCATGAAAGAATAAATAAATAAAACATTAGAAACATACATAACACCAAGATTTTTACGTGGAAACCCTGTTAGGAGAAAAATTGTGGTAGAGGTTAGTCCACAAGATTATACCTTGTTAAAAGTATAAGGAAATATGAATGGGGAACACACATGCATTTAGGCACACTTCCTAGAGCTCGCTAATTAATTACAAAAGGAAGACACACTGTCTTACAAAAATATTCTTATTACATCCATCAGATTTGAAATGAGAAAAATGGCATTTGCTAATGCCTGATTACAGTTCCAGTTAAGCTCATGCACACTTGTTCACTCTTCTTCACTCGTCTTCACACTCTGCTCTACCTTCATATGATCTAAACAATATTCACACATAGAAATAGAACACTACATACACACTTCTACTCACATTCCTTCAAATGATAAAATAATCACTTATATATATTTGCGCCAAGAAATTACATCGCTACAAGTCGGCTTCAACAAAATTAAAAAAAAATATAAACTGTCAGCCAAAAACAATAAAGATTATTCATGTGAATCAACCAAGGTTGGCCACAACTTAGTGAAGACCCAAAATAACATCCTCAAACATGAACCACTTCAACTAATTACTCCTCAAAGATTCACAACGTGCTACAAACACCTTGTCGGCCAAGAACATGAAAAACATGAACACACAAGAGAAAATATCAAATCATGAGCACAATGATCAAAGCGAATGTGCAACATAGATATAGCATGATCTAGAAATATCCATAAACATCACGAATCATTAGAGAAGCATCCACAACACCTGAACTTACTGAAATCACATGATCTTCATTCAGGAACACCAAATAAAGTAACAGAAAAGCTGTCAAAATACAAATCTTCATAACTTGATCAAATATTCACACAGATCTCTAAAACTCAACATGGATAAATTAGATATACTCAACAAGAAACCCTTTAGTCCACAACCTCTAAACAAAAATGTACTAAACTCACCAATAAACCAGGAACTTCAGTTCACCACTGACAACTTGTAACTCTTTTTATTACAATTTTTTCAATATCCTCGACATAGACAACTTCCAATGCATTAATGCTAATAGTGTTGACATCAATGACAACCACAAATCAGAAACACAACCACAACATCCAACAATTTATACATTCTTCTAGACTCTATTCATTACAATTTACCTAAAAAATCACCTTTTTACTATCATTAAGTCCTATTTTGAAGTATTGTAAAGTCTTGTAACAAGATTTCACACATTGGCATAAATTCACTATTTATCCCTTTCTTATGACTTATTTGACCCCTGTATTCCCTCATATGCTTTAATTAAGTTTTATTTTGAATGTAAGCCCAATAAAGAACATTAAATGCAACATAATTCCTGACACATAGTTTTAGTTCCTAGGTGGGACCCATTCACCATGGGTGGCGATTGAGTCCCCCTTGGCCCCAAATTTGAAATATTTTAAATTTTCTTTCAGGTTTTTATTTAAAACACTTGATGTTGGCCTGTGATGAGGTATGAACGGGTTGCTAAGGCACAAGATTGTATAAATATGTAATTTTCACCTCATTTTACATCTCGTAGACAATCTCCTCACTCATTCAAACATTCATTCACACATATAAAGAATTCCAACATCTTACAACATCTTATCAAGCATTATTCAAGCACTTTCAGGCATCCATTGATATTAATTTAGATTTTCATCATCAAGGGTTGGTAAGTTGATAGCATTTGCATGTTGTTAGTTTATCATTCTCTTTCATTTTATTATTTTATTAAGGTTTTGATTACCAAAAGTGGGCTTTGACCCAAGGCAAACCCCTATTTTCTAACCCTCAACCATTTTTCCCTTTGTTCATGTGTGTTTGCAGACCTAGGTATGTAGATAAATAACATGTATTTTGGTGTTAAAAAGTGGAGAACAAGTCAACTAGGTGCTTCAAGTCAACTCATTCATATTTCAAGCTTGGAGAAGGTTTTTTGTCTGTTTCCTACAAAATTGACTTCGACAACCTGACAATCAGTGATTTCCAGATCTGGTGTTGTAGAGTTGTCTCTTGATTTTTCATAATTTTGGGAGAGGACTGATTCACCACTAGTGGTGAATGAGTCCCACCTTAGGACTAAAAATCTGAATTTTGTCAGATTCTGGATCTCGACAATCAGAAACTAGTTTCTAACACTTTTAATTTGCCACCCTAGCCAAATGAGCCCCACTATGAAATTTTAGTAATTCCAGTTAGCATTCACAACATTCTAGGATCATCAAATCTTTCCCAAGTGCGCTCTTTTTCATCCTATTTCTTTTTGTTCTACATTATTTCATCATTTAGTTCATTGTTTGCATATCATACTATGTTTTCAAACATAGTTGAAATATTAGATTTTCATTCATATTCATTCATTTAGATTGCTCAATTGCATTTAACTTACTTCATTTACCTTAGACAACATCATACATAACATAATTTGGCTGATCCTTTAGCATTTTTGGAACCTATCTCTCTCCTTTTAGGTGAAAAACCCTAGAAGAGCTAGAGAAGCACTTAGGAACCAAAAATTAATAGTTCAGGGATATATAAAATGTTTAGTAATTTAGTCATTTGTATGATGAGAGAGTTGAGTTTCTACAAGGGTTATGCTATCTAATTTTCTCCAGAAGAGAAAGATATAATCTTCAATGTAAATTAGAGACGCAATCTCCATGATAAAGATATGAGCTTGAAATTGTATTGTAATTGGATAATACAATGGTTGTATGCTTTGGGTGTGGGGTTTTCTACTTGAAAGGGTTTTCACCACCTATATCTATGTTCCTTATCTTATGTCTGTTCTTTTATTCTTTAATTTTTAATTAACATGTTGTTATTCTACTAAAATTATCCTAGATCTGGAAACTATGTTTCTTTCCTCTAAGGATTAATGGATGAAATAAAAATTGTATGTTTCCACTATAAGACATAGTTGTATGTACGTGTATCACAAAAATTTAAAATATACTAATATGCATATGGGTTCTCAAATGTTATTCTGGGATTGACATTTCCCTTCAATATCTTGTATATAGATCCAAGGAATCATTATTAAATGGAATAAAATAGATAGAATACACTCCCTCTGGGGAAGAACTAGTCAAATCCACATAAATGATTGGTCCCTTTGGGCTTTCAAGGGTAGCAGAGACTACAATTATATCTATAGACTTCTTTTCCTACAAGGAAGGATATTCTAAGGGTGGATTTTGTTTAATAGGTTTTTAAATAGAAGGAAATTCCTCTAGAAAATCATCTAGGGCATCCTCTAGCATATCAAAATCCTACCTTGAAAATACATTATCAAATGCATTAAAATGTTGAACAAGAAGATCTAACAAGATGTCTTCACATTAAGCTCACAAAAATATAGAGGATGGAATTTGTTACTCTCAAAATAATGGGGTATTAAGAAACAAATAGCCCTCAACTAAACTATAAATATAAATATTTAAAGTTGAACTCTAGGCTAGGCTTAACAATAGATGTAACTAAAATTGTCAAATAACCTACAGATACTAGCTAATAAAATGTTTAGTTTACATAAATGAAGAGAACTAAATACATAGAATATGATACTAGTTGTCCAGATGAACTCTCGACCTTAGATGCTAGTGTGTTGCGAGTGAATCTACACATCTATGTTATCCTCTATTTGGAAAAAGCTCAAACAGTTATAGAATGAAGTCCCCTTCAAATGCCAACCTTGTTTTTCAACTACGCAAATGGAGATGAAGAATTTTTGGGGGCTATATAGGGTTTTTCCTCTATCAAACCCTCTATTTGGTGTTTCCACCTCCATGGATAGCTAGACAAGATTGAAAGACAAAAAAAGTAAAATAGACATGTGATAGAAACTGAAATGAAGAAAAATAGGTTTGGGGATTTGATTGAAAGAAAAATGGGTTCACCAAAATGATAGTAGATAAACCTATTCTCCTTTATTTCATTCAACAAATGGGATAAAAAACATTGAAATGAACACAACCCAAAAGATGGGTCAAATCATGGTATGAATCTAAAAATTTCCCGTTTATGCAAGGATGGGAGTCCTAAATAAACAACACTTTGGAGAAAAAGATTAAAAATAGAAAACACCAAAATGCGTGATCTAAAAGCTACATGTAATAGGTTAATCTCGATTCTGATGGAACCAAAAAAAAAAAAGATTTGAGAATGGGAAAGTGATGTGTACTAGTCACCAAAAGTTCTTTTTCAAAGCTTATTGAGGACTCATTCACCCTATGGCAAATGGGTCCTTCCTAGGGCTCTGTAAAAATTGTTTATGGGTTCTCTTCTACTATGTCTACACTCCAAGATTCCTGAATATCATAGTTGGATAGCTAGAAATAAATTTTGTAGGTCAGTTTCAATGAAATTGTAAGAATGATGAAAACCTTGAAAAAATTTCAAATTTTCCTCTTCAAGAGATCTTCCACCTAAAATTTGCAAACACAAATCAAAAGGGAAAAATGTTTTTTTGTTAGTAAATGGTGGTTTTCCTTGGTCAAACCCTGTTTTGGTAACTAAACCTTGTAATGAAATGAAATAGCATGAAGGAATGATGAATGAACAAATGTAATGTCACAACTCACCAAACCCTTCTTTGAACATTGAAATGTGGATTTGAAACTTGTATGAAATGGCTTCAATGGATGTGGATCTTGATCTTGCAACTTGATTTGAAATAATGTCTTATGAATAATTAAATTGATCTTGAACACTACATCAACATATTAGCTCAAATAACATGTATGATGCAAGAAGACTTTGACATGATAACAGATCTTGATTACTACAATAATTTTCAATAATTCTACTCTTGAATTCCTTCAAATGCTCTTCATAATGCTCTTGAACATGCTCTAGATTTATCTCATGAAGTCGCATAAAATTCTTAGGTGAAACATAGTGAAGTGACCTCCTATTTATAGGTATGTTAACATTAATTCCTGAAATTCAAATCACACAAGATAACATGTGAATACACATTTGAAATAATTGAAATACCACCAAAAAAATAATTTAAATTAGGGTCCTAGGTCTAAGTGAGGACCCATTCGCACATGGGTGAATGGGTCCTAGGTCACTTACTTAGGACACACATTGCTCAATGATAAGTGTTATGTTATGGCATTGATGAATTCTAGGTTTTCCTCTTCAGAAATTGCAATTAATTAGGCCTGGATTTGAACTAAGGGGCCAATTAAGGCATAATTAAACTCAATTAATTAATAAATCCCTAGATGATTGTGAAAGTGTAAAGGTACACCTTACAACACCATAAATAAGGCACAATCAAGTCCATTTTATTTAAAGAGGTCCCTAAACTTAATGTGAATTTGCAAAACATATTACAACACTAAATTAAGGCATAATTTAGTTCATTTTATTGATTTTAATGTTGTAATATGTTTCCATTGATTTCAAAAGAGGATCAGAAGAGAACTGTGTCGATCCTGTGCAAAAGCGTATATAGTTGTCATTGATGTCCAAAGTACAAATTAGGCAAAGGAGTTTATTGGCATGATGACAGAAGATGGATGAGAGAGCAGTAGATCTGATGATGAATTGAGTGGCAGATTCATGATGGTTTTTTCAAGAGCTTTCCAGAAAGGTATTGTGTAGGCCTAAAGGATGTATAAAACATCCAAAAAAGAATTATTTTTCTCGCAGAAAAAATTAGGGTTTACTAGTTAAACCCTAGAATTGCAGTCATCACATCCTCAAAATGTTCTATTTTGATGTTAGCCTGGTATCGATGGTTGTCAGTTACATTAGTTGCAACTTATGTATTTATAGTCATGAGGGTGACCAGCCCCTTCGCCAAGCGCCTTAATCTCATACATCCCCTTTAAGATTGGTGTGATATTGTGTGGTCGGAAAGAGGGAATCGAGTCACAAGATTCCAAATTTTCCAAACCTATGTCGCGGGGTTCTCAAGTTTCAAAACCTCCTGACTTGGCGACTTATCGATGGAGCGATAAGGTGTAAGGAGAACTTTATCGAAGTGAGTGTGTTATCAATGAGATATTGGAAGATGTCTCTTTGATAGTTCAATGTTCTTCTTGTCGGCGTGATAGTGTGCTTGGTGAGAGAATGGGCTATGTCTCTTTGACATAGCGATGGTGACACTATGGAGATTTATCGATGAGACAATATGTTGTTTGGAATAGTTTCATCCATGTCTCTTTGATAGACTGATAGTTATCTTATTGGCAAGACATTATTGTATCAGAGAGAGTTTGGGAGAAGCCTCCTCGATGGAGTGATAAGGATTATGGAAGTTTTGTCGATGAGACTGTATGGCATTGGTGAGACCCTTGTCAATGTCTCTCTGACATGGCAATGTGAAGGAAGTGCTCGAGTGAGACCCAAACATGATGACATGGGTGATCGAGATGACGAAGCAAAACGTGGTGTAAAAAAACTCGATAAATGGTAATCCACATCCTTGTTTTGGATTACAATGCAATTACATGGCAATGAGTTGGAATGGTGACATCGTCAATGGATTTTTTTTACATGACTAATGGTCATCATTGAGACCTACTTAGATGTCTCCTCGACAACTTGATGACTCCTTCATCGGTGAGACATTGGCGTATCTCCAGGACTTTGAAGAAAGTCTCTTTGACAGGGCAATCAGAGTATGATGCCAACTGTGGGACCCAGTAAGGTGGGCATGGTAGTGAGACCCGGTATGGTGATGATGAAGTGCATCCATGTTGCAGTCAGAAGAAAAAATGAAAGGATGAATCATGGTAGAAATCAATGGTGGACAGGTGACATCACCAAGGGTTTTCATCAGCATGACTGATGATCATCGATGAGACTTGTTCAGATGTCTTCTCGACAACCCAATGACCTTTCCATCAGTGAGACATTGGTATTTCAGAAGCACTTTGCTGCATGTCTCTTCAAGATGACAATAGGAGAATGTGATTTTGGTTGTGGGACCCGATAGGGCAAGGATGGCGTGCATTGATGAAATAACCATGAAACAAATGATTTGATGACACATGGAAGGAAACGACAATGGATGGTGACATGTGGTTACACAATGGTGTGGGGACCACTTTTCCAAAGTAGCGATAATGAAGATACAATTTATCAATGTGAGAATGCCATATCGATAGGAGTCTGGAAGATGTCTCTTCAACAAAGCGATAAGGGGAAAATCTAAGTGGGACCCAATATGAACGTGACTATGCTAGATGATGATGAATGCTGAAAAATAGTGAATAGTGATTGCTCAATAGGAAATTCATATCCTTGTTGTGAATTTGTGGCATGTGGGACTTTGCACTCATGGCAGTTCACATCGAAGAAGATCGACATCCATAATTCAAATGCAGAGATCTATAATGGTTCGAGAGTGTAAACAACAGTTCTTGACTAGTAACTAACAAAGATGAAGGATTTAATTGGTCCAAATGTACCCAATGACCAATATAAATGAGATTTGATTAGCTAGGCCATGTAATAGATTGGAGAAGTGATCAAGACTAAATCTAATCTTACTAGAAAGAGAATACCTTTAATGTGTATTAGATTGTAGGGTCGATAGAGAGCTAATTTTGGAAATTTCTCTGTAACCAATTTAAATGTGGAATCAGGTCAATGTCGAGGTAGAGTGACAATGAAGAAATTTGATGGACCCTGTCAGATGAATTTATGATGAGATAGACAGTGGTGTGTGGCTCGAGAAAAATTCATCTTGTTGGTGAACTTTACAAGCTAAGGAAACCCTAGCAGAACGTTTGAGATGATCTGAATGGTAGAAAGAATCTCAAGGTAGAGATTGCAGGTTGGTGGAGATAGAAGACAATCAAATATTGTCAATGTTAGATGGTTGTAGAAGTGTACATGAATAGAGGGAACAACTTGTAGTTGTACGTACTGTTGTATAGTTTAACATCTCAGAGAAGTATGTTGCAAAGATAGGAAGTGTGTTTTTTATTCTACAAGAAAGAGAGAGATGTGCAACAGAAAAAGAATGGTTTTTTAGTCCTATACTATAAAACAAAACATCATCTAGGTTGTAATTCAAGAGAGTGTGGATGTATGTGACACTACCAAAAGGGACGAAAGTGTAGTAAAGCACAGAGCAGAGTGTAGAGTAGAAGTATGTGCTACTCAATGTGCAACTTCAGTAGTAGAGTGTGTGTTGCAGTGAAAGCAACAATGTACTAAATGTAATGTTGCATTATAGGTTGTGTAGAACCAAATTGTATGAATATATGAATTTTTAATGTTGTACTGAGTTGTGGCTTAGATTAGAGGATTGTAGTCTACATGAAGTTGTGGCTTCTAAATTAGGGTGTTGTTGCATCCTTAGTGTTGTGTCTTCTAAAATAGGGTGTTGTTGCATCCTTGAAGTGGTTGCTTCTAAATCAAGTAGTTGATGCTTCCTTGTGTCGTAGCCCTTGAACATTGTAACAGAGATTTAGATTGTGACGCTATATTTCAGCAGTAGACTCAAGCAACCTTAGTCATCATCATTTTTCCCATATCAGGTTTTCCACGTATATTTGTTGTTGTGGGAATTTGTGTTGATTGTCTATTTTCATGTTTATGTTTGCATCTATAGTTTTCAATCTACACAATAAGAGTTGAGTAATAAATTTGCACAAGGTATTTAGATTTAAGTAAGTAATTTGCATAAGGTTTATAAGGGAAAAAAATTTAAGGGATAAATTTTGGTATCTGCTAATTCACCCCCTCTCAGTAGATCATTGTGTTCTGACAATTGGTATCAGAGCAAGGTTCCCTAGGAGAAGCTTAATCAACTCGGTTAGATCCTGGATAGGTAAACACAATGGAATGTCAAGAAGGTTCAAGAAAGCCACCTAGATTTGTTGGAACAAATTATGGTAAGTGGAGCTCATTGATGAAAGGATACTTATGTTCTCTTGGACTTTATGTTTGGATGTCAGTTAAGAAAACATATGTTCCTCCTACTACTCCTACTGATGCTACATGAAAGGACTATGAGAATAATGAGAAAGCTCCATTCAACATTATGAACAACTTGTCTGATCTTGTGCATAGCAAGGTCATGCATTGTGAAACTGCTTATGATGTTTGGGAAAAATTGAATAAGATCTATGAAGGAGACTCCAAGGTGAAGATGACAAAGCTACAAATACTGAGAGCTAAATTTGAAAGCTTGTAGATGATTGAAGAAGAAAAAATTTTAGATTATCTTTTGAGAGTTGATGATATAGTAAATTCTATTAGAGGATATGTTGTGTAAATGAAAGAGGATGTTTTTTTGTTGAAGGTTCTGAGGTCCATGGAAACTAAATATGATTCTAAAATTTCTGCCATTGAAGAAGGAAGAGAAATTGATAAACTCACTCTAGATGAGTTATATAGTATATTTACTTCTTATGAGATGAGAATGCTAGTTGTCGAGTCTTCTAGAAGAGAAGATTCATTTAAGATTGCTAAGAAAGGAAAGGATGGAGTAGAGATGAAATACAAAGATGTAGTCATTGTTTCAAACATTAAAGAAACTGAAGAAGAAGAAGCAAACTGCATAAGGAGACTAAGGAGAGGATCTCGTAAATATAAAGGTAATCTGCCCTTAAAATGCTTTAACTATGGTAGAGTAGGCCATCTTGCTTCAGAATGTCCATATGATGAAGTGGATAACTCTAAACAAGAAGAAGATAGTGAAAAGAAGAATGAGTTTTATCCTAAAAGGAAGAATTTTGGAAAGAAGAAGAAGATTATATGCATTCAAGAAGAAAGTGATGCTTCTAATGTTAGTGTTAAGGTATGTTCATGATCATCATGGAAAAAGAGGCCCTTAAGTGGCGATGAAAATTTAGAAAAATCAGAGTTAGGTAACTTGATGTAAAAGTTTGAATAAGTTATCTATATTATTTCAAAAATATGTAAGAATAGAATCTATAGCAAATTCAATGTAGTTTCTAAACTACTAGGTTTTTTTTTTTTTTAAATCTATTTGGTGAAAATTTTGAAATTTCAATACAATAGTACTTAAATTTTAGGGAAAAAAGAAGTAGGTGTCTATCTGACCACCCTAACCACAATAATAAAATGATAATATTATTTTATAATATTTTAGATATAAGTAGAGGACTCATGTCCTAATGTGATGTATCTTTTTTTGTAATTTTTTATTACAACTTTTAAAAAATATAAAAACTTGTATGTTTGACCACCTTAACTTGATCAAAACTTCATGAAATACATTTTTTTTTTAATCCTATAGTATGTGAAGCATAGAATGTGACACATGTTTCAGATTCAAAAAATATGATACCGTTTGAAAGCTATAGATGTTTTTCAATTAGCCTATCAATTAGGACTTTAGTGGTAATTCAAATAGAAAATGAATAATAATTATTTATTAAATTCAAAGTAAAGCATAATTTATATTGGTGGAAATCTGATAATCCCCTTTAAAAACCCTTTTCATTTCATTAATTTTAGATAGAAAAAGTTGTCAACCACATACCCTACACATACCCATCATATCACCACTTTTTGGCCCATCATGATCTTTTCCATACCCGTTAGTTCAAATGAGGGTCAAGATCAAGCTTTAGTTGTGAGAGAAGGAGAGAAAGTATTTCTCCTCATTGTCAATACAACCTAGGATCAAAAGGATGAACAAGTTAAGGACTCACATGAAGAAGAAGAGGAAGTAGTTGTTGATCTTGAGGGAAAATTTATTAGTGCTCTTGAAGACCTGGATGAGTTAAGAGATAAATATGATGATCTCAAGGGGGAAAACAAGAAATTGAAAAAGAATACTCAAAAGGAGAATGATAAGCTAAATCAAGAACTTGAAGAATAAAAAAAGTTGGTGGTAAATCTGAAACTGCAAGTAGAAGAAGCTAAAAGAGGTGAAGAAGTAATGAAGTCCAATCTAGAGTATGAAGTAGAAAGATGCATGAAGTTAGAAGTAGAAGTAGTCGCTCTGAGAAAAGAATTGGAGAAGGCCAAGGAGAAGATCAATAAGGGTCTAAAACTAAAAGGAGGTATTGATATTCTTGATGAATTGGTTAAGTCACAAAAGCCATCAAAACCTAAGGAGAAGGTTGGCCTTGGATTTGAGAAAGGAATGAGTTCCTCTACCAGTACATCTGCAAAACTATATCATAGATTTATTATAGAAGAAAGATGTTGAACAAAGGAATAGAAGCCCACAACAAATATGAAAATGAAGAAATCAGTCCTTGAAACATTGAGGAAGAAGTAGCATACAAAGGGAGTTGATGTAGAAAGACTTACCAAGATGAGATATACCACAATTTCAAAGCAAAGAAGACCACCTCATCCTACTCAAAGGAATTCTATGACCAGGTACTCCTCACATTTTTATGGTTATTGTTTTACATGTAATCAATTTGGTCATAGAGCGTGTAAGTGTACAACAATAGCTAGTAGGAGCATAAAACATATGCATATAAATTCACTTGCTCCTATTGTAGGCATGGGTGTGATGTGTTTTAACTGCCACAATTTTGGTCACTTTGTAAAACATTATAAAATAAATCATGTAAGATGAAAAGCACATAGTGAGAAAAGGAATATGTCCCCCAAGGTGAACAATGGTTCACATATTCCTAAGAGGAAGGCTGGTCAGATAGAGAAAAAGGAAAAGAAGGTTTGGAAAGAGAAAGATTTGCAGGAAATGCTCTATGAGGCTACTTCTACCTTACATCACTAATTTTTAGTGATGGGGAAAGAGTCCAAGAGGAGTTTAATTGATATATATTTTATCCCTAGATATGGAGAAGTGATCAAGTCAGGTAAACTTGTACAAATTTCTAATGACTTGATGATTGTAAGAAAATGGTTTTACTCTTTCTCTTTGTCAAAAGGGGAATAACATTTGTAGGTGAAGGGTATGATGCTCCTTGCACCTTGCTGAGAAAATGATGTGCATAGTTTAGCCTGACTGGTATAGAATATGGAATTATGCAGATGCTCACTGGAATGGAAAGTGTCCATGGATATTGATCTTAGGGCAGAGTTGCAGATGGTGTCAGAGAAATAGTCTACCTAGTACAATGCTTGAAGGTCTGCAAGTGTTCACAAGGATAAGAAAATATGAGAGATGTGTCAAACAAAAATTTCGGATCAAAGAAATGTTTGCAAATTGGTACTGATCCCAATGTAGAGTAAATTCTTATGTATGCAGGAAAAGAGAATGGAAAACTGTCTAAGGAGGGGATGCTATTGTGGTCAGGAAGATTTGTAGTTGGTACAAAGCCTATGGATAAGTGTACACTCAAGTACATGTAGTAAATGGAGTAAGGAATTAAGGGGAGCTGATATAGGCATCAGATCAACATACAGTGTAGTTAGCATTATAAACTAGTATAGAGCATAAAAACAAGCATGCTCAGATTGGTGCACAAAAAAGAAAGGTGAATTGGTATAGAGAAAAAGGAGGACATTAGATAACAACTAGACCCTTTGCACTGCTTTTCAAAGGAGGAAAATACTTTCAAGAGGAGTGATCCCTTTCCCATTGATTTCAAAGGGGGAGAAAGTATGCAAATGCTCAATTATCTGAGCAAGAGGGAGAAAGTCATGCAGATGCTCAAAGAGGAGCATTGGAGGAAGTTGCAATAGAAGTAGAAAGTAAAGATGATACTGCTACAAATGTTGAATTGGCTATTTGGTATCATTTCTCATTTAAAGTTTTTTTATCAATGAAAAAGGGGGAGATTATTGGAATATGTTTTCATTGATATCAAAAGGGGATCAGAGGAGAAGTAAGTTGATCCTATGTAGAAGCGCATATAGTTGTCATTGATGTCAAAAGTGAAAATCAACCAAAGGAGTTTATTGGTATGATGAAAAAAGATGAATGAGAGAACAATGGATCATATGGCGAATTGAGTGGTAGATTCGTGATGGGTTTTTTGAGAGCTTTCCAGAAAGGTATTGTACAGGCCCATAGGATGTATAACATGTTTAGAATTTTTATTTTTTTCTCTCAGATAGAATTAGGGTTTAGTGGTTAAACCCTAGAGTTGCAGTCATGGTGTCCTCAAAATGTTCTATTTTGATGTTGGCCTAGTATCAACGATTTTCAGTTGCATTAGTTGCAACTTATGTCTTTACATTCATGAGGGTGACCGACCCCTCCACCTAGCACCCTAATGGCATACATCCCCTTTTAGATCGGTGTGACAGTGTATGGTTAGTAAGAGTGAATGGAGTCATGGAATTCAAATTTTTCCTAACCTATGTCACATGGTTCTCAAGTTTCAAAAACTCCCAACTTGGTGACTTACCGATGGAGCGAAAAGGTGTAAGGAGAAATTTATCAGAGTGACAGTGCATTATTGGTGAGATATTGGAAGATGTCTCTTCAATAGGTTGATGTTCTTCTTGTCAACATGACAATGTGTGGTCGGCCAGAGAATGGGATATGTCTCTTTGACATAGCGATAGGGGCATTACGGAGATTTATTGATGAGACAATACGGTGTTAGGAAGAGTTTTTTCCATGTCTCTTCAATAGACTCATAGTTATCTTATCAGCAAGACATTCTTGTATCGACAAGATTTTGGGAGAAGTCTTCTTGATGGAGTGATAAGTAGTATGGAAGTATTGTCAATGACACTATATGGCATCGGTGAGACCCTTGTTAATGTCTCTCTAACATGGCGATGTTAAGGTAGTACTTGAGTGGGACCTAGACACAATGACATGGGTGATAGAGATGATGAAGCAGATGCATTGCGTAACGAGACTAGATAAATGGTATTCCACATCCTTGTTGTGGATTATGATGCAATGACATGGTGATGAGGTGGACTGGTGACATCGTCAATGGATTTTTTTAGCATGACTAATGGTCATCAGTGAGATGTGCTCAGATGTCTCCTTGACAACCCAATGACTCTTTCATTGGTGAGACATTGGCGTAACACCAGGACTTTGAAGAAAGTGTCTTCGATGGGGTAATGGGAGTATGATGTCGACTATGGGACCTAGTAAGGTAGACATGGTAGTGAGAACCAATATGGTGAGGATGGCATGTGTCCATGTTACAATTAGAAAACAAATAAAAGGATGAAACGTGGAAAAAATCAATGGTGGAAAGGTGATGTCATCAAAGGTTTTCATCGGTGTGACTGATGACCATCAATGATAATTTTTTGAATGTCTCCTCGACAACCTAATGACCTTTCCAGTCATGAGACATTGGTAGTTTGGTAGGAGCTTGAAGCATGTCTCTTCGACATGACGATAAGAGAATGTGATGGCGGCTTTGGGATCCGACAGGGTAAGGATGGTGTGCATTAATGATACATCTATGAAACAAATGATTCAATGACACATGGAAGGAAACAACAATGGATGGAACTTGAAATGTGGTAACATGATAGTGTGAGGACCACTTTTCCACAATAGTGATAAGCAAGATAAGATTTATTAGCATGACAACACCATATAGGTAGGAGTCTAAAAGATGTCTCTTCGACAGAGTGATAAGGGGAAGAGCTAAGTGGCACCCGATAAGAAGGTGACAGTGTTGGACAATGATGAATGCTGAAAAATGGTGACCAGGGATTGCTTAATAGGAAATTCACATCCTTGTTGTGAATTGTGTGGCCTATAGGCACATGCACTCATGGCAGTTCATATTGAAGAGAACACAGTGAATGTCTCCAAGATAGAGTGACATGTGATGTGCATTGTAACTGAACCCTATGATCAATGAAGGAGATTTGAATGACTATTTACCCAACAGTTGGGATTTAAAGGCACAATAGTGAACGAGGATCATAGGATCATGGCACGAAAGGAGAAGATCGATGGCCAAAATTCAAATGTAGAGATATGTAACGACTCGATAGTGTAAACAAGAATTCTTGACTGGTAACTGACACAAAGAAAGGATTTAATTAGTCCAACTATACCCAGTGACCAATGCAAATGAGATTTGATTGGCTAGGAAGTGCAACGGATTGGAGAAGTGATCAACATTGAATATGATCTTACTAGAAAGAGAATACATTTAATGCATATCAGATTCTAGAGTCGATAGAGAGCTCATTTGGGAAATTTCTCTATAACTTTTCATTAAATATGGAATCGGCTCAATGTCGAGGTAGAGTGACAATGAAGATATCTGATAGACCCTATTAGAAAAATTTATGATGAGCTGGATAATGGTGTGTGGCTCAAGGAAAAGGTAGCTTTTTGGTGAATTTTGCAAGCTAAAGAAACCCTAGCAAAAGGTTTGAGATGATCTAAACGGTAGAAAGAATCTTGAGGTAGAGATTGTAGGTCAGTGGAGATAGAAGACAGTTGGATATTGCTAATGTTAGATGGTTGTAGTAAGTGTGCACAAATAGAGGGAACAACCTATAGTTGTACATAGTGTTGTATAGTGTAACATCTCAGATAAGTATGTTACAGAGATAGGAAGTTTGTTTGTGTGTCTTCGAAAAAGAGAGAGATGTGCAACAAATAGAGAATGCATTTGTAAATTCCTAGACTGTAAAATAGAACATCATCTGGGTTTGCATTTAGGACAGGATAGTTCAGATGTATGAGACACTATAGAAAGGGAAGAAAGTGTAGTACATAGCAGACTAGAGTGTAGAGTAGAGGTATGTGTTGCTGAGTGTGGAGCTTCAGTAGCACAATGTGTGTTGCAATGAAAGCAATAATGTATTGAATGTAATGATGTATTATAGGTGATGTAGAACCCAATTGTATGCATGTATGAATTTTTAATGTTGTAATGAGTTGTGGCTTAGATTGGGGGATTGTAGTCTCCATGAAGTCGTGGCTTCTAAATTAGGGTGTTGTTGCATCCTTGGAGTTGTAGCTCCTAAAATAGGGTTTTGTTGCATCCTTGAAGTGGTTGCTTCTAAATTAGGTAGTTGATGCTTCCTTGGGTTATAGCCCTAAAAATTGTAACAGAGATTTGGATTGTGACGCTAGATTTGAGCAGTAGACTCAAGAATCCTTAGTTGCTATGGTTTTTCCCATATCAGGTTTTCCACGTATATCTGGTGTTGTGGGCATTTGTGTTGATTGTCTATTTTCGTGTTAATTTTTGCATCTTTAGCTTTCAATCTACACAATAAGAGTTGAGTAAGAAATCTACACAAGGTATTTAGATTTAAGGAAGTAATTTCCATAAATTTTATAAGGGATAAATTTTGGTATCTACTAATTTACCCCCCTCTCAATAGATCATTGTGTTCCAACATTTAATGCCCAAATTAGGTGTGAAAAGGGGATACTTTTTCCTACGCTACATTTAGCTCCCACTTTAGTGAGAGTATGACCCTATGTCAAAATCACACTAAAGTATACATTCAAGACACATATGTATGAAACAATGACAAAGAAACTTAATCATACACTATTAAAGCCCAGTAGAAGAAAAGGGAGGCAGATCAAGCTTTATCTATCCCAACATGATTTGGAACATGGTTATTTGTCCAGGGAAAGGGGGTGGATCAAGATTCGACTATCCAACGTGATGTGGACATGTCTAGGTTTTTTTTCCTACATGTTCACAAGAAGAACTCGATGTCCACTATGCAAAAGACACATATGCTCACATAGGGTAATGGAACCTTAGGTTTTCCACTAGGTGAGCCCTCGATGGGTGGAAAATGAGAGAATCTCATTAGGCTCCAATACCATATCAAAGCTATCCTCTTGAAAAATTGAATAGGGCACAACACACATTTTGGTTTCAATCTTCATAAGGCTTAACAAGCTACGTTATGCTAAACACTCATGAAAAAGAAAAAGGCTCTACTGGAAAGCAAGGTGCATTATTCTTGGTGGCCTTATAGGGATGGGTTCGAGTTTGACAAGGTTAAAAAGTTGTATTATGTTAAACACATGAACATTATATATATGGTCTTTTTCAAATGGAGTTTTCTTAGTTTGTGTTAGGTCATCTCCTTAGGGATCATCATCCCTAATGTCTCCAAGAGAGTACAATTCCAAGATAAAAGATTCACAACTTAGGGAATGCAATGCATAGTATTACCACTAATATGAAAGTCATATACTAAGAAATACTATTCTCATAGAGGACATCAAACCCAATGACACCACCAAGAAAAGGACATGTCACAAGAAGAAATAAAATCACACAAAGAACATGAGCATAAAAAATAATGCCAATATATTCTATAACTTTAAAGTAGAAAATAGTCTATGCTAACCATAGAGAGTACATGAGAGCTTACTCAAAAATCCCTATGCCATGTCATATGTTTCCAAAAGAAGCTACATCATGAAAAGGGATTTCCTCAAAAAACACATAAGGAATCTGTGGATTCAGGGTCAATATATCTTTACTACAAAGTCTGTTTAGAGCTCATAAATGTCATCATTCCAAAAATACTCATAGAATAGGAATAATGACACATAGAGAGTGAAGAAAAAGAAAAATGTTTTTTTTAAACATGGAAGAGACCTAAATGTCTAGATGCCTTGCATCATCCCCAAAAGGAAAATTCAAGAAAAATGAAAAAGATAAATGTTTATGATATAGAGAAGAATGTAGATACACATAGAGGAAGGCACATGAAGAGAGATACATCTAACAAAACAAAATGAGGGATCACATTACACACATGTAATCACACAAAGAAACATAAAAAAATGAAGAAAAATACTAGTAAGGCACATGCGATCCAACCTTAGTAGGTCGTCTGCATCCCAATATTAATCAGTATATGTGGAAGGTGAAAAACTAGCCAAAGAGGCAACAACAAGTTCCACACTAGGACAATGCTACCTAACCCATTTCCCCCAAGGGTATAAGGTGAGCCAAAAATGGATGATGATATGCTAATCCTTGCAAAAAGAAAATGTGATTGCATAAAGCCAACTTTATACACTCATGCATGGTAATGAATATACTATGATACTACAACTACCACATGAAAAGGAGCATCAACTAATGTTATTCATTATAATGCATATCTAATATTATGTTCCCACATGTAGTATCAATTAGCTTAGGATGCACCAAAGTTAAAGTTGTCTTGGAAGAATCTTTTGTAAGAGTGTTAATGTTGAGTGAAGAATTTTTTATGCTTTTGTTTGTTTTGAAGGAAAATAACAAATACTATTAGTGGTTTCTTGTGTGTTAAGCTCTATAGGGACACATATACCATTTTCTCTAGCACTACATCCTTTTCCACTATAACCAAGTTGTTTCAAAAGTTCATAACCTCTTCCATAAACATATTTCATTTCGTTTGGATATAGTGGTTGTTTGTAATCAACTTCATCAAATTTCATTGTGTGGTTTGTTTCTTCTTGTAAAGTGGTTGAAGTGGATGCTTTTGAATTTTGTGTTGACATTACTATTGGTTCTTTTCCTTTTTAAAACTCTTTTTTTGTGATCTTGTATTCGCCCATGAATGTAGGTGTAAAATTCAATGATCCCAAATCATCCAACAATAACATTGTGTACAGTTTAGGGTGCTTATCTTTTTATTCTTCTTGCATGGGTTCTAATTTTGTAGTTGGTGTCAATGCTTTCAAAGGATTTTCCTTGTGTTTCTTAATGTTCAAACAAATTTCTGCTTTAGGGTTAGCCTTGATTGTACACTTTATTGTTGTAGACATACGTCATTTTATGATGAAGAGTAGAAGGAACCCCATTCATTGCATGAATACATGGCCTACCTAAAAGAAGATTATATGAATTATCGTGAGGCATAACATGGATAGTAGTTTTCAATGTAGCTTTGTCAAATCTCATAGGTAGTGTTATCACACCAAGATGTTGCTTTCCCACATTATAGAAACCACGTATAGAGAAAGAGTTTGATTGAATTTGGATTTTGTCTAATCCAATCTTATCCAAAAGGTTTATGCTACATACGTTAATGGCAGAGCCATTGTCAACAAGGGTTCTATTTATCCCCTTCCTATTAGTAATAGGTATTATTATGAAAGTTTCATTTTGTTTTTGCATGTCCAAAGGAGGTAGGTCACTTTGGTGGAAAACAATGTCAACATTCATTCCTTGAATTATGGTCACTATATCATTTGGATTTGCACTAGGGGGAACCACAACTTGTAAATAAATTTTGAATCATGTTATGATAATGAGGGGACGCTTGTATAAGATCCCATAAGGATATCTTCTTAGGATTATTTTTAAGTTGTTAAACAAGATCATACTCCTTTCCATTATTTGAAGGTAAATAAGGAGCACTAGGCAAGATAGGCTGAGGAAATGGTAATGAAGTATGGATGGTTTGTGGTTTCCTATTCTTCCTTGTATTGTATATATGAACAATAGTAGTGTAACTTAGTTGCTGCAAAACATTATTACTACACATTTTCCTTGTAAAGTTCAAGATAGTTCCTGGAGCTAGTGGCTTCTTTTTAGGTGGTTCAAGGATGAGTACAGGTTTGTTTTGAACTTTTGGTTGTTGTGCAGGTGGATAGAGGATAAGTTGAGGCTTAGGTGGTATAATAATTAAATGATTTTTAGGAGGTCTAAGAATTAGATGGCTTGAGGGTTTTATAATTTTCATAACCTCAACAAACTTATCCTTATTTTCATGATCTCTTAGTGGAGGGGAGTCTAATGTGACTTGATCATCTCCATCTAAGGAAGCCACATTACTATTTTTTGAAAGACTTGTGTCAATGTTGTCATTTTCTTGCACCATGATATCTTCCATAGTAGGAGAGTTTTTTGGAGAGCAACAAATTAGATGTTCATGAAATTCAATGGTTGGTTCTTCTAAAATAACTTCATCACAAGTAAGGGAGTTATCAATTTTTGGATTTTCTTGTTTATCAATGACGAAATCATCTTGTTTAACAATATTTTCTCAAGTAGGAGGGATAGGAGAAGAGAAAAAACTAGGATTCTCATGATTCTCATTGATGGTTTCTTCTAACACCAAAATATCTTCTTCACAAGTATGAGAGATATTGGTAGAAGAACAAACTTGATTGTCATGATTGTCCAAGATTATATTCTCTTTCACTAAATTAGTTTCACAAATGGGAGAGGCATCAATGAAGAACAAGAAAATAGGATAAATGACTTCACATTCATATGCTTGTAACAACATTTTCTTAGAGTTTTCAACAAAATCTGAAAAATAGAACATGAATTATGATATCAAGAGATTTTTTTAAAGAAAAATGATGTAGTAATTGCTCTACAATTCTAAAATGCAACAATTTTTTTAAAATTTAAACGCCTAAATTTAATGGATTATTATACCTCAATGTATAAATAAAAAATTATTGAAACTTTCCAAACTAATATAGTACATTACCAACAAATCTAGGAAGTGCAGAAAACCACAAAAAAGCTCAGAAAATTTGGTTTCCAAGGACTCGTTCGTCCAGGGATGAATGGGTACCAGTACAAGTTTTTTTAAAAATTGAAAATTGTAATTTCTAAGTGTTTAGATGTGTTCTCTATTCCAAGTTTTAGACTAGTATTTCTATAATAGAATTTTCTACAATTTGGTGTGTAAATGCAAGTAAAACTAATGAAATATCTTGAACTATATGAAAAAAATTTGAAATGAAATTTTCATCCAATTTTTGAATATAAATGATTAAAATTGCACTAAAATGAAAACACTATGCAAAATTAATGTAATATGCATGCAATTTTTTGAATCTTTCATATTTAAACCATGCAAAAATGCAAATTTAAACCCTTATATGTAATGAAAAATAATTAAAGATTTAAAGAACCCTAAATGTAATGCAGCTAATGCAAACCTAACATAATCTATTACAAAAATTAGATCAAGGGTTAAAAGGACTCCAATTATTTGAAGGTTGTCTGTTTAATTCACGTCGGGTTCACTACAATAAAATGAAGAAAAATGGGTTTGGGGTTTGATTGAAAGTAAAAGCGGCTCACCAAAATAATAGTAGATAGAACTATTCTCCTTTATTTCATTCAAGAAATGAGATCTAAACAATGAAATGACTAACAACCCAAAAGGTGAGTCAAATCAAGGTGTGAATCTGCAAATTTCCCTCTTATGTAAGGATGAGGGTCCTAATTAAATAACACTTTGGGGAAAATGATTAAAAATAGAAAACAAACTCCAAAATGCAAACTACAAAGTTCATCTAATATATTAACCTCAATTATGATGGAACCAAAAAACAAAATACATATTTGAGAATGGGAAAGTGATGTGTACCAATCAACAAAAGTTCTTTTTCAAAGCTTATTGGGGATTCATTTGTTGTATGGTGAATGGGTCCTAGCTAGGGCTCTATAAAAATGGTTTCTAGGTTTTCTTCTATTGTGTATGCTCTCCCAAATTCCTGAATCTCATAGTTAGATAGTCGAAAATAAATTTTGTAGGTCAGTTTTTGTGAAATTACAAGAATGATGACAACTTTGACAACTTTGACAAATTTGTAATTTTTTCTCTTCAAGAGATCTTCCAAATAAAATCTGCAAACACAAATCAAAAGGAAAATTATTTTTTTTGTTGGTGAATGGGGTTTTATCTTGGTCAAATATCATTTTGGTAATTAAACCTTGTAATGAAATGAAATTGAATGAAGGAATGATGAATAAACAAATTCAATGTTACAACTCACCAAACCCTTGTTTGAACATTGAAATGTGGATCTATAACTTGCATGAAATGGCTTCAATGGATGTGGATCTTGATCTTGAAACTTGATTTGAAACAATTCCTTTTTAATAATTGAATGGATCTTGAACACTACATCAACAAATTATCTCAAATAACATGCATGATGGAAGAATACTTTGACATCATAATGGATCTTGATTTCTGCAATAATTTTTAATAATCTTCTCTTGAATGGCTTCAAATTCCCTTCATAATGCTCCTGAACTTTCTCTAGCTTGATCTAATGAAGTCACATAAAAATCTTAGGTTAAACATAGTGAAACATGAACTCTTATTTATAGGTATGTTAACATTAATTGCTGAAATTCAAATAACACAAGCAGGCATGTGATTGCACATTTGAAATCATTGAAATACTACCAAGAACATAATTTAAATTAGGGTCGTAGGTCACTTACCTAGGACACACATTTCTTAGTGGTAAGTGTTATATAATGGAATTGATGAATGTTGGGTTTTCCTCATAAATTATAATTAATTATGCTAGGATTTGAACTAAGGGGCTAATTAAGGAATAATTAACCTCAATTAATTAATAAATCCCTAAATGAGTTTGAAACTATAAAGGTACACCTTACAACACCATAAATAAGGCACAATTAATTCCATTTTATTTAAATAGGACCCTAAACTTAATGTGAATATGTAAAAAATATTACAACACTAAATTAAGGCATAATTTAGTTCATTTTATTAATGTTAATTCCCAAATTTAGTGTGAAAAAGATATGCTTTTTTCTACACTATAGAAACAAATACTACTATGGAGGAGAACCCCTATCATAATTAAAACACACTAGAAGAGATAATATAAATGTAACAATAGATGAGATTGCCAAATGATAAGAAAGAGAGAATTACCAAGAATTGTGGCCCCTCTTTCAAGATGATAGACATGACAAGATCATAATCAAGAGGATTCTTTTCTATTAAAAATTTCCAAGATGTGAGAGTATTTTAGTAGAGTTTCATTAAGAGAGAGATAAAGAGCTCCGAGTGAAAAATTCCTTAGCCACCCATTTTTTATTACTAAACTTGGTGGGAATAGCCATTATATTTTTATTTGAGCACTAGGACATGTGTCACAAATAAAATGTGCAAGATATTCCCATTTGGATCTTGGATTTTATCAAGACATTTGTGCACCACACAGACATTCGTGCAATGCACTCTTGTCTAATAAAATACTTCTAGAATTCAAACCATATGCTACTAACGCTTCATCATTTCCTTTTATGAGATAAAAGATAAAATAGAAATCATGAATTTTATCATAAATGCAATGGGCACAATGCATAAGTGTCAAATTAGGACAGGGTGCAATTGTGACACTACAATGCCTAATCACATCTTTATGAATATCCTTGCCTTGTATAGTCAAGACTCTGAGACATGTCAAATAATTCATGTACTTGCTTTGCCTCTACATATCATGCATGCATTTTGTCAAGTGGTTAATGTATAATGATCAAATAAGGGTTAAAAATCTCTCTATGATAGTACATTATTTTGTCTACGGTTTGATGAAAATTTAAGAAAGATATAAAGTATAATGCTTGTAATTTACAATGGATAATGTGTATTTTTTTATTTTTAGCATTTCAAGTTTTTAAATTTGTATGCATTTATTTAATATTTTAGTATTCAATATAAGCTAAATTTTAGTTTTTTTTACTAACATACTTTTTTATAGCACCATATAATAATATTATAGTCTAGGGATTTGTATCTCTAATTTTTCTTACCTATTTTCTAGGTTCAATTCTTTATTTTGTGCACTCTTGTAGAAGAATTTCAGCTATTTTTAACTAAATATAAAAAAAAATTCTTCAATAATTTACAAATGTACTATTTTGTAGTTGTGCTTGAATGTTGTATAGGATTTTAGTTTTTTATTTTCCTCACAAAAATAAGAACTCCAGTTATTAATATAGTACAAGTTGTCATGCTTTTAAATTTTTATTATGTTTATTCTCTTAGTCAGTACTCTTTCCATTATGTATATAATGGATAAAACTCAATATTGTTTACGTTAATTACTTTTGTTCACATGACAATTTAAGTATAATAATATTTTAAAGGTGTGTAGTTATACTTTGAATCTTTTGATATGAAAAGCAACAAAAACAAGGGTGTTGGCCCACAAACTAGAGTCCAAAGGCTAAAAAACAAGTCCACGAACCATAGAAAACATATCAATAGCTCTTTGAAAAAACATTATGTAACAAGTTATAAAAAAAAAATGGTAAGGAGACACCAGAGCTTAGAAAAATTAAAAAAAATTAAAAATAGGACTAGACAAAAAGTTGGCCCCAATCTTCAATGAGGAACTTAAAAATTTCCTTGTGACTGTCATCATTTTTGCTAGCCTTCTTCAACTTCTTATCTTATAGCATACATAGAGTAGTGGCCAACTTATGCATAACTTTCAAACTAAGCTTGGAGAGGAAAACCATTTTTTTGCTAGGTTCCAGGACCTTCCCTTTAAGATCTACACACTCCATAGCCATAGCAGCACAATGGCAGTAATTGTGTATCTCACCCAACAAGTCCAAAGTAGCAACTTCAATGCTAACTGTGTGCTTGGAATGACTCTCACTAGTGTTCTCAAAACCTTTTGAATTATACTCATCTTCCCCCTCGTCACTAATAAAGCTATGTCTATAATGTCCCCATTCTTGGTGAGACAACATGGAGATGAGAACTAGCTCATTCACCATTCCCATAAGCTAGTCACCATGGTTAGGGAATGATATTTTGGCCAAGATCTAAATATATTTTGATGATTTTTGTAAATGGAGGAAAGGGGAAATATTTTTAATGTAAAATAAAATATAATATATAAATTATATTTTATTATTATTTTATTCCCACTTATAATGCCAAAATAATTTTATAAGAGAAAATAAAGTGGGCCTAGGAGGGGGACGACCACATGAGGATTTATAAGGAGAAAAAAATATTATTTATTTTCCTCTTTAAACGGTCGACTTAACTCATGTGAAGATAATATTAAAAAGTAAAATAAAAGAAATAAAAATATTATCCATGCCTAGGTCGGCCTTAGCTAGGGCAGCTAGTGAAAAGATATAAAAGGAAGTATTGTGATTCATTTTGGAATTATGAATTGAGTTTGATTTTGGAAATCTGAGTTTATCTCTTGGCTAAGAATAATTTTCAGTCTATTCAAGGTGATGAACCCTTTATATTTAGGGTTTGGAGATGGCCCCATTCCCACTTTGGCAGGTGGATACAATCAGTGTTTATCATAGAGCTTATTGCAGTCATGATTTTAGAGACATATTAGCATATTACCAGCTAGGGTTTAAAGGAGAATTTTCATATTTGAGCTACTATATATTTTTATTGGACAATCTACCATTGGCGCTTTATTCTAGGGCATATTTGGAGCATTTTGCAATTGATTTCAAAAAATTTATAGGCCTCTACAAATTTTGGTGAATTTTTCAAGGAGAAGATGTCTAGGGTTTAATAGTACAAGTATTTCTAGTTCTGATCATATTTTGTCCATCTTTGGCTTTCATTGTGAGGTGGCAAGATTCATAATTTTTAAAGATTGATTTGGCCAAAGGTTTTAGTTTGTATCTCAGTCATAGACACCTACTTGAAGGAGCATTTGGGAACTTCATTGGAGGACAAAATTATATCAGCTACAGTTGTAGTTGTTTGCAGTGCTTTAATAGACATTTGGACTAGGTTCTTCATCTTTTTTATCAGCCTTTTTGGGCTCAAGATGGGTATGCTTGTATAGAATTTTGGACTATATTATGCATTTCAAATTGTATATTCTAAGCAAAGGTCTATAATTACATGACAATCCTATGTCCATTATGAAAGCCATAATCAACTTGTAATGAAAATAAAGTTTGACATATTTCTATATATTTCAATTCTTTTTCTTTTATGCATTGTTTCTTTATTTAATAACCATCATTTGGAATCAAATAATCACAAGAAAAACCACAAAAAATTCAAAAAATAATCGTAAAACTTAGTACAGTAGTTGTGTGCAATCTATTTGACAAAATGTCACACAAGGAAATTTAGAAAATTTGGAGCATAATTGAGTAGGGATATCTCAGTGGTATTAGATTCAAGATCCTGCTAGCCTTTAGGTTTGATTTCAGTTCTATTTGATGCAACAAAGTGATTGGTACAAAATGTATATTGCATAGGAAGAGAGAAAACAAAAATAGTGGGTACATCCTTATCCCGATCAGGACACATTATCAGCAACAATAGTAGCAAGACAATGTGATATTGTGGTTGGTTTAGCTAGCACAATGGGAGATAGAGGAGGTGGTATTTCCCCAAGGCATGAAGCCAATAATGAAGAAAGAGAAGAAAGAGTTATCATGAGAGGTCATGCAACAGGGCAGCAACATGTGGCATATGTTTTGTAGCAACCTACGACACCTATACAACAAATGAATACTCCTAGATGGAAAAATCATGATCATGAAGATAGTGAAAGTGTTGTTGGGACTCTAAGGGCACAAAGAGAATATACGTGTACCACTAATAGACCTTTGCAACCTACTTTTTTTTAGGAATGAACTAGAAGAATAGATTACTAAATTAAATAAAATTGCATGATTCATAGATAATGTCATGACAATGCATGATGAATGGGACATGTTACCACCACAAGTAAAGGATAACTTGATCTTTGACCACTACATGAGTCAAAAAAGGGAGCATAATAGAGCAAGGGAAGATAGGAGGCTAAGGAATCAAAACAAGGACCTAAAACATGCCACAAGTAAACTCACACTTCCAACATTTGATGGTAATGGAAAGATCATAGCAAGAGATCGGATTCACAAGTTGGATACCTTCTTGACTCTTCGACCTATGGCGGAGGATGATGTAATCAAATTTGAAAACACACATTTAGAGGGCACTCCATATGATTAGTGCAATCATGGTTTGGTTACTCAAAACCATGGATTGATTCATTCCTATGATGAGTTCAACAGGAGGTTGATACCACGGTTTGATAGGAAGGACGTGGAAGTGTATTATAGGGAGTTGGAACAACTTAAACAAAGTGGACATGTGGATACATATATAGAATAATTCTAGAAGACTGTTGCTATGCTTCTTGATATGAGGGTATGTGCAGAATCATGATGGGCCAAAATGTGGCAATATGATCGGTATGTGGCTGATGACTATTTTTTTACCCAAAATTGATGAAATGAAAAGGGTTTTTAAAGGAGATTCTCAAGTTTCCATAGATATAAATTATGCTTTACTTTGAATTTAATAAGTAATTATTATTCATTTTCTATTCAAATTATGACTAAAGACCTGATTGATAGGCTGATTGAAAAATATAGATAGCTTTCAAATGATATCACATTTTTTTTATCCAAGACGTGTCACATTCTATGCTTCACATACTATAGGATTAAAAAAATAAAAATTGAATTTCATATAGTTTTGACCAAGTTAAGGTAGTCATACATATGAGCTTTTAGATTTTTTTAAAAGTTGTTATAAAAACTTCATAATTAATTATTTACTTGGAAAAAAAATACAAAAAAATATGCATCGCATCGGGGCATGAGTCATCTACTTATATCTAAAATATTATAAAAAAATATTATCATTTTATTATGGTTAGGGTGGTCAGACAGACACCTACTTATTTTTTCCCTGAAATTTAAGTACCACTGCATTGAAATTTCAAATTATCACCAAATAGATTTTTATTTTTTTTTAAAAACCTAGTAGTTTAGAAACTACATTCAATTTGCTACAAATTATATTCTTACATATTTTTGAAATAATATAGATAACTTATTCAAATTTTTACGTCAAGTTTCTTAACTCTGATTTTTTTGAATTTTTCGCCACTTATGGGCCTATTTTTTCCATGATGATCCTGCACATACCCATGACCAAGAGGAGGGTGGTCATGTTGTTTATTGAGGGCCTTAATGATAGGTTGAAAGGAATATTTAAGGAAATTAATCCTAACACATTACATGATACTGTTTATCTTGCCTTAGACCTTGAGACCACACCTACCTCATTGCACCCTGCTAAGAAGAGTTTCAAGAATTTCAAATCTAATCAGAAATCATTCATCAAGCCCAAGGTTACACCTTCTACGACAATTAGCAATGAGAGGAATGATCTTAGGAGGAATAAGTTATGTTTCACTTGCAAAAAACCATTGGAGCCTAGACATAGATGCCTTGGGAAAGGCAAGGGACATCTTATTTAGGTCATACTAATTCAGAGAGTGAGGAAGAGTATGAGGATCAACCCCATATTGAGTCAAAGGAGCATGATGAGACTTAACAGGTTACCATTGCTTCACTTTCAGGAGTTCCATGTTATCATTCCTTTTGTGTGACAGGATTTCTTAATGGGAAGCAAGTTGTATGTTTGGTTGACAGTGGAGCCACGTATAATTTCATTGATGAGGGGTTGTAGAGGATTTTTAAGGATTTGAGGTGGTAGTAGCCGATGGGATTTGCATGAGTTCTACCAGGAAAGTTTCAAAACAAAGCATACATATGGGTGATTACACATTGAAAAATGACTTCTATGTGCTTGTTTTGGGTGAGATAGATGTGGTGCTAGGCATCCAGTGGCTTCAGTATCTTGGGAGGTATGTTCAATATTTTTAGAGGATGGAGTGGGTATGTGCAGGATCATTATGGAAAAAACAAGCCCTTAAGTAACAAAAAATTTAGAAAAATCGGAGCTAAGCAACTTGACGTAAAAATTTGAATAAGTTATCTATATTATTTCAAAAATATGTAAGAATAGAATATATAGAAAATTGAATGTAGTTTCTAAACTACTAGGTTTGTTTAAGAAAAAAAATGTATTTGGTGAAAATTTGAAATTTCAATGTAGTAGTACTTAAATTTTAGGGAAAAATAAGAATTAGGTGTCTGTCTGACCACCCTAATCACAATAAAATAATAATATTTTTTTATAACAGTTTAGATAAAAGTAGAGGACTCATGTCCCAATGTGATGATATTTTTTTTATAATTTTTTTCCAAGTAAATAATTAATTATGAATTTTTTATTACAACTTTTAAAAAATATAAAAAACTCGTATGTATGACCACCTTAACTTGGTCAAAACTTCATGAAATTCCGTTTTTCTTTTTTTAATCCTATAGTATGCAAGGCATAGAATGTGACGCATGTTTTAGATTCAAAAAATATGATATTGTTTGAAAGCTATAAATGTTTTTCAATCAACCTATCAATCAAGGCTTTAGTCATAATTCAAATAGAAAATGAATAATAATTACTTATTAAATTCAAAGTAAAGAATAATTTATATTGGTAGAAAGCTAGGAATCTCCTTTAAAAACCCTTTTTGTTTAATCAATTTTATTAAAAAAAAATGTCATCAGCCACATACCCATCATATTGCCACTTTTTGGCCCATCATGATCTTGCGCATACCCAAGTTAGAGTTCATAATAGATGGGAAGAAAGTTGTGCTGAAGGCTTTATCATATGGGAAGCCTGGAGTGGTTTCAGCTAGGAGGATGGAGACATTATTCAGGCATGGAGATGTGGCATGGGCTGCCTAGTGCTTCATTTCATCTAAATCTCCTTCTAGTGATACACCTCATTATCATGTGGATATTCAGGGGGTTCTAGATAAGCGTAGTATTGTCTTTAGTGACATAACTCCTAGTTTACCTCCTAACCATGGATTTGAGCATGTTATAGAGTTAGAGGGCTCTAAGCCTATCATTACTACACCATAAAAACATCCCAGGCACTTCTAGGAGGATATAGAGAAAAAAATTAAGGAGTTGCTTGAGATGGGACATATCAGACCTTCATCTAGTCCCTTTGCTTCTTTAGTAGTTCTGGTGAAGAAGGATGGGACCTTGTGGATGTGCATTGATTAAAGGGCCTTGAACGAAAAGACTCAAAAATAGGTACCCTATACCCAGGATTGATGAGATTCTAGATCAAGATATCATAAAATTTATGTTTGAGTAAAGGATTTTCACAAGACAACATTTAGACACCATTTTGGACACTATGAATTTCTTGTTATGCCCTTTGGGCTGAAAAACATGCCTGTTATATTCTAGTTCTGCATGAATCATATATTTAATAAGAAATTGTGTAAGTTTGTCTTGGTATTTTTTTATGACATCTTGATATACATCAAATCTTGGGAGGAGCATCTTAGACATTTGGATGAGGTTCTTGGTATCATGGAGGCTCATTCATTGTTTGGTAAGGCATTCAAATGCGAGTTTGGACTTTAGGAGATTCTTTATTTGGGGCATGTGATGGGGGTTAATGGTGTATAGGTTCATTAGGACAAGATATGTGCTATACTGGATTGACCACAACCAAGGAATGTTTCAGACTTGAGAGGTTTCTTGGGATTATGTAGTTACTATAGGATATTTGTAAAGGGGTTTTCATAGTTGGCAACACCTCTTATAGATCTTACCAAGAAAGGGGAATTCAGTTGGATAGATGAGGCACAGACAATATTTGATTGACACGAGGATGTTATGAGTTCTTGTCTTGTATTGGCATTGCCTAATTTTACATAGCCTTTCGTCCTTGAGTGTGATGCTTCAAGAGAGGTCATATGAACTATATTGATGTGATAGATGAGGCACAACCAATATTTGATCAGCACAAGGATGTTATGAGTTCTTGTCCTGTATTAGCATTGCCCAATTTTACATCGCCTTTCATCCTTGAGTGTGATGCTTCAGGAGAGGGAATAGGAACTATATTGATGCAGAATCATCATCCCATTGCATATAAGATCAAGAAAATCCAAGATGCAAGGAGATTATATTCCACCTACAATAAGGAGACGTTGGCCATCGTGTATGCATTTTCCAAGTTCAGATAATACTTAGTGGGTGGGAAATTTGTGGCTAGGATGGACCACAACAGTTTGAGATACTTTTTAGAGAAAAAGGACCTAATGAGTGGAAACATAAATGGGTTAGTAAGATATAGGCCTATGATTTTGATATTGAGTATGTTAAGGGAAAGAATAATTTTGTTGTCGATCATGCACTTTCCAGGAGACCTACCTTTTGCTCTTTGAGTGAGATACTAGCAGATTTGAAATTTCAACTTTTAGTTGAGTATTCCAAGTCCACATTTGCATGTGAGATCATGGATGGATGGATTCATGATGATAGATATAGGGTGGTTGATGATGCAATTTATTATAAGGACAAGATATTTCTAGTACCTGATTCCAAGCTTAAACAACAAATATTATGAGCCATTCATGACACACCTACAATAGGCAATCCAGGTTTCTTTAAAACATATCGATAGGTCAAAGGGGGATTCTCATGGAAGGGTCTCAAGGATGATGTCTTGCAGCATGTTAGAGAGTGTTTGACTAGTCAACAGAATAAGTCTAAGCATACTTTTCCAACATGACCTCTACAACCATTGCCTATACAAAATCAGAGGTGGGAGAGTATATTTATCATGGATTTCATTACAATCCTTCCAAAAGTTCAAGGATGAGATTGTATATTTTTGGTTGTTGACAAGTTGACCAAATATGCACACTTCTATGTTATACCATCTGATTATTCAGCTCTATAGGTGGCAAAGTTGTTCTTTCGAGAGGTGTTCCATTTGCATAAACTTCCTAAGACAATAGTTAGTGATCGACATAACATATTTCTTAGTGCTTTTTTCCAAGATCTTTTCCAATTGGATGACTAGAGTTGACACTCAGCACCATTTATCACCCTCAAACAGATGGATAGATGAAGATTGTCAATAAATGGGTTGAGGGTTATCTTCACAATTATGTTGTAGGGCATCTCTGTGCTTGAATTAGGTGGTTTTACTTAGAATAATACTATTATAATACCACCTATCATATGTTGATTAGCATGTATGGACATTCAGAGCTTTGTATAGGTATGATGCATTATCCTTCATAGACTTAGCTTTTGATCATAGGAGAGCTCCCCAGGCCAATGAGTTATAGCAGAAGATGTACAATGATAGAAATCATGTGGAGAGGACTTTTGAGGTAGATGAATTGGTTTTATTGCGCCTTCTACCATATAGACAAAGTACAATGAAGAGAAGTGGTACAGAAAAACTCAACCCAAGGCTTTATGGTCCCTACAGGATTGTGAGGAGACTTTGGGAGGTACAATATGAGCTTGACTTACCAATTCATAAAACACGATCCATAATATTTTTCATGTATCGTGCCTCAAAAATGCATTGGTATAGCATGTGGTTGCTTCTCCGGTCCTTCCACCACTTGACGAGGAGGGATTTTTGCTATTGGACCCTAAGTCCATTGTTGATATGAGGGAGCACAAGTTGTGTAATAGGATAATGAGAGAGTATCTCATCATATGGAGAGATTTTCCATTAGAGGATGCAACATGGTAACGAGATAAAATACTTTAGCATCCTAATTTTTGATTGCTTTAGGAAAAGAAATCCTAGGAAGGGAGGACTATAATGTCCCCATTCTGAGAGTGACAACATGGAGATGAGAACTAGCTCATTCAACATTCTTTGAGCTAGTTGTCATGGTTAGGGAATGATATTTTGGCCAAGATAAATATGTTTTGATGATTTTTGCAAATGAAGGAAACGGGAAATATTTTTTAATGTAAAATAAAATATAATATTTATTATATTTTATTATTATTTTATTCCCACCTATAATGCCAAAATAATTTTATTAAAAATAAAGTGGTCCTGAGAGGGGGATGACCACATGAGGAGTTATAAGGAGAAATAAAATATTATTTATTTTCCTCTAGATGGCCAAGTTAACTCATGTGAAGATAATATTAAAAAATAAAATAAAATAAATGAAATATTATGCATGCCTAGGTTGGCCTTAGCTAGGGCAGCTAGTGAAAAGATATAAAAGGAGGTATTGTGATTCATTTTGGAATTATGAATTGAGTTTTATTTTGGCAATTTGAGTTTATCTCTTGGCTGAGAATAATTTTCAATCTATTCAAGGTGATTATCCCTTGATATTTAGGGTTTGGAGATGGCCCCATTCCCACTTTGAGATTTTGATACAATCAGTTTTCATCATAGAGCTTATTGCAATCGTGATTTTGGAGACATATCAGCATATTACCAGCTAGGGTTTAAAGAAGAATTTCTAGATTTGAGCTACTATAAATTTTTATTGGACAAGGTACCATGGATCCTCCATTCTAGGGCTTATTTGGAGCACTTTGCAATTGATTTCAACAAATTTGGAGGCCTCTACGAATTTTGGTGAACTTTTCAAGAAGACATCTAGGGTTTAAGGTTGCAAGCTGCATTTTCAGTTATGATCAAATTTTGTCCATCTTTGGCTTTCATTGTGAGGTGGCAATATTTATCCCTTTTAAAGATTTATTTGGTCAAAGTTTTTAGTTTTTATCTCAGCCCTGGATGCCTACTTGAAGGAGAATTTTGAGACTTCATTAGAGGATGAAATTATATCAACTACAACTATTGGTGTTTGTGGCTCTTTGACAGTCATTTGGATAAGGTTCTGCATCTTTTTTATCAGCCTTCTTGGGCTCAAGACACATGTGTGTTTGTATGGAATTGTGGACTATATTATGCATTTGAAATTATAATGTTATAAGGAAAGTAAGGTCTAGAATTACATGACAATCATATGTCCATTATGACAGCCATAATCAGCTTGTAATCATAATAAATTTTTCCATATTTCATTAGATTTCAATTCTTTTTCTTTTATGCATTGTTTCTTTATTTTATAATCATCATTTGGCATCAAATAATCACAAGATAAACTGCAAAAAAATAAAAAATAAATCAAAATACTTAGTACAATAGTTTCATGCAATCTGCTTAACGAAATGTCACACAAGGGAATTTGAAAATTTTGGATCAGAATTGAGTAGGGATATTTCACTCTTCCTGCTCTAGAGAATCCTTGATAGCCTCTTTGTCATCTAGCTTTGGTTGGCCAACAGGTCGATTGGATATTTTGAGTTGCGAGCTACTTGCCTCCTTTAATCCTCAACCCTATGCCCTTCAATATTGATAACATCAATATTGACCTCCTCAATCAAGACATGTGTTGAAGAATTTTTCCTTTTTTGGTGGGGAGAGTTTTCTAAGACCCCACTTGCTCCCTTTTTCCTAAGCCATGAGTAAGGGGCTATTCTTAAGGACACAGAGACCTTGAGTTGCTTGATTTTGACCATAATAAAGAGTCTTTGGTGAAGCTTTATGCTTAGTGGGATTAGGAGGGTTGGTGGATAGGGCGTGTCATTTAGGGTAGGTAGTTCACAGAAAATCATAGTCAAGGGAGGCATGAGTAGATTCCGAGTGTTTAAATTTTCCAACCACCTCAAAAACTCACACTAAAACTAGAGAGTCAAACGAAGGAAAAAAGGTAAAATAAGAGAAGATTAAAATTGAGATTCATTCCAAAGTAATAATGATTTTTACTTAACACTCTCAGAGAGTAATTATGATTATTACTTAACACCCTACAAATAATAAGCCAAATGTATTTGATATAGCTAGTGATACAAATAATTAAAATGAGAGGGGTTAACCTTATGCTGGCTATCACAATCGTAATAATATTTAAACTCAAAGCATTACAAATAGGATGAAAGGTGATCTTATGAGTCTCATCAAGGATCCAAAGAGTACACTCATCATAATTACAATGCAGAGCCTAGTTGTAACATAAAATCTCCACCTTTATAGAATCTACATGGTTAGGTTGAACATGGAGGAGCCACGCTAGTAGGATGACCCACCACACCACACCCCAAATCCATCTAGAACATGACTAACATATAGGATGGCCTAGTTGTACTTTGAATGTTGTATGAATGGTTGTTCCTGCAAAAGGATAATATATATCTAATGCAATTTATTTTATTTTTTAGATTATAGTTATAGCACTCATTGAATCAACTATATTCTTGGGAACTAAATTTCAAAGAAAAAATACCATAAAAAACAGCAATCACTAAATCACGTACTTAGGATTTTTTTCATTTTGAAGGCATGCCAACAAAATGTTTAACATCTTTAAAAGACATGTCTAGTGGTTGAAATGGTTGAATTCAAGTTGTTTACTATAGATAATCCATTGTTTTTGGATTGCTTACCAAATTATGATATGATGTTAATTTCTCTATTATTCCAATAGATATGTTATATTTTTTAGCCCCTATATATAAGGGAAAAGAATAATTTTTCCACATGATCATTTCTATTATTTTTTGAATTGAAGAATGTGTGAATTCAAAAAATTGAATAAATTTCCTAATTAATATTTTAAAGAAATATTTTTTGTGTTAATATAAGATCTACTTGTTCCAACAATTGTTTGAGAAGCATTCTTATGGATAGTCCTCCTAAAATAGATACATTCACATGAATTTATTATAATGGATACCTACAAACTATATGAAATGAATAAGTAATTTCAATTGATGAACCTTTGGACCATGTGAATTTTCTTGTATTGATTCATTCAACTACAAAGTGGGTGATTACATATTTGACACAATATACATTTTACTTGATAGATAGTATACACAAAATGAGCTATACAATGACCTTGTGGATCATTTTCTGTATTATCTTCACTATGGTTTAGTTGTATCTATAAGCTCCTTTTAGGATGAGTTTCATCAAGTAGTGTTTTATGATTTTCCCCATATAGCTAATATAAAACATATCAACATAGATTAAGTATTTAAACCATAGAGATTAATGGAAATGGTGAAAGTGGAATTAGGGGTGACATATTTTGTGTGTAATGGGTAGCATAGTGGTTGAGCATAACCATATGCCTTTAGTCTCATATTATAAAAACATGTACTTACATTTTAGTAGATATTTATGTAATCTTACAATATAAATTCTTTTCTACAATGAAAATCCAAATAATAGACAATATAATCCTATGTTTTCAAGGATAAATACATATAATTATAATTAGCATGTCCAAACATTCTTGGAAATTGCATGTTACAATTTAGAATATTCTTGAAGGGCTATTGCAAATACAATGGATGGACTTGAGATTTATAGAGTTGCTACATTCTCTACTATATGTGGAAAGAGTGTGGTTACTATTATAACTTTCATGGATGGCCAACAATTTAATACAATTCATGTGCATTTGTTTATGTCCCAATCCTTTGATAATGCATTGACAATACAAAATAAATGTGCATTGGAATGTTTTTGGACATATAAACACTCCACTAAAAAAATTAACACTCATCTATTCTAATTACAATTAGTGGTTCGTAAGATTAGGATTCTATATGCACAAAGAGAATTTGAGTGTTGTGATTTTATTTTGTCATAGTTCTCACATATATTTCACACAATGATACACATATGGAAATAAAATAAAGAATAAAAAATAAAGTATATTGAAATTGTACACAACCAAAATAGAACTTTAAATTATTTTTTCTATAACTAGGTTAAGTCATAGTCACTTTGAACCACTTAAACACAAACAATAATTGAATCACAACATACATTCAAAACACCCATTTTATGTAGTACCTAGGAGAATCACAACTAGATGTTTGAATTAGTTGAACCATTTCAAGCCAACCATTAATTGTCACTAATTTTAGGAATTTCAAATTAGAAAGTTTTAGTTGATCATAGACCATTTTACATGTAGAAAACATTACAACATTGGTTGTTTTGGAGAAATTATACATCCTCAAGTTATAATAGATTTCTACTAGAAAAAATATAAATATTCACCAAACATTATGATGTTTAAAGTAGTAATATGTGACAAAGGTAAGCAACAAAAATAGATAGAAAACAAACAAATGGTTGCAACATGAAATGCTACACAAATGTGTCATCCAAACATTGCACCGATTACAACATTTTTTTCATTACAAGTATTGGACATGCCCCAAGTAAAAATAATCTTTTCAAGACTACAATAATATTGATGGCTCAACAACCATTACATTGTTTAAATCAATTTAATTTGTAATCCACAAAATTAGCATTCTTTATATGTCCCAAATCAAAAGTCTAGGATATGCAAGTCCTTTATAGATCTCTCAATGTAAGAGCTAAGCATAAAGTAACAAAAAAGGGGAACTCATCTATAGAAAATAGTGCAATGCAAAAAATTCAAATGCATGTTTGCAAACGATCAAAGATATAGCCACTATATCATGTCTTTGTGCGATGATTAATTTTAATCAAAAAATTCCAAAGTTAAGAGAGCACATGTTAATGGTTTCTCTTTGTTTCTCATAGAAATAAAGGAAAAAATAATAGTGATAGGAAAGCCCATTTATAGACCATTTATAACATATACTTTAGATGATGATTTGTCTCATTTTTTTATGCCTTGGAGGATAAGGCATAATGCATGAATAAGTGTTGTCTACTCCTTAACTTCTCTATGAAATAATTGTATCTTTGTTCATTGATTTTGTACAAATAATAAAATTAGGGTATAAAAGAGTGCAATGTGGCTTGATTGGAGAAATCATCAATGTTCATATAAATTTTGATAAGTTTTTGAAATGAAGAAAAAGGTGGGGCCTTAGGATTAGACTCTAGGTTTTAGACACCTCTCATCATTTCAATTAGGAAATTGGAGGTGTCAAGGTTTTGATGGATTTGGACAACCTGTATAAGATAGACTTACAACCTGAAAGGTGAGTCAACTTGCCCTTAACCAAACATGGGATGGATTTTTGAATGGAATGCAATGATTTGACAAGGCTAATGATGCAAATAACTATTCTATTGAAAAAACAACAAATGTGGAATGTCATAGATAAATTAAGACTTTGAAAATAGATTGAGTAGAGTTATGTGAACCTATGATACAAATTTGAGGCTAAAAATGGAGGACTAAGTCACCCAAGGTGATAGTAACTTTTTGACTAAAATTCATTTCTAATTTCACAGCCCCTAGACCCAAATCAGATCTTTATTTCTTCAAGTGTCACATTATTGGATCTTCGATGGGTGTCGAGATAACTGAGTTTCTATATGTTGTCAACGTGTAGGGTTTGAATGAAACAATTAATAATTGACCTTCAAGCTTCTCCCAATCCTCTTCAGATATGAAACCTAGACATTGAAAGAGAGAGGAATGGTTGTGCCATTTAGGGGCTTGCCTCAATCAAACCCTGTGTTGGCATTTCCCCCTCCATAATGGAAATTTCAATGAAAGAGATCTTATCCTTTTGAGGGATAGAGGCTAAATGAAAAATAAAAGATGAATCAACGATGGACTTCAACTCACCACTCAAAAATGGCATCCTCAAATGCCTAAAGTCATGCACAACTCCTCAAGGATTGATTATTGTTGGCTTGATTTTATTGAAGACCTACAAAGATTAGATCTCAAAAATGTATGATAAAAAAACATGAAAAAACTCACATACACTTTGACATGATTCCTTGATTTTTAATTTTTGTAAAATATTTTCTCTTGACTGCTCTTGACATTTTTTGATAATTGATTGATCATAAATTCTCCAATAATATTATCCTTAGTGATAGATATATTTCAAGTGATGAAATGAGTAGGTATTCATATGTGATTATTCTAATTTCTCAAGAAATAAATCCTGATAACTAACATTCGATATTTTAAATTCAAATAATAAAATGTCAACATCAATAGAATAAATTTTGTAGGAAAAATAGGGGGACCAGGTCAATTAGAGTGACTTAGTCCTAACCCTATTTTGTGGGATCAAAGGTGTTGAGGACAAAATTTTAAATGTGTGCATTGGTTTTCTATATGGGTTTTATTGCTAATTATACAAATGGGCTATGGAATGCATAATTCTAGAAATTAGGTGTACAATTAGGTCCAATCACTTAGGGGTGAGCAAAAAATAGTGTGAAATTCTCAAGGGTGACAATTTACGATGCTACATTTAGCCCCCAGTTAAGTTAGAGTATAAACTTATGCTCAAACTCACACTAAAGTATAAAATATGTTAAGAGGGGTCCATTTGTCCAAACATTAAAGAGGTAGGATGGCAATGAATCTAGGGGGAGTGCACAGGCCGTAGGATTCAAGATCCCATGGCAAGACACCATAAGAAAAAATTAACACACATGTATGTAATGCAACAAGACAACATAAACAAACATATACAATGTCAACATAAAATACAATTTAAGGGTATGGTAATCATGCACTAGAAAGCTTCTTTATGCTAGGATCCATACCCAAGGTGTTCACGACTCACAAGCTAACAAAGTATAATATTTTCTAGGTTCATCACAAACCAAAGGCACCATGGGCTAGTGACATCTAATATTCACTAGGTAAGCCCAAACAACAATGTACAAAAATGAGAAACCTACAAAGACTAGTGAGGACTAATTTTCACTAGGTGGTTACCCATGTCAACCATACCAAGAATTATACTCCCTGATAATTAGGATAAGGTGCTACATAAATGATCAAAATGGCATGCCAACGCATCACTATGTCCAACACATGTGAAAAAAGTGAAGCAAAAATTAGTTATGTCAACACATCACTAATTCCAACGCATGTGAACAAAGTGAAGAACATAATGGAACGTATGACCCCACCTTAAAGTAATTACAAAACACCATGTTTTGAGTAATTAATTTAAGGTAGTAAAATGATAAATGTCATGAGAGCTTATTTGGAAAGCCCTGTGCCAATGATATGTTTACAAATAAATTTTCCTCATGATAAGGGGTTTCCCCCAAAAGAAATACCACAAAATAAAATAAAATATGGAAACAAGAGCCCAATCCACATATCTGGGGTTAATATACATCTTTGCTACCATAATGTAAATGAGCTCAGAATTGACATCATTTCCCAAATACTCATGGAAAACAAACATAATGGAAGAATGACATATAGAGGGATAAAAAATAAAATTTTGGGTCAACACAAAAGAGACCTAAATGTCTCAATTCCTTGCATCATCCCCACAAGGAAAAGACAAGACAAAAACAATATTTTTTATGACAAAAGGAATGGAGATACAAATAGATTAATGTCATGACAGAGTCATTTCCTTTGTATCCTCGTAGTAATAGAGAAACAAGGGTCATCCAAAGGAAACTCACAAACATGAAGACACACCAAGTTGAACAACATGATAGGTCACATCATATGCAAGAAAACACATAGCACACATAATGTAAACACAAAAGGTAGTGGACACAATTGAGCCAATCTAAAGAAAATCGTCTACATCCCAATCTTTCTCATCATATATGGAAGGTAGAAAACTATCCAAATGGGATTTAGCGAGTGTCGTACTAGGAGCATCACTAGGTTCAACATGTGGTTAATCACTCTCATCAAGAGGATCATCACGATTTCCATAGACTTTGAGAATAACAAAGATAGTTTATTATGCACTTGTTCATCAATTTTAGCTTCCTCATCCTCATCATCTAAATTTATCACAATGGGAGGTTTAATGACAATGTTAGTTGTATGTTCTTGTTTCAATTTTTGTTTTTTGTTGGGACATGTGAGGCTAAATTTCATGTTTTGGTGAAATTTACAATTCATTTTGATTTGTTTGCATAGCTGTTTGATCATCATGTAATGTTTTATTCTTTTCTTCCAACTGATGAGCAATAACATGACATCTACGTCTACGCTCTTTATCATTTATGTGTCTTCTTGTTTAGTTTTCAATTTGTGAAGGTGTAAAGGTGGGTTTCTTGACCATTGATCCCTTTTCATCCCTTAGGGGAGGAACTGAAGGGACCACCAGGGTTTGGGAAACCACTCTCTCCTTAGGTATATGCAATTGTTTTTTCTTTGATGGAACAAAGGGAATTATACAATTATCTCTTTGTATTTTGTATGATATGGGTGGAGGAACTACAACATAAGTACATTCTTTATTTGGAAGGATATTTTCTTTAGACATGGGTTCATCCACAACTTGTGGGGTGGGAGGAATAAAATTATAGGTCTATCAGTTACAAGAATATTGTTAGGGATAAATTTTTTATGTGCTTTGCCTTAAATTTTTTATTTCATATAAAAAATAAGTCCTCATGAGGCTCGATAGAATTCATTTGTTGAGGCCAAAAATAATCCAATGAAAAATTTCCACATGAAGATAATGGATTAAATCCACTATGATGCAGTGTGTATATTTTATTTTAAGTGGGAAGTTTATGCACTTGTGGATATTTGATAGGATGAGATTCACGGAGCATAGCCATGGGTAGCCTAGCCTCACACTGAATTGGTCTGATGTTGGGATGATGGAGAATGATACATCTAGTTGTTTTTGGCACACCTTGAGTGGGATATTTATTGAACCTATTGCAGGGTGAGAATAATTATCATGAGTTTAAATAAGATTGTGAAGGAACTGTGTATCAATTTACAGAGGAAAACATCAAATTTTCAAATGTCAACACATAAACACAATGAAAAATATCATGAAATGAGTTGTCACAATGAAATTTTTAAAAGAATCAAGGGAATTCTATAAAAGTGTCATGAAAATAAAATGATACTCTATAGTGAAGCAATATTTTGGTGCCTCGAAGACACATGAGTATGAAGGGATAGTCCATGATAAAGTAGTGTAATGTAATCAAACAGATAAGTGTTGTGATGATGGCATGGACTATGGTAGGGCATTCACAAAGGATGAACAAAGAATAGTTAATATTCATCCATATGACAACCCACTAAAGACAAGGAAAGGGTAATCTATCAAGAAAGACAACTTATAAGTGAACAAGAGGGTTTTCAAAAATGATGTACAATCAATGGATAAATAAGATTTTTTTTTCTAAAGAATAGTATATAGAGGATTACATATCATTAAAAAGGAAGGATTTATAAGGAAGAGTAGTGGTTTAAATACTATAAAGGTCAATATGATATGGAAATCATAGTCATCCAATTGATATGATAGAGATATTGATCCAATGAAATTTTTTTGAGGTGGGAGATGTTATGTTCCATGACAGTTACAATGGAGAAATAAGAATATTTGATGAAAGTATGAAGAAAAATATAAAAACTTGTGTTTATTTCTTATCCTGCATAATATACTATGACCTTAAGATGATTTTGAGAATTTCAATTTTTTCTTGCACACACCTAAAGTCTTATGGAATAAAAGTTCCAGTAGTTGGCAAAGTAATGAGCAATCAAGGACATCATGAAATCATCTAGGAGGGAGTTAGTGTGTAGTTAAGGTCAATATGGTGACAAGGACAATAGGTGAATTTTCTTCACAAAAGTTTGAAAGAATCTAGGAGTAGTTCAAACACCTTCCAAAGATCTAGGGGTGTCATCACCAACTAGCACACGAATCAAGGAGCATGAAGGAGTCAACCAATCAACATTGAAGGGACCAAGTCAAACAAGAATTTCTTGGGTGTACAAAGTATCTTGGCCTATTTTTAAGCCTTCTAACTTCATTAAATTTAGTCTCTATATTCTCTTCTTTGTTTGGGATGAGATATAGGACTCTTAGGCTAGTAGTTTTGATTAGTTCTTTCTTTTTTTAGCTCTGCAAGTAAAAGAACACAACATTTTAACTCTAATTTCTCAATCATAGAAACTGTGAATCCCAATCCTCCTAGACCTACACAAACATAGCAAACAAACACAATATTAGATCCAAATGCAAGTAAGAACAAAGATTCCCCATGAAATTCATCTACAATGCTCAAATAGGAAAGAAATTGAAGAACAAAGGAAAGAAAGTAATTTAAACATGCAAACTCTGAATCCCATGGGGGAATTGGTTCTATTTTGATGTGGAAAATGGCCCTTTCTAAATCCCTTGTAAGCTTTGTGAAGACTTGATGAAGATTGGATGCTTCCTTGATGGAATTCCTGCATAACATAGCTATGAAAATGGAGATTTGGATGAAAATCTATGATAACTTGGATGAACTTGCATAAAATGATAACTTTGCCTCAATCTCCTCCTCTCCAAATGAGCATAATGATTTTACATTGATTTTGGCTCCTCCAAACAATAGAGAAGGTCTCTATTTATAGATATGAAGGATTGAATAATGCAAGATATGGAGGATGTGGGACAAAAGATAAGCCAATGATAAAGCGCCACTTGTCATCATGCTGATGTACAAAGGTTGATCACACTTTGGTTATTGTGCAAATGAGGGGGAGATTTGAAATTCAAAAGATAGCTTGAAGGATGAGGTGAAAGGTGAAGTTAATATCACTTGGCTCAAGAAAAGGACATGTAAGAGATTTTAAAATGCTTTGTTGGATGGAAAAACCCTTTTGGAGGGATTTTTCAAATTTGGGGAATATTCCATCCATTGATGCCTTTTTGAAAGTAATTGAGGATTTAATAATTCAAAAGAGATGATTTATTGAGCAAGTGGCAAAATCTAGAAGATTTGATTAATTTAAAGGAGGTTAGCTGATTTGACCATTTGATTTAGATTTTTGGATTTAAATAAATCAAAATGAGAGGAATAATGATTTTAGACTTAATTAAATAAGATTTTATTTATTTAATTAAAGAGGATGGACTGGGTCCTGCCACAATAGTGGTTTACAATTTCTGGGAGATCCTGATTTTTGCTGAAATCACATATTTTTAGAAAATATAATGATTTAAGCCTTGAAATGTTCCATTTAAAGGATTCCAATTGAAGAGGGTTTGATCAAACCACCTTAGACCAAGCCCCCTTGGATAGAACCCTGCTAGTTTTAAACCATACCTATAACGAAGTCTCCTTTACACCTATTAAAATGCTAATAAAAAACCACTTTTGATTTACCTTTTGGGGGATCAAATGAATTCATTTAAAATTTATTTTTGTGTAAGTATGTATTCCTTATTATAAGCTTCCAAAAAAGTATAATTTTAATAAAATTTAATTTGATTATTATATTTATTTGTTATTTCTTGTGAATGTAGGTTTTTCACCGAAAATCAAGCTCTTTGTTTTCCACATGTGGAAAACTAGCAGATTATCAAAAAAAAAATTGGAAAATATGATTTTATTAGATATTTAAGTCCTTGATCCAACAAAAAAAGAAAAATTTAATTTCGATACATACAAAAAAAGTTACGCGTTATACGGTCGTTCTATGTCTGAATTGTAATTAGTTTGACTTTGAAACTTGATTAAAGAGAAAATACTCAATAAAAAACTATCTAAGCAATTGGGAGCACTATATATCAGAATTAAAAATCTAAATTCAAAATAATTAGAATTTTATCCTTCATGGAAAAAAGTTATGCATTATACAGTGAGTGGCACTTTTTAAAAAGGTTGTTTTCTGAAAAAAAAACTAGTTTTTGTGGGAGATGGAAAAATAAGTGCAATCTGATTCCAAAAATTTTGAAAAAAAATATATTTAGAATCTACAAACAAAATGCCATGAAACTCTAGTTTTCATCATCTTTAAATTCCTCATGGTTTAGCCGCTATAGGTGCCCGAAAGTGAAGATTTAGTTAAAAAATATATTACAGTGTCCAGTTTGGCCAAAAATTGTAAACCACTATTAATTTAAATGAGATGACTTTAGAGATTAATTAAATAAAATTAATTATTTAATTAAAAGAGGGACTATAGGATTAATTAAAGAAAGTGATTTATTTAATTAATAGGAGATGATGACTTAATCAGATAAAAAATGATTTATTTAATTAAGAGATGAAATGTGATGAATTTAATTAAATAAATATTATTTAATTAAATGACAAGCAGGGGAGATGATTTAGGGTGAACTAGTGTTAGTAAGATCAGGATCAGGAGTATAGGATGAATCGTTATCTTTTCAGTGTCTACATTTTCCCCCTCTTTGAAGGAATGTATTTGTTGCGTTGGTTCAAAGAATAAACTATCTCGATCAAAATTCAAAAATTCTCTAATTTTTTTAGATGCCCCACTACTACCCCAATGAAAGAATTATGTTGGTACAATGCCCCCTCGAGAGATCGAGTGAAAAGTTCAATTTTTTGGTTGATCTTGCGACAAAGAGGTTCAAGATTAGTTCAGCTTGAATGTTTGATGTAGACAGATTTGATGATGTAGATAGTCACCAGCCATGGGTAACCTCATGTCTACTTTGATATATTACACACACTTGATCTTGATTTTGTACCATGATAGTTACATTATTGATGATATATATCTGAGATGATTATGATGATTATATGCAATGGATGATATGATGATGCATGGATGATATGGATGTAGATGATATGATATGATGATTCTTTTATGATTATGTAGTGGATGATAAATGTATGGTTTATGAGATGCCTAGAATAACCAATCTATATTATACAATGATGGAGATGCAATGCATGTGGTATGATTAATGCTTTCTATATGATATGATATGCATTATGCAGTATGCTGATAGTTTTTGGATGCAAGATAGATGCAATGGTGATGATTTATGATTAACTATCATGGTACCATGTTAGCACGAAGGGAAGTAAGAAGAAATAAGACAATTACAAGAGAATCCAACAATCCAACTTTAATGATGATGATGATGATGATTTGCTTATTAGGAATTGGGATTTTAAAAGGGCCATTTAACTTATGTTTGATAACACACATAGATACGATGCATCAAGGTATAAAGAACCAGGATGGCGTTGTACCTAGTGCAATGGACTTTGACTCGAAAAATAGATAGGAGTATTCTTGATCACACTTGACATACAAAAACCTTGCTAGGATGCACCTAACAAAGCAAGTATTCACCAAGTTATATTACAAGAACATCCAACAAGCGCAACAACCAAAAAGATAATGATCGATGTCCCATTCCTTTCTATCTAAATCACTTTGATTAGACATCATCGAGAGGTCATTGGAATGAGTGCAATAAGATAAATAAAAAAGAATAGATCGAGGACACAAACAAGTCAATGTTCTTCATACCTCTAGCCAAAGGGATTTTTTATGATTAGGATAAGAATCCAAAGTGATTTTTCCAAAGATAATGCCCATTGTAGGAAGGATGCATTCTAGGACATGTTAGTGGATGGTGGCAAGTTGATAGGTTATTTGAAAGGCTATTGATATAAGGTTGACTGACATGTTTGTGGATGATCAAGACTTTTATTTTGCATTTAAAAGTTTGTTGTTTCAATTTTGATTTTATGTTTGAAGTTTTCTTTTGTTGATTGTTGTGGTTGTTTCTATTTGTATTGCCAAAGGGTGAAGCTGACAATCAATTTATTATGGATGGAAGTTTATTGTTGGTGAAGCGAAACGGGATGGATGGATTTTTTCAAATATTTGGGTGTTTTTGATGTTTTGAAACGTTCTGAGGCTTTTTTTGGTATTTTCAAGATGTTTTACAAATGTTTTGATTTTCAATTTTCAAATGTTTTTGGATTTTATGAGATTTTATGAATTTTTTTGGATTTTGGTGTTTTTTGAATATTTTTTTGTTTTTTGAGATTTTATGAATGTTTTTGGATTTTGTGTTTTTGAATGTTTTTTGTGTTTTTTTTACTTTTTTTGTGTTTTCTGAGATTTTATGAATGTTTTTTGGATTTTGTGTCTCGAGGGCTGATCAAAGATTAGCCTTTCCGACATTTAAGCTCAAAGATGATGTAGTTTGGATAGCATTTTTTTTATGTTTTTCTAACTTTTATGAGTGTTTTTGGATTTTGATATGTTTTGAATGTTTTTGGATTTTCACATGATTTTGACATTTTGGATATGAACATGCATGATGATATCAATGATCTATTTGGGATTTTGTTGAAAATAAAGCTAGGGTTGATTGATTGGATTGATGGATTGATGATGATAACATTGTTGAGGATACACAACAATGCAAGGATAGTGTTAAGCAACACAAGGATTAGAATGGATATCCCAAGATGATGATGGATTTACTAGATTTGGTTGATCAAGAACGATGATGATAACATTGTTGAGGATACACAACGATGTAAGGATAGTGTTAAGCAACACAAGGATTGGGAAGGATATCCCAAGATGATGATGGATTGATTGGATTTGATTGACAAGATTCTGAAGCTTGGTTTTGGAACAAAATTGTTTGAATGATTTGATGTGATGCTAATGTGAAAATTAGATGCAACTGATATTGATTGTTTGGATTGATGTTCGATGAAATATAATGATTTGATAAGGAACATCTTCTCGTCAAAATATGCCATGGGCTAGTGATTTGGATTTTTGGCTCACAAATTCTTTAACCAATTTGATTTCATGTTTGCCAATGTTTAGATCACCACATAAGTTGGAAGATATAGATCAAGATTTATTTTTGAAGCAAGATGTAAATATCTACCCCCAGTGTCTAGCAATGTATGGAATGTCATGGGTGGATGCTTGGATATGTGTGTGGATGGATGGATTATCTTGTGATAAGATAAGGTGTTCAAAAAGAGGATGCTCATTTGGATAATGCTTCATGGCTCAGATAATGTTGGGTAAGATAAGATCAATGAAAATGGCCCATGTCAAGATGTTTACCATAAGCAAGTGTAAAGTGTACACCAAACTTTAATCAAGATCTAGATAATTGGGAAGATGGATGTAGATGGATGAAAATGGATTGGATAAATGGTTCATGGATGAAATGAATTTATTATGGATAAGATGGATGGAATGTTGGATTTATTAGTATGGGATGAGATGCTTTCACCTAAACTAGTGCACACAGAGGCTCAATTCTACACATGACACCTATTTGCCAGGTTTTCATCATGGTACCTGTCCAAATCACCATTGTAGTGGTTTTCACTTGAGGACGATTTTTTTATCTTTACTATTTTCATGATTTTTTCTTCTTTTATTTTTGGATTTTCATATTTTTTGATTTTTTTGTATTTTTTTGAAATATTTTAAGCTCATGCTGAATCACCTGGTGGTGTCAATGTAGATGATTTTTTCATAATGTGCCATTGATATCCTACTTGAAGAAGCTTCTTTTCCAAGATACGTACACTTGAATACAACTTTTGAGATTCCTAATCAACTTTGTTGATACCGGAGTTAACTTTGTCTTTGTGTGCACATCATGATAAGGTGCCTTCAGAATCCTTATGATGAAGGGTTGTTTCCAATACATGGTCAATGTGAGAATTGGATATCATGCATGGAGGTGTGGATAGAGTGTGTTTAGGAATAAAAGATGGATTGGGTGATAGTTTGGAACCTTTGAATCTCCAAACTTGGGAAGATGAGCAATGATGGGTGGATACGGAACTGTGCATGGAATTAGGACCATCTGCTTGATATACTTTGTACATTTCTTGAGAAGCCTTCTTTTTCTTTTGTGGACGTCTTTGATGGATACTTCTCCCTTTTGTATTTTTCCCCATAGTTTCTATGACTGATGGAGTTTGATTGGGATAATCTTTCTTTGTACTTTTTGGTATCCATGTGTATTTGATTTGTCCTTCAGGCTTCACTACTTCTTTTCCTTTGATGAGGTTCTTCTTACTTTGATTTACATCCTTCTTTTGATGTTGGTCCCAATTTGTGGATGGGGTGATGGGTGGATGAAGATTCATGATGTGGTTGGTTGTAGTATTGGCATCAGTTTCATCATAAGGATTCTTCATGCTCCCTATGTTGATGTTTTCTTGAGACAAAGTTTCCCCTAGTATGGTGGTAGTAGCACCTTTGTTCCTTGTTTCTCCTTGTTTTGAGATGTCTTATTCAGTAAGCCTTCTCTGATAAATTTCTACTATAGATGATGTTATTTCAATTTGTTGCTCTGTTGACTCTGGAATATTTTGTTATGTTTGACCTATTTCCTTGAGTGGATAATGTTGGATATCTTCATACATGATGTCCCCAATCTGAAATTTGGATATATCTGATCCTGATGTTGACAATTCAATTTGACTCTAGGAATCAATAACCTGTTCCTTTTGTGTAATAATGTCAGGAGTAAAGGAATCATGTTCTGAATGAGGATCATCAATGTGTCCATCTAAAGAAACCATCTCAAGGGTAGATAGAGGAGTATGTCCTATGTGGATATGATCATCTTGTAAAGATAGGAGAGTTTCCATTATATCATTGTAGTAGCTTGGAGATGCAAATTCTTGATCTCGAATGATTTCAAAATTTCTTTTGACATGCATTGGATCAAGTTCTTGACATGGGTCAGTTTCAAAGGATGGATTGCTTATAAAGGGTTCTTGGATATCTTCCTGAGGTATGGGAAGGATGTCAATATGTCTTGGAAAGGACCATTGCTAGACTTTGGTGAAAGATGTTGATCATGCTTTGGAATAAATTCTTGAGATATGTCCTCTAACTCATTGGATGATGTAGAGACATTTTCAACATGATTACTGGTTGATAGATCTTAATCATTGTTTTCAACAATTATGGTGGGGAGATTGTCAATGCTATCAATAGTGATTGAATCCCGATCATTGTCTCCAATAGTTATTATTTTTTGATCAATAAGGTCTTGGATGAGATTTTTGAGTCAAATACAATTCAAGATTGTGTGTCCATTTATTTTGTGATACTCACAAAGGTGCTTCTCATCATACCAAGGTAGTTTTACTGGGGGTTCTTGATGGTTCCCATAGACAAGTATTTTAATGAGATTTTCCTGCACCAACTATTGCATGATCGACTTGATTGGTTTCCCAAGAGGTGTGTATTTTCATTTGTTACCTTGTGATATTTGTACCTTAAATTGACCTTCTGGTGATTGATTTTGGAGGTGTGGTGATTGATTTTGGACAATGTTCTAATTTGGGATGATCTTTAGATTTGACATGATAGGTTGAAATTCAACATTGTTGTGGTTGGAAATCATATTTCCTTGATTTAGGTGACTTTGATTTTGCATGGTGTTACCTTGATTTGGATCAATACATGGAGTTGTTAACATCTTGCTTGGATTTTCAACAACATTGGTATGATTTGTAAACATATCTATCCCAAATTTTACCAAGTGTGGATTCAAAATGTTCATGTTTGAAAAACTTGTACTTGGTATATTCATGTTTGGAATGTATGGATTTGGTGGGATGATGTTGTTTGTTGAAGACTCGTGCATTGAGTGTTTGGTTGATAGATTTGTAGGTTTGGACTTTGATTTAAATCTACCATAGGGAAAGGTGTTCCAAAATTTAGATTGGGCATACTCACATTTGTTGTATCATTGAGGTTTGTAGGAGATAATGATCCCATGTATGGATTGTATAAATTTGAGTTTTGATAACTAAGTGGCATTGTAAGGCTTTGATAGTTTGGTTGACTTGGATTACTCATGATGTATGGATCAAGTTTATATTCCATGTTTTCCTTTGTGTTTTGACTTTGTTGACCTCTAAAGGATTTAGGACCAATGATGAGTTGAAGGATGAAAGGGGTGAATTATATGGGTGTTTGAACTTTTAAGACCCTTGGAGGAGATACTAGACTTTAGGACTTTTGGATTTTTATTTGGATTTTATTTCGATTTGGATTTAATTTGAATTTGATAATGAAATCATAAACTCCAAGACGTTAGATGTCTTGGAATAAACTTCTCCACAAGATGATAGTTTAACTAGGTGTAAGAGGAAGGATTCATCCACACACACTTAGCCAAACAAGGAGATTTTGATGTTGATTTGAAGGATTTTACCAAAAGTCTAGTATGAATGATTTTTCCAATAGTTCAAAAGTTGTTTGTGAGATGGGATTTGATTGATGTTTGAGATGGATGAAATGATTGGTTGTTTTGATTCTAAATGAACCTAAGAGAGACTTGTTTACAAGACCAATATTTTGAAGAACATGCTTTTCCCAAAAAATAGTTCAAACCAAAAGACCGATGTTTGCATGAAAAACCATATGACAAAATATACACAAATGCATGTGTGCCCAGGTTCAATTGATTTCATCTTGACTAATGAGTTATTTTTACCACAAACACTTTCTTGATTAGATTTTCAAACTAGATGTCTAGTGTCCTAATTTCTTTTCATCCCACAAGGTCCATTATGTGGAAATTAAGGAAATTAAGGCAATAGTTTCCTATTGTTGACTTTAGTAAGAAAATTGAGATGTAAATTCAAATGCTTAGAAACCTCTAAGGATAGAATCCCTAGGGAAAGCAATAACACTCAATTTTGTCAAAGGTATTGCTCCTCTAAAGGGTTTGAAATTTGGTGTTCATGTTGAATGTTTGTTTTCCCAATGTTTAAGATCCAAGCAAAGTGTTTTGATTTTAAGAACATGCACAACCCTATGGATATTTGAGATAATATTTGTTGAATCCCCACTTGAATAAATCCATCTACGCCTACTTTTAGCGAATGATTAGATGCTTGACCACATAGGATCTCCCTTACAGTGCACTCACTTCTTGGGTCAGCCAAGCATCAGTACCCATGAATCTCCCATCACATACTTGTCATCTCTACTAAAAGCCATAAAATTGTGGGGTGGCTTTAGAAAGACCATTCTTGCACCAACAAATAGATAGGGATTTTGGACCTTTTTAAACAAGGGGTTTTAATGCAGGCATTCCATTCGTGGGGGATCATCCATGCAGCAAGAGAGTATTTATTCTCTTCTCGTTAGAATAATCATCGTGATACTTTCCTTTCCTCAAGTACCCACACTTATATCCTGGGTGGAATTCGCTTGGCTTTAGCGTGTTCCTAGTTGGGTCGTTCCCTTGAATGATTACTTTGTCCCACAAGGTAGGCCCTCTAAGATAACACAAAAGTGAGAAAATACATTTGTAGTTCGATCAATATTTATTGAGAAACAAAGAGAGAACACACGTGATATATTCCACTCACACTCACAAGATTTGTTCAATTTTAGGATCCAAATTGAAGTGTGTAGGTAATCACTTACACAACCTAATATCACCAAATGTCTTTTGATTCTCAATATTTCCATGAGGTGCGAGAGAAGCGCATACATCTTTTTAATTATATTATTTTGGGTAAGTGATTACAAAAACATAGATGCAATGTTCATTTTAAATCCTCAAAGCAATGATTTGATTCTTTTTAAAGCACCAAAATGAAAGATGAAAGTTGTTTGTTCAATTGTTAACCTTAAAAAAAATATAGTAAGTTGCCTAAGATTATTTTTAAGCCCTTTGTTTTGTTTTTTTTAAGCCCAAACAAAAGTTAGTGAGTCCTAAAGAGCATGAAGATGACATAGTCCTTAGAAGTGGGATTATAATTTCTCCCCAAAGTGTTCAAAAACACTTGATACAATGATGTGATAATGCTTTTTATTTCACTTCCATACTCCATGATCCTTTAAAACCTACAATACAAGCTCCAAATTTTAGATGAAATCAAGAAACAAGAAGATATGAGGGTTAGATAAATGATTAAGGATAAAAACCCTAAGATTTAGACCAAGTTTCATTGTGGTTTGACATTAGGTGAAAATTTGAAAATTTTAACTCTATCAAAATTTAGAAACACATACACCATTGGATATATTATGAAATTCTACCCCATTTCAAAAAAAAAGCTTTGAAAAAGACCAAAAAATGACCAAGATACAACCAATTTAAGATTGACTGCAAAAGCAAGAAATCAAAGGCGGCACCCTTTGAACTCAAGGAAGTGGCGCTATTTGGGTCCAAATAGCAACATATATGCAAACAACAACGTTGTTTGAGGATTTGAGTGGTACTCTAGTGAAATCAGTGGCGCTGTTTGGAAAAATAGAGACCACAGATGCATCACACTTTCTTCTAGCGGCACTATTTGACTTGGAAACACAATAAACAATGGAATTTGACCAAAAAACGTGTTAGATTCTTTAAGTTCACCCTCCCTCTAGAGCCAAAATGTGAACCCAAATCCTCTTAGACCTGCACAAACATAGGAAACAAACACAATATTAGATCCAAATGCAAATAAGAACCAAGATTCCCCATGAAATTCATCTACAACGCTCAAATAGGAAAGAAATTGAAGAACAAAGCAAGGAAAGTAATTGAAATCCTATTTAAACATGAAAACTCTCAATCCCATGGGGGAATTACTGTCATTTTGATGTGGAAAATGGTCCTTTCTGAATCCCTTATAAGCTTTGTGATGACTTGATGAAGATTGGATGCTTCCTTGATGAAATTCCTACATAACCTAGCTATGAAAATGGAAATTTGGATGAAAAGCTATGATAACTTGGATGAATTTGCATAAAATGATAACTTTGCCTCAATCTCCTCCTCTCCAAATGAGCATAATGATTTTACATTGATGTGGCTCCTCCAAACAAATAGAGAAGGTCTCTATTTATAGATATGAAGGATTGAATAATGCAAGGTATGGAGGATGTGGGACAAAAGATAAGCCAATGATAAAGCGCCACTTGTCATCATGCTGATGAACAAAGGTTGAGCACACTTTGGTTATTGTGCAAATGAGGGGGAGATTTGAAATTCAAAACATAGCTTGAAGGATGAGGTGAAAGGTGAAGTTAATATCACTTGGCTAAAAAAAAGGATATGTAAGAGATTTTAAATGCTTTGTTGGATGGACAAACCCTTTTGGAGGGATTTTTCAAATTTGGGGAATATTCCATCCATTGATGCCTTTTTGAAAGTAATTGAGGATTTAATAATTCAAAAGAAATGATTTATTGAGCAAGTGGCAAAATCTAGAGGATTTGATGGTTTAAGACTAAGACTAATAAGGATTTGATTAATTTAAAGGAGATTAGCTGATTTGACCATTTGATTTAGATTTTTGGATCTAAATAAATCAAAATGAGAGGAATAATGATTTTAGACTTAATTAAATAAGATTTTATTTATTTAATTAAAGAGGATGGTATTATCTTTAAATCAAAAATTTATTTAATTTAAATGAGATGACTTTAGAGATTAATTAAATAAAATGAATTATTTAATTAAAATAGGGACTATAGGATTAATTAAACAAAGTGATTTATTTAATTAATAGGAGATGATGACTTATTCAGATAAAAAATGATTTTTTTAATTAAGAGATGAAAAGTGATGAATTTAATTAAATAAAGATTATTTAATTAAATGACAAGAAGGGGAGATGTTTTAGGATGAATTGGTGTGAGTAAGATTAGGATCAAGTGTATAGGATCAATCAGTATAATTTTAGTGTATGCAAAAACTAAGAAAAAAATTTGTAACACATTTCAAGTAAGAAGATACAGTTTCAAACATATTTTGATGTAAGGAATTCATCTTTCCAATAAAATTATTATATTTTTCCTTCCTCATATGTATTTTTCTGGTCTATAATAACAATGATGAATATAATTTTGTTCTTCAATTAGAAAAACCTTCAAAATATGCGTCTATTAGACAACAATAGGTATAAAATTTTACCTTCATGCAAGTTGCAACCTTGTAAACCATATATACAACTGTTTAAATTATGAAAAACTAGCATTTTCCTTCTAAACAATGAGTTACATGTTCTCTCCTTTTGGAAAACTCAACATAGTATAGAAAATCAAAATTTATACAATAAAAATAGACTTCTATTCAATATTGTGTGTCAAAGAACATCAAACATATGTTGTTTTAGTTTGGTGCATCACCTTCCCAATCATTTTAAGTTCATTTTATCTTTCTTCTTTGACTCTTTTCCCAACAACAATAGTAAGTAGCTTAGTTTAGGTGATAAAACAATGGGAACAAGCCCTTTATAGAGGTTCTTTTCCACTATAGGTGACCCACAACCTAAAATGTTTGCCATGTTTCACTACTAGGCTGATTTTTGTATTTTAGCAAGCGTGCACTTCTAAGTGGCAATAGAAATATATAATATATACTTAGAAATGTATCATATTAGGATAATAACATTCCCTTCCCATTTTGAAAATAATTGACCTCAATGCTTAGAAACTTTAAGATATTTTGTATGAATCATTCATCGTTCACTGTTGTAATTTCAATTAGTAAATTCCTCCACTTAACTAGGAATTATGAGGTGGCTCTATTTTGTAATCTAATATTGGAAATTTCATGAATATTTTGTATATTTTTTATAAATAATTTTTCCATAGTATTAATAGAAAATGGATGAGACATTCTACAAAAATATTCATTCTTAAATAGTATTTCCAAAAAATGATAGATTAAATCATTATTTTTTGTCTTTGGTAGGCCCATAATGAAGTCCATTAATATTTCTTCCTAGATTTATATAGGAATGTGTGATATTTGTAAGAGGCCTAAATTATTTATTATTTTCATTTTTTTTTGTCAAAATATCAAGAATTATTCCACAAACTTTTGGATATTCACTTTAGTACCTTTTGAAGAGAAATTTTCTCTATAGGATAATAGGTATGAAAAAATATTCTATAGTATATTGTTAGACCCAAGAAACTTCTCTTCTTAGGGTCCATATAAACACCTTTTAGTGAAACCAAATTTCTTGAGTATTCTTTTTGTTTCACCCTAAAGACACATTTGGATTTTATTTTATTTTCTTCTAATTCATTAACAATAGGAATATGAAACTTATCATTATGAGTGATTTTTTTAGCTTCTTGCAATGTGAACACATTCTCTATGAAGCATACATTTTGTTTAGAATAAGAATAGAGGATTAAAAATGTTTTTTTTTTATGAAAAGTGCTCCATTGTATTAATTTAATGGAATGGTTATATTCTCCAATTAGAGGTAAAAATTCGGATTCTTAAAATAATTGTTGATGATTTTGACTAATATCTTGAATTTTTGGTTGACCTTGAGAACTATCATAACTTGTGCTTCTATAAAATGTACTTTTGCTCCTATATTATAATAAAATTTGTTGATTAATTTTTTCATCACGCGTGAGATAATGATTTCATTTGGTGGTCAGTTTATTCCCAAAATTCCATACTTTTTTCCATGTATCTTAAAAGCCATGGATAAGTCTTGAAAATTGAAAGATATTTTTCCTAATTATTTAAGCCATTGCACACCCAAAACTACATCCAATCCCCTAATAGTGATCGAATGATGGAGTAGGAAAACTAAACCTCTCAAGAGGGGATACTCTCTCAATCCCACTATCAAATACTCTCTCAAAAAGCCATTCAACAAATAACAAATATTTTAATGCAAAGCAACAACTATGAAGCAATTTCCATTAATTCAAACTTGCACAAATGGCATACAAACATCCATATATCTAATTATATCAGATATTACAGTCAATGGGACTGATATAAAATAGTAAAAATGAATCATAATCAGATTTTAAACATGAAACTACTAAGAAAACCTGGTTACTTGATTTATCTCCCTTCACTGCAAACTTCAAACAACAAAAATCTACACTTGCAATCTTCAATATGTTGATGAATCGAACTTCAACCATGGAATTAATCTTTCATTTCCCATCTAAAAACTCTCTTTTACCTACAAAATCATGGCTTCTACCTTCTTTCTTTAAAAATCCATTCCTAGGAAAAATCAACTTCAATCTGGCAGCAACAACTCCCGAAAATGACCAAAATAAAGTATATAATTAACTCCACACATTTCCTATAATTCCCAATTTGATATGCTTGGAAAATATAAAATTTAATTTCAAAAATGTATTTAAAATCATTAAATTATGAAAATTCATCTTTTGCAACTGTCATCCATGATTGGCCAAGAAAAGCAACCACTTCCTAACAAATAGGAGCTGTGAAATAGAAAAAGCCAAACCACTTGATCTTGGGGGTCCAAATTCTTCATCAAAAAGTTTAGAAACATTAAACCACAAATCCCACACCCAAGAAGGCATATTTGAAGATTTTTCCTTAAAAAAGCCACAAAATGAGCCCAAATCACCATAAAATTGTAACATAACAACTTGGAAAACTATTTATCAAATATTTCAGGCCTTATTACAAATATTTATTCACCTAAAATATGAAAATACCAAACCAAAGAAAAAATTAAAATTAAATATTTTTGGTTGATGCAAGATTGTCAATCAACCATGGATGCTCTTGCATTAGACACCCAAGGTAGAACAATTTTGTGAGCTTGGTATCACAAAATGGAGTTGGATAGTAGGACTATCCTTTCAAGTTGTAAACAACCTTCAAAAAACTCCATTAATAAATTTTGTAATGTCAAAGAGTTTTTCTTTCTCCTCTTCCAGCACCTAGCTAGAACAAGTATCCTTCTCCTCTGACAATTCTTCTCTACACTTAACATCTTCAATGTGAAATCAAATCCATCATAAACCAACTACCTGGACACCAAATGCAACTCAAAATCTCTTCCAATATTGTGGGATTCAACCCACCATAGTCTGACCACCTCTACGAAAATGTACATGCACTAAACTTTGCAACTCCAAACAAATCTTCTACATACCAAACATCACTAGAAAACTCTATTTGAACCAACTTATTCAAAATATAAAAATCATCACCTTTACCAGATTTAACAAAATATAAATCACTATTATATTTTTCTGCAAATATTTCACCTACATAAAATGCACTCACATCTTCATCATAAAAATAAAAAGTATTGTGTATTACCTCTTTCTCTACAACCTTTTTCTCACCATTGTTTGTTGCCATATTTTTGTAACCTTCACTCTTAGCTGCAATTTCATTTTCTAATTCCTTTAAGTCCTCCAAAGGACACTCATCTACTACTTCAACATCATTTTTCTCTTCAATTGTTGCACCTTCTTTTTTCCTCTCAACCTCTGTTATACTTTTCTCACCATCTTCCTTCATGCTATCCTTAAAGCATATTTCTGCAATATTTTCTCCATCCTGTTCATCTGCATACATAACTCTAAAAAACCTTTTTCCTTTCTTCTTTTTAATTTCCTCAAACACTTACCAATCACTCTCAAGTATATACTACCTCACATTCGATGACCAGTCTACACACCACACACATTCCATCCCCAGGTCATAGTGCAAACTACCTCCAATCAACGCTTTTGCCTGCTTACTCAGGAAAACTAGCTCTAATACCATTGATGGAGTAGGAAAAATAAACATATCAATTTGGGATACTCTCTCAATCCCACTATCAAATCCTCTCTCAAAAAACCATTTAAAACAAATAACATAAATTATAATGCAAAGGAACAATTATGAAGCAATTTCCATTAATTCAAACTTGCACAAATAACATAGAAACATCCATATATCTGATTATATCAGATATTATAGTAAATAGGACTGATATGCAGCAGTAAAAATAAATCATAATCATATTTTAAACATGAAACTACTAAGAAAAAATAGTTACAATTTCTCTCCCTTCATTGCAAACTTCAAACAACAAAAATCTGCACTTGCAATCTTCAATCTGTGGATGAATCCACCTTCAACCATGGAATTATTCTTTCATTTTCTATCTCAACACTCTCTCAGATCTACAAAATCATGGTTTCTACCTTCTTTCTTCAAAAATTCATTCCTGGCAAGCATCAACTTCAATCTGGCAGCAACAACTCCTAAAAATGGCCAAAATAAAGAATATAAATTAACTCCTTCACACCTTTCCTGTAACTCCCGATTTGCTATGTTTGGAAAATATAAAATTTTCTTTCAAAAATGTATTTAAAATCATTAAATTATGAAAAGGCGTCTTTTTTAACCTCCATCCATGATTGGCCAAGAAAATCAACCACTTCCTCACAAATAGGAACCGCATAATAGAAAAATCCAAACCACATGCTCTTGGGCATCCACATTCTTCATGAAAATTTTTAGGAACATTAAATTAGCTGTCACAACTTGTAACTCCACAAATCCCATGCCCAAGAAGGCATCTTTGAATATTTTTCCTTGAAAAAGCCACAAAATGAACCCAAATCACCATAAAACTGTAACATAACAACTTGGAAAAATATTTATCAAATATTTCAGCCCTTATTACAAATATTTATTCACCTAAAATATGAAAATACCAAACTAAAGAAAAAAATAAAATTAAACATTTTAGGTCGATGCAAGATTGCCAGTCAACCATGGATGCTCCTGCATCATAGAAAACACTCCTAAATATAGTTGATATTTTTCCATTGAGATTTTTATATGATGGCATTTACCACCACAAGGTAGTTGTTTCCCATTAGCTATCATGACTTGAAATTTGTCAATTGAGATCATTAGCTAGTGTTCTATCAATAAAGTTATGGGTACTACCAATATCAACTAACACTTTCACATTTTTATTTTTTATATTACCAATTAATTTAAGTTTTTTTTGTTACATTTGTTTAATTCATTGCATGTAGAGAGATAGAAGTACTTTATTTTTCCTTGGAATCCTCATTCATAAGTTTTGTGTTTGGTTCTTTTGTAAGTACTTCTCCCTCTTCTTCTTCTTTTCTCATTACTAGAACACTTATGACTACTTGACAATTTTTATCACAATTCAAACATACAACTTTTTTTGTTTTGTTTATATATTATTGAGGAGAGAGATTAGTTATTTCTCTTAGGCTAGAAAATCTGTCCATGTTTTTTCTAGTAGGATTAGTCAATTTTTTCTTAGTTACTCTCATGGCTTCACCTTTTGTGGAATTTTTTTTATCAATATGAAATTTTTGTTTCATAGCTCTCCTAATTGTACAAGGTTCCAACTATGAATGGTGGATCTAGACCTGCACAAACACAAGCAAACAATACAATGTTAGTCAATTATGCCAATCTAAACTATCATTCCCCATTAAATTCATTTGAAGCATGATGAACAAGAAATAAGGTAAAGAAATGAAGTAAAAGAAATCTAAATCCTATTCAAATGCTCAAAATCTTAATCCCACATGGAGGAATTGGTGCTATTTTGATGTGGAAAATAGCCCTTTCCCAATTCCTAGCAAGCTTGATGATAAACTTTGATGAAGATTGATACTCCTTGATAAAATTTCTCCATAACCTAGCTATGAAATGATGAAAAACTATGAAAATGGATGACAATGGATGAACTTTTCTCAAAAACTTGAAGGTAACAATCTTGCATAAAGCTGTGGATCAAATGCCTAAGATTGTGGATCCAAAATTAGTGAAAGAGTCTTCTATTTATAGAAGAGAAGGATGGAGGAATGAGAAAGAAGGATGAATGTGGGACTAAGCACGAGGCAATAGAAAAATTCCACTTGTCAACATGCTAATGGAGAGGAGTGGATTACATTTTGATGAATGTGCAAATAAATTCTATTAAGTGGAATTTGAAATTTGAGAAGTGACATGTTGGAGGGAGATGAAAGAAGACTTAAATGCCACTTGGCTCAAGTAAAAGGACATGTAAGAGGCCTTTAATGCCTTGTTGGATGGACAAGTCCTTTTGGGAGGGAGTTTTCAAACTTGGAGGAATATTCCAACTTAATGCCATATTTGAATGAAAAGGAGGAATTAATAAATCAATTAAACTGATTTACTTGTGCAAGTTGCAAAATCTAGAGGATTTGATGGATTAGTGTTAGGATTAATCAGGATTTGATTAACTTGGGTGCAGATTAGTTGATTTGACACTTTGACTTAGATTTTAGATTTATTTAAATCAAAGTGAGAGGAATTTGAGATATTAGTGATTTAATTAAATAAATTTGATCTATTTAATTAAATGAAGAACTTTAGGAGTTAATCGAAATAAAATTGATTTATTTGATTAAAGAGATGACTTTAGGATTTAATTAAACAAAAGTTGATTTATTTAATTAAAGCGAGAATATGGTGATTTAATTAAATAAAGTTAATTTATTTAATTAAAAGAAGACATTAGGATTAATTAAATAAAATGATTTATTTAATTAATAGAAGATAATGATCTAATCAGATAAAATTGATTTATTTAATTACAAGATGAAATGTGATGAATTTAATCAAATAGAGATTATTCAATCAAAGGAGATGATTTAGGATGAACTGGTGTTAGTAAATAAGGATCAAGTGTATGAGATCAATCAATATATTTTACGTGTCTACATTTCGCCCCTCTTTGAAGTAATGTATTTGCTGCATTGGTTCAAAGAATAACCTTGTCGAGATCAAAATTCAAAAATTTTCAATTTTTTCATATGCCCCCCTATTGCCCCAGCAAAAGAATTATGTTGGTATACTACCCCCTCGAGATATCAGACGAAAATTTGGATTTTTTGGGTGATCTCGCAGAAAAAGAGGACAAGCCGCCCAACAGGTCTAGAAAGGCTCCAGGATGCCAAAAATGTGCCAAAACTCAAAAAAAGGATGCAAAACAAGCCTCATTTGGGTGAAAATGGGGTCGAGGGCATAAAACCTTAGTTTGATTGCTAAGTAGGGTCAAAAACCCTAATTTTCATGCTTAAATAGCCCTCGAGGGGTCACTTTCAATTAATTTGCACACTTAGCCTTTAGAATTTTCATCATTTTGAGCTCTGAACTTCATGTGAGATGGCGCAAAGAGTGTTTCCCTAACACATTTCTGAGCGAGTTCGAGTCTACTAGAGGTTTCTAGGCATAGGACCACTAGTATGTGACCCTAACCCGACTTGTTATTTCTATTTTTTCTCACATTTATTACACTTTGAAAGTCAAACTTGTCCAACATTGTTGTTTAGCACCACTAAAAGGGTGGAATCAGTGACACTAGGGCTCAAACTGTGCCGCTATTATGATCTATGACACTGCATCATAGTTTAGGATTTAGGGGGAAAACTCCAAAGGTCAACGCATATGCAAATAGTGTCACCATGATCTAGTTAGGTCATTAGGGTTTTAGGTCAAATAGGCCCATGGTCAAACAGCAACATCATGGCTTAGCTTGTTGTTTGGGGGGTTCCAGTGGCGTGGTTTGGAGTTTCCATACATTGATGCCTTTGTGAATAGCGACTCCTTTGTTGTTTCAATGTCGAAAACTTCAAACAGGATCCAGATTTTTTATGAAACTTGATGTTGTGTCTTTATGGGTGCAGGAGGATAGAGAGCTTGTACATTCACGTGAGCACCAATCCTCGGTACTTAGTAGATTAATCGGATTACATGAGTTGCTATAGGAGCACCTTGGAGTGATTGGTCTATGGTACATTGCATATGCTTCTGCCATCAAAATTTTCCCAGCTATGATGACCGCACTAGTTGAGCGATGGCATAGTGAAACATCATCCTTTCATCTTCCCACTAGCGAGGCTACCGTCACAATAGAGGATGTTTGGCGAATTTTATGATTGCTCATCCACGGCGAGAGGGTTATATATGAAATGGACGCCAACATGGATGTGTGCTATGAGATCATGGGGATGGATGATATTTTTTTCACTGAGGGTCATATTGAGATTGAGCACTATAGAGGTCAGGTGTCAAAATTCTAATTGATTGTTGCATCTATTATTTCAGGACTTGTAGCTCCAGATCGGTAGGGCAAGTATTTTAGTTTGGGATGGGGTCTAGCTTGGGAGGGATGCTCTTCAGGAGGTGTTGCTTTGCTTGGGGGCCAATGATGCCGACCTCACTATATATCATGATTTGCATGGATTTTTGTATTGCGGCAGCATAGCCACTGGTGTAGGGGTCACACTTTTGCTCATCTGGGCATGGGAGCACATAGTCATGCTTTGACCGAGGGTCACAATGGTCAAAATTGAGCCCAACAACCCAACAATTTGGCAATACAGGGGTGGTCTTACATTCAACCACATAGAAAAGGTTGGCATACCTCACAGGTGAAGGGTTATTGATGAGATGACTGCATTCACTTGGAGACCTTGGCTAGGGATGCCCACATGGTATGACGATGTTCAACAACTATTTTATGCAAGGAAGGATCAGCTCATGCAAGGATGTGAGCACACTATGATTGAGCACTACTTGCCTGATCAAGTAGCCAAACAATTTAGGGATGTGTAGGATCACCCAATCGATTAGTACATGGCTACTTTTGCTTGGTCTATCAAAGAGCCTACATGGGGTCGAATGATCCCAACAAAGGATGTAGTTGAATCCTTTAGACAACTGGTAGCTAGGCCATGGGCCTATGATTAGGGGCAGGAATATCTGGGGACCACACAGGCTTATGTTGACTAGTTTCGGCCTCCCATTAGACTGATAGTTCAAAGAACAGTACTCCCACAGTGGAGACCCAGAGGCCGAAGAGTAGGGCAGGGGCAAGGACAAGGAGTATGAGGAAATGAAGATGGAGATGGAGGAGGAGGAGGTAGACCACCTCTACACCAGCCACATCAGCACTAGGATCAAAGGGTACCGGGAGACCAGCAGAGGGAGGCTCCCAGAGATCAACAACCACCTCTGAGGGACCAGCAGCCACCATAGAGAGATCAACAGCCACCTCCATCACCTCTGCCACTTTAGCTCAATCAGAGAGATATTCTGATTCACCAGCTTTAGGCTCAGGTGCAAACACTGACAGTGGAGAGGGACCAAACCAGGCAACCGGTCTAGGACCTTATAGTAGAGCATGATCAGGTTGTACAACAACAATAGGTGATAGAGCTGCAACTGGCTCAAGAGACTGGTAGATGCCAGTAGCTAGAGAGCATATAGGGGAGGATAGTACCTATACAGATGTACCGCGATGCTATGTGGGAGGCTGAGTATTACAAGGTTCATTACCGATAGGCAATGCCTCTAGTAGCTCAGGTGCCAGATTTTTCCCAGTAAATAGGGTACAAACAGGACCATCTCGAGAGGTAGGCGGGTGAGAGGAGCGACCGTCAGGGCTAGCTCACACAGTTTTGATCAACGACACTTGATTTTTTGGGATCCATGGGCTCTATTTTTATAGCCCCATAGGAATTGTATACATTTGATTGATACACATGATATTTGATCCTAATTTTGTACCATGACAATTACATTATTGATATATATGATATGATCGATTTGTTATATGATGTGTCCTATTTTACTTATGCATGATGGATGGATGTATTTAATTTTCTATATACAATGTGATTCTATTTTATGTGATGTGATGTATGATTATGCAAATGCTTATGGATGGATAGATGCATTTATTTTTCAATATATTTTATATGCACTTTTTTATGATGATGATGTATGGATGATATGAATGCGAATGTTATGATATGGAAATGATTTTAATATGCTTATACTAACAGATCTATATTATACACCTAATGGATTATGATATTGTATGAGATGTTATGACATATTCCTTTTCTTTTTTAGTATCTTTTCATGTATGATATGATGATGCATGTATAGATGTCATCATGGTGTCCATATGATATGATGATGCATATATGAATGATTATGCCTATGTGATTATACAATGGATGGTATGATGATGCATATATGAATTATGATACCTATATGATTATGCAATGGATGATATGATGATGCATATATCTGGATGCTTTTATGATTATGCATTGGATGAAAATGTATGGTTTATGAGATGCTTAGAATAACCAATCTATATTATGCAATGATGAAATGCAATTCATGTGAGATGATCAGAGTTTCCTATATGATATGATATGATATGCAGCATGTTGACGGTTTGTAGATGTAGGATGGATGCATTGGCGATATTTTTCATTAACTGTCATGGTACCATGTTAGCGAGGGGAGAAGACTAATAGATCTATCTTCTATCATCATGCCAACAAACTCCTTTTCCTGATTTGCACTTTGGACATCAATGACAACTATATGTGTTTATGCCCATGATCAACACACTTCTCCTCTAATCCCCTTTTGAAATCAATGACAACATATTCCAACATTAAAATCAATAAAATTAACTAAATAATGCCTTAATTTAGTGTTGTAATATGTTTGAAAAATTCACATTAAGTTTAGGTCCCTATTTAAATAAAAGGGACTTAATTGTGCCTTATTTATGGTGTTGTAAGGTGTACCTTTACACTTTCACAATCATCTAGGGATTTATTAATTAATTGAGGTTAATTATGCCTTGATTGGCCCCTTAGTTCAAATCCAAGCCTAATTAGATGCAATTTCTAAAGAAGAAAACCTGGCATTCATCAATGCCATAACATAACACTTATCATTGAGGAATGTGTGTCCTAGGTAAGTGACCTAGGACCCATTCACCTATGTATGAATGGGTCCTCACTTAGACCTAGGACCCTAATTTAAATTATGTTTTTAGTAGTATTTCAATGATTTCAAATGTGCATTCACATGTTGTCTTGTGTGATTTGAATTTCAGGAATTAATGTTAACATACCTATAAATAGGAGGTCACTTCACTATGTTTCACCTAAGAATTTTATGTGACTTCATGAGATAAAGCTAGAGCATGTTCAAGAGCATTATCAAGAGAGTTTGAAGGCATTCAAGAGAAAAATTATTGAAAATTATTGCAGGAATCAAGATCCATTATCATATCAAAGTCTTCTTGCATCATGCATGTTATTTGAGCTAATATGTTGATGTAGTGTTCAAGATCGATTCAATTATTCAAAAGACATTATTTCAAATAAAGTTTCAAGATCAAGATCCACATCCATTGAATCCATTTCATACAAGTTGCAAATCCACATTCCAAGGTTCAAAGAAGGGTTTGGTGAGTTGTGACATTTCATTTGTTTATTCATCGTTCCTTCATGCTTTTTCATTTCTTTACAAGGTTTAGTTACCAAAATGGGGTTTGACCAAGGAAACCAACATTCACCAACAAAAAAACATTTTTCCTTTTACTTTTGTGTTTGCAGAATTTAGGTGGAAGATCTCTTGAAGAGGAAAATTTGCAAACTTTTCAAATTTGTCATCATTCTTACAATTTCATGGAAACTGACCTACAAAATTTATTCCTAGCTATCCAATTGTCATATTCAGGAATCTGGGAGTGTAGACATAGTAGAAGATAACCCATAAATAATTTTTACAAAGCCCTAGCAAGGACCCATTCACCATAGGGTGAATGAGTCCTCAATAAGCTTTGAAAAAGAACTTTTGGTGACTGGTACACACCATTCTCAGATCTATATTTTATTTTTTGGTTCCATCAAAATTGAGATTAACCTATTAGATGCACTATTTAGATTGCATTTTGGTGTTTTTTTTCTATTTTTAATCTTTCTCCCCAAAGTGTTGTTTATTCAGGACCCCCATCCTTGCATAAACAGATCTATATTATGCGCCTAATGGATGATGATATGGTATGAGATGTTATCACATATTCCTTTCCTTTTTTAGTATCTTTTCATGTATGATATGGTGATGCATGTATGGATGTCATGATGATGCCTACATGATATGATGATGCATATATGAATGATGATGCCTATGTGATTATGCAATGAATGGTATGATGATGCATATATGAATGATGATGCCTATATGATTATGCAATGGATGATATGATGATGCATATATCTGGATTCTTTTATGATTATGTAATGGATGCAAATGTATGGTTTATGAGATGATTAGAATAACCAATATATATTATGCAATGATGAAATGCAATGCATGTGAGATTATCAGAGTTTCCTATATGATATGATATGATATGTATCATGTTGATGGTTTGTGGATGCAGGATGGATGCATTGGTGATGTTTTTCATTAACTGTCATGGTACCATGTTAGCGCGGGGAGAAGATAGAAGAAATGAGATGAACACAAGAGGATCCAACAAGCCTATGATCTATGATACTTTATTAGAGATGATGATTGATGATGATGATGATTTGATCATCGGGAATTGGGACTTTAAAAGGGCTACATACCGAATGTTTGATAAAACACATAGATATGATGCATCAAGGTATAAAGAACCAGGATGGAATTACACCTAGTGTGATGGACTTTGAGGTTATGTGCAGGATCATCATGGAAAAAATAGGCCCTTAAATGGCAAAAAATTCAGAAAAAATAAAGTTAGGAAACTTGACGTAAAAATTTGAATAAGTTATCTATATTATTTCAAAAATATGTAAGAATAGAATCTATAAAAAAATGAATGTAGTTTCTAAACTACTAGGTAACTTATTTAAAAAAAATTAAAATCTATTTGGTGAAATTTTGAAATTTCAATGCAATAGTACTTAAATTTCAGCGAAAAAATAAGAAGTAGGTGTCTATCTGACCACCCTAACCACAATAAAATGATAATATTTTTTATAATATTTTAGACATAAGTAGAGGACTCATGTCCAGATGTGATGCATATTTTTTCGTAATTTTTTTCCAAGTAAATAATTAATTATGAATGTGTTATTACAACTTTTAAAAAATATAAAAACTCGTATGTCTGACCACCTTAACTTGGTCAAAACTTTAGGAAATTAATTTTTCTTTTTTTAATCCTATAGTGTGCAAAGCATAGAATGTGAACCATGTTTTGGATTCAAAAAATATGATATCGTTTGAAAGCTATAGATGTTTTTCAATCAGGCTATCAATTAGAACTTTAGTCATAATTCAAATAGAAAATGAATAATAATTATTTATTAAATTCAAAGTAAAGCATAATTTATATTGGTGGAAAGCTGAGAATGTCCTTTAAAAATCCTTTTAATTTCATCAATTTTGGGTAAAAAATAGTCGTCAGCAACATACCCTACAAATACCCATCATATTGCCACTTTTTGGCCCATCATGATCCTACACATACCCTTGACTCGACAATCAGATTAGAGTACTCCTATTCACACCTAAGATATGGAACCTCATTTAAAATTTAGTTTAGATATTTCAAATATCTCTGACCAAAACATAGAAAGGAAAGCCTTCCTATGTGGTCAACAAGACACCTAAAACAGCCTCCCTACAAACCAAACAAAGCATGCATGACCAAGTTATATTACAAGAATATCCAACAAGCACAAAAAATAAAAGATAATGATCGTTGCCCCATTCCTTTCTCTCTAAATCCTTTTGTTTGGACATCATCAAGAGGTCATTGGAATGAGCACAATAAGATAAATCAAAAGACAAAGATCAAGTAAACAAACAAGCTAATTTTTTTCATATCGCTAGCGAAGATTAAATTACGTTGATGCCTGATGTTAATGTCCATTGTAGGAAGGATGTATCCTAGGACATGATGATATTAGATGATTTGGGTAAAACTAGATGATGAGCTATTAGTACCAAGAGTTGACCAGCTTGTTTACCTACTAACCTAGACTTGAGACCTTTGACATTTGAGTTTTCACTTGTAACCTCCCAGACTTGTTTCCAACTATTTTACCAAAGGTTGAGGATTATGATTATTTATTATGAGCATATGTTTATTGCAGGTGAAAGCAAGATGGGATAGATGGATTTTTTCAAATATTTGGATGTTTTTTTATGTTTTTCAAAAAAAATTGAGGTTTTTTTTTTGGTATTTTCAAGATTTTGCAAATGTTTTGATTTTCAAATTTTCTGATGATTTTGGGCTTTTTGAGATTTTGACCAAGAGACTAACCTAAAGACCTATCGTGGGGGCCTTGGGGGGTGATCAAATATTAGCCTTGCCTACATTATACACTCAGAGACCACGTAGTTCGACTGACACAAACTTGATTATTGATGAGATATGAACAAATGGATTTCTAGCCTATTATGATGGACTCCTAAAGCACTAACTTAAGTGTCTAGGGGGATGATCAAAGATCAACCTTGCTTGCGTTCAGAGCTCAAAGAATCATAGTTTGACAAGATGACTCTATTTTTTACCTTTTTGACTGACTTGTTGACCTATGTTTTGGATTTTGATATGATTTGGATGTTTTTGGGTTTTTGGATTTTATGAATGTTTTTGTATTTTTTTGAATTTTCTGATGTTTTTAGATTTTTTGGTTTTAAAGGAATACTTCAAGAATATACACAAATTTGATCAAATGCAAATATAAGAACATGCCCCCAATGTGATGCAATAGACTACTCTGATATAGGCAGGACATACTAACCTTAGAAATGGGTTGAATAGTACTAGGAGAGATCATGATACAAACGGAAGACCAAGCCATGATGTGGATGCAGATGGGTGATGTATGGATGATGTAGAACAAGTCACAGAGTTCATGGTGGATGGAGAGTGCTTATTTACACAAGTTGCCCGTTTTCCAAGTTCTCATGAAGGTACTTGCCAAAAGCACCACCAAAGTGGTTTTCACTAAAGGACGATTTTTCTCTTTACTGTTTTCAATCCTTTTTTCTAATTTTTTTGGATTTTTATATTTTTGGATTTTTTTGGATTTTTGGATTACATTTGAAAGATTAGGCATAAAACGTTTTGAGATGGGAGCTATTCATGGGCTTCTATAGAGGTTTCCATTCGGGTGTTGATAACTGATATGCCCCTAACTTGTAGCTTGCTATGATGATGAAGGGTCCCAACTAGTTGGGTTCAAACTTTCCCTTGCTATCTGGATTTGGTATGTTCTTCTAGTTCTCTTTCAACACTAGATCTCTAACTTGAAAGGTTTGAATTCTAATCTTCTCATTGTTGCTCCACTTGAGATGATTCTGGTAGACTTGCAAATGGTTTAAGGAATCCATGTACCACTCATCCAGTAGTTCTAGCTCATTCAATCGTGACACCTGATATTCTTCATCTATAATGAGGTTTTGCAATTATATTCTTAGGGATGGGAGCTCGATCTCAATGGGGAAAATGGCTTCTAATCCATAGAATACAGAGAAAGGGGCGGCACCTGTTGGTGTGTGAATGCTTGTTCGGTAGGCCCATAGGGCAAGATTCAGTTGTAGGTGTCAGTATCGACTAGTGTCATTGACTATTTTCTTGAGGATTTTTAGGATTATTTTATTGGTAGCTTCTACTTGGTTGTTTCCTTTAGGGTAGTATGGAGTGGAAAAGCAATGTTGCATATTGAAATTTTGCATAGGTCTCAAACATCCTGATTTTTTAAAATTGTCCCGTTATCTGAGATAATGGCTTAAGGGACACCGTAGCAGAAAATTAGGTAGTTCAGGATGAACTTAGATATCTTCTTTCATGTGATACAGGTCATGGGAATGGCCTCTACCCACTTCACGAAGTACTCTATGGCGATAATAATGAACTTATGTCCACTAGATGAGGTGGGCGTAATTTTACCAATGAGATCAAGCCCCCACTGTAAAAAGGGCCAAGGTGTAATGATCGAGTGGAGCTCTTGAGCTAGTGCATGGATGAGATCCCCATGCTGCTAACACTGCAAACACCTTCGGACATAGTCATGACCTTCCCTTTCCATTGTAGGGTAATAGTACCCAGTCCTCAGCAATTTCTTATCTAAGGTCATACCACTTGAATGTGAACCACAAATGTCATTGTGTACCTCGGTTAAAGTAGTAAAAGCTTCCTCAGCATTAAGGTATCGTAAAAGGGTTCCTTCTATGCTCCTACGATATAGGGTATATGCTAAGATGAAAAAATGGGATGAATTCTTGTTGAATATTCTTTTAAGGTTTGGGGTGATATCGGCGGGGAGGACTCCTATTCTCAAGTAAGTGTATATATCATGATACCAGGGATCGTCAGGACCAATGATTTCACACATAAATTTAGACTCTAGTACCTTCAATGCTGGTATGAGAAGCTGCTCTACAAGGAATTCTTGCTTTGGTACATTGTGTGGGACTTCCAATTGCGATCCAATTGTTGCCATAGCATCCACTACTTAGTTGTTTTCTCTTGGTATCTGCTCAAATGTGACATCGATGAAGGACTCTTTGAGGCTTTCCACTAGATTCTTGTATGGAGTCAACTTGTCATCCTTCGTTTGGCACTCGTCATTGACCTGGTTGATGATAAGTTTTGAATATCCATATACTTTGAGCACCATGATCTGCCACTGCACTACTATTCTCAACCCTATGACAAGAGCCTCATATTCTAAGATGTTGTGGTTGCAAGGAAATGATAGCTTATATGATTTAGGTATGCAATCTCCTTGTGGTGTAATGAAGAAACTCCTACTCCTGACCCGTGTTGTGTGTAGGATCCATCAAAGTACATTTTCCAGTGATCTTCCACACTTACACTAAAGATGGATTCATCAAGGAATTCTGATACAAGTGGTTTCTTTGAATATATTGGTGCTTCTGCTAGCTAATCTGCAATTGCTTTTCCCTTAATGGCCTTTTGTTCCACATACTCAATGTCATGCTCTGTTAGGATCATAACCCATTTAGCTATTCTCCCTGTGAGTGTTGCTTTAGAAAGCATATACTTGAGAGTGTCTATCTTTGCAATGAGTTTTATCTAGTGTGCTAACATGTAGTGTTTGAACTTCTGTGTTGTAAACACCACTGCTAGGAAAGCCTTTTTGATGGATGTATAATTTAGTTCATGTCCCACCATGGTCCTACTAATGTAATAAATAGCTCTCTTTCCCATTTTCCTTGTGTTGTGCCAAGAGATTCCAAGGGCTGCTGTTGTTGCTGATATATATAGGATCAAGGGCTTCCCTAGAATTGGTGGTGTGAGAAAATACTCTTTAATTTTTTTGAAATCCTAGTCACATTTCTTATCCCATTTGTATGCTACCCCCTTGTGGATTAGATGAGAATATGAGATAGCCTTGCTTGCTAGTTGATCTATGAATTGAAGGATGGACTAGAGTCTTCCTTGCAAACCTCTGAGTTGTTTCAATGTTTTCGGTGCCCCCATTTCAAGAATCTCTTTAACTTTGGCAAGGTCTATCTCGGTTCCTCTCATAGATATGATGTATCCTAGTAACTTGCCTGATTGTACCCTAAATAAACACTTATTTGGATTGAGTCAGAGTTTGTACTGTTCTAGCCTATCAAAGAAGGATCTTAGAGCTGATATATGATCTTGATGTTTCTTTGACTTGGCTAATATGTCATCCACATAATCTTCCATAGTTTTGTGAATCATATTATGGAAGATTAGTGTCATGGCCCTATAATAGGTAGCTCCAGCATTCTTCAACCTAAATGGCATCATGTTCCAATAGTATGTTCCCCATGAACAAGTGAAAGTTGTCTTGTGTTGGTCTTCTTTTGCTATCATGATCTAATTGTACCCTAAGAATCCATCCATTAGTGATAGCATTTCATGTACTACTATTATATCCACAATCATACCAATGTTTAGGAGAGGAAATTTGTCCTTGAGACATGCTTTGTTCAAGTCTCTAAATTAGGTGCAGATGCATATGCCCCCAGTGGGCTTTGAAATAGGTACTATATTTGAAACCCCCTCTAGATAATCAATCGACCGTATGAAACTGACATCAAGGAGCTTCTGTAATTCCATCTTGACTAATAATTCTATTTAGGGATGCATTTTACATAGCTTTTGTCTCACTAGTTTTTCCTCCAAATATACAGCTAGATGGTGTACCACAACTTCTGGAACAAGCCAAGGCATGTTGACATAGGTCCATGCAAAGTTTATTTTTCTTTCCCTTAGGAACATAGCTAGGAGTTCCTATTATTTTTTCAAGAGTGACTCTGCATAGAAGGTTATGTGTGGCATTTCTTCTATCCCCAAGTTGACTGGATTACATTTCTATGCTAATACTGACGGCTTCTCCTAATGAATAGTACTAAGGGGAAGATTGAATCCTTCATCCTCTAGCACCTCAAAGAGGTTTTCACCATTGGATGCATCCTTTGTTTTTACTTTTTTTGGGTCTAAAAGTGCCACAGTGTTGTTTTCACTCAAAGACCTAGAGATTATTCTCAAATTTTCACTTTTGTGACTGAAGGATTCAATCATTTCCCCATAATATAGGCATGTGTGTCTAGTTCAATGTCCAATCGAGCTTTGTGATCTCCATATGGTATTGTGTCCTGCAATCCCAAGAAGTCCAAGAGTGCCTCATCATTTTTGAATGTGTCTAGAACTAGTGGTCCTCATTGGTCATAATCGATGAGTTGGGGATAGACTAAGTTTAGCTCATGGATTTAGTTGTTTACTCAAAATATAGGGTACTAATCATGAGAAGGGAGGGATCCTCGAATATCATGGTTAAGTTGGTTATTATATCCTCCTCATCACTACTGCACATATCAGTTATGTCAAAGGTAAAGTTATCTATGATTCGACCTATGGATACTGGTAACTGAAGAGCGGATGCTAATAACTAAGGGGGGGTTTTAACTATTTTAATCAGTGCACCTTTTCCAATTATGGTCACCTTTGGAGGGGTCCATCTGAGGCCAAGATTCCTTATACGCTTCTCAGGAATGAGAGGTACCAGAAGACCATTGTCATTATGTTTGCGTTTCATGTTTTTGTTATAGCCCCATCCTTGCATTATTTGTAGTCCCTTGATATTATTATCCATGGGAAGATCAAGCACGAGCCTTTCATCTTGGTACAACAAACTTGACATTTCCGGGTATGTGTAGGATCATGATGGGCCAAAAAGTGGCGATATGTTGGGTTTTTGTAGGGTATGTGGCTGACAACTTTTTTTTACCAAAAATTGATGAAACGAAAAGGATTTTTAAAGGAGATTCTCAACTTTCCACCAATATAAATTATGCTTTACTTTAAATTTAATAAATAATTATTATTTATTTTCTATTTAAATTACAACTAAAGTATTGATTGATAGGCTGATTGAAAAACATCTATAACTTTCAAACAATATCACATTTTTTGAATCTGAAACATGTGTCTCATTCTATGCTTTGTATACTATAGGATTAAAAAAGAAAAAAATGAATTTCATGAAGTTTTGACCAAGTTAAGGTGGTTAGACATACGAGTTTTTTAATTTTTTAAAAGTTATAATAAAAAAATCATAATTAATTATTTACTTGGAAAAAAATTACAAAAAAATATGCATCACATTAGGACATGAGTCCTCTACTTATATATAAAATATTATAAAAATATATTATCATTTTATTGTAGTTAGGGTGGTCACACAGATACCTACTTCTTATTTTTTGCCTGAAATTTAAGTACTACTGCATTGAAATTTCAAATTTTCACCAAATAGATTTTTTTTTTTAAATAAACCTATTATTTTAGAAACTACATTCAATTTGCTACAAATTATATTCCTACATATTTTTGAAATAATATAGATAACTTATTCAAATTTTTTTGTCAAGTTGCCTAACTCTGATTTTTATGAATTTTTTGTCACTTAAGGGCCTATTTTTTCCATGATGATCCAGCAGATACCCATCCCTTTCATCCACTACTTCTCAACTTAGGTCTCCCCAACATTTGAATCTAGAGGGGTCTGCTTTAAAGGTTTGGTATAATGTTTCAATCAATTGGGGCTGCCCATGAGACCTAGGAGATTGAGGTAACTCTCCTATCATAAAAGCATTCTTCTTCATTTTGTAATCCCCACACCCATTGTCTTGGATGATGACTTTGAAATCTGAAATATCAGGAATGGCAGGTGTCTTTGTCTCATAAGAGGAGACTAAAGTAGTTGGGTCTACATATGGGGTCGAAGGGCCTTCATCATTCTTTGGGACTTGGTGGATTTTTTGATACTTTGCTTCTAGATTATTGCAATAGTAAAAGGGCTCGAGATCACCATGGACCATGACCTCTTGGTTTTGATATGGGAACTTGACACACTGATGAAAGGTAGATGCAACTACTTGCATCCCATGGATCCATGGATGCCCTAGGAGGATATTATAATGTAAATCAAGATTGAGGACTTGGCATGTAGTTTCCATAATGGTTGGCCTTACTTGAATAGGGATTTGAATACTGCCTTGAGACACCCTTCTTGATCATCATATGCCCTGATCATTATACCTTTACCTTTTTCAATGACACCCTCGAAGAACCCTAGATTCTTTATTAACTTGAGAGAATAGATATTTAAACATGCACCCCCATCCACCAAGAACCTTTTGACTTTGTTTGTAAGGACAAGACCTTGAGATGGAATGCATGACTATTAGATGGTTGCATTGGGAGGTCTTGATCAGAAAATGTGAGGAGATGTGGGGTGGTGATGTGTCCGACCATAGCTTGGAATTGATCAACATCAAGATCTGTGGGGACAGTGGATGAATCCAATTCCTCCTCTAGTATCTTTCTATGTGTGGGTGAGATCTTTAGTAACTCCATGATAGAGATCTAAGCAAGGGTTCTTTTCAGCTAGTCTAAGGCATTATAACCATCAGGAACAAATTTTAGATTTGAGGTAGATGCCCTAGGTGGTTGTGATGATCCAACAATGGTAACCTTTCCACCATGTGTGGTGACTCCAAAATTGGCTTTGGCTCCCTTGATGTTAACAATGGTGACCCATTCATCTAGGGATGTGACCACATGATTGTAAACATGGTTTACATTGCCATACTTTTCCTTTTGATTGTTATTCCCTTTATTATGATCGGCCATAAGATTCGTGTATATTTTTAGGTCCCAATTTTTGACTGATTATTTAATGCTTATGATCTTGTCATCGATGAGGTCTTGGATCGGATTTTTTAGTCTCATGCAACTGGATATTGTGTGCCCCTTGATTTAATGAAAATTGCAAAGGTGATTTTTGTTATACCATGGTGGTTTCACTTGGGGCTCTTGATAATTCTCATAAGTGGGGATTTTAATGAGATTCTCATGTACCAATTTTTTCATGACAAATTTGATTGATTCCCCAAGGAATGTGTATTTCCATTTGGGGGGGTATTTGTTCCACGGGGGTGGTCCCCCTTGATTATCTAGATTTTTGACCGCTTGATTATTGGGTGGTTGTGATACCACATTGGCCTGCGTATTTTTTTGGTTGTTGTTTTGCGGTTGTTGATATGTTTGCGTGTTTTGTTTTGGAGCACTGATTATGACCTTGTCATCAACCACAACATCATTAGTGACATTTTTGTTCTTCGCCCATGTGTGAGGTTTCTCATTGTAACTGGTGGATGAGAAATTGTCTTGATATTCTTGATATGTGGGCGTCCCCCCTTGTACAATAAGGGCTCTTTCAATGTTGAGCACCTTGGAGATCAACTGGTTGTAGCTATGCATTGCATTTTTAGATTGAACAACAAGGTTTTCTCAAGATTGGAAATGATGGTGCAGATTTTTTGTTCCTCTGGCATGGCCCACTTACTCCTATTGGCCTTGGATCACCATTGTTGTAAGGAGGAAGCAAATTTTTCACCCTTAGCTTGTTTGAGCGCAAATAGTTCCTCTAGACTCACATCCATGCCAATGTTGAATGCATAGTTTTTTATGAATGTGTCTAAAATCTCTTGGAACTTTTTGATTCTAGGAGGAAGGCAAGAGAACCATCCCATGGCGGGTCCATTGAAACTCTAAGGGAATAGTTGCACTAGATATGTGTCATCGTATGTAACTTCCATGTAATGTACTTGGAATTCCCTGATGTGATCTTTAGGGTTACCCGTCCCATGGTATTTGTTGAATTTAGGGATTTCAAACCCAACTTTGGGAATGGTACCATCACAAGGCTCTTGTCGAATGGATAGGGGCATAAATTGCTTGGTGTTTTTATTGTTTTCCCATATTAGAGATCTAGCACTTGCTGTGAGAGCAATTTGTTTTGTGTCGTCACATCATTTTGCGGATTGAGGGGTGGGGTGAATATGTTTTGAGATGGTTTGATTGTTGGAGTGATGGGAGTGTTTGTGGGAGGTGGTTGCAAGTTTTGTTATGCCAACAATGCTTGTTGGTATTCCTGAGATTGATGGTGTGCCAACAACGCTTGTTGTTGGTATTGCTATTATTGTGCCAACAATGCTTTTTATTGGTCTTGTTGTTGTTGTGCCAACAATGCTTGTTGTTGGGCTAATAGTTGGGCCACTTCTTGTTGTGCTTGGTACTATTGTAGGGCTTGTTGATATGCTTGTTGTTGAGCTGCTTGCTATTGTGCTTGATATTGTGCTTGTGCTTGTGCTTGTGCTTGTTGGGCTTGGTATTGTGCTTGAGCCTGAGCTTGAGCTTGTTGAGTGGCTTGTGCAGCCTGGGCAACCTATGCAACTTGAGTGGCTTGTGCAGCTTATGTAGCTTGTGTAGACTGTGCAACTTGGGTGGCTTGTTGCTATTGAAATAAAGCTTGTGCTTGTGCTTGGGAAACTTCTTGCACTTGTTATGCTTGTTGTGTAGCTAATTGTGCCTGCACTTGTTGAGCATCTTATCATGCAGCATGTGTGGCTTGTTGATTTTAAAATTGTTAAACTTCCTTTTGGTAGGTTTGTTGAGCTACTTGCAACATGATGCTATATGACTTTTCCGTGTTTGGTTTTGGTGGTTGTGGTAGGGGATTCAGAATTGTATGAGATGTTGTGATGAGAGGTGGTTGTTGAGGTGTTGTTTGATTGGTGATAGGAGTTTGTGTGGTGGTTGGTACAGTTGATATGATAGGTCCTTGTGAGACCACATTTTGAGGTATTTGGGGTATTGTGGGTGATCTGTTGATTGCTTGTGTTGTTGGGATCATTGCCACCTATTGTTGTGATATTGATGGCATGATCAAAGGATTTGGTATGATGGTTTAATTTATGATGGGAGGATTTTTTTGATTGATTTGATTGAGGTTTGATAAAGGGGGTCTCCCTAAACCGAGGAGTGGTGTGGATGCTCATGGTAGAGGTGGAAATGGAGGGACTATGGGTGGTGTGTTCCCTTGAGAAAATGATGATGATGATGAGTCAAAGATTCCCCCTTGTCCAAATAATCCACCATCTCATTTTGAGGTCATGGGGAGAGAGACTTGTGTGTTAAGAGGATATATCAGTGTTGCACTGAAAGAAGATGGGTCGTTGGGGTCATGAAAGATGAGCAAAATGTATGGGTGTTTTAGATTTTGAGGAACAGATTGACCCAAGATAGTGTTTGCATCCAAGTCTTGGTTCTTCACAAGGGGATGTGTTTGAAGAACATGAAGCAATGAGCTCCCCTTGTTGACAATTGGTTGAGTTGGTGCAAGAGATGATGTGGCTTGTGGGATGGATTAAGCGATACTTTAAAAGGATGGTGTGAATGATACCGATGGCATAAGCATAAGAGGTTTCTCCACAATAGTGGTTACATCAAAATTAGAAGGGAGTTTAGTCCCTTCTTTTTCCAATTCTAGCATATATTGCGAAGGATTGAGTCTCATCATGGCATTGAAAATTTTGTGAGTTTTAGGATTTTGGACCATTTCAATGATTTCATCTTGAGTCATCCCCAAGACATTATTAGTGATTTCTTCCACTTGGCCTTCCTCTTAAGGATCTCATGGTAATAGAGGAAGTTTGGGTGGGGGATTGCTAGACCCAATGGGATTGATTTTGGGTGTAGTTTGACTCAAGTCACTTGAAGTTGATGTTACTTTGTTCGTTTCCATGTTCTTCTTGTGTTGAGATCTAGTTTGAACCATAAAATGAGGATCAATTTTCAGGAATGTGGGAGGTGAACCTCTAACTCCTTAGATTGATCTAAGCTTTAAGATCAAAAAAATAAAATCTAGGATGATTAAGGATCAAAGGGTGATAATGAGATAAATGAAAGATGAATGGTGTGAATGATTGAAGTCTTAAGAAATATTGAAGGAGATACTAGACTTTGGGACTTTTGGATTTTGATTTGATTTGATTTGGCTTGATTAGTTTTGATTTTGACTTTGGATTTGATTTGGATTTGGAATTGGATTTGGATTTGATTTGATTTTGATTTTGGATTTTGGATAATGAACTCATAAACCACAAGATGTTGGATGTTATCAAGGGATAGACTTGTTCACAAAGATTGATAATTTGACTTAGAAATGTGTGAAGAAGGATTCATCTGCACACATCTACTCAAACAAGATGATTTGGATTTGACCTAGAGGATTTGCCAAAAGTCTAGCATGAATGATTTTTTCAAGATTTCCAAGAGTTGTTTGCGAGATGGATTTTGATTTGATGTTTGAGGGATGGATGAAAGTGTTGATTGGTTTGATCCTAAATGAACCTATAAAGAATCTTGTTTATAAGACCTCGGTATTGAAGAACATGAAATACTTCCTATGTGAGATACTCAAACCTTTGAAAAAGTCTTGGATTTTGACAATAGTAAAATGAGTAAAAATTGGGATTGTTCTTTGATGCACATTTGTAAAAGTTGAAGACCAATCTCTCTCTAAGTTCGTAAAGTATAGACAAACGTTTCTTGAGAGCTCTTGGACTAAGACTTTTAGACTTTGGTTTCCAGATTTTGATTTTTCAGGAAATCATTTGGAACAACACATGTGTGGGGTTCAATTGTTTCTTATATTTTCTTAATGAATTCTTTTTACCATAAACACTCTCTTGATTATATTTTCAAACTAAATGTCTAATGTTCCAATTTATTTTCATCCCACAAAGTCCATTATGTGGAAATCAAGGAAATTAAGGTAGTAGTTCCCTAATGTTGACTTTAGTAAGAGCAAATTGAGATGTGAATCCAAATACTTAGAATCCTCTAAGGATGGAATCCCTAGGGCAAGCAACAACACTTGGATTTTTTCAAAGGTATTTACTCCTCCTAAAGGGTTTGAAATTTTTATGCTTGTGTTGAATGTTTGTTTTCCAATGTTTTAGATCCATGCAAAGCATTTTTTGAGTCCAATATGATGCACAATCCTAGGATGGAATGAGACAATATTTGTTGAGTTCCCACTTGGATAAATCCATCTACACCTACTCTTAGTGGATGATTAGAAGCTTGACCACACTAGCTCCCCTCCATGACACACACTTCTTGGATCAACCAAGCTTGAGTACCCCTGAAACTACCATGGCATACTTCTCATCTCTACTAAGATCCATAAAAATTTGGTACGGATTTAGAATGACTATTGTTGCACCAACAAATAGATAAGGATTTGGGCTTTTAAACAAATTGGTTCTTAGTAAGGGTGATTGGGGACATGGCACCTTGTGAGCGTCTAACAAGCCACTAAAGGCTTTAATAAATCCTACTAAGGGCACTTATACTTTTTAAGGTAGTACCGCATTCTGAAAGACACTGTATGGCTAAGGCCTACATACCATGAGGACTTGATAGTTTAGTCTTATCCATTTGTATACCGGCCCGAGTGAAAAAAAAGTTGGAGTCACCTTTGAATTGGTCTTAGGTAGGCCCCTCTAAAGGTAAACAATAGTGAGCAAGCACATCCATAGTTTGATTGATCTTTGTTTGCATGAACAAAGAGAGAAAACATGCAATATACTCAACTCACACTAGAAAACTTTGTTCAATTTTAAGAACCCCAATTGAAATGTGGAGGAAATATTTTATACAATTTAATATCACCAAAAGACTTTTGATTCTCAAGATCACCGTGAAGCATGATAGAAGTGCATACGCCTTTTAAATGGTATTACTTTGTAAAAAAAATTACAAAACATGAAAGCACATGTTCATTTTAACTTCAAAGCAGAAATGGATTCTTTTTAAGAACCTAACTGAAGTGTGAAGTTTTCTTGTTCAATTTTAATATCCAAAAACCAACTCTAGTAAGCTCCTAAAGTTCTTTTTAATCCCTTTGATTATTCTATTTAAGCCCAAATGAAAATTGTTTTGAGTCCTAAAACTTGATGATAACAAAAGCCTTAAAATGGGATTATAATAGCTCCCCAAAGTGTTTGAAAACACTTGATACAAGTGAGATAATATTCCCTAAGAAACCTTTGTCTTTGTTTCCTCCCTTCCCTTTTGATCACTCCAACCTACAAAAATTGGTTAATCCACTAAAAACAAATCCACAAAACAAAGTAGAGGTTCAAATTGATCAAAGAAAAAAAGCACATGTTAAAAATAACTTGAAATTTGACTTTTACCCCACCCCAGCAGTGCAGTTGGCATTGTAGTTTGGAGCAGTTCATCGATGCTCTAGTGAAACCATCAATGCTCTGTGTAGAAATAGAGATTGTGATTGCATCATTGTTTCAACTAGCGGTGCACTTTGGAGTTTGATTTGATCTAGGCTGAGGAAAATTATTTAAGTGTCATGGTTTAGAGTGTTGTTAGTGTCACTAAATAGCGTCATTGGACTAATAGTGGCGTTGTTTGACCTTTGCAGCGTCGTTTCCTATAGACACACAAAACTTGAAAAAATAGCATAATTTTAGTGAAAAAATGTGTTAATTCTTCACGATTCGCCCTCCTTCGAGTGCCAAAATGTGAATGGTGGATCTAGACCTACACAAACATGAAAAAACAATACAATGTTAGTCAATTATGCTAATCTAAACTATCATTCCCCATGAAATTCATTTGAAGCATGATGAACAAGAAATAAGGTAAAGAAATGAAGTAAAAGCAATCTAAATCCTATTCAAATGCTCAAACGCTTAAACCCATGGGGGAATTGGTGCTATTTTGATGTGGAAAATAGCACTTTCCCAATTCCTAGCAAGCTTGATGATGAACTTTGATGAAAATTGATGCTCCTTGATAAAATTTCTCCATAACCTAGCTATGAAATGATGAAAAACTATGAAAATAGATGACAATGGATGAACTTTTCTCAAAAACTTGAAGATAATGATGTTGCATAAAGTTGTGGATCAAATGGCCAAGATTGTGGATCCAAAATTAGTAAAAGAGCCTTCTATTTATAGAAGAGAAGGATGGAGGAATGAGCAAAAAGGATGAATGTGGGACTAAACATGAGCCAATAGAAAAATGCCACTTGTCAACATGCTAGTGGAGAGGAGTGGAGCACATTTTGGTGAATGTGCAAATAAATGCTATTTGGTGGAATTTGAAATTTGAGAAGTGACATGTTGGAGGGAGATGAAAGAAGACTTAAATGCCACTGGGCTCAAGAAAAAGGACACATAAGAGGCCTTTAATGCCTTGTTGGATGGACAAGTTCTTTTGGGAGGGAGTTTTCAAACTTGGAGGAATATTCCAACTTGATGCCATATTTGAATGAAAAGGAGGAATTAATAAATTAATTAAATTTATTCACTTGTGCAAGTTGCAAAATCTAGAGGATTTGATGGATTAGTGTTAGGATTAATAAGGATTTGATTAACTTGTGTGGAGATTAGCTGATTTGACACTTTGACTTAGATTTTGGATTTATTTAAATCAAAGTGAGAGGAATTTGAGATATTAGTTATTTAATTAAATAAATTTGATCTATTTAATTAAATGAAGAACTTTAGGAGTTAATAAAAATAAAATTTATGTATTTGATTAAAGAGATGACTTTAGGATTTAATTAAACAAAAGTTGATTTATTTAGTTAAAGGGAGAATATGGTGATTTAATTAAATAAAGTTAATCTATTTAATTAAAAGAGGACATTAGAATTAATTAAACAAAATGATTTATTTAATTAATAGAAGATAATGATTTAATCAAATAAAATTGATTTATTTAATTAAAAAATGAAATGTGATGAATTTAATCAAATAAAGATTATTCGATCAAAGAAGATGATATAGGATGAACTGGTGTTAGTAAATCATGATCAGGTGTATAAGATCAATTAGTATATTTTATGTGTCTACACCAACAAATGAACATCATGTTGAATTTAGTCCTTAAGTCCATTGATGTAAATTGTAGCCTCTTGTAAGGTGTTTCCTTGGGAGCTCTAAGTTCCAATGTCAAATGCTCAACATTATATTCAACTAATGACCTTAATTGTTTTAAATTTTATAGTTAGGTACAATAGTCTTCAATCAATCGTTTCTCATAGAAGATTGCTAATTATTTACTAAATTCTTTCAAATTGAACATTCCTCCTTGTCTATCACTCATCTTCTATTGGTACTGTTAGAAATTGGAATGCATCAAATGGTTGTCATTAATGGAAACTGGTTGTCATTGATGTCAACACAATACTTAATGAATTAGATAGTTACCATAAGCTATTTTTTATTGAAGATGATCATTATATTTGGTCCAGTATGATTGGTCTAGTGTGTTAATTATTAAGGTCTGGTGTTCTACTGTAAGACAAGCCATGATTCTGATATTCAAAGATCTTGGACGACTCATTGTATACAATATATTACAAAGACTAGTTATTCTTTATGGATGTTAGTTGACTTGGTACAATGCTTAAATCATATATGATGCCGACCTAATTGATGATCAAGATATGCTTGTATATATATCAAATATGTTTTGAGAATGAACATATGTGGGATGAGAAAGAGCAAGAAGGAGAAGTGTGTGTGTGTGTGTATGTGTGAAGGAGAAGAAAAGTGTTAGAACCTAAATGCTTTATCAGTGTAGTTTTATTGAGCAATTACTATGTGCGGTAGTACAAGTCATATTCTAAGCTTCAGTGGAATTGAACCCTACACATTGAAGGTGTATTATATCATTTCAATCTTTTGGTAGTGAGCCTTAAATTTTGTACTATAGTAGTGAGCCATCTTTTGTATCTCTAGGTTGTAGCCCTATGGACAGTAAGTCCTTATTTCAGGTAGTGAGCCTTATTTTAGGTAGTGATCCTTTTTGTAATTAGTTTTGATATTCTCTATAGTGTGAGTTAATCCTTGCCATGGTTTTTCCCTTATTGGGTTTTCCACATAAATCTAGTGTTACTATGTTTATGTGTTGGATTTGAGTTTCTACATTGTTGTTTGATGATTAATCATTTAAGCAGTTTCATGTATTAGTTATGGTGATTGAATTAAAGGTTAAAATTTGTGACAATTGATTCACCCTCCCCCCTATCAGTTGTCCTATTCAACAATTGGTATCAGAGCTTGGTCCTTTGGAATGAGTTTAACAGCTCAAAGAAGATCTTGGTAGGTTGAATTAAATAATGAAAGGATCTGACTTGGATGAAGAAGTAAGAAAAAAGGTTACAAAATTTCAAAGTGAAGATCTGAAAGAAATTGTCAAGCAAGTAGATGAATGCATTCAGAAACTAAGGAATTAGATCCAAAATTCAAGTTAAAGCATAGAGAGGTTAACCAAGAACTAAAAGAAGCAAAGGAGGCTATTAAGAATCTAAGATTGGAACTTGAAGAAAGAAAAAGGATGGAAGAGAATCTGAAATTGGAAATTGAACAAAGCAAGACAGAGCAAGAAAGACTGAAAAAGATTATCAATCAAAAGACAAAAAAAATTGATATGCTTGAACAAGAAGTAGTAACCCCAAAGGCTGATCTGGAAAAAGTGAAAGCTCATGAAGAAAGGTTCAAGAAAGAGCTACAATGCTTGATGAGTTGATTTCATCTTAGAAACCTATGAAAGATAATTGTGGGACTCTTGGATTTGAAGAAGGACAAAGCACTAAACCAGTTTTTAGCAAAATATACAATCAAAGGAAATTTCAAGGTAACACTTAACATCAAAAAATCAATACTAGAATGATACCCACTCGACAACCTAATGCTCAAAGGTATTCATCTTTTAATGGATTTTGTTTATCATGCAATAAATTTGGACATAGAGAAATAGAATGAAAAAGTATAATGAACAAGAATAAAATAAGTTTGAATGTTGGATTCTTTGCTGAAAAATGCTGTGTGCAACAAGTTTGGACATAGAGCTATCAAATGTAGAAGTAAAATGATGATGAACAGATTCGATACAAATAGAAGGATTCAATCTATTCAAGGCTATTGTTACACATGTAATATATTTGGATAGAAGGATAATTAGCGTAGGATGAAGATAAAAGCAAATTCATTTGATCTTGGATATGTTAAGTGCTATATTTGCAACAAATCATGACATATCTCAAAATTTTATAGGAGCAAAGTTGGAAAGAAATCTAATCTAGAACAAAAAAAAATGTCGATGAACAAAGTGGATCCTAAAGAAGTGAGGAAAGAAATGACAAAAATCTGGAGAAAGAAGGAAGAACCATAGAACAAGGAAAAATCAGATAATCCTCTATCTGCATCTGGTGCAGATACTTTTTTCAAGAGCTAAACCTAGTAATGGCTTCAAGGTCAGCAATCATAGAAGAATCTAACAAACCCCTAATATATAAGGTGTCATATTATGACACAAGGATAAGTAATATGAATCTCTAGTTTGAAGGAATTGAAGAAAATTCTAAAGGAAAAGATGCAAATCATGAAATTTGCAGAGCCCTTCTTGGCTTACAGTGTTTCTCAAAATTGATCCAGAAGCAATGGCAGAGGAGATATTGATAGAGTGAAGTTGATGATGTCATAATAAATAAATTACCTTTTATGATGAAACCTAAAAAGTGACAAGTAAAATAAGGATGCTTTTGCGGTCTCTTTTCATTGAACGAGCTAAGGACTAAAGTGCAAGTCGAGGAATAAGTTGTTAGGGTTGTTAGCGAACAAAAGTATAGAAAACAAGGTAGAATGGAGTCAAAGTCAATTGTGGTGTTTGATCAGCACAACAACAAATCACATAAATTAAGTAAGCTACAAATTGATGAATTTAACCATGATAAGATTCTAAATCTTGAGGGTTCCCTTTCAGTTGAGCAAATGTAGAAGGTTAAGAATCTAGGGCACAAGGGTTTAGAAATTTGGAGTAAACTTCCATATTTTTCATATGTGGACTTTATTCGAATTATTCTAATCATAGTTCAAGATGATTAGATGATATTTGACAAACCCTATGAGATCACAAAGGAAGCAATTTCAATAATAACTGAATTACATGATAATGGAATCATTCCTATGAAGAAGTCAATGAAGAACAAAGAGGTCAAAGCTCTAACTAGGGTAACAAGAGATCAAAGGGAACTTCTAATTCATATTATAATTGACCCTGTAATAAGAGAGTGTTGTGTGGAAGTTAGTTATAACAATTAGGAAACATGTCTATCATTATCTAGAATGTGTAGTAGAAAAGGAAAATATCTGTAAAGAATAATTTGAAACCAAAATAAATGTTTGGTAATCTGCAATGGTTCCTAGTCTGGTTGTAGTATCAAAAGAAGATTCCCCCTCTGATAAGAGAAAACAAAAGAGAATCATCTCATGATCTCCTCAGGAAATGGAGAAGTTGAAGACTGAGGAGAAGGAAGAAGAAAAGGAAGTGAAGATTACCAAAGCAATTGATCTAGCATTAATGGATGATGAAGAAGATTTCACTAAAGAGAAGGTATTGAGATTCTTGAGCAATCAAATGGATTAAAGAAGATTGGAGATATTTGGTTGTCTCGACCATCATATGAAAACCTGATGAGATCACAGACGCTTTGACTATTCACATAATTCACAATGATATTGATCTAAGCAAATTGACAAATTTTTTACCAAAAGTACTAATTGAGCAGATTGAAGATAGTCTAAAAGCACTGTCACCTAGTGAAACTGAAGTAAAAGATGAAATTCAATTGGCTATGGAAGAAGGATGTGGAAATGCATAGAAGAGATTGACTAAGAGGATAAATGAGTTGAAAAAATACATCAAGAGTGTAAAGAGTGTATACAAGTTTTGTCTCTGATGGCCTACTGCTATCATAAAATAGAGTAAAAATTGATACTATTGATTTTGAGTTGGATTCTATTGGAAAAGCATATGATATACCTAATGACATAGATGGAGCACAGAAGAAAAGGATTAATTCCTTACATTCTGAACTTGCGGTCATTATGGCACAAAGGGATGGTATTGTGAAGACTTTCTGGAAGGTTAAAGAGATAATTGAGTTGAGATTGAAACAACTTTCCGATCTTCTAGTGGGAGCTGAGAAAAATGAATAGAATATCTCTATCCCGGATATGCTTCTAGAAACAATTGATCTGATAACAAAGAACAATGGTATTTGTTTAAACACCAGGTTGGTAGTGGATTCCTAGAAGACATTTCTTCTAGAGATAAAAGAAAAATATGAGATATTTTAATGAATGAAGGATTGGGGTAAAGAACCATTTTTTATATCATTTTTGGAATCCTATTTATTTATTATTTTGAAGTAATGGAAAGATAGATCTTCTTTCTTTTCCATTGATGCCAAAGAGAAGAACTACAAGTTGTTGTTGTTGGCTTTTCACATCTTGTGTTGCTATCAATGAAAAAGGGGGAGATTGTTGGAAATTGGATTGCATCAAATGGTTATCATTAATGGCAGCAGGTCGCCATTGATGTCAATATAGTACTGAATTAATTCTTAAGATAGTTACCAAAAGCTATTTTCTATTGAAGATGACCATTATATTTGGTCTGGTATGGTTGTTCTAGTGTGTTATTTATTAAGGTCTGGTTTTTTACCATAAGATAAGCTATAATTTTGATATTCAAAGATCTTGGCTAACTCAACATATACAAGGTATAACAGAGACTAGTTATGCTTTATGGATGTTAGCTGACTTGGTACAATGCTTAAATCGTATATGGTCCTGACCTAATTGATGATCAAGATATGCTTGTATATATATAAAAGATGTTTTGAGGAATGAACATATGTGGGATGAGAAAGAGCAAGAAGGAGCACTGTTTGTGTGTGTGTGTGAAGGAGAAGAAAAGTGTGAGAACCTAAATGCTTTATCAGTGTAGTTTTGTTGAGCGATTACTATGTGCAGAAGTAATTCATATTTTGAACTTCAGTGGAACTGAACCCTACACACTGAAGGTGTATTTTATCTATTCAATCTTTTGGAAGTGAGCCTTAACTTTTGTACTCTTGCGGTGAGTAATCTTTTATATCTTCAGGTTGTAGCCCTATGCATAATGAGTCTAGATAGTGAGTGCTTATTTCAGGCAGTGAGCCTTATTTTAGGTAGTGAGCCTTATTTCATGCAGTGAGCCTTATTTTAGGTAGTGAGCCATTTTGTAATCGATTTTGATATTATCTTTAGTGTGAGTTAATCCTCACTATGGATTTTCCCTTATTGGGTTTTCCACATAAGTTTGGTGTTACTGTGTTTATGTGTTGGATTTGAGTTTCTGCATTGATGTTTGATGATTAATCATTTAAGCAGTTTCATGTATTAGTTCTAGTGATTGAATTAAAGGTTAAAATATATGACATCTAATTCACACCCCCTCTCATTTGACCTATTCAACAGGTGCCACTGGTAATGTCCTAATTCTAAATATTAAAAATCTATGTCACCATGAGATTATTTGGTATATTGTGAAGTTTAAATTGTTGTTCTATGAGACTTATCCATGAAATTATATTTCTACAACCAAATTTATGAATGTTTATTCTTGGTAAGTATAATGTTTGACCTAGAAAAATGTTCTCCTATCCCTTGATTTGGTTTATCAGGGTTGAACCCATGTTTGTAGTTTTTTGAAGCTTTAATTTTGTTAATAATTCCTTTGTAAACCTATCTAAACCTTCATTTAAGGATTTTAGAAATGGGTCAAATAGGTTATCCTTAATGAAATGTATTTTTATTTCATATCCCTCTAGAATTATTTTTTCAAATTTAGTTGGTGAAAAATAAAATGGTTCTTTATATTTTATATGCGTATAAAGGTCCTCTAACCCTAAAGATGGCATGGCTTTAATTATATTTTTATTTTAAGATTTATTAAGGTGGGAAGATCTTTGGTGTGAGAGATTTGATGTTTCAAATTGGGCGAAACTTAGAAAACTAATTTAAGGATTCATATATTTTATGTCTAAATATTAATTTCAAATAATTAACCCTACCTAATTTTTATAAGATTTTTGAAAATGCAATCTTTTATAAAATATCTAAAAATATTTAGCCCATAGAGAAAATTAATGAAAATTTTGATTAAAATTTAACCAAGTTAAGTTAAAGAATTTATTTTATTTCAAATAGGAAATTAAAAATAAATAATCCTACCTATTTTTTTATAAGATTTCCAAAATAATAAATTTAAAAACAATTAAAAATTGTGGCCTATAGAGAAAATTAATAAAAAAATATAAAATCGCAATAAATTTTAATCTCTACTTTCGAAATCCATAAATATTTTCAATCTAGCAGTAGCTCATACATAAAATTATGCTTAGATTTGAGAAGTAGTTTGCATATTTGAATCTTTGATACCATGTAAAAGATGAAAATTAGCTCACACCCTAGAATCACCTATAAAAAAAAAAGGGTAACCTTTTACAAGAGAGTATGGAAAGATAATAGATTGCTTGATATGATATGATATAAAGTGTATAATGGCCTTTCCTATAAATACAAGGTGAGAGATAGGATTAGATAAGATCATGATAGGTGTCTTAATCCTATAACATGAGACAACTAACTCAACTAATATTAAATGAACTAGGACTAAGGAATTAAATAAAAAAAGATAAGATAAGATCTATATGACAACTAAGACTTCTAGAAAGATTCCTATGACCTAGGTAAACTTAATATCATTTTTTTCTCATTACTAGAACACTTATGACTACTTGACCATTTTTATCACAATTCAAACATACACCTTTTTTTGTTTTCTTTATCTATTATTGAGGAGAGAGATTAGTTATTTCTCTTAGGTTAGAATATGTGTCCATGTTTTTTCTAGTAGGATTTGTCAATTTTTTCTGAGTTACTATCATGGCTCTGCCTTTTGTGGAATATTTTTTATCAATATGAAATTCTTGTTTCATAGCTTTCCTAATTGTACGAGGTTGCAACAAATGAACATCATGTTGAATTTAGTCCTGAAGTCCATTGATATAGATTGTATCCTCTTGTAAGGTGTTGACTTGAGAGCTCTAACTGCCAATGTCAAATGCTCAACATTATATTCAACTAATGACCTTAATTGTTTTAAATTTTTTAGCTAGGTACAATAGTTTTCAATCAATGGTTTCTCATAGAAGGTTGCTAATTATTTAGTAAATTCCTTCCACTTGAACATTCATTCTTGTCTAACTCATCTTCGATTGGTACCACTAGCAATATCCTAATTCTAAATATTAAAAATCTACGTCAACCATGGGATTATTTGGTATATTGTGATGTTGCAATCGTTGTTCTATGAGACTTATCCATGAAATTACATTTCTACCACCAAATTTGTGAATTTTTATTCTTGGTAAATATAATTTTTGACATCGAAAAGGTTCTCTTATCCCTTGATTTGGTTTATTAGGGTTGAACCCATGTTTTTAGTTTTTTGGAACTTTAATTATGTTAATAATTCCTTTGTAAACCTAGCTAAACCCTCATTTAAGGATTTTACAAATGGGGCAAATAGTTTATCCTTAATGAAATGTATTGTTGTTTCATATCCTTGTGCAATTCTTTTTTCAAATTTTGTTGTTGGAAAATAAAATGGGTTGTTATATTTTATATGTGTATAAAGGTCCAATAATCCTAAAGATGATATGTCTTTAATTATATTTTTATTTTAAGATTTATTAAGGTAGGAAGATCTTTGGTGTGAGAGATTTGATGTTTCAATTTGGGCCAAACTTAGAAAACTAATTTAAGGAATATATTCTATGTCTAAAAATTAATTTCAAGGAATTAACCCTACCTAATTTTTATAAGATTTTTGAAAATGTAAATTTTTATAAAAGATCTAAAAATATTTAGCCTATAGAGAAAATTAATGAAAATTTTGATTAAACTTTAGCCACTAAGTTAAAGAATTTATTTTATTTCAAATAGAAAATTAAAAAATAAATAACCCTGCCTATTTTTTGATAACATTTCCAAAAATATAAATTTAAAAACAATTAAAAATTGTGGCCTATAGAGCAAATTAATAAAAAAAATATAAAATCACAATAAATTTTTCAAAACTTACCTTCAAAGCCTAAATATTTTCTTTAGAGATTACCTGTTACATACCTCAAAACCTAAAAAATATCACATCCAAATTTGAATTGATTTGAAAGTCATAGTGGAAAAAACAAATTGTAGCTCTAATACCACATGTTATCATATTTCTTGGAAATATGTATAAAAAATAAAAATATAGCAAACCACTTCAAGGGGGTCACATAAATAGATAATATTATATGAATTCACTAATTAATGATATGATGATACGGGAGAGATTTATCTTCCTTATTTAAAAGATAAATTATGTAGGGACATACCCCTTCATCCCAATTAGATGTATTAGTGTATTAAGTAATATTTATGTTAAAATTAAGCATACCACAAGTTCTTGTCCTTATTATAATTAGGAATATATAAAATATATTTAAAAATATATCATATTAGGATCATAACATAATTCCAATGAAAATTTCTTATTAGGTGTACCTAGAGGGAGAGCAAGACCATACAAATGTAACAAAATATAAATCCAATGGAGATGTTTTATGATGCCATCTCTCTATTATTTATAGTTCCACTTTTTAAGATGATCAAACAAGGATGAAATAAAAAAATCAAAAGGAACTATGAGATATCTCTAAAATTACAATGACATTAACCTCCAACAACAATTTAAAACCTCCAAACATGATGAATATTGAAAATGAATCCATCATAGAAAGAAAAAACATCTCCAAGAGTCAAGATGTCTAATTAATCAATCAAAATGTGAAATTTACAAATATTAAATAAAACATACCTAGGGATGAAAATGGAAAAGTTTGTGTGCACAATGATATGATCCTCAATAACTTTCTAATTCCATAAAAATCACAAAAGAAAGACATTCAATAAAAAAGTTATGAGATACAAGGTCAAAAATAGGAGATCAAAATTCCAATAACCATTGCAAAGTAAATGGAACCAAATTTTCCAATGATATCTTGTTTTCAAAAAAATAGACTCCTAGATCAAAATTTATGGTCCCTAAAAAATCTTCTCAATTAGGGCCTTAGGGGAAAAACATGAGCCCCCTAGCGGCTAGTAGTTGATCCTCCATGTGACCATAGGTGAGCATTATAGAAAAAAAAATCACATTGCTAGTAGAGTGGCAGGCGAGTGGCACTAAGGGTGGAAGTGATGCTTGTAGAGTGAAATTTTCTCATGTTGATTGGGTAAGCCTTGGATGCTAGCAGTTATGACCATCGTCAGAACCATGAGTGCCTAAATAAAATTTTAAATAATTTTTTTTAAATATTAAAAATTCTAAAAACTTAAACCTTAGATGTTCACACCGTACACCAATTTGATAGGTGACATAGAGAATGATACATGATGAGTCTTGTAATTGTCATCATTTCCTTGTTTATTTTTTTGTATTTCTCATGATATTTTTTATGGTTTCAAAGAAATTACCCAAAATTTCCTATTTATTTGAGTATTAAAGCATTAATAATGATTATATTATATTGCTAAATGATTGTGTGGATCTGTAAATTTCTATGAAATTTCATAGAGCTTTATATTGATTATGCTTATTAATGATGAAAAGATGCCTTTGAAATAAACTAACCCTTGGAGCGAAGGATCTATCAATCCATAGCAAAAGATACATGTCAACCTATAACAAAGGATCTATGAACTCGTAGCAAAGGGGATAATCACCTACAACATATGTACTCTTTTGTAGTTGATGGAGGTAGTGGTATAAGATTATGGAAATGATATATTTATAGATCATTCTATTCTTACTATGGATGTCACTAGAATAGACATAGCCATGGAGGAAAGAAGCTATTTGTGATAATGACACATCATGGTTCATGGTTCATAAATAATTATGCCTTATTGTGCATATTTTCAATTATAACAATCGTATTTATGATGTAGAGCCTTAATGAGATTATGAAGAACTCTTCTCCATGTGATTAGTTTTTCATTATTGTTTAGAACAAGACCAAGTCCTCTTCTAATATTTTTGGAGAAGTTGAAATTTTTTTACAATTTATTTAGATTCCAATAATAATTAAACTCTCAAGATCCTATATATATGTTAGATCCTGTGAGAGGTTAAAGATGTAGTGTTGTACAACTAGTTATAAGAACTTTTTCCAATCAATGCTTTATTCCCAATTTATGTTATCTTTTTGAATTGTAATAAATATGAATTCAGTCAATTACATGAAATATCGAGTTAATATTTGATATAGATAATATGGGATTGTAGCTACTCAAGCAACAACTGGTTGAGGTTACTATAATAATCATTGTAGTTTAGATTATTACTAATATAATACAATAAATAGTTAACCTGTATTTCTTGATTTAAAGTTGAATTGAATTGTTAAGTAGTAATTAATTGTTATCAAAAGTTGTTTCAAGTACTTATAACACAGTTGAGTAATTAATCACTATCCTCATAAAAGTATTTACTCATAGAAGTTTTTATGCATTTAGGAACTTACTACCATTTAAATTTATTTTTAGTTAAGTTTGTTTCTAGATGAAACCTCTTTTGTTTAAAATTTTCTATATGCAATTGATTAGGACAACTTATAATTTTTAATAACACATATAATGTCAACACAACCCAATAAATTATGATTCCCTAGATGATGAATAATATGTAGTACATCTAGGTTAGTGAATTCCTTAATAAGGGATTTGACGGTAAGTTGAGTTGTATGTGTGCCTCTTCTACATCATTTTATTGAACATAGATGGAGTTAGATAATGCAAATTATATGCCTATGCAAAATATTCCAATTTTGTAGAATATTCCTCTACAACCTGTTGATTAAGCTTCTAACAATGCTTGTAGACCATATGTATTTGTACATATCTTTATTGTATATAAAAAACATGGCAATGAGGGAAACAACAAAACCTCTAAGGGCCTAGGGAAAAAGTATCTAATTTGAATAATTTTCTAGTTAATATTAAGGTCTTTAGGCCTTTTACATGTGATGGTAGGAAATTTTTAGCTGATAAAATGCTCTAGAATGTTAGCTACCTCTATGATCATCATTTGGTCATCAAATTTAGGATAGTTACCCAAAAAAATTAAAAATTACTAAAAATAATTGCAAAAATATGAAGTATTTTATATGAAAATGGGGTTTTGGGGCCTTTTGGATTCAATCAAGTGGTCCATTCTAACTCAAAATTCTCTAAAATGAATATGTAATACAAATCTACAAAAAAAGGAAACCACAAATCTGGTATTTCTATCAATTTTATTTTATTTTCTACCTTGTGATATGATGCAAGAGAAGCACATTCTCTACTTTTTGAGATCCATGAATATTTTCAATCTAGCAATAGCTTATACACAAAAGTATGCTTAGATCTAAGAACTAGTTTGCATATTTGAAGCTTTGATACCATGTAGGAGATGAAAATTATGTCATGCCCTAGAATCACCTATAAAAAAGAGGATAACCTTTTACAAGAGAGTATGGAAAGATAATAGATTGCTTGATATGATATGATATAAAGTTTATAATGGTCTTTCCTATAAATATAAGGTGATAGATAGGATTAGATAAGATCATGACATGTGTCTTAATCCTATAACATGAGTCAACTAACTCAACTAATATTAAATGACCTAGGACTCAGAAATTAAATATCAAAACATAAGATAAGATCTATATGACAAGTAAGACTTCTAGAAAGATTCCTAGGACCTAGGTAAACTTAATATATGAATAGGACCTACTAGTTGACTCTAGTTAGGAAAAATACCATATTCACGCCACCATACGTTAATATTTTGTTAACTAGTATTTGTATAGTTTAGAGGGTGCAATAGATGAGTTGATAGGAAATTGAGAGGGAGACATAGATAGTTAACATGAGAATAGTTTGAAATCAATTTCATCACTATAAAAAGAGGACATGCATATATTTAAGTATAGGTATTAAATAATAAAGTAGAGAGAAAGAAATGAAGAATTATTTAGAAATGACTAAGAAAGAAATATATTTATAGCCCAAAAAAAGGCTATTATATTTATATATAATTTTGATAGGAAGATGAATAGAGGTCATGATATCTAGTAAAAATTCATGTTTATTACCAAGACCAAGTAGTGTCTCTTATTATCTTAATATTAAGGCTAGAAATCTATAGAGAAATAATATTATTTTAATGTATCATAATTTATGTATTTATTTATTTATTCATGATTTATGTACTTAAATAGAGTAACTAAAATAATTTAGTGATAAATATTTTATTAATTACACATCAACCTCTACAAAAAAAGGGAAAATAAAAAGAACTTCATGGCTACAAATTCAATTTACGAAGAAAACTCTAGAGCATTGGTTCATAAGTCATCAATACACAAATGCAATAAAAATAAAATTGGGATGCAAATTCCAATTTACTTTGAATATCAATTAAAGCAATGAGAGTTTAGCAAATGGAATGTTAATCTATAAACATCTCAAAATCGATATGTCCCAACATATCTTCAATAGATATATTTAAGATATCTATACCAATCTATTTCTACAATAAATACAACTTACTACTATGTCGTATACTTATTGTAAATTCAAATACAAAGAAAACACTTCTTATTTATAACTAGTAAACTAGTAAAAACTTAAAGATATTTTTTTCTTTTGCTCACCTTGATTATGTGACAAATCACCACATTCAAATGAGACATTTTTATTTTTGTATGTAGTTTTTTCTATATCTTGATTTTTTTTACGAGCTTACATTTTGAAAGTAAAAGATTTGTTGTAAACATTGATAAATTTTTACTATTTAAACTTTAATAATAAATATAATTGTTGATAATTTAAAAAAAAATCTAAAACATTTTTTTAATATATTTATCTTTTTGAAAACGAAAAGAAAAGTGAGACTAATTGGAATATTCAATAAAATCCAAGAAAAAAAGTACTGCGGACTATTTAAAAGCATGGGGTGTACCATTTTATTTTAAATTAGTCAACCAATGTGTGATTGGTTGATGTTTCCATGAAACGGTTCAAACATAAAAAGCCTTATGAAAAGGAAAATCATATTCCAAAAAAATGAGATCCACCAAAGTCAAATAAAGAATTGTGGTTGAACAAATCTTAGGGCTTTCTCTAAACTTGTATGAAATTTTCCCAACAACAAAAGAAATGTACCGATAAATTGAGCTTGAGTTTCTACACTATGGAAGAAGGAGAAGACACTTTGATGGAGCTTGAGTTTCTACACAAAATGCTTGCAACAGTGAAGAAGAGTTGGGAAGAAGGAAAATATCTTGGCAAGCTATTTTTTAAAAGCTTCATCGACCAACATCTTTGGGTTGACCATTTCTATCTCTATACAATTTTTATTTTTTCATGTTTATAAATTATTTTGTAAATATGTGGAATTGTTAGGAGTTTTTGGTTAAGGGGGAGCTAGTGATTCAAGATGTCTAAGTAATCAATCAAAATGTGAAATTTACAAATATTGAATAAAACATACCTAGGGATGAAAATGGAAAAGTCCATGTGCACAATGATAAGATCCTCAATAACTTTCTAATGCCATCAAAATCACAAAAGAAAGAGATCCAAGAAAAAAGTTATGAGATTGAAGGTCAAAAAAAGGAGATCAAAATTCAAATAGATAGAAATAAAATATGCCTACAAAAAATATGAAAAAATGAGTTGCACCATTGCAAAGTAAATGGAACCAACTTTTCCAATGATATCTTATTTTAAAAAAATAGACCCCTAGATCAAAAGTTATGGTCCCTAAAAAATCTTCCCAATTAGAGCCTTAGGGAAAAAAAATTAGCCCCCTAGCAGCTAGTAGTTGATCCTCCATGTGACCACAGATGAGCACTATAGAAAAATAATTCTTATTGCTAGTAGAGTGGTAGGAAAGTAGCGCTAGGGGTGGAGGTGATGCCTGCAAAGCGAAAGGATCCCCTGCTGCTCAGGCAAGCCTTGGATGCTAGCAATTATGACCACCGACAGAACCATGAGTGCCTAAATAAAATTTTAAATAATTTTTCTTAAATATTAAAAATTATAAAAAATTAAACCTTAAATGTTGACACCGTCCACCAATTTGATAAGTGACATAGAGAATGATGCATGATGAGTCTTGTAATTGTCACCTTTTCCTTGTTTTTTTTTTTTTTGTATTTCTCATGATATTTTTATTGTTTCAAAGAAATTACCTAGAATTTCCTATTTATTTTGAGTATTAAAGCATTAATAATGATTATATTATATTGCTAAATGATTGTGTGGATCTATGAATGTCTATGAAATTTGATAGAGCTTTATATTGATTATGGTTATTAATGATGAAAAGATGCCTTTGAAATAAACTAACCCTTGCAGCGAAGGATCTATCAACCCATAGCAAAAGATACATGTCAACCCGTAACAAAGGATCTATGAACCTGTAGCCAAGGGGATGATCACGTACAACACATGTAGTCTTTTGTAGTTGGTGGAGGTAGTGGTAGAAGATTATGGAAATGATATATTTATAGATCATTTTATTTTTACTATGGATGTCACTAAATTAGAGATAGCCATGGAGGAAAGAAGCTATTTGTGATAATGGCACATCATGGTCCATGGTTCATAAATAATTATGCCTTATTGTACACATTTCCAATTATAACTAGCTTATTTATGATGTAGAGTCTTAATGAGTTTACCAAAAACTCTTCTCCATGTGACTAGATTTTCATTATTGTTTAGAATAAGACCAAGTCCTCTTCCAATATTTTTGGAGAAGTTGAAATTTGTTTACAAGTTGTTTAGAGTCCAAGAATAATTAAACTCTCAAGATCTTATATATATGTTAGATCCTATGAGAGGTTAAAGATCTAGTGTTGGTACAACTTGTTATAAGAACTTTTTCCAATCAATGCTTTGTTCCCAATTTATGTTATTTTTTTGAATTGTAATAAATATGAATTCAATCAATTACATGAAATATCAAGTTAAGATTTGATAGAGATGCTATGGGATTGTAGCTATTCAAGCAATGACTGGTTGAGGTTACTATAATAATCCTTGTAGTTTAGATTATTACTAATATTACAATAAATAGTTAAGTTGTATTTCTTGATTTAAAGTTGAATTGAATTGCTAAGTTGTAATTAATTGTTATCAATAGGTGTTTCAAGTAGTTATAACATAGTTGAGTAATTAATCACTATCCTCATAAGAGCATTTACCCATACCAATTTTTATGCATTTAGGAACTTACTCCCATTTAAATTTATTTTTAGTGAAGTTTGCTTCTAGATGAAATTTCTTTTGTTTAACTCTTCTATATACAATTGATTAGGACAATTTAGAATTCTTAATAACTCATACAATTTCAACACCACCCAATAAATTATGATTCCCTTGATGGTAAATAATATGTAGTACATCTAGGTTAGTGAATTGCTTAATAAGGGATTTGATGATAGGTTGAGTTGTATGTGTGCCTCTTCTACATTATTTTATTGAACATAGATGGAGTTAGACAATGGAAACTATATGCTAGTGCAAAATATGCCAATTTTGTAGAATATTCCTCTACAACCTATTGATTAAGCTTTTGGCAATGCTTGTAGACCATATGCATTTGTACATATCTTTACTATATATAAAAAATATGATGATGGGGGCAACAAGAAAACCTCTAAGGGCCTATGGAAAAAGTATCTAATTTGAATGATTTGCTAGTTAATATTAAGGTCTTTCAGCCTATTACATGTGATGGTAGTATTTTTTAGCTAATAAAATGCTCTAGAATGTTAGCTACCTCTATGATCATCATTTGGTCAGCAAATTCAGGATAGTTACCTAGAAAATTTAAAAATTACTCAAAAGAATTACCAAAATATGAAGTATTTAATATGAAAATATGGGTTTTAGGGCCTTTTGGATTTAATGAATTGGTCTATTCTAACTCAAAATGCTCTTAAATGAATATGTAATATAAATCTGTGAAAAAGGAAACCACAAATCTTGTATTTCTATCAAGTTTTTTTAATTTTCTAGGTGATCATATGATGCAAGAGAAGAAAATTCTCTACTTTTTGAGATGCATCAATATTTTCAATATAGCAATAGCTCATACACAAAAGTATGCTTAGATCTGAGAAGTAGTTTGCATATTTGAAGTTTTGATACCATGCAGGAGATGAAAATTAGCTCACATCCTAGAATATCACCTTTAAAATAAAGGATAACCTTTTACAAGAGAGTATGGAAAGATAATAGATTTCTTGATATGATATGATATAAAGTGTACAATGGTATTTCCTATAAATACAAGGTGATAGATAGGATAAGATAAGATCGTGACATGTGTCTTAATCTTATAACATGAGACAACTATCTTAATTAATATTAAATGACCTAGGACTCGGGAATTAAATATCAAAAGATACGATAAGATCTATAAGACAAGTAAGACTTCTAGAAAGATTCCTAGGTCCTAGGTAAACTTAATATGTGAATGGGACCTACTAGTTGACTCTAGTTAGGAAAAATACCATATTTACGCCACCATACGTTAATATTTTGTTAACTAGTATTTGTATGGTTTATAGGGTGCAATAGATGAGTTGATAGGAAATTTAGAGGGAGAAATAGATAATTTACATTATAGTGGTTTGAAATCAATTTCATCACTAGAAAAAGGGGACATGCATATATTTAAGTGTAGGTATTAAATAATAAAGGAGAGAAAAAGAAATGAAGAATTATTTAGAAATTACTAGGAAAGAGATATATTTAAAGCCAACAAAAAGGCTATTATATTCATATATAACTTTGATAGGAAGATGAATAGAGGTCATGATCTCTAGTAAAAAATCATGTTTATTACCAAGACCAAGTAGTCTCTCTTATTATCTTAATATTAAAGCTAGAAATCTATAAAGAAATAATATTGTTTTAATGTATCATAATTTATTTATTTAATCATGATTGATGTAGTTAAATAGAGTAACTAAAATAATTTATTGATAAATATTTTATTAATTATACATCAACCTTTACAAAAAAAGGGAAAATAAAAAAGATGTCATGGCTACAAATTCAATTTACGAAGAAAACCCTAGAGCATTTGTTCATAAGTCACGAATACACAAATGCAATAAAAATAAAATTGGGATGCAAATTCCAATTTACTTCGCATATCAATTAAAGTAATGAGAGTTTAGCAAATGGAATGTTAATCTATAAACATCTCAAAACTGATATGTCCCAACATATCTTCAATAGATATATTTAAGATATCTATACCAATCTATTTCTACAATAAATACAACTTACTACTACATCATATACTTATTGTATATTCAAATACAAAGAAAACACTTCTTATTTATAACTATTAAACTAGTAAAAACTTAAAGATATTTTTTTCTTTTGCTCACCTTGATTATGTGACAAAACCACCACATTCAAATGAGACATTTTTATTTTTGTATGTAGTTTTTTCTATTATATTGACTTTTTTTACGGGCTTACATTTTTTAAAGAAAAGGATTTATTGTAAACATTGATAAATTTTTACTATTTAAACTTTAATAATAAATATAATTGTTGATAATTCTTAAAAAAAATTCTAAAACTTTTTTATTAATATATTTATCTTCTTGAAAAGGAAAAGAATAGTGAGACTAATTGGAATATTCATTAAAATCCAAGAAAAAATGTACTATGGACTATTTAAAAGCATGGGGCGTAGCATTTGATTTTTTAAATTAGTCGACCAATGTATCATTGCTCTACGCTTCCAAGAAACGGTTCAAACCTAAAAAACCTGTCGAAAATGAAAATCATATTCCAAAAAAAATGAGATCCACCAAAGTCAAATAAAGAATCGTGGTTGAACAAATCTTAGGGCTTTCTCTAAACTTGTATGAAATTTCCCCAACAACAAAAGAAATCTACCCATAAATTGGTAAGCTGCACATCTGCAAAGAAAATTAAAATCTCCATTAAATGCCTTCCATTCTAGCAAACGTGTATAGCGGGGCAGGCGATTAAAAAATATTAGTTGACGGGAACAAAAGGTCTGAGACGAATATGAATGCTTGTTGTCGAAGACTATCGACAAAAACTTGAAACTTACATATCCCGCGACCTTCTGAAAGCAATGTCTGCCATAATAAGCCAAACGTTGGGGTATAATTATAAGTTTTTTTTATTGAGATCTTAACGTATGATAAAAAGAATAAATTGTAAATTGTAAATCATTTTATTGGTTTAGTAGAGAGAACAAGGACAGAAAAGAGAATAAATTGTAAATTGTAAACTGTTTTATTGGTTGAATAAAGGGAATAAGAACACAAATAATAATCACCAAAGAAAATTGAGATTTCCATCGAGATGAAAGTTCTACGATTTTTCTTAAAAATAAAAGTAGTTATTCTAATCATATGAAGAAAAACTACGTTTAAACGTAGTTACATATAATATAAGTGATTGAGCAAAACTAATAGTAATACATCAATGGGTCTTTGGACCCTTCTTCAAATTGAATGTTTCTAAATAAGTTCATTAAGGATCAAGTCTTTTTGAATGTAAGACGCCAATATCGTAAGAATTGGGGCTGGAATTGTAGGTCAGACAACCTGGACAGAATGGATACCCTTCAATCCTTGATAAAATAGATCCCCTCAATCCTTGATTCTCAGCCAAAAACATTTCAACCTAAAGATTTGTGCTTTGCTATCAAATAATTAAAAATTATTTGTGAATGATATAAAATCCTCCTTCAAAACAAAAAGTCCCCAATAAGACTGAATATTTGCATTCTAAAATGGTCGTTGGAATTTGCAATGGATTTTAATGCAGAGAGCATTGAAACAATAAAAAATATACTATTTCAGGTTTCCATGAATCTTGGCAGATGGGCCTTGATGTTTATAGGCTTATTCGTCGTCTTTTCTGGATTGTACTCGACTGTGTGACAAATTTTTATACATATTATTACTTCATGCCATTGTATTCAATAAGTTATCTGTACGGAATGAGGAATTTTATGCATAAATTAGTTGATAAGATTGTGACATCCTCTTAAACTAATAACCTGTTACGTTGATTTCGGATCAGCCATGGAAGCCGCCGTGACTTGGAATAGAAGTGATATATGAGACAAGCAATGAAAGTTTATTCATGAGATGGTGGTCGACAAAGACTCCATATCCCACAGACTTTTGTTTGATAGGAAAACTACAATTGGAATAAGATACACAGATTGTATTTTCCCAGAGAATGGTTGCCAACTTCAATATATTTCAAGTACTATTGTCAACTATTGTCTTATGCCTGAACATGGTAAAACTCATCAAATTTCGTATATATGTTTTTTATATTGTATTAAATTATTTCTTGTAATAATCAATGTTTACTTAGTAGTTCTTGTGTTTAGGAGATAAACACATTGTATTTTCCAAGAGAATGGTATAAGATAAACAGATTGTATCTTTCAAGAGAATGGTTGCCAACTTCAGCATATTTCAACAACTGAACATTGTAAAATTCATCAAATTTCATATATATGTTTTTTATAATGTATTAAATTATTTCAATAGTATATTATCTCTTGCAATAACCAATGTTTACTTAGTAGTTATTGTGTTTAGGAAATAGTTTATATAATTTAATATTTCTTGTGTTTATGAGATGTTTTTGATTGAAAAATTATAATATTTGATAATTCTTCATTCTATTGATATGTGTAGTTTATTTGTTCATTTTGGATTATTATTCTAGTTATTCTCCTTCAAGCTATGCTTGTCTTTTTCTTTATACATTTATTTATTCGATTAAGTAGATTTGTAAACATATCAAAGTACAAGTAAAATGTAAGGATGAGAATTGTAACCCTTGAATTTTTTGACTTTATTCTAGACACATTTGCATAATTTTATTAAGTCCATTTTACTAGCACACATTTTTTTTTGATCTAGTGCTCTCATTTTTCATAGAGTTAAATTTCCATTAAAGTATCTTGTATTTACTCGAAGGAATAAAAGATTGTATAACAACTATTCCTTTGTCAAGTTAAAAAACTTACATGCAATATCGACCTTGGTAAGGGTCATATTTGGAGCTCTGACTTACTTTGTCAAATTTCAAAATTAATTGTCATGCAAGAAGACTTATACCCAACTTCTCACTATTTCTCTACTTCTATGCTAAAATGCTCAAATTGTGCACCTAAGACACATATAGAAGGACATCACCACTAGGTCAATGCTAGCACTAGATAACACATATAGTCAATGAAATAATCAATTAATGGTCATTATGTTCAATAGAAACCACAAACTAGTAGGTAACCCTCTCATTCATTAAGACCAAGGCTTAAAAATATTTTTAACTCAATACTACACTATGATGCCTTCAATGCATGTTCCCATATTCTTCAAGGATGTAGAAAGCAATGGGGGGGATTACTTTTTCAAGGCATATGCCCAATAGAAACCCTAAATTAGGGCATTAGGGAAACAAAATTCCATTAACATATAACCACTTTTGCAAAGGTCATAGTAACATAAATTTCATATATCTAATTGTGTTGATCTGCGAAATTTTTCCAACCACCTATTCACATGGGTATATAGCTCCCCATGATAGTTTACCAATTGTGAATCCCATTCATGGAGTTTTTGTTGGTTGATTTGTCATTGATGTCAATGGTACTTGTAGTCATTCCATGGTTTTTGGTGATTGATGCATTTCATGGTGTTTGTTATTTTTTGTCATTGATCTCAAAGGTTTGTTGATGCTTGTTATAGATGTCAAAGATGAAAGAAGGTTTGTTGATGCTTGTCATAGATGTGGGTGATTCCACAAAGCTGGTTTACAATTTCTGGGAGATTCTATTTTTTGTTGAAATCACATATTTTTAGAAAACATAATGATATAAGCCTTTCATTTAAATCATTCCAATTGAAGAGAGTTTGATCAAACTACCTTAGATCAAACCCCCTTGGATAGAACCCCACTAGTTTTAAACCATACCTATAACAGAGTCTTATTTACACCTATCAAAATGTTGATAAAAAACCACTTTTGATTTACCTTTTGGGGATCAAATGAATTCATTTTAAATTTTATTTTTTGTAAGTATGTAGTCCTTATTATAAGCTTCCCAAAAATTATAATTTTAAATAAATTTAATTTTATTATTATATTTATTTGTTATTTCTTATGAATGTAGGTTTTTCACCGAAAATCAAGCTCTCTATTCTACACATGTGGAAAAATAGAAGATTATTAAAAAAAAATGAAAAATATGAGTGCACCAGATATTGAAGTCCTTGATCCAACAAAAAAAATAATAATTTCGATAGACACAAAAAAAGTTGTGTTATACACCATGTATAAATTGTAATTGGTTTGACTTCTAAACTTGATTAAGGAAAAAATATTCAATAAAACACTATGAAACCAATTGGAAGCACTAGATATCAGAGTTACAAATCTAAATTTTTTAAAATACAATTTTATCCTTCATGGAAAAAATTTGTGTGTTATACTATAGCTCACTCCTAAAAAATAGTGTTTACTGAAAAAAACTAGTTTTTGAAGGAGATAGAAAAAGAATTGCAATCTGATTCCAAAAATTTTGAAAAAAAATATATTTTGAATCTATAGAAAAAAATTCACAAATCACCAGTTTGCATCATCTTCAAATTCCTCCTGGTTTACCCGCTATAGGTGCCCGAAAGTGAAGATTTAGTTAGAAAAAATCAGTTCAGTGTCTAGTTTGGCCAAAAATTGTAAACCAGTATTATGGGATCACCCATGTCAAAGATGATAGAGGGTATGTTGATGCTTGTCATAGATGTCAAAGATGACAGAGGGTAGCTATTCATTCATTACATTGTGTTGATGCTTGTTCATTCATTTCAAGGTACTGATGCAAAAGTCTTTATAAAAGAGTTGTAGTGGTATTTGTCCTATTGTGACATCATTATATCAAAGTTGCTTAATTACATTGTGATTGTTTCTTGAGGCTATATTGAGGTGATGATATGATTTTGTTATAGTTCATTTATGGAGTCTTATTTTCACAAGCATCCTTCATCATATTACAAGTTGTCATCTTTCATAAATCAGTTATTCAATGAAAGGGTTTTACATAAAAGCATGTTTGTTAAGGGCAAAGACTAACGAATCATTTTCTTTGACCATTGTCATTTGAGCCTCAAAAAGTTTCAAAGTTCTTAGTGTTTATGAGGATTAGGGTTGTCTTTTGTTGATTACCTTTTATGGTAATGGAAAAAGTATCCCTTTTTCTTTTCCCTTACTTGTTTGGGCCCTCCTTGTAAACTAAGATTAATATTGCTTTGATTTAGTGTTGTAATGTGTTTAACACATTCACATTAGGTCTTGGACCCTTTTGAATTAATGAACATAAATGGTACCTTGCTTGTAACTCACTTTCACACTTTTGTAAGGTTTTATTAATTAATTGAACATATTTAACCTCTTTTTAATCAAAATAAACCTTAATCTTTCCTTATTTTAAAAGTATTGTAAAGTGTTGTAACACATTTTCACACTTTTCTAGGATTTTCATTAATAATTGGGAATTCTTATGCTTTAATTGTCCCTATTTTCCATCCACAAGCCTCATTTAATGCATCCTTTTGAGGATAATACTGACACCAATCATTAGCCAATCATAATTTAGGTGCTTCGGGTTTGAATGTTCTAGATTTAGTGATCTAGGATTCATTCACCACCTTGGGAAAATGGGTCCCACCTAGATCTTTTAGTCCCAAATATTAAGCCTGGTGGGACTCATTCACCACCTTGGGTGAATGAGTCTTGTGTGGCCCAAAATCAAAATTAATTCAAACTTCTAGTGCGATTTTATTCTCCTAAATCTTATGTCAGCTTGTAGTGTTGTAGTTTTGGGAATTCTTGCATAATTGAGTATAAATACAAGGTTCTTTCATTCACTTTTCATCTAACAAGCAATCAAGTGATCCTTAGAGAAAATTTGAGTTCACAAGAGTATTCAAGAGAATTTAAGGGAAGATTATCAAGCATTTTAGAGTAGCATTCAAGCATCAATCATCATGTCAAATACTTCATGGATCATGTTTTGTTTTGAGCTAACAATTGTGATGTAGGGTTTTATGATTCAAGAAAGCATTTCAATCAAGATCTATCACTTTCAAGAAAAAATCAAGATCTACATCAATTGGAACCATCTCACACATGTTTGTAGCATCTTATTGCTAGGGTTTGGTGAGTTACAACATCATATTTTTTCATTCATGTCATTCTCCATTCATATTCCATTCTATTTCCAGGTTTAATTACCAACAAATGGGTTTTACCAAGGAAAACCCCTATTCACTAACCCAATAACATTTTTTTCCTCTCCTTTATGTGTGATTTGTAGGTCTAGGCTGAATATTTCCTAAGGAGAAAGATTGGAGAAGAGTTGTCAAATCATTCAAAGTTGTCAAAGTTGTCATCAAGCCTTGAAGAACATTGGAGATCCCCTGCATGTTACAAATCAAGGTTTCAGATCTATAAACCAGTTAAGAAGGATAGGGAAGATAGAGAAGAGTAGGATTAGCCTTCGAAGCTTCAAAAAATCCCAACTAGACTGATTTGCCAATTTTGGTGAATGATTCCTAGTTCTAGTCAAATTTTAGGTTTTTGCATATTTGGATACCCATTTGGTAGATTCATGTTCCTACACATAAACTACATAATCTAGACTAATTCACCCAGCTTGGTGAATGAGTTCTAGTTAGAAATAAAAGAAAATTTTCTAGTGTTTCAGAGCTCCTTCTAGTCAATTCCAAATTCCCAGGTGCACACCTTCTATCTTGCATATTTATGTTTTGCTTTACTTGCATTTCTAGGTCATTTAAATCAAGTTTACATCATATCAAGGTTTTGCATTTCATCTTGCATTTAATTTTCTTTTCCAAGTCTAAGCTTGGTGGTGAACCCCTTACTAGTTTGGCATTCATCCCCTAGGACAACCCTATTACAAGATTTCTTTCCCTTTTGCAATGAGATCTTTAGGGTTACCCTTCAAAGTAGTAGGTGGAAAGTTGGTATGCTCTATCTCCTAAGTCATATGATATCATCCATCCCACATTTCATATACAACATTTTGGTGAACCTTCATTTAGAACATTAAAATTCTGAGTTTGAGTGCATTATAATCCTAGATCTTGCTTGCATTAACATTGCATTGGGATTTGAATTGCTTAATTTTCATTCTATTTTTTTTAATTTTTGCATTAGTGAAAGCTCTTATAGCTTGCATTTGTGCATTTCATAACACAAAATTTTCATTTGCATTCAACATACAGATCATAAAACATAAAAGGCATAAAATTCAATTAAAATTTTATGAAAATCTTGAAAAAAATCCCTACTGGGACTCATTTGCCACCTTGGGTGAATCAGTCCCTCTCTGTATTCTACACTATATTTTTTAGCATTTAAAGCTCTATTCTAAGTTTTTGTTTGTTCTTATTTCCTTTATGTTTTCATGTTCAAAACTTTTGTTATAAACATTTTGTTGTTCTTAGCTTGCATTGCATTTGCATTCACCTTGCATTTAGTAGCCCTTGTATGAGCATTTGGTGTCCTATTTCTAAAACTGTAGTGAGATGAAGTTCAAGACTCATGTCATCCTATGATAGCACAATCATTGTGGATCTTGGGTTGTCTAGCTCTTTCCCTCCTAGTATTGACATTCATACACTAGGCATGGACAATACCTTAAAAACTCTTTTCCTTCAAGTAGTATGCAAGTTGAAACAAGAAATGATAGTGTCTCACAAGAAAACATAATTCACATTCACGAAGACTTATCAAACCTACAACATCGAGTGAAAAATGACATCTCAACTACCGCCATCCCTACTATAGACAACATTCATTGCATGCTTGAAAGTGAAGATGGACTTGACCTTGTGAAAAACATAGTTCAAATCTTTTGAAAACACCTCACCCCAACCACTAGTTGTCCTTTACCAAAGAGCAATGTCAAAAGCCTAGGAGGAACTCAAATTCCTCCTCCCACAACAATAGCCTCAATACCTACCTATACCAACCCTCAAATCACAACAATAATTCAACAAACTAGTAATGTGATTCCTTCCTTAGTTATTTCTACTATCATCCCTATTCCTATGTGGCATTGCACATTATATCTCCTACCACTTTACCACCTATAAGAATTCCATTCACTTTTCCTTCGAACACATACACCCCTTCACCTTTTTCATTTCCATCTCATTACACAAGTAATGACCCTCTCATAAACCAACTCTTCCAAACCATTTCATCCCTTCAAAAAAAAAATTCAACCATTAACCAAAACCAAAATGGCCCACCTACATATTATGTCAAACCCAGTCCATTGTCCTTGGGGATATTGTGAACACCAATGCCACAAAGCGTAGAGGTGCCTAGATTCAAGAAATATGGAGGAAAGGGAGATCCTTCTAACCATGTTAATTCTTATACTACCCTATGTAGTGACTTTGTCCTTGATGATAAAATCTTGGCTAAGCTTTTCCCTAGGTCCTTGAAGGATACTGCCTTGGAATGGTTTTATTCTTTATTGAACAACTCAATTCGTTCATTTAATGAACTTGTTGAGGAATTTTTCAACCACTTCCAAGTGCATATGAATCCAAAGATGACCTTGGTTGATTTGATGAGATGTAAGCAAAAAGAAGAAGAAAAGATAACTGAATTTATCACACGCTATCAATCTCTTTATTCCCAAATCGATGTCAAGGTCCCCGACCCTCACCTTCAAAAGATGTTCATATAAAGTTTGAAAAGAAAGATACAAGACAAGCTTACCATGATGAAATTTTCCTCCTTTATGCACTTGTGTACCACCCTCAGTGATTATCCAAATTCAGTTAGTAGTTGAGATACAAAATCCACCTCTAGCCATACTAAAAAATCTGAGCTTGCAAACCAAAACAATTCTCAACCTTTTATAAAATAGAATAAAGGTTTTCTTCAATTCAATCCCACTCAAAAAACAACTCAAAATGCCAATAACCAAGTAGCTATTGTTAGAGCCATGATACCCTTTAGCTATTGGGACCCGAAAAGATGATTCACTCCCTTACGTGATACCCTTCATAACATGACGTCCCAAATTTTAGATCATCAAATGATTACCTTGCCTCCCATTAAAACACCCAATCCTAATAAGCCTTTACTCTGAGCTTTAGATCAAATGCTTATTGTCATTATCAATGACAAAATGGATACGATACAAAACATTGCAAGCATCTTAATCATATTGTACAAGACCTCGTTGATTCCTGTTGTCTTTCTGTTGGAGGTGTTAGTGATCAAGGAAGTAAGTTTGTTTCCCCTCCTAATGAAAAATTGCAAATATTTACCAGCCCCATGCCAAATCATAGCATTTCATTTGTCAAATTCAGTGAAACTACAAAGAATGATGTGATGAATTTTGATACAAATGATGATAATAATGATACTATTCAACATGATTCTATAGATAATGATCCTATGGATGATATGGCAAGAGTTATAGACATGATTCCTCGTAAGGGCTGAACTAATAATCCTCTTGGAACTGCTTTCTCCTCTAGGGATATACTTAAACATGCACATGATAGTCCTCTTTACATAGTCGTCCATATCTATGACAAGCCCACTAATGGGATACTAATAGATCCTACCCATGGAGAGAATGTGATCATCGAGGAATTCTTACTTTTGCATGAGTTCTATCAAGATATTTATGATAAACCAAAAGCATCGATAAATACACACAATGGTTTTTCTTTCCCTACGATGGGATCAATCACTCTTCCCTTACTTGAATAGGACCGAAAACATTAGATGTTTCATTCTCCATCATCTTGCAATCAAACCAATTTCATGTGAAGCTAGGCCATCCATGGCTTCGCTCCATGAAATTTGTCCCTTCGGTTGTGTATAAATGCTTAAATTTTCCCTTTGACAATAAAATTTTCACTATCCACCATAGTGGCTTTAACCCATTGTCCTCTAAAGTTAACTTTTCCTTAGATTTCTTTTGGCCTGAGCCTATGGAACCTATAAGACCATGACAAGACTTATAATTTTTGTGTCTTATCAAAAGTTCAAAGAAAAGATGATAGTAGAACTATCCCTCTGAAACATGTCCCCACCCACCACTGAGCTTACTATCCTTGATGAAACCATGTCTGATCCTAAAGAAATTCCAAATAATCCAAACCAACCTAAGAAAAAACCTTCACCCATATCCTACAAAAGACCAAGAGACAATGAAAACAACCCCATCACACCTCCTAGAAATAAAAAAGGTTTACAAAGTCAAAGAGAAAGTGGTTGAAAAACCTCATGTGGTTCCTTTCGTTCCTTCCCTTAGGGAAGAAAAGAAACCTATGGTTGATCAACCCACTCCTACACAAACACAACTTCAAAACAAAACTAAAAGAAACACACCTGTGCTAGAGAGAGAAGGTGTAGACATCATGCCCTTGCTTGCAAGTTACATGAAGAATTAAGCAAAGAAAATCTAAGTCTAAACTTCATTGAAGTAGTGCATAATGACTCTACCCCTTCCCCAAAATAAGACAATCCAATACAACAACCACAACAAGAGTTGAACTCTTCCATAGATGTTATCATTAAACCTCTTGTTGTGATTAACTTGGATGGTGATGATGAAATTGCTAAAATTGACAAAGAGGTGTATAATGAATTGAATCATACATTATTTTCTTCTTCCACAAGCTTAAATGAAAATTCTCCTAAGAAGAGTGTTGAACTTGGTGCTTCTCCTAGTTCATCACTTCCTCTTGTCCCTTTTCCTAGTTTTCCACCTTTGGTATACAATGGACTTGACTAGGAGGTGGATGACTTGCTTTAGGTTAACTCGCTTGTGCCTTACTAGTCTTTTGCATTATTTCTTTTTCATTTTCTTTTGTGTTATTTCATGTGCGTGAAGTTATCCCCCATGATGTTTTGTTTGATTTTCTCTTTCTCTTTGTGACATTCCTCTATTTGTGCATCCATTCTTCTCTATGTCATAAAACATTTATTTTTCTCTTTATTTTTTTCATTTGTCTTGTGTTTTCCTTTTGGGGATGACGCAAGGTGTCAAGACATTCATGTCTCTTCCATGTTGGCCCAAAATCTTTTAATTTATCTTTATCTTTTTCATTTTTCTTGTGTTTTCCTTTTGGGGATGACACAAGGTGTCGAGACATTCATGTCTTTTCCATGTTGACCGAGAATATTTTTTCTTTGTTTTCATTCTCTTTGTGTCATTCTTCTAGTTCTATGTGTATTTTGGGAATGATGACAATTCTAAGCTCTCTAAAAATATTGTAGCAAGAACATACTAACCCCAAATCTATAGATCCCTTATGTGTTTGGTGTTTTCTTTTTGGGGGCAACCCCTCTCTTTTCCTTTTCTTTTGCATGATGTAGCTTTACTTGGAAACATATGACTTGGCATAGGGCTTTCCAAGTTAGCTCTCATGACTTCCTTTTATGTTTTCATTTATCATTTGCTACTTTAAAGTAATTGCTTAGAGTATGGTGTTTAGCAATTTCTTTAATGTGGGGGCATATATTAGCATTATTCTTTTGCATTTCTCATGTTTCATGGTGTGGTCTTCTTATTTCATGTGATGCATTTTTTTTCTTTATGGTGACATTGGGTGTGATGTCCCTCAAGAGTGTTATCTATCTTAGCATACTATATTCCTCTTAGTGGCTTGATGCAACACATTGCATCCCCTAAGTTGTGAATCTTATATTCTTTGATTGGTCCTCTCTTGGAGACATTAGGCACAATGTTCCCTAAGTTAAAGACCTTACATGAACTAAGCAAGACTCCCTTGAATGTTCTCTATTTTTCATTTTTTATTTTGCATTTATATGGCTGCCTTGCATAACACAACTTACATGCATGTAGAGCCATCATGTTTTTTCATGAGCTCCAAGAATATGAAGTTTTGCTTGCCTCATGAAGCTTGAAAATAATTTTTTTGTGGTACCTTATCAAAGTTATCTGGGGGTAAAATTTGGTATGGTTTTAACAAGAAGCCCAACTGAGCCATGACTTCCCCCATAGCCACTTGCATGTGTGTGTGAGTGCATACCAGGCATGAGTGTATGTTTCTCACCTTCTTGGAATTCTCACCCAGCGGATAGCCAAGAGTTTCGTTGCCTTAGAGTGAGTATGCATTTTTTTAGACAAACAACCTAGTGTTATCCATGTATCGTGATGGAAAAATGGTCGAAGCTTGATTCGACTCTATTTTTTACCTTTTTCATCTTTGACAATGCATGTTTGTGCTTTTTTTTGCACTTATATTATTCTCATGTGTGTGTTCCTTTGTTCCTATAATGGTTTGTCATGGGATCTTGACTTGGGGGCTTGGAAACCTCCTGTCATCTTTCTCATCCACATTGGTACGCTTGGACCACTCTTGATGTGTGTTTGTTTACTTCAGTGTGAGTTTGAAGCAACTTCATCCTCTCACTAAAGTGGGGGCTAAATGTGGTAACGAAAAATGTATCCATTTTGCTTTTCCCTTACTTGTTTGGGCCCCCCTTGTGAACTAGGCTTAATATTACCTTCATTTAGTGTTACATAATGTGTTTAACACATTCACATTAGGTCTTGGACCCTTTTGAATTAATGAACATAAATGGTACCTTGCTAAAGTGTTGTGAAGTGTTGTAACTCACTTTCACACTTTTCTAAGGTTTTATTAATTAATTGAACATAATAAAACTCTTTTTTAAATCAAAATAAACCTTAATCTTACCTTATTTTAAAAGTGTTGTAAAGTGTTGTAACACATTTTACGCTTTTCTAGGATTTTCATTAATAATTGGGATTTATTATGCTTTAATTGGCCCTATTGTGCATCCACAAGCCTTATTTAATGCATATTTTTTAGGATAACCTTGACACCAATCATTGTCTAATCATAATTAAGGTGTTTCAAGTTTGAATGGTTTGAATTTAGTGATCTAGGACTCATTTTCCACCTTGGGCGAATGGGTCCCACCTAGATCTTTTGGTCCCTAACCTGATTTCACACATTTCTAGGAATTTTTAAAATTGGTCCCAAAAATTAAGCTTGGTGCGACTCATTCTTCACCTTGGGTGAATGAGTCTTGTGTGGCCCAAAATCAAAATTAATTCAAAATTCTAGTGGGATTTTACTCTCCTAGATCTGATGTCAGCTTGTAGTGTTGTAATTTTAGGAATTCTTGCATAATTGAGTATAAATACAAGGTTCTTTAATTCACTTTTCATCTAACAAGCAATCAAGTGGTCCTTATAGAAATTTTGAGTTCACAAGAGTATTCAAGAGCATTCAATGGTATAGATTGTCAATCATTTCAGAGTAGCATTCAAGCATCAATCATCATTTTAAATACTTCTTGCATCATGTTTGGTTTTGAGCGAACAATTGTGATGTAGGGATTTATGATTCAAGCAAGAATTTCATTTAATATCTATCACTTTCACACAAGAATCAAGATCTACATCCATTGGATCCATCTCATACATATTTGTAGCATCTTATTGTTAGGGTTTGGTGAGTTACAACATCATAATTTGTTCATTCATCATTCTCCATTCATATTTCATTCTATTTCAAGGTTTAATTACCAACAAAGGGGTATGACCAAGGAAAACCCTATTCACTAAGCCAACAACATTTTTTCCCTCTCCTTTATGTGTGATTTGCAGGTCTAGGTTGTATATTTCCTAAGGAGAAAGATTGGAGAAGAGTTTTCAAATCATTCAAAGTTGTCAAAGTTGTCATCAAGACTTGAAAAACATTGGAGATCCCCTATATCTTGCAAATCATGGTTTTGAATCCAGAAACCAGTCAAGAAGGATTAGGTAGACAAAGAAGAGTATGATTAGCCTTTGAAGCTTCAAAAAATCCCAACTAGTCTAATTTTCCACTTTTGGTGAATGAGTCCTAGTTCTAGTCAAATTTCAAGTTTTGGGAAATTCAGATACCCATTTGGCATATTCTTGTTCCTACATAGAATCCCAGAATCTAGATTGATTCTCCCAACTTGGTGAATGAGACCCAGTTAGTAATAAAAGTAGAATTTCCAATGTTTCAGAGCTCCTTCTAGTCAATTCCAAATTCCCAGGTGCACACCTTCTATCTTGCATCCTTTTGTTTTTCTTTACTTGCATTTATAGGGAATTTAAATAAAGTTTACATCATATCAAGATTTTGTATTTCATCTTTCATTTCATTTTCTTTTCCAAGTCTATACTTGGTGGTGAACCCCTTATTAGTTTTCATTCATCCCCTAGGACAACCCTATTACAATATTTTTTTCTCTTTTGCATTGAGATCTTTAGGGTTACCCTTGAATGTAGTTGGTGGAAAGTGGGTATGCTCTACTGATGTAGAGCATCATACCCAACCACTCAACATCATCATTTCTTCAAGGGATTTCAATCCCAAACAGAATCAAGAGAAGATAAAAAATAAACATCAATTTTTCACTTGACCTTCATTAGAAATCAACCCAAAACTCATCTACCATCTTAGCAAAATTCATCAAATTCTTAAGGCTATCAATAAGCCACTCACCATATCAATCTTCATAGCAATTGTATTCCAAACTAGGCAATATGATTACAAGGAAATTCTTCATGCTAATACCCTGTTCACAAACCTCCAATATACATAGCTTTGACTTAAAATGAATCATAACATAAAAACCACTGATTTCACTGTCATAGTTCCACTTTACACCTTAGAAACACCATGTTCAAACCAAAAAAATAGCATACATGTTCCATTATAAACTTCTCCAAAACATAGAAGACCATTTTCCAACATATTTCAGACAGTTCCAAGGCACTTTTCACTAGTCACATGACTATCCCAATAGGAAATCAAGTTCTTGTATACAAAACACCATTAGAGCACATTGAACACACATGTCCAAAACATCACTACTTTCAAAGTTTTCCTTCTTAACGTTGTCCAGGAATTAATACAAGTTCAATGCCATAGTGTAGTCAGTTCCAACAAAAATCTATTCACCAGTATCACTGTTTATGCAAGTTATTTGTTTTGAGCACACAAACTACTATGTTTCTTTGTAAGTTGACAAACCCTTAATCGGGTAAATTCCACAAACCAGATTCATACTCTAAGAACCAAAGGCACATTTAGAGTCCTCTTAATATCCACTTCAACATATCAAAAGCTCAATATGACTTATATTGAAGAAACTAGCAAATCTGAGACTATACGCCTAAGAAAGGCTACTAGAATAGGATTGTTTTACAAAGCATCCACCCTTTGTTCAACTCTAATCTTTTAACCAACCTCAAACAATCTTTAAACATGTCATAAAACTCAAGATTTCAGCATTTTTAAGAGCAGAGAAACTTAGAAACATTCTGATTTACCAAACCCTTTTTTATAGGGTAAACAAGCACCAAAACAAGGAGGGTTTTGTGAAATACATACTTACAAACCTCCAACACACCGGAAACCACTTTAAACATGTCATGATATGTCTTTAAAAGCATTTAGAATCATCTTCTAACCCATGTACATGATTTTTCTTCAAAATCTTGTTTGTAGCCTTCATTCTTGAATGCAAAACTCAATTTTTTGTCTTGAAACATTATTACATCTTCATATTCTTGATTCCCTTGCAATCACACACTTCCACACAAAAAAATTTACAAAATAAAACATCCTAATTATCCCATTCCACCATTATACTAAGCTTTCATAGATGAGATGGGCCTCAACCTCTCAAATGACTCTCAGAACAACTCTGAGTAATTACAGACCAAAACTCAGAAATTGAGTTCAAATTTATTTATTATTGAATTTACAACTCCTACACCCTTCAATAATCAAGGTAAACTCTCTTCTTGACAAGAACCAAGGCTTGAAATTCCTAAATCAACTATGCATATCGAAAACAAGAAGAGAAATTTTTTTCAAAGTAACTGATCAGGGGTATCTTTTATTGATTTTATGAACTTTTTAATACAAAATCTACTTTTTCTTCCCATGTACATTCTTTTATAGTTTTTTATTTCTTATCAACTACCTGTTCTAACTTCCCATCGGTGGAACTACCCTTTTAACTCTTAATCTTCCTGATTTATGCCCTTTTTGTCAACTTAACAACTTTGGACAATATTACAATGATGCAAGTTTTACACCTTTTTCCCACTTTGACCTCCTAATAACTTATTACATTGCATGAATACATTAAAATTATTCTTTACAAAGCATCAACATATTATTTTAACCTTGAACACATAATTTTGACAATCTCTAACCTTTTGAAGGAATTACAAGATCTAGGTGCTCCTGCACCATCTATGTCCTAATTCATATGATAACATCCATCCCACATTTCATATCCCATACCTTTCAATAAGATTGACATTGGTTTCATTTCTCATTATTAGTGTGAGATACTTATAGAGGGTGAACGAATATGGTGGTCATCGCATTTTAGGGTTTTGATTGTTGACATTTTTATATCTTTTAACCTAAAACTATAAGCATCTAAAACCCTAAGACTCTCATATACACTAACGACCTAGGATTTATTCCTTATGAAGGTCGTTAATGCATGGTTAATTTTATGTTATATCTAGTTGTTGACTTGCTATAAACAATGTAAAATCACTTAAGTGACAACATTGAGGGTTTAAGTTCATCGGGAAACTGACCCCTGCTTCTAGGTGTATTAGCTAGACAAGCTAAAGGTTTGTTGTTTACCACCCAAAGAAAAATCAATGGTCTTTATTTAATTGATGAAATGGATAATGTTGAATATCAAAGGTCCACATTTAAAAGTGTAGAATGATTACTTCCCAAAGTTTGCACATTGACCAACATATGGATGTTTTTAACCTAGTTTTAGTTACACAAAGTTTTGTAAGTGTATGGAGAAAATAATGGATTAAATAGTGAAGCCACTACATTGAGAATTTTCTAATCATGGGATAGGCTCTATAAGTGTGTGTGGAAGCTAATGAAACCATGTTTTTTTCAATTCAATTCATGTAAAATAATACTTGAATAACAGACTATAGAGGGGTTTCATGGAGTCTTTGTGTGACAACATTCATGAATTGCATTTTCTTTGCATAGATAAGTATGATATGGATGAGTTACATGATTTTGATTTGAGGAATGAATATTGTGTTAATATTCATAAAAAATTTCTTAATATGCAAGTGTCAATCTAACTAGTGTCATATTGTCTAGGGTTTTCTATCATAACAAGGAACATGATTAATAAAAAGTCTTTTTGTGTCATCTATTTTTTTATTCAAAGAGGGTTATAGTCAAAGTGTGTGTAGAGTTTTAAGATCATTTTCTCATTAATTTAAGTCTTTTTTTTGTGTGTTGAGATAAGAAGATTCTTGTAAAGAAACTAGGACACATGTATGCAAGGAGAGATAAGGGTTGAATGTTTATTGTTCTGAAGCATATTGTAAATAGAGTAGTACTCTAGAATATATTTTTTCTTTATTCCTTATTAGGTTTGGTGCTCCTATATTTCATTGGAGTTGGTGCTCTATTGTATTTAGTGATAATTTTGTTAGTGAGACCCAATGGTGAAAAAATTGTGATGATTCGATTGGTTCTTCAAACCCAACCAACAGATAGAGTGGTTTTTCCATTTTTTAGGGTTTTCCACTAATAAATATTGTGTTATGGTGATCATTATGTGTTTCCATTGAAGTTTTTTCTTAAAAGATAAATTTGTTTAATTTCTTTTTTTTTCTACATCACTGGTTCACACCATCCCCCCTCTCAGTGATATTGAGTATTCCTACAATTGGTATCAGAGTGGTAGGTTCCCTGTAGAAGTTTAATCAACTTAGGTTGATCCTAATAGTGGAATATTATGGATAGTCAAGAAGGATCTTCTAACTCAAGAGCACATCTATTTGATGCCACTAAATTTTCTTGTTTGATTATTAGGATGGATTCTTACTTGCCTTCATTGTGTTTTGATGTACGAGAGTCAATAGAAAAATGTTATACAATGCCTTCAACACCTCCTTCTACTATTGATGAGAAGAAGGCTTATGAGTGCAATACAAATGGCAAGGATGCCATGTTTTTTGGTTTAGCAAATGAGATCCTTGTTAAATTCATACATTGTAAGAGTTCACAATATGTTCGAGACAAGTTAGTTAGTATTTATAAAGGTAATGTCAAAATGAAGGAAGCCAAATTGCAAACCCCTAGAAAAAAAATTGAAGGATTAAAAATGAATCAAGAATAAGGGATTATAGATTACCTTCCTAGAGTAGATGAAAGAGTCATGACTATGAGAGTTCTTGGTGAGGAAGTTGAAGAGTAAGAACAACTTATAATCAGCCTAAAAACTCAACTTGAAGAGAGTAAAAGAGTTGAAGATGTGATAAAAAAAAGGAGCTAGAATCTAAAGAGAATATTTTTCACGGTTTAGAGGTAGAAATTGTGATTTTAAGGAAGAAGCTAGAAAGGTATGATAGCATCAGGTTGGAAGATCTTTTGGGAGAAAAAAAGAGATACAAAGACATGATTGGTTTAGGGTATGAAGTTGGAAAAAACTCAAAAACTCATAATCTTCAAAAGGAAGAAGTTGAGAAAAGTAACCTATGTGATACACATGCTAATTATGACAATCCTAACAACAATGTTAATGTAGATATTTCATCAAAAATAAAAAATTAAAGATTCACAAGTTTAGCTCTTGCAAGAAGGAGTGCATCATTCAAGTCTAACTCTTACATTTATGGTTATTGAACTTCTATTGTAACCAATATGTTCACAAAGCTAATGATTGTACGATTATCCTTGGAAGAAGATCTAACTTTATAGGTAGAACTCCTTTCATTGTATTAAGCAATCTAAGATGCCACAATTGCAATAACTTTGGTCACATAGCCAAGTATTGTAGACCTAGTCCTGATGAACAAAATAAAAGGGGTAATGATCATTCTATGAAGAACATGAATCTTACAAACCTTGATAAGAAGGATAAACTAAAATTAGTCTAGAGGCAAAAATAAAAGGTCACTAAGACTGAAAAATCAATGTTTGTTCAAGTTTCCCTACATGCTAAGAAGAAAGATTTTTGGATATTAGATAGTGGCTATTCAAACCACATGACAAGTGACAAGAGAAAATTAACCAAGTTTGAAGACCATAATGGAGGGTTTGTCAAGTTTGGAGACAATACTACCATCCAAATCAGAGGTAAAGGTACATTGCTTTTAGATGGAAAAATGCCTATTCATGATGTCTACTTTGTTGAAGGTCTTAAACACAATTTGCTGAGTGTATGTCATATTTGTGATAGTTGATATAAAATTTTGTGTCATGATCAATGTTGTGAAATAAGAAATAAAATAAAAAATTCAGAGGCTAAAGGTTTAAGGAAAAGAAGCAATGTGTATAGTTTCATAGGAACTAAAACCAAAGATGGATATGCAAGCATTGTCTTATGGGACAAGTGCCTAAGAAAGTTGGTTGTGGCATAGAAAGATTGGACATCTAAAATTTGATAATCTAATCAAAGTTAGTAGAAATCAAAATGTAAGAGACATGCCTAAAATCAGGAAGCCTATAAGTAGAATATGCAAATTTTCAATGAATGCCAACATGGGAACCAAATCAAAATCAAGTTCAGAACAAAAGAAAATTCATCTAAAAAACCCTTATAGTTAGTGCATACAGATTTTTGTGGTCCTACAAGGACAAGAGCATTAAATGGAGAGAGATACTTCATGCTTTTCATTGATGACTATTCAAGGATGACTTGGGTGGCATTTCTTAGGCACAAATTAGAGGAATTTGAAATGTTCAAGATCTTTATGAATTTGGTTAAGAAGGAATCAAGATACAAAATCTAATGCTTGAGGTATGATAAGGGTGGAGAATACACTTCAAGAGATTTTTTTTATTATTGTGATCAGCGTGGTATTAAAAGACAATTTGTAGCCTCAAGGACACCTCAGCAAAATGGTGTTACCAAAAGAAAGAATATAATAGTCATGGAGATGGATAGGAGAACGCTTCATGATGCCAATCTATTAAATACTTATTGGAAAGAGGCTATACATATAGTTGTGTATACTATAAATAGAGTACAATTAAGGGTAAATATAAAAAACCTCCATATGAACTTTGGTATGATAAGTCAGCCAATGTTGGTTATTTTGAGATTTTTGGTAGCAAATTCTTTATTAAAAGAGATGAAGAAGGTATGGGTAGTTTTGAATCTAGATTTGATGAAGGAATATTTTAGGACATTCTACACATAGAAAAGCATATAAGTGTTTCAATAAGAGACTCAAAATAATAGTTGAAAGTACTAATGTTAAAGTTGATGAAAAGTTGTAGCCTAATAAACAATAGTTAGAAGATGTTGAAGAAGAATATGAATCAGAACATGAACAAGAGGTTCCAAAGAAAGAATAAACATCTGAAAAAACTATTGAGGCTATGATAAAGACTCCTTCAAAATCTATACAAAGAAGAAAACTTGCACAATTAAGTGACCAAGCCAATCTTTGTTTGTTATTAGCAATAGATCCCAATAATTACAATGAGGCCAGGAAGGATGAATGTTTGGTTAAGGCCATGGGGGAAGAACTAAGCCAGATAGAGAATACAAAGACATGGGAGTTAGTTCCTAGGCTTAAAGACAAGAACAATTTGGCTTATGTTGCTACAAATGATCAGGAAGCAGATATCTTTACCAAGCCTTTAACCAAGGATTCATTTGAATAGTTGAGGGAGGGATTAGGTGGTTTTTCTCTTGCCTCTCTTCACTAGGTCAGTTCTTTACAAACATGATTTCAGGGGGATCCTATATCATTATTCTATGTCCCTACAAAATTGAATGCTTGTTTCAAATTTGGTTGAAATTCTTGATTGTTTCAGGCTTTTATTGCATAAGTTCTTAATTTTGTAGTGCTATCAGTCACTGTCAACTATTGGCATAATGATACTACTTTGAATGGACAGTGATATGGTGTTAGTGGAAGTCCCTATATGTTATTTTTTGTGACAGTGTAATATGGTGCTTGGACAGTGGAATTATTTCTTGATTAACATTCTTGTTTTGTAGTTGTGGCCTAGACAAATTATAGAGCTTTACATGTTTATTCAATCACTATTTGTATTTACAGATTTGCAAGTAATAGTTTGATAGTGATATTCACAATTTTGGATTGTATGTTATTTCCCAGTGATGTTTTACCTTGAGAAACACATGGGTATGGTTGCTTGACAATGATGCATATTGATATGCAAGTGTATTTTTTTAATATTTTCTACAATTCTTAGTGTGTAGACAAGATGATAGTGCTTTGCTTCTAGTCTCAGTGTGTAATGATAGTGTCTTGTGCCTTGAAAGAATTTTTTTGCATGAGATGGTGATCTTCCTAGTATAGTGATAGTCTTATGCATTCAATTGCCTTGATAGTGCCTGTGAAATGACAACCTTGAAAACTTGATAGCGTTAGTGCATTGACAATGATATGCAATCAATTCCAAAATTTGACAGTAATATGCTTGGTGGTTAGTCCTGGTTCATTCATCCATATTGGTGTGATAGTGCTCTTTCATATTTTAGTCCTAGTGTTTAAACAAGTTGTCAGCTTCTGGCTTTCCATGGAGGTGTACCTATTTTTTAGGGGGAGTATGTACTCCTTTGTCTTTGATTTCAAAGGTAGAGTGAGAGATTTGCAAGCATGTTGAATTTCCATCAATGACAAAGGGGGAGTTTGTTGGTTGATTTGTCATTGATGTCAATGGTACTTGTATTCATTCCATGTTTAGTGATTGTTGCATTTCGTGGTGAATTTTTTTGTTTGTCATTGATGTCAAAGGTTTGTTGATTCTTGTCACAGATTTCAAAGATGAAAAAATGTTTATTGATGCTTGCCATAGATGTCAAAGATGATAGAGGGTATGTTGATTCTTGTCATAGATGTCAAAGATGGCAGAGGGTACCTGTTCATTCATTACATTGTGTTGATGCTTGTTCATTCATTCCATTGTTCATTAATTTCATGGTATTGATGCAAAATTCTTTATGACAAAGTTGTAGTGGTAGTTGTCCTTTGAATATATCTTTATATCAGAGTTGATTCATTACATTGTGATTGTTTCAAAGTTATATTGAGGTTATGAGATGATTTTGTTATAGTTCATTCATGGAGTCTTCTTTTCACAAGCATCCTTCATCATATTACAAGTTGCAATATTTCATAACTCGGATATTCAGTGAAAGAATTTTGAATAAAAGCATGTTTGTTAAGGGTAGAGACTAAAGAATCATTATCTTTGAGCATTGTCATTTGAACCTCATAAAGTTGCAAAGTTCTTAGTGTTTATGAGGATTAGGGTTGTATTTTTTTTATTACCTTTCAACAAGATTTATATTTCTTCCATTTCTCATTATCAGTCTTAGAGACTTATAGAGGGTGAAGTAATATGGTGGTCATTCCATTTTAGGGTTTTGGTTGTTAACATTTCTATATCTTTTAACCTAAAACACTAAGCATCTAAAACCCTAAGACTATCCTATACACTAAAGACCTATGGTTTATTCCCTATGAATACCATCAATGTAAGGTTCACTTTATGTTATATTTGGTTTTTGACTTGCTATAAATGGTGGAAAGTCACTTAAGTGACAAAATTGAGGGTTTAAGTTCACTAAGCAACTAACCCCTACTTCTAGGTGTATCAGCTAGACAGGTTAAAGGTTTGTTGTTTACTACCCAAAGCAAGATCAATGGTCTTTATTTAATTGATGAATTGGAAAATGTTGTAGATCAAAGGACCACATTTAAAACTACAAAATGGTTACTTCTTGAAGCTTGCACATTGATGGGCATATGGATGTCTTTGACCTAGTTTCAGTTACATAGATTTTTGTAGTTGTATGGAGATAGTGATGGATTTAATAGTGAAGCCAATGCATTGATAATTTTATGATCTTGGTCTAGGATTTGTAAGTGTGTAATAAAGATAATGAAACCATTTTTTTGTCGATTCAATACACAGAAAAGAAGACCTGAATAACAGAAAATAGAGGGGTTTCGTGGAGTTTCGATGTTATAGCATTCATGAATTATATTTTCTTTGCATAGATAAGTATGATATGGATGAGTGGCAAGAGTTTGATTTGAAGAATGAATAGTGAGTGAATATGTATATGTTGAATGAACCAGAAAACTAAGAGGTGGGTGAACCAGTTGTATCTAATTAAAACATCAAAAACCCTAAATAGTAATTAAATCCCCAAGAATTCATTAAATACTTATTCTATTATAGTGATTAATCATGAAATACAGATGACAGATATTGAAACATCAACACCATACACAAGAGAGCACCATATTTACATGGAAAACCCAATGAGGGAAAAACTATGTTGAGGATTAGCTTAGAATATAAGGAATTGTAAAATTGGTACAAGGGCTCACTTCTAGAATAGGACACACTGTCCAATAGGGATCACAGCCAGGGCTCAATGCCACAAAAATAAAAGAAGATTGAAGAGAAATGTTACATAGATAATAACTTCTCAATGCAACATAGAATCCCCCACAATAGCCCCAACACCTTCACAGCCTTGTTTGAAATATTGCGGACAACTTCAACTCACTACATTCAAAATTCCAACACTTTAAAGTTCACACTGCTCTGCACAAATTCGCACACTATATTTCTACAATTCACACCACATTCATCTCTCACACCTATCTTGAGATCTTCCAAAAACACCACTCTTATTTATATCATCTTCAACCTTGAAAACCTTCTCCATGGTCGATAACACATCATTTACATTTATAATTTCAAAGTAGGTCGGCATCCAAATATTCCCATTGTGGATAGGAATGAAGGTGACCCACATAAATCCTTAGTTAGGACCCAAATTTGTCCTAACACGCCTCAACATGTTTCCACAAACTTTGAAGCTACTTTGCATGCAGTGTTAACACAAGGTCATCCATTACCCATGCTAAACACCATAAAATTGTTAAGTGCATGCTTCCCACTTGATCAAGATGACATGTGGACCACCCAAATATCTTTTACATGATCTGGAACAATCCATGAATCACCTAGGATCCAACAAAGATTTCTTCTAAACTTGCATTATAGAAATACTTCAACCCAAAGTATTTGATTAACCTTATACACGCACTAACGCGTGGGACACACACTATATTGCACCAGTTCAAGAGAAATATTCACGAGTAGAATTTAGAAAATAAATGACTAGGTGACTAAAAATTTTAGTCACAACAACTAAAAATGACTAAATTCTACTCATTTTTTGTAACTCCACTATAAATGAGTAAATAAATGACTAATTTGTTCATTGACTAAAAATTATTTAGTCATACAAATAAATATGACTAAATAGTTAGTCATTTATTTAGTCACAATCCATTTCAATAAACCATTTAAGGAATCAAGAATATAGCTCGCCAAAATACTCTAAAACTTTATAAACATTCTCTTAAACTTTCATTGAAATCTTATTTTCAGGCATAGCCCACCATAATGGAGTTTTCATTTTAATAAACATACTCTAAAACCTTCATCAAAACCTTATTTTCAGGCATATTCCACCAAAATGGAGAAGTGTTTTAGTAAAGAATGATAAAGAATGGTAAGATGTGTGTGACAGGAGGCATAGGATCCATTGTTGCTTATCTCATTCTTGCTTCGCTCAACAAGGGTTACATTTTTCATGCTATTGTTTGTAATCCAAGTATTTAATTGACATATATTTTCATAATCTCAAATTCCTTTAGATGCTTTTGAAGTATCAATGTACCTGTATAGTGTTTAGAATGATTTATTTTAATTTAAAAAATAAATTAGATGCTTTTGAAGTATCAATGTATCCTATATAGAGTTTAGAATTATTTATTTTAATTTAAAAAAATAAATAAATGATGTATTTTCCTGTGATTAGATAATGTGGAGATCTCCTCAATCTGCCCCAGCACACTATCCTCTTTGGCATTGTATTCATTACTCTAGCTGCTAGGGTTTTGCATGTGATGTCTTTAATATCTTCATTATAGTGGATTTTAAATAGATCTATGTATTTTCTTTAATCCTTATCATGGTAACGCTTGAGTTCCATAATCCACCTTCAATCTCTTCTAAGAACATTTTCTTAAGCTAGACTACATAGTATGCATATAAAGAAAGTCCTTCATACCTACCATTGTTCCAAACCACCACTCACTACCTTGCTTAAAATGTTTCCTCCATAAGCACAATAGCATGTTTTAAAATCATGGTTGCCAATGATTGACCATTAAGGTCACTACTTTCATCAAGATACAATGATATTTTTGTCTTTGACAAACTCAAGGCATTATGCAAGATAACATTGTGAATTGTTTATTGTGTACGATTTTATTTTCTTACACATTTACTACTTTGTTGACTTCCTTTAAGACTGGATATTGCACCCTCAACTGCAATCTCAAATATCTCACTCACTATCACTTGAAGATTCCTTTCATGAGCATCCTTCTATAAAATCAAACTATTCCATATAGACTACCTACTTACTTACTACAGGAGACTTAAATTGTTTCATGGTATTGCGGGTCGTAAGATCCTTCAACCTTATTTTCACTACTTCATATTCCACAAGGTATTATTCACTATTCTCCCATCTTTGATGAGTCTCAAAACATTGCTCAAACATGCAATCCACTGCCTCCATTATACAATGGCTAAGAAGAAACATTGAACTTGTGATTACCACTGCTACTTCATTCGAACGGTCATTCACGGATTGCATTTTCCTTGCCTAACACTGCCAAAAGTATTTGAAAACCCCCTAAGGTGAGCAAGGGGGTAAGGAAACACACTACTAAAATCTCCACTTTACTATGCAAGGTTTGAACTTTATTATCTTGTCATTGCTCAACCTCTTTTTAACTATCACACCTTAAGTGACTATCATTCTTCTTACCATAGATTGCATTTACAAATGTCACTAAGCTACATAGTGTGCTTGTTATTGGCTACAATATTTAGATTGCAAGATTTTTTTATTGGCTACAATGTCTTAATCTTTCTGGTATTGCAACCTCACTAATCTACTAGAGTTATTGTTTATGTTTCTATAGGGGCCTAGGGTTTGTACCCTATGCATGCTCTTACCAATGCTTTTGTTGGTATTAAAAAAGAACCTTAAGTCTTGGGTCATAAAATTAGTTATCTTGACAGGGTTGTGGTATGATCTTGGATTGTATCCTAGAGTGTGTGGGAAGCTTGTGTTTGATCGTTAAGGTATGTAATCTTTATCAAGGAAATGCATTCTATATAGCATGGTCCTTTCTTCAATACTTTCCATAATGGTTATTAGTAGATCACATTATTATAGTTTATGGTAATCCAAGATTGCATTCAAGTATGTAACAAACTTGGTTTGTAGTTTAAGTTGTACACTTTTAAGTAACATTCATAAGGTTTGAAAAATCTTGATCACTCTCTAGAATAGCCCATTAAGCATGGACTTTTCTTGAATGCACTACATAATTGATATAACACAACCACTTTGTATATCAACCATAGTTATATCCAACCAATAATTTCTCAGCGTGCACTCCTAGGTTTTAGTACCCCATAAACTCTCGTGGTAGTGGGTTTCGTAAAGAAGTAGAGAGTAATAGCATTGATTCAATTTTTGTGAAGATTTCTACCTTTCCAATAGGGGGATGACTCCAACAATTTTAAAACCTATTCTTCAATAATCTCCAAGCCTTCAAATCATCTAGATTTGCAATCACACAAAGAAAGAGAGAAAATGTTGATTATTAGGGAATAGGGGTTTGCCTTGGTAAAAACCATTTTAGGTAATTAAAACAAAATGATGAAATAAGATAATGAAGTATGAACATGAAATAATGCAATTAGAACATTTACATGATGATGGATCTTGAATTTTTGCAATAGTTGATGAAAAAATCTGCACTTGAATTCCTTAGAAATGATCTTGAATGCTTGACTCTTGCTTGCTTGACTTGGTAACATGTAGGCTTATGTTGCTTCAATGAAATGAGGATTTGAAGGCTCTCTTATATAGGAAATCCACTCACATGACCGTTAATTTGATCCCTAAGGCCGACATAGGAGAAATTTGAATTAAAAACCCAATTTTCTCACTCAAAGCCTTAAAAATAGGCCAAATGGAACTCATTCGCCATCCTTGGTGAATGAGTCCCACTTGGATGGGAATAATTCACCCAAGGTGGTGAATGGGTCCCATAGGGGCTATTTTCCATGTTAAAGTGTAGGGGAGTGAAGAATTTAAGCTTTTATGTTGATTTTAGTGGGTTTTTGATTGAAATATGCCTTGGGATGCACATTTTCAATGACTCCAACTATTAGCATAAGCAATATCAATATATCACAAAAACATGTATTTAAATCTATAAAACTAAAATTATACTTACCTATATTTAACAAGTATTCCATGTTGTCTAGGTTGAATTTGCATGGTCTCTTTTTTCCATCTCAAATTATGTGATGAATTTGTGATGATGGCTTAAGGATACAAATGGACAATGAATCAATTTTAACTATTAATGTATAAGCAATATCAATACATGTATTTAAATATATAAAACTAAAAATTATTTACATGTATTTACTTATACCACTGTACCATTCGCATCCTCTCTTTTTTGCAATGCATCTATGATTGTCTCATGCTCTTCCATAGAAATTGTCCATGGATTTTTTATTTGTAGGTCTTCCACAATACCTCACTAGTTTTATATTTGTTCCCACCACCAAATTTGAGTAGTGTATAATATTTTATGTGTTTCATAATCTTTGAATACAGGAAAGCCATTCTTCTTTCTTAGGTAAATTTGTAGCCAAGTGGCAACAACCACCACCACCAAAATTGTTGGATAATGATAGCCATCATCAAAGAACTTGTTCTCAAAATTTTCTTAAGGGGATCAAAGAAGTTCTCAAATTTTGCTTAAGGGGATCAAATAAGTTCTCAAAATTTTCTTAAGGGGATGTCTTAAGGGGATAACCAAACTTGTTGGATAATGATAGTCATCATCATCTTCTCAAGGTTCTATTAACTTATGTTTAGTCTCCATAAAACAATCCAACCAATATTTTATTTCCTATTCATTATCCTCATGTGCAACAACAACATCAACATGTCCTACAAATAAAATTTTATTCAATAACTTGTGTGTCCATATAATTTTACCAATCTACATACATGCATTAATATATATAATTAATATATATTAAAAATAGTAATAAAGTGAACTAAATTGAATTAAATTACCTTCTTGTACAAGGTCTAAAACATGGTCATAGTCATCCAATGCAAACACTTGATCACCTCGCCCATGGTGATGATGAATAAGAAGGATCAAAATTGATGCATGTGCCTAGACTGCATAGTGCTCAACTTGTACACCATCAAAGATAACCTTCATATATGAGTCATTGATGACTTTCTAGATGTATTGAATGGAGCTATATTTTTTACAAAGTAAGATCTTAGATCAAGTTATCAATAAATTTGAATTAAGGAAGAAGATATTTAGAAGAAAATATTTAGGAATCATAAGGGTCATGATGATTTTTTGGTGATGCCATTTGGTCTTACTAATGCACCATCTACATTTCAAAGTTTAAAAACTCCATTTTAATATTTTTTTGAGAAAGTTTGTATAAAGTTCTTTGATGATATATTTATTTATAGCAACACATGGGAGGAAAATTTATAGCATGTAGATCAAGCATTACAAGTTCTCAAAGATCACCAACTCTATGTTAAAATTTCCAAGTATGGTTTTGGTATTAAAGATGTGGAGTATTTGGGACACATAGTTTCACATGAAGGAGTAAAGGTGGATCCTAACAATATTAATGTTGTCATGGAATGGCTTGTTCCCAAAACCATTAATAAATTGAGGGTTGTATTGGTATTAATTGGATACTATAGAATATTTATAAATAATCATGGTCATATAGTAGCACCCCTCACAACTTTATTGAAGAATGGTTATTTTCAATGTCCAATGAGTTTTCTAATGTAGATTTTGATATATTAAAGGAGGCTATGTGTACTAATCTAGTTCTTTCTACTCCAGACTCCACTAAGGATTTTATTTTTGAATGTTATTCTTTAAGAGATGGTATATAGAATAAGTTCTCATGTAGGAGTTTCGACCCATTACTTTTGAGATTCGTCAATTAAAGGGTAAGAATTAACTCAAACCTAATTTATGTGAAGGAAATGCTAGCTATTCTTCATGCAGTGAATGAATGGAGGCCTTATCTAATGAGTAGAAACTTCAAGGTTAAGATAAATCATGATAGACACATATTTTTTGAATCAAATATTATCTTCTAAAGAGCAATAAAAATGGGTCACTAATCTATTGGGACATGACTTTGAGAATGCATATAAGAAAGGGGTAAAAAATGTTGTGGTAGATGCAGTTTCTAGGAAGGATAAAAATTTATTGTGTTCCATTTCAATATTACAAGAAAATTGGGTAGTAGAAGCCAAAGTAGAGTAGAAAAATGGTGTTTCTATAATCTCATTCAACAGTTACAAAATGATCCTACTATTCAAATAAGTTTTGTTGGAAGGGAGATTCTTTGTGGTATAAAGAGTGATTGTATCTCTACAATAATTCCACTCTCAAACAAAATATTATCATAGAGCTTCATGAGTCTGCAACCGATGGTCATTCAATATTTTGAAGACATATCATCAATTCAAGCAAGACTCCTTTGGGGAATGGCTAAAAGGGGATGTTCAAAGAAATTTGTTTGAATGTTTGGTTTGTTAATAAAATAAAGGGGATATAATTAAGATGCATGGTCTTTTGTAGCACTTATTTATTCCTATCCAATGTTAAGAAGATGTCTCCATGGACATCATCACAAGGATTTCAATATCTAACCAAGAAGAATGTTATCATAGTAGTGGTGGATCACCTCACTAAATATGCACATTTTATTGCATTATCATATCCTTTTACAACAAGTATAATGGTAAAATAATTTTTGGATTGAGATAAAAAGATACATGGTACACCTACGGTTATTGTTATGGCAATTATCTTATCTTTAATAGTAACTTTTGGGAAATTTATTCTCATGTTTTGGTACTCAATGGGTCATAGTTCTTCAGACCATCCTCAATATGATGGGAAAACTAAGGTTTTTAATAGTTATTGGAAGGATATTTATGTTGTTTCACTTTAGATAAATAATCCTAATGGTTAGATTATATACCACTAGAAAAATGGTGTACAACTCTTCCTTTCATAGTTCACAAAAAATGTCTTCTTTCATGGCACTAGATATGGTTTCATCCTCCTTCAATCACCTCACTATTGAAGGTGTCACCAAGAGTTCAGGTCATGGAGGACCACATGATTCACCAACAAAATGTACTTTCAAGACTCTAGAAGAATATAGCCATGGCACAAAATTAAATGAAGCAACAAGCAAACCAACATCATAGTGAAAGAAGTTTTGAAGTTGGGGACTAGTTTTTCTTGAGATTGTAGCCTTACAAAAAAATGTCACTGAAGCGATAGACAAAGAACAACATTTTTTCTCCAAAATATTATGCCCATACCAAATCATATAAAATAGAGACCTAGTTTCACCTACAAGATTTATCTGCCACCAACACGAAGATACATCTAGTTTTTCATTTTTCCTTTTTGAAGAAGGTAATTGAACATAATATCCCCACTCATACAATATTACCAAAGCTTTGTGAAGAAGGAAGAATCATATTGGAACCAGATTTCATTCATCAAAAACACACAAAGAAGCTAAGGAATAGAATGCTCACTGAGTATCTCGTCCAATAGAAGAATTTACAAGAACTAAAGATGCCACATGAGAGGATGAAGATCTCATTCAAAAGAATCCACACTTAGTTAGAATTGAGGATAACTATTTTTTGAAGAGGGGGGCATGTTACACCCTTAATATTAGAGTATGCATTGGGTTATGAGAAGTCAACTTGTGGCTACCTTAACTAGATTAATTAATTCATATTATCATTATTATATTGTTATTGAGTTATTTAGGTTGATCTAAGTATTATATATGATTATCTAAGTTAGGTTGGGTGATATCCTAGTCATAAGTAGGGTATATATAGGAGATTTGTGGGTCATATTTGATCATCAAATTGTAAATTGTGTTTTCATTGGAGATATTCAAAGGTTTTCCCTCTCAAAGTGACTTTTTATTCTCAACTATTATCTAGTAATTTCAGCATATTTTGTATTATATTCCTCTTGTGCAAGTTATTTCATTACATAAGTAGTTTAATGTTTTCTTCTCTCTATACTCTTTGGTGCTACCACACAACCTCATTGGCTTGTTCCATATGTCACTTCTTTTCTGAGAACAATTTTTCTCATATTATTAGATCTAAACTTCAAATCATAATAAACCATTTTGTGCTCATCTCATTACATCTTTAATTATAATATTTTAAGTATGATTACTTTCTAGACCTCATGTTCATTACATTCTTCTAGTTGATCATTGGCTAGAGGTATATGTTCTATCAAATTTAACATTCATGTGGCTATTTTCCTTATATTTTTCATGTCCCCTTATGGTTATTAAGGAGAAGATGTGTGATGATGGTAGAGTAATATGTGTTGGTTATATAGACCAATGGAATTATGCCATGTGTATCCTAATTTGTGGTGTCTTTTTGAATTGATTATTGATGTCATATTCCCCCATTGAATGTGGACCAACTGCTTAGTAGCACATATTTCCTTGATGATGTTTTCAATGGGCTCCACATTTCTTATTCTTAGGAACTTGTGTTTCTTTATTATGGTTGATATGGTTTCAAGGGTGAATTATGACGCACCATGTTTCATCTTTAATGGTTTTAGACACATCCCTATCTTGGAGGCATATACCTATATTATATTAAAAATCATAAATTTCTATATGGTTTATATGCGAAATGATGGTTGTCCTACATGGGATTTTTCTCATGGTTTAGGCTTGAGAAACTAGGGGAAACATGCATGTTTTTTAATAATAATACAAACAAAAGAAATAGGAGAAAATCAAATAAGTGAGAAACCCCATTTGGGAATTGCAAGCTTACCACACAATCATCTCAATTAAAAAAAGGATAATGGGGAATTTCCTTGAGCTTCAATAATTTTAACTCCATCCTTGTCACTATCCATACATTATGTGTGTTATTGTTAGGGTTTTCTACTCTTGGCAATGAAGAGATATTTTCAAAGGCTATGTAAGTAGCTAAGACCATTTTTGACATGAATACATTCACAATGATTCCTTTCATGAAAATTATAGGCCTTAATATAATGGTTGATGCTTTGTTGGTGCTATTTTGGCAATACCCTAGCCATGCCTTCAACATCTTGATTTGGATTTTTTCTCCCTTATGCCAATTATGCAATCTAGGACTTCCTATGCATTTTCTCCATCATTAGTGCCATGGTCAAAATTATCTATGTCTTGTGATGATGTATGGATACTTTCTTCTTATTATGATACTATGTGTAATGTTTAAATAAATAACTTCAAACTATGGTAATATGTGCTCCTCTTTATGGTAGTTGCTATATTTATTGCAAGGCATGGCTTAAGGTAAATTGGAATAATGAACAAACTTATCTAATGTTGTTTTAGATTCAAGATTTTAAACTAAGTAATAATTTCACTTTCTTATATACTCTGTGGGAGATCTAAGGGAGACCTAAGGGAGACTTTCTTAACAGTACAACTACATATTTTCAACCTAGTGTGCTATGTAGTGACTTTAGTAGGTACTTAATCTTGATATTTTAATGACCACAAAGCTCTAAAGTAAATTTTGATGGATATATGTTTCTAGTTAAAGACTGAAATTAGCTAGATGGTTAGTTTGTTAGCTCAAGGGCCTAGCCAACCCTACTATAAATCTTCTATTCTTGATTAGATTAATCTTAAGCATCAACTCTTATATATTGTCTTATTTTTGTTGTAGCTTTAGTAAGTTGTATGTTCATGAGATGGAATCAAATGGAGTGTCTATTTGTACGTGTGAATGCCTCCGTAATTTGTTATATTTATTTAGGATGTATCATGTTATATCTTTCTCTAAATTTATATTCACTGATTTGATGATGCATTGATTGGTTGACTTAGGCAAGGGATTTAAAATTTCTTGAAGTATACACTCAATTTTTCAATTTATTTTATCATGTACTTGTATTTATATTATTATGGATTATTCAATTATAGTTTATGCACAAACATCTCTACTCACTAATAGGTCTACATGTGGTTGTTATAGATCCTAGAGGCTCTTATGGTTGATTCAAGTACATGTTTAGTTCACATGGTAAACCTATGCTTATGAAATTGTTGAGAGAATGATAATGATTTGATTACCCAATAGGATCAAGGCACCAGTTTGTGATGGTTCCCTTGTTTCCTACCATCATGGGTGTGTGCAAGAAGTTGATTCCACTTTTTGTCCAAAAAGTGGACGTGTTTTCCCCAATTTTTAGAATTTGTCTTGTTTGACCTAAAAATTTGAAGCACTTAAATATTGAATCTTTAAAAAAGTCTAAAAAATGAAATGTAGTAATCTGAGTCTAGTTTCTAAATATGTAATTTATTTTAATACCCAGATGATAAAAATTGATTATTAATAAGCATGTCTAAAAACCACTATTTAAAGTCACTTTTTTTACCATACCATGGATGTGTATGTAATCCATATTTTGACCTAAATAATTGTATTTTTTTGGGTCCTTTTGGAAATGATTTGTGACACATTGAAGAATGTGCACAATATTTTTTTTTATTTTTTTTAATATTTTTATTGTTAATTTTTTATTGGCCATAATTGTTGTTTTGAAAATTCCTCATGTACATCATGCATAAGATGACCTAAACTTATTTTTTATCTTTTTAAAATTGAAAAGAATTTTCTAAAAATGTGCACATATAATTTGTTTTTAAAAATAATATTTTAACAAAAAGTTATTAAAATACTTAAAAACCCTGATATTTAAAGTTTATGGACCAAATTCATCAAAAATTATTTGAAAAATAGAAAAAATAATTCAATTGTAAAAGTAAATTACAAATTTGGCATCTAGACAATCTCATCCATAATGGGTTTTAATTTCGTCAAAATATTCTGCAAAAAGTTCATCTTCAAACATATGTCCAGAAAGTATCTAAATTGGGATCCCACAAGCCTTGGATAGTATTCTGAAGAGAAAACCTATCACAAATGAATCAGAAATTACACATCAAAAAGGGATGAAACAACAGTGATTATTGATTATTGAAATCAATACAATGAAGGATTCAATATCCTTATGTAGACTCAAATGAACTCAACATTAGATCTCTGAATGGTGGAGTTCAACTCAACATGTGATGGAGTTCTAACTAAGATAGGAGTGAGATAATAGAATGCATGAATCAATTAAGTCACTTAACTGATTGAAATGCATGATTAATGCAATAACACTCACAATCAGAACTAGATGATGTTTTCCTAAGTTTGCATTATGTACTAGAGTAAATTAATGATGATTAATTTACTCCAACACCCTCCTAAATGAAAACTAAGGAGAAGCAAAAACTGATGAAGGAAAAGAATGCAATAATGCATGCAAAATGGGTCTCAACATAAGGCTTGATAAGGTACCCATGAACAACATGAAATCTCTCATAATTGCAAAAGAGGAGAAAACCACATGGGAAAAACTCCTGTCCAAAAGAGAGAAAAAGTAAGATATGAATCCCCCCATAAAGACAGATCTCTCATGCCAATGATGAATGCCTAAAGATAGAATATGATCCACTGCCAGGGTAAGTGCACCAAGATGGTTCCCAAAAAGGGGGCTTAAGTGGCCACTTTTTTTTTGAAATCAAGAAATACTGACCTTGGACGTGAAATTGAGAATAGTTACACTCAAAATTTTGAGATGGAACAAAAACACGGATTGAAGTGCTCTGAGTTTACTTTCTAAACTACTAATTTATTTTGAAAATGGTTAAAACTAAGGGGTTCAAACGAAGGACGTACACAA